>OY728138.1:1930867298-1932117298 GCA_963277665.1 Viscum album
TCATGTTATGGGATACGTCACATGTAATATTATATCCAAACTATATATACTATGGTGGTAAAAAATATCATTTTTCACAACCATGGTAGAGGTAGAATGGTGATCATGGATCTCCTAAGAAATGGTACGGTGGGACCCATTTAGATACATCTAGAATAGGAGTGGTTGCACATCCAGGTGGAGAATATGTGAGTGGTGGATGAGGTTATTAGATCCATTCATTACAAAAAACAAGCATCTCGTGTGAGGCTTATAAAGATAGATGTTGGGTCTATGTACAACTGCATGCTATGGATGCATAAGAACTGGTGGTGCATGAGATGATTATAATTATGTACTATATTTATTATCCACTTTATTAAGAATTATTAGATATGGGTGAATGTAATTTCTTTAACTATTAACTTATTGTCAAAAGGTATACCTCCCAGTTAAGGAATGTTTCCAATAACATTGACTTTTGGATTCAATGGGGGAACAAATATTCTATAACATTTATCTCCCAATCATTCTAGTGATCATTTTGTGGAGAGGGGTTGTTGTGGGAAACATTAGTTTACATAATAAAAGTCTATGGTGTCATCCTATTTCTGGTTTTTGTAAATTTGAAGCAGATATTTACTCTCACTATAGATGAGTCAGTTGTCTTCACACTAATGGTATGAGATTCTCCTTTATGGGTGAGAGATATTCCATGGTTCAGTATGTTGGTTTTCAGAGGAGGATATATCCCATTGCCAATACGTTGGTGAGTGAATACCTTTTTTTATAAGGAACTTATAGAAACTTTGTTCCATTAGTTTCCAATGATTTTTTGGATGTCCTCCAAGTTGTTATTCTTGGAGAACATCTGAGGTAGGAGAGGAGTTTTTGCACTGAATTAGTCTCTAATATCACTCCAATGTCTTATGAGTAATAACATATGGGGCCTAAAAATATTCAGATGTTTTGTTTGTTGTTATAGGACCATCAGGAAACGGGGTTTTTCAGACCATTTATTTCCCACTTATAAGCATCATTGTTCTTTATAAATAATTATTAGAGGAGATAATTAATTTTTATGGATTATTATCACATTATAAATGCCAGAAATAGAACATATTCCCATTATCAAGGATTAATGACCACCTTGACATGTTTTGAGGCATGATATGGTTATCAATGTTCAATCTCAGGTCCAATTACCAACCAAAAAGCATTCCCATGTTTGATATTCTAACATTAGAATTTATATGTCAGTAAAAAACTATGAGTTCTTAGTGAATGATTTTAGTGTGTTTAATTCCACAATTATTTTTATTCCATTTATGTAATGGATATTTCAACTTTATTTGTATTTATTTTTTTCTTCATTAATTACATACTCGTGTACTCTATATTAGTGCAGGAGAATATAAAGCATTTTTTAATTGTCTTATATTTTTTTCAGGACCCCCAAAATTTTGGAAATCTCTCAATGTAATAGTTAAGGATCCATTAGGATCACTTTATAAGGAATTAAATCTATGAGGAGGGATAACCAATATACCCAATAAAAATTAATGTAGTGATTTCTTGGGAGCCACCCAATAGATTATATGGTGTATAAGGATTCATTAGATCAAAATGTTATTATATGATGTTTCTTGTATAATTATACAATATTGTACCCCCTTGGAAAGATTATACATGGACGGTGTACTTATTTACCTATAATGAGTAGTTTTGGAGATCCTTCATGGAGTTGAGGTTAAGAATGATGTGTTATCCTATTTTTAGACTACTATATGAATGATTGGATTATGTAGTATATTGTGACACCTCAAGAGTTGGGATTGGATATGTGTTGATGAATATATTGGTGTTTATCACATATGTATCAAAGTAGATCATACCCCATGAGTAGATCCTTTCGAACCATTACCTAGAGATAGCAGTAGTAGTCTTCACTTGGAGTATATTAATGAACTATGTTGTGGGAGTGTTTTTTATTTTTTACTCAGACCATCAGATCCTCAAGTATGTATTCATATAGAGTGTGATTAATATGTGGTATGGGTTATTTTTGAAGTCCATATAAGACTATAAACATGATGTAGTCTATAATTTTGGGAAGGGAAACCTGCTAGAAAATTCTCTTAGTATGAAGTCCTTGGCTCATTTGGTGCATGATGCATCTCAGAATATATCTTACCTATAGCTAACACTGCATGAAAAAGAGGGTGAATATTTTTTTTATGGTGTTGAATCTTATGCAACTCTAGAATTTGAGAGGGTCTCAGTAATAATACATTAACTATTATATCCTTCATGTCCAGATAATATCAATAGATTTACCATATGTATTTTTTGAAGGAGGGAATCACGTCATAATTTTCAAAGAAATGACACATGTCCTAGTCATGGTGAGATTGGATATTGGGAGAGATTTTAAAACATATCATTTTAGTTTACATCTATGTTTAGGGATAATGTTCTGAGACCATCAATTATAGTTTTGGTGTGTTTAAATTTGATGAAGCATGGATAAGTTCATCTCTAAATTTCATACATATTAGTAAGTAAAGGATGATCCCCAGGTTCTGGAATGATTTTTTGCATCATCATGAGATCTCGAAGATGAAATGAGATTACATATCATTGTACATTGTAATATATATTACATGGAATTTCATTTTCCATGATTCCATCTATTGGATAGATGACAGACACATGTACTCATCACACTTTGTCTCTATTGGGGATCAATTATTGGTGGAGAGTTTGGGATAGTTTTATGTAAGGGATATTTTTAACCATCATCTGGATACCTTGACGATTGAAAATGACCTTGATTCATGTTTCATGTCATGGTTGTGAGTATTATGACATGATGAATTCAGGAATATGATGATAATCAGTATTATCATCCACCCCATACAGATGAGATGTCCAATTTCAAAATCAGGGTGTTGTAGAATATGTTGAGACCATGCTCGTTATGATTTTTCTTGATATGGAAGGATTAATTACCATTGTTAGAGTTTTCCATCATTAATTGTTACCCCGCTACTCTCAGAATGGATCTTTTTAGGTCCCTTTATAGGACAACATTTTGGTCACCCCTGTGTCGGACTAGACCAATGAGGAATCACTTTTTGGGCTACGGATGGTATGAGCAATAATGGAGAAAGTCCAGCTCATCCATCAGTAGATGAGTAATTTTTAGAGTTGGGTGAAATCAAATGACGATCAGTGTTGTTGGGACATAGAGGTCAATGAACAGAGGCCAAATTTTCTCTAATAGTCTCCCCATAATGAGGATTTCATATATTTTACTGAGGGGGAAAGCTTTCATCAAGGTTAATTGGGCCCTTTAGATTGTAAAGAGTGTTTTAATTGTTTTCTAGTACCCTTCACTACCCCCACAATGGTTGTGGGTTTACGATGACTTATACATTTCATAGATGAAGAGATATGTGCATGACCACATACATGTTATTAACCAGGATGATATATACATCAAGTATGTGGACTAATTTGTGGTGATCCTAGTGGATATTGAGGATCGAAGAGAGTGGACCGAACATGGGTGCACCGTCCCCTTGGTTTACATTTTTTGGTTGCATGAGAGCATGTAGAAGTTCTCCAAGGAATGGGAGAGCTAGAATCTAGTTCAATATCTTGCGGTGATTACTTCATTATGATGTTTTGATATTGAAAATCATTAAGGATCCAGTAATAAAGATACACTATTTTTTATTCTTAATACATTGAAATATATCTATAAATATTTTCATAGGAAGGTATTGAGATGACATGAAATTCATAGGTCCGTTGTGCATGGAATTAATATTATAAAAATGTTAAATATATTTTATACCATGTTCTCATGGTTTCTTTATAAAGAAGGATAACTCTTAAATGTATTATAATTAAAAAAATATGATACTAATATTTAATATAAAATGAAATATTTACCATAGCCATGACCTATGATGTTTTGGAATATGGAATTCATATAAATAAATTCATTAGTAGGTGTGTTCATTGGATTCATTAATTATTTGTTTACATAATTCATTTAACCCATAATAAAATTTGTTTCATATAATACAAATTATGGAATAAATATAGGTTTGTCCACATAACCATGTGATAATTAAGAAGAGAGATCTACCACCTCTATTTTTCATATTAAAATAAGATGAAAATGACACTCCGAGTCCTATAAATATGAGGCACAATTAACATACTAAATTCTATCATTCATTGGGAAAGTGTGTGCGTCATCAATGTACAGTACAGTTTTTTTGTAGGAAATATAAGGTTTTGTATTCTTACCAAATTAATGAAATAATTGATAAAAACCACATAGTTTTATTGATCCTTATTAAAATTGAGCTTTTTCATGATCCTTTTAAATGATATTTAATTATTTATTCACTTTTCTCATCCCTAAACATCCTAATTTGTGTTTTTTGTCCTTAAATTCATTGAAAATGATTTTTAATCATCTATTTCTGTAATTTTCATCCTCCCTAATAATAATTCTTCAATGATTGACATACGGGGTCTTGGTTTGATATTTTAGGGTTGGATAAGGCCTAATTGGACACCTAGATTCATTATGGATTCATAGGAAAGGAATAGATTGATGAATCGTGGATGGAATTCTAGGATTTGCGGTTTGAAGGTTATTTTTTAATATATCTAGGATCTAATGTTAATATGGATTGATATGGGTGATGATTGTGGAATGTATAGACATTAGAGGTAGATTTATAAATCCTTTTTTCTCGATAAGGAATGGCTAGAAACAATGAACCAAGGCTTCGTCATTGATTTTATGTGGCCTAAAGGAAAGACTCGGTGCATCTATCATATATCTATAATGTTCATGGAAGGGATCTGATAATCTATGTAAATCTAGAATACATGTCGTGTATCTTAGATGAAAACATTACATATAATACCTTTATGTTTGTAGAAATAGGGTCTTAGAAAATTATAAATAACACATACCGTGTGGATGTCTTACACACCGTGCGACCCACCGAGGGTTGACAGGCTTTATGGAGGATAACACGAGCATGATCCCATGTAGTAGGACATGTCGTTTACCATAGCACATGATATTGACTAGTATACAGAGACATGACTGGGGGAATAAGAACAAACATGAGAGTCGTAGGTGGTACATGTAGTTCCCTTACACATTGTATACAGATACACAGACAGTGCACCATGTATGAGAATGGACATTAAAAGTATGCAAAGTCGAACAACTCAACATTTGGATCCACATACATTATGTGTACCAAAACATCCTTTCTGAGAAAAATTATACCTCTCTTGTTGCCTTTGTTTTTACTTGGATTTTTTCCCACAACTTTCCTATCATGAGTGTTTTCCATGTAGATCTTAATAGGATAATTTAGAGTGGATTGTGAAATATGATATCAGTTGTTCCAATAGTGTGGTGCCATTATACGACACTCGATGATGAAAATTACATACCAGAATCATTAGAATGATAAGTGTGTCTACTCTTATAGTATTTGGAAAGATTCATTGACCAAAACAATGGAACCTTCTACCAAGATAGGGAATGTGTCCCCTATCTACTATCCAAGTGAAACCCTCCTATGATATCATGGATTGGGTCTTTAACTACCTAATTGGTACCCTCATCATGGGTAGGCATGGGTGCCCAATCTTATATTTTAGTAGAACCCACCAGTGGTATTAAGGAATGTATCCCCGACCACCAGAGTGGAATCCTCCTACTGGGAAAAAATAGGTATTTTATTTGCAGTCCATGTCTCACCCTCCTCCGTTATTAGGTCATGGGTCCTTGAAAACTAGAGTGGCACCATCTTGTTTGGAAGGTTATTGGAAATCAATCATTTATCATAGTTTTATACTATTTCATTATTCGATCATGGGTCTTTGATCACTAGAAATGATCCTTTCTACTAGGTAGGGTATGGGTCCACAATCAACTACCAGAGTGGCACTATTTTATTGAGTCATGGAATCAGTCATCTACTAGAAGAGTGGAATCCTTAGGCTGGGCAAAGAATGGGACCTATTTGACTATTATAGTAGAATACTCATGTGGGTTTAAATAATTAATCATTTATCTTTTTAGTGGAACCCTCATGTGGTTTCAGGCCATGGTTCCTTTAATGAGATATTTTTATCTTTGACTATGCAGAATAGTGGAGAGTTGTGTGTTGACTTGGTTGTTTTTTCTTGAGATCCACACAAAATTATAGGAATCATTTATGGAACACATGGGTATGGTGAGAAAATTTTCAAGGCCAGACTCTGAGCTGAATATCTCTTTTATCTCAATTTTTTCCATATGTTTTTTCTCATAGAAGTAAATATTTATGTGTGTGTGTGTGTCTTTCAATGCCATAGATCGTATTAACTCTCTTTGAATAGGTTGAGATGCCTATTAAAATCATGTATCTTACTATTCCCCCTTCAAATTTTAGGTCATCTTACTGGTAATGTATATAATCCCCATGCATGGGATTTTCGTGCATGGACTGTGTATTATGATAAATATATATAGGTCGTAGATGATTAAATGGTCATACTCTCATATTCTATGGAGGTATTTACTTACAAGTTTTATTCTCTTGATGTTTCATCTTTTATTATTTTTACTATGCATATCTATATAGAGATGTTTATTTTTGTGTGTACTAGTACATTTGGTAAATCCCTACCATATTAGTTATTCCATTTATTAATTTTTACCACCGCATGACTATGGAGGTGGCCTAATGGAAGTTACATCTTAACACACATTGGTTCTGGTTGTGATAGTAGTTATCTCTTTAGTTTTTTTATAAATATTAAAAATTGATTTAATATATATCTCATAACATTATTATAATAAAATTATTTTAAACTATGAATATGATATATATATTTTTTTTTGAAAATTAATAAAAAACATTTGCAAGGTTTATAGACAATATTTATTCAATTCATTTTACTTATCAATAATAAAAAATGTAAAATTATTTAATTCAACTAAAATTGGCAATGTTTTATGTAATATAATATTGGTATATGAATATTTCATGTTTTTAGACAAGCAATCTAAAGGTAAAAAAGATGTTTAATCAACCTATGTTGAAACTAGACTACAACAATGTATGTTATTCATGAATATATGGTATGTTGAAAAAATATTAATTCATGTTTTTATAACAAATAAAAACATCATGGATAAATCACCATTTATATTAGTATTTACTTATCCCTTTGAAACCTTCTATTCATGGTGGATGACTTCATACGTTATTAAATATTGATGACTCTAGTTGATTCACATGGACTTATATCTTCTTAAATATTCCACATAGTTAATTTTTAGTGCATTAAACATCAAATAATTAAAAATTATAATCTTTTTATATTGAAACATTTGTAACCTTAGTTAAAATTGAAATTTGATTACTAAGGGTTATTAAAAATATAATGTTTATAAAAATATTAAAAAATACATTTTTATATGTTTTTAAAACAACATATAATCTTGTATTATAATAAATATCCTTTTGAGGTATTTGGATTGTTTTTGAAATTATAATTAATGAATATTTTTAGAAATTCCAAAAAGTCCCTCTCACTTCATTTATAAAAGGTCTCCTTCCTCCCTCACTTATTCACATTCCATTGAGCCTTCAAAATTGACCATACCATACCCATTTCCCATATAAACATTTCTTGTGATAATATAGATGTTCTATTCATCACAAAATACAAGTTTTAGTGGTCCAATGTCGATACATATATGGATATCGCCAATGATGAGGCAATCTCTTTTACTGACACATTCAAGATTATTTATTCATCTACATCATATTCATGAGTTATTTAAATTCTAATGTAATATATCATGAATCACATATATTTAGAGATTTTGTTTTTATAATGTAATAATTTTATTAAATAGTTTATTTATCCTAAAGAAAATTAATTTATAACGCGTGCGTATATACGACTTACAATCTTTAGGCTGTTGTGTAATATGTTTTTCATTAGAATATTATTTTGATTGGGGTAATTATAGAAATAATATATATATATATATTATGAAATTAGATTTATTAGGAAAATAAATATATACCAACTACTTCCATAGCTTTATACAATTAAGGTAATGATATCATTCCTCTTGTGTATGTACGGTCGGTCATCTCCACGACGGGGTGTGAATCATTTTCCATCATATAAATTAAATAATGAGAATATAAATGTACCTAATTAATAAATATGATACATATATTACCATAATATCATTAGTTAAATTATGAAATAACATCATATGAACAATAATTGTGAATTATACGACAAAACATGCATAAGTAAATGAATCTGTTGACACTTGAAAGAATAGTAATAATTAAATATCATTAACAAATGGGTGATAATATGATAATATAAATATTTGTTTAGAATAATTCAAAACATTTTTAATCAATTTTATAGGATTTTTCTAAATTTATTAAGTAAATCAAACATACGATAAGGGTAAATTTTATAATCTCATTGTTACCCAAAATTTTTTATATGTAAGTATTTATAGGGAAATATTAATCATTAATTTAAATTTTATTTAAAAATGTATTATAAAATATTAATACTATTATTCAACCATTGTATATAATAATATTTAAAACATTTTTAATTTTATTAATTGGGTTTAAAGGACCATTTTTGAAATTTCTTTATGAGGATATTTCTGACTTATTCGGAAAATTCTTCAGATTTTTTTAAAATCAATTACAAGGAATTGATATATATTTTATCCATCATGACATCTTAGTTACTTGAAAATTGCCATATAAGCATGAAACATTATTTTAAATGAAAATTAATCATTTTAATATTTTCCATATTTTAAATAAAGGATTACTTTTTAAACAAAAAAAGGATATTTTACTCAAGAATTATTTTCATTGGATCTCTCAAAATTATTTAACAATTATGATAGCATTATGAAATGTTTCATGTTATGTAAAAGGATTATTTTTCAAGTTTATTATCCCTTTGATTAATATATTTTTATTACGATTATGGTGGGATGATAATTATGAAATCTGTTTCTATTCAAATGGTTATTTTATGATTGAATAATGTTTATGAAACATGGTTCATTCCATGGGATAAGGTATGGTAAAATATTTATATTCTTATGAATCACATATTTATGATTTTAATTATGTGGTGTGTGGGAATTATAGCTCCCCCCTAATTAATTTGGTAACGATTTATAATTTAAGGATTTTTTTATTGATTTATCTAATCAGTGTCCATTTAATAGTATTTTTTCGCAATAAAAACACGGTAAAAGAAATAGAAATGCATAACGAGGATAATATGCTTAGGAATATGAAAAATATAATTGTTATAATATAAAAAAAATTGTTGTATGATATTTTTAACATTATTAATATAGGATATTAATTATATTACCCATTCCAAAGATCGACAAAACTCTTCATATAGAAACAAATCTATATTAGAGTATTTCATGAAATAATACCCTCTATAATTTTGTTGGTCCTCCAATATAGTGGTTATAAAATTATTGATAAATTAATTAGGAATAATATTAAAGGTTTTAGGTTATTCTAATATTAATAGCCCATTATTTTCATTTATTATTTCAAAAGTGTGGTCAATTATTTTGGGATATTGGGTAATAATAGCAAATGGAAATGATCAGATCGATTCTACATAGTGGAAAGGATTTAATAATATTTTTATTACAAGAAAATTTATAAGGTAGTTCAAAATGGGATGGATATGAAATTTATGGATCCAAACAACAAGGAAGTAGAAATTGTTTTTCCTATGATGATAATTTGTTTATTTTGGAAAGGTATGGACAAAATTTCATTTTGGACAATGATAGTTAAAATTGAAGGTTTTAATTAGGATTACAAACGTATTTTAATTGATCTATGGCATGTCATGAATTTAAAATATATTTGAATGTGTTACTATGTGTGGATAAGGTACATATATAATATTTTGACTTTTATAATAATAAGGATAAGAAGTATTCAAGGTGGTGTGAAAGGTAAAATCTTCCATCATTCATATAAAATGAAATAGTTTTAAATTTCCCTCTTATGAAAAGATTGTTATGTATACTATTAATGAATTTAAAATGAAATATATAGTGTAATTGATGTGATATATCAGAAAATTTGGATTGTGATTATAAATAAAAAAATCATGGTATTCCTAAAACCAAAAATGACAAGTAAGAACAGATATCTTTTAAATGAAATGAGATGGTTAAATATAGTTATGTGTGTCTACATATAAGAATGAATGTTGGAAATCCTGATGACTATAAGTATAATGGTTTTTTAATGTCATGTGTGACTTCCAAAGAATGTGATGGGTCATAAATTTTAGTGGATATATGTACATTACATGATTACTAATATTATTCTAATATATTTTATGAATTTGTGACTAAAAAATATTTTCTTTTTATGGAAGTTTCCGATAAATTGGAAATATTACCTCAATAAGGGGATATATATATATTTTAGTAAAAATCATGTTTGGATTATTAAGGTTATATATAACAATATGAATTTTTTTATGATTATATATTGATTTGGTTTTCCATTAAACATTGTCTTCTTCTAATTATTTATTTTGATGTTATTCTAGGTCTGGTTTGGTTTTCATTGTATCATTCTATGATACAATTCATAGATAAATAATTTACATCCAATTTAATTGTTATTTTGATTTTTTATGTAATATATATTTCATTTCTATGATAACATGTCATAAATTTGATTAAACAATACTGATGTTTTGGAATGATATATTTCTCATATTGTTAAAGAGATGAAAGCTATTCCTATTATAAATCTAGATGTAGAATAAGATTATAAATATAAATATTAATGTTTTTCATTGTTGTATACCTAAGAGGTAGGTTGAGATCAAAATTTTCTTAGTTTTCAAATCTATTCCAATTTTATAAAACCCTATTAAATAGATATATTCGAAAAATCAATTAAAAGAGTTCATTGTAAGCGTTTTATTCATCCTAGTAATTCACATTGGTGTGGTCTTATTATTCTCATTAAGATAATGACTTTTAAAAAAATGTTCTCATGTATTATTGTGCACATAATAACATTATTGTTTTGAGTTGGTAACATTTTCCCATAATGATGACTTGTTTGTTCAGCTTCATGGAGTATAATATATTTCAAATACTGTTCAAGTGTATGCATATCATGAACTCAATTTAAATGAGTATAAAATTATGATATTGAGGATTCATAATATGTATATGGATTATGATATTGTAGTTTTTACCATTGGGTGGAATATCATACTCACTATATTTAGAGATATTTGGAATATATTTTCCCTTGTTTATTTGGATATTTGTTTTTCATTATTAATGGCATTCACGTTTAATCTAAAATTTTCGAGGAACATTGAAATAATCTTAGGATTTTAATTCATATTTAAATAGAATTTTTTAAAAGAATATTTAGAACCACAGAATTTTTGTAGTAACATACTTTTTCCAATTGAAATATTATTCGTAAAAGTTGGTTTAAGTATTGATCAAATTTAAACTATGTTGATGGAAGAGTTTCCAAAACCTAAAAATTTCACTAAAATTTAATTTTGAGTTACATAGATTATTACTTTACTACAAATGTTTTATGGAAAACATTTGTCATTTATATAGTATATTAACATATTTACCATGAAAATGAGTTATATTCCTCAATATAAGTGAATGGGTTGACTGTTTCTAGATATTGAAAATATGATTGTTTAATGGTCCATTTTTAGTTATTAAATTTATAAATAGTAAGTTTGTAAATTATAGATATTTTTATATAATTCATCCATCTTTGATTGTTTCATAGTATAATCTTTTAATTTCATATGTATCATGCCAATTTAAAATACAAGTATATAATTACACTACACATTCTATTCAAATAGATGTTGTGGCTTTTAGTAATAAAAATATGGATACATCATTTATATGTGAAAAAATGTGAAATATATACTAACCATAAAAGTAATAATTATACATTCAATAAAAAAGAAATGAAAATGAGGTAGATAATACTATTGAAAAAATAAAGGATTATATTTTCATGGATCACTATAATCTATGTAAAGTTGAAAAAGTAGTAGATTCCTTGATCTACAAATATAATGCTTCATTATATATTCTACCTTTTTAACAAGCTCTTTTAATTAATAACATAGTTAAATTAGACTAGAAATTGTGCGTGTAGGATATCCTTGTATTTTAGTTTATGTTCAGTTTACTTATCCTTGTTAGAAACAATTTAGTATTCCCAAGAGAAATATAATTTTTTTCATGAAATAGTATAGATGGTTAAGAAAGTTATTTTTTTAGAATATTATAATCAAAAATATTGTTGTTCAGAAATAGGACGTTTCTGATAAGTGATCCCCATCTGATGGAGGAATAATTTTGTGAAACATATATTTCAATATATTCTATTCATCCATTATTTAAAAATATATATAGATTCCATTATGAGTAATGATGATGGGAGAGAATTAGGAATCATATAGGAAATTTTAACAATAAATTCATAAAAATTCAACAAGATAAATAATATCAAAAATAACTAAAGGGGATATTTCTACAATTTTCTGGGACTGAATGGAGGTGGGATAATATATACATGGATTATTTAGTTGTATTACAAATTAAATCTCAAATTAATAATAATATTTTTGATATCAATTAATGATTTACTAAGTATAAACATTTTATTCATATTCGATAGAGTATAGAATTATATTAGCTCTCTCAGTTCTACTATAAATAGGTAATCAGATTACAAAGAGTACCTCTTTTATTATGGGTATAATACATGACTTTCTTCATTTTTTTGGGAAGTATATCAAAAATAAATGGGTAGAAAGTTAAATTTAAGTGATTATTTTCATCATCAATCCAGTGGATAGTTGGAGTAAAAAACTTATACTTTGGAGGATATTTTGGTCTTTCATATTATATATTTTGACAAACTCCGATGTGTTTCTCACTTTGGTTGAATTTTTATACAGTAAATTTTTTATTTATAGTGTATATATTACACCTTTTGATGTGTTATTTGTAAATTGGTGTTGGAATCCAACATGTTGGGATGAAATTGTTCAAAGATTGTTTTTATGGTAAAACATAGCCGAAGAAAAGGATGATAAGGTAAAGATAATTCACTACTATATAAGGGAATCTCAGAGAATGTCGAATTATTATATATATAATAAAAGTAAACATCCTTTTTTAGGTAAGAAATTATTTTATTCTAAGAATAAATTCAACAAAAGGTGTTATACATTTTAGTAAAAAATAAATGTGATGAACCTCATCTATTGGCCCATATAAATTTATGTATAATGTTTTGTCATTTTTTATTGAGCATCACTACCTTTGAGATTACTTAAGGTACATGATTTGTTTCATGTTTTATTGTTAATGAAATATGTTCTTGATAAATCATGTATTTTGATACATGAGGTGGTACAATTGGAAAATATATTATTATGTTGTGAAAAATATCTTGTAGATTTATAAACAGATAGAGAAGGAATTAAAGAATAATTTAACTACACTAGTTAAATTATTTTTGAGGATTATCATGATTGAGGAAGTAGTCTGAGAACCAAAAATACTATTGACAGAAAAGATTCCCAACCTGATTATGTGATGAATACAATTTTTAGGATATAGTTTTTTATGGACTATTGAAATAAAAAATCTTAATCTTAATCATAAATAAATATTATGACTTATTAATATTCCTAATTAGATTCAATGTATTCTAGTTCCAAATTATAATTTTTTGATTTTTCATATAAAAATGTAAATAATATTTTATAATAAATTTTTCTTCAGAATGAAATATATGTTTTGATCATAGAAGAATTTATTTATTTTTAGAGATTGATGTTCAAAAAATAGAATTAGTTATTGATATTGTTAATTAAAATATTTATTGGGGATATTATTTTTGAATTTTTTTAAAATATTTATTTTTATGTGAATAATGAAAACAATTTTTTTAAATAATTGATATTTAATTTTATGTTTTTTAAAATCCCTATTATATTTTTCATTGAATATAATGTTAAATTAATATCCCTTAAAAAATTTATTAATTTCAAATAAATTATCATTATTCTTGATTTTTGAATAATTTTATATTTATGACTAAAAAATATTTTAAATTATATTATTATTTCAATTCATTTTTCATGATTATATTAAAATTAATTGATGAAGCTTATAAAAATTGAACCATAATAAATGGATTAAATATATGTAATATGGTGGTTCAAATTTTTTTAATGAGGCGAGTCTTATTTTTGGTTATAATGAGTAATAAAGAAAGTAAATATTCATTAACATATTAAAGGGTAAAATTGTGTAATTTTTTTAAAACGAAGTGATAAAGTCACAAACTTTCATCACAAATTTTATTATATGAGTTTACTTCAACCCTTATCATCTAATAGTAAAAATTAGTATCTTATAAAAGGGATCCTCCCCACCTCTTTTATTCAAATACTTGGAGAAATTAATTGAGACTAGTCCCTCACCTAATACCTTCCTATTATCCCTCCCCAAATCCTAAAGGTACAATATTTTCTAGGATAAAAACATAAAAAGCATAATTGTTAATAAAAATAAGGTTTAACAAATTAAATGTATAACTCCTTAATGTGTTTTTCATGTTTCTTTCTTATTCAACTAGTTTCGAATATTTGATAACAATAATGATGCTATAACAGAAGTATCTTCTATTCAATAAATTTTTTATGTTAACAGAATATCCATTTTTAACATATTTTCCATGATATGTTAAATTAAAACCTCACATATGTGTATCTGTGGACTACCAACTCCAAAATATAGTGTTTGCTATTTTCTCACCACTTTACAATGATGGTTATTGTGTCACATTTAATAAAATTATATTCATTATAGAAATATAATATAATATTCACCATCTTCAACTTTCTTCTATTTTAAAATGATAATGTCACCTATGCATACATGTAGATGACCACATCCGTGATGTGATAGGATTATTGAATCATGTTAGTCTTTCATGATAGGTTATGAATTTTTATTTCATCTTTCAAAAATATAATTATTTCTTGATTAATATTCTATAAAAGAATCAATAATTACCCCTTTTAAAATCTTCAAAAAAATATTTTCATTTGGGATTGTCGAACACGACTAAATATTACATTTGTTGACAATGAGTCAATATATGTTTGTAGAATTAATATCTAGTAATATATAAAGGATTGTTATGGATTTATAGATAGGTATTTCTTGACATTCATGTGAAATTCTCCTTGAAAATTATAATAAAATAATTCATTGAAATAATTTATTATAGCATGAGTAAATTGGTCTACATCTGTCCTAGAAAAAAACATTATGTTTTTTCTTGATGAATACTTTTTATAGGAGTATTGAGAGAAATTAATGGATTTTTGGTTTAACAATATGAATTATAATTTTTTGAGAATTTTTTTATGATAATTGTTTTGATATTATATTCTATATATTGAAAAAATATATATAATTTTTGAGTTCACACATACAAAAAAGTGGGAAAACCCTTGGCCAACTGAGGACCCACCTTAACAACATATGGAAGCAAGGGTTGATTATGTTGGAGGAAAGTCATCATAGAGCGATACTGATAGAATATGATGATGGATAGTGCCCTTTTTGAATTCCTAGGTGATTGTATTTCATGTGGAAAAGAAAAATTAGAGAATAGTGTATGTAGTATGTGCACGAGTGAGAAAAAATTCAACAGGTAAGGTGATCCCACAAAGTGAGGTATTTCCTTGGAAATTTATTTGGGTGTAATTTTATATTCATACTATCCCTAGTGCTCGCGCATGTTTTTTGGAAATAAAATAATAAAAATAAGTATTGATCAATATAATTAATGGTCGGTGTAGAAATGATATATATGTCTTTTTCATATACAATAAAATTATTATACACCATCCATTTGTATAACTCATAGTATTTTCTATGAAAGCCAACTATAGTGTGTGATGGCTGTCATTTTGACCATCTCATTTTTACAAAACAAATGAACAAGACTAGTTCTATAATTATTATCCTCATCCCTCCAATAACTTACATGAATGTATGACATTATTTGTAGAAAAATATTGTTTTATGATATGATGGAATAATGGAATATTGGGATGGATCTATTCATATAAACGATCATTCACTATTAACAGTGGCTCTTATGGATGTGACTTTACAAAATTTAGTGTTATGTTTATTTGTTTTTGGGATACAATTGAGTACTTTACCATGAACCCAAAACATCACATCCTAATATTTTTCAATATGGAAATTTTGAATGGATTTTTTATTACTGTATTTTCATTGTTATCTCAAATGATATTACTTATATTTTATGATCTACTATATTCTAGATATCACATTCTAGTAATATATTTCATGAAATATCAAAACTATAGGAAGCGATACAGTAGATAAATGGGGATTCCAATATCATAATGGTGACTAGAGAATTATTCAAAGTGAATATTTTTTGGATTTAATATATGAAGAGTTATAGTTATATTTGGGATATTGATATAGATTTTAATACATATCTTATCAAATTTAATTTTTTGGTACTCACTTCTTTATCATGAAGAAAAAATATAACAACTAATACTGGGGTTTGATATATATATATATATATATAAGTTTTTATAATAGTTATTATGAAAATAGTGGGAGAGAACTGTAAAATATTTTATTTATGGTCTTGGAGAAAAAAATAAGGGATAAAATTTTAATTATTACATCTTGAACATTATATAGAATATTAAGAAGGAAATAGATTTTATGAGAATCTATAATAACACCATTCTATGTAGATATAATATAATAATAAGAATATAGTCGATGTAAAAAATGAATGGTGTATTCCATTTTTATATTCATCTATTGAATAATGTTCGTAATAAAATTATTTTTGTTCAGATTTATATTCATATAAATGTATATTATCCCCTATTGTGATTATTTAGGATAAAAAAAGATGATCCTCACATCAATAGGTCACTCATATATTAATTTTGTATATGAATTTTCATTCATCACATTAATGAGTTGATTACATCTTGTTTATAGATATATAAGTGAACTATATTTTAGATTAATGATAAATGAATTCATAAATAATGATGGATTATTATTTATCTAAACATGGATATAACCCCACTCTATGAACTACAAAATAAATTAATTAAATAAGATTTCAATCGGAAGAATAGGGATGGAACCTTTTGTGAGGATTAACATACACATAAATCATTTATTGAAAATGACCATTGTTGTACAACGACGTCCACAAATATTTAATCCACAATGTAGAATTATTGTGGTTTTTTAATTGGCACACCATTATTGCATACTCCTAGGAATTATCCCATTATAGTGATCTATGTCAAATCATCTTGTGATTTTTTATTTATATTTATACATTTTTCTATTTTTCATTAGGATTTATATCATGGGGAATATATAGTTATTTTATTCCCTCCAACAATGTGATAATATCTGATAATGGATATAATATGATCAAGTGAAAATTTTAAATAAACAACATCATAATTTACCACCACCCATTTTTTACATTTTTAAAATAATCACAACATTATTCCATTAAAAATGTCATAAAATAACAATATAATATATATAGCCATATTTATTTGGTTTTCTTTTTTATAGGGATTTGTGGTTGGGAATTTTATTTATAATGTTTACTTTCGATGAAACATAATATTAAATAAGAAAATCTTTTATATTTTTTGGTTATCCAAACAGTCTTAAGCGAAATTAATTATGTAATAATTTGAATGAGAATTTTTTAAATCGAACATATTTCATCTTAATGAAAGAATATATAAATTAATATGTAAATGATAATAAAATTAATCTATAAGATGTGTGGTATTAAATAATAGAAATAATTATTGATGATGTAGTTTATTTTTATTGATAAAAAGTTATGGAAAATTAACTTACTTGAAATACAAAAGAAACACAAAGGCCTTATGTGTTTTTTATAGCGACTGATATCAATGTATTTTTTGGGGGGAAATAATGATTAGGTAATGTTTACTGATAATGATTTTACTATCTGCCAATTGAATATTATGTGTACTAGTTTCTAGAAATGGATAAAATCAATCAAATACAAAATGTAATTCATTTAGTATAATAATATTTCAAACATGGGTGACACACATAGAATAGTAAACCCTGTATGGTTCAGGTGAGCTTCACATATGAAAACAAACAAGGATAGTAGTTAAACTACATATAATGATGATTTGGTAGCTATAGATTATAAAATATTTCATTGTATTGATTATAAAGAAATATTTTATCAAGTTATGAATAAAAACAATTAAAATATAATTTTCCAAATAATCACAATATGATTATGATATATAGAAAATATGGGTCCAAAAAAAGATCAATAGTTGGAATTTATTCAAAATAATAATATGATACAAATTTGAAGAGCTGGAGTTATAAATGATTCTATCAATGTTTATATATTAAAACAATACATTTATCAACTGAATTAATATTCACAATATTAGAAAATAAAGTTTTATTTTGAAATACATATTTTGGAATCCTAATAAAAATGAATCATTCTTTTGTACACAAGTTGTTTGGTGGGATATTTATGGTATTTCAGATATTGAATATGGATGATACATCACATAAAAGAAAGAAATAATTATTTTATATTCAATATATTTTTAGTTGGAATAATTATTTATTATGAAGTATCATAGTGAATAATTATATAAAATATTTATCAATATATATAGTGAAATAACAAATAGGGTTCTTCAACTGATTCTAAAGACATATATTAGCCATGATCATAATTGGTTTAGCATGGAGAACTACAAGGTGGGATCCTTATTAAGGTAGCATGGAAGGAATCATTGGAAGGCATTGGATCCATCTAGATTTTATTAAATGATGTGTGGGATTAATCATCTTACTACCACATGATATATCATGTATTACATGTTTTTTAACCAACCCAATGTCAAATATCATTAAGAATTACTTTTATCTGATCATATTTAGAGTCACTAGATTAAATTCAAGAGTATACATAAGTAAAAATAAAGAAGTACATATATTTTCATGGTCATTATTGATGAGGAGGATATCAAAATGATACTCTAAAATTAGTTTCCATTATAAAAACATATTATATTTTATCTCAATATTTTTATGGTTTTCCTCATTATTAGAGATCTCAATTGGAAGACTTCTAACTAAACCATCAAGGTGATTTAAAAAATAGTGTTAAAGTACAGACTATATCAGGTGATATGAAAGAATAAATTTAGGTCATAACATTCATTATTGGGAAAGGGATGGTTCGTATAAATAATGGAAAAATATATTATTACTATCATAATAATGGTGACAGGATTCATGAAAAATTAAATGTAGTCTTACAAAAGGGATGAAGATTACTTTTAAAATAAAATATTTTTTATGAAACCATTAAGATGTGTGACAGGGAGATATAATTGGTGGATACAATATATAATGTATTAGATCTATGGAAAAAAATACAAAAATGAATTAGTGTTCCATGGTATCTCTTGGTGTTAGATACATGAGATTTTGGATTTGATGGTTTCAAAATATATAATTATTATAATTCATTCATGTGTGATAAAAATATTGAATGAATAGTGAAATGAAAATTTACCTAAATTTATTAATTTATGTATTCTTCATTATATTATCTTTAAATAGTATTATGGTTTGTTATGAAATATTAATAGTAGAATGATTACAATATCGTATGTGATACCGAGTAGACTCATAAAATAATAAGTAGAGACTTACTATCTAAATAGAGCTATCAAGGTATATCATCCAGATTTTGATTCTATAATTGATGTAATTATGTTTTTATTCTTAATATTGACCATATACCTTGGTTTTACAGAGATACATATCATGTGGATCATTATTCATTGAATACATTGATATAAAATTTTTTAAGATGATATAATCAAGGGTTGATGTTTATGTAGTTGATCATGTCATTCATTGAGTTTAATGATGATAATTTTTTTAATATTTTATGAAAAAATGAAGCATGTGTTCATTATTGAATTTTATTAATGAAATTCCTAACAATGCTTAATTGAATAACATGCGAGGTTCTCAAATACATGGATGAATAAAATGTGATATATTAATTTATATAGGAAAAACTATTTTAATGAACTATAAACGTATGAGTTGGATTATACTAAATTCTCATTCATTACTTCTACTGAACATTTGATGTTTTATATAAAGGGATTATATACAAATTCATATAATTAATATGATATATCTTGTTCTGGACATATTAATATTTCGATATGTTTTTTGGCATGATTATGAGAATCACTATTTTAGATAGAGTATAATAGATTTTTCAAAGACGATTACCTATGAATAGAATTATATATAACAAAATTCATTCTGTCATTTAACACTAATGTCACATAGAGGGTCACACATAAATTCTTTTAATAGTAACATTTTTTCTTAAAATTTAGATAAATCATGAAAATCATGAACAAAGAATTGTCTTTGTATTCACAATGTATTGATAGTTATTGTATAAAGTGTATAAGGATTTAGTTAAATTGTGATATTGTTGGAAAATACTGAATAAATTATATGCCTCAAAATCATTATTTCACCAATTTTTGGTGGATGTTTATTTTGGTCTATTATAACACATCCTGGTGTAATTAATAATTTAATGTGTTACTAATCATCTAACACTTATGATTAAATAATATTTTTTTTATTTATCCAACAACTCATCATATATTTATGTGTATGGTAATATATAAAATTGAATAAAGTTTCCAACGTTCTATATTATCAATAATAACTTTATGGATTCAGGGAATAAATAATAATTTTTAGTATATATTTATGTTTAATCCATTGAAAACTAATTTATGTTCCTTCTCTAAACATTCATGTATATAATTTTTATTAATTTAAACATGATCATTTTTATGGGTTATGATTCCAAAAATATATTTCAAAACAACAATTCAGTTATAGGAAACAATAACCTCTTAAAAACTTATTTTTCAGTGGATTAAAGTACCATTAATATGTAAAAAATATATTATTTTTTTCATCATATTTATTCCCAGTTATTAAAAATTAAAACTATTTCCATTGTGGATTTACGTGTACCAGATTAGATTGTATTCATTTTTTAATATATATTGGAAGTATAAACCTCTATGTTTCATATAATAGGTTTTGAAAATAACCACTAACAATAAAATAAAGTAATAAACTACACATCATTGTTGATATCATATACCATTGAAATATGAAAAAAAACTATTTTAGTAAGTAAAAAAAATTCGCATTTATAATGTAATATTAAAATACATTAAAACATTTGATAAATATACATAATATAACATTAGTGAAATGGGAATGTAAAAAATATATCATTAAAAATCATAAAATCACATGTTCTAAAGATATGAAACATGTATTGCAATAGACACTAAAAAACATTGCATCTACGTCACTATTGATGTCTCAAGTTGATAGATGGACTATATTATCCTAAGAACATCTAGATTATTTTTCCTATAATTAGATAATTAAAAAACAAAAAATATATTATTTTATAAAACAAAAGAACAAAATAAAAAAACAAAATTATTCTAGATGAGGCCTCCATATTATGTTCACAATCGCTATGGGAATACGGCATGTTGTGTCCTGAAATAAAATAGAAAATTCTTTATGATATGTAGTTATCAACATATCTTTCACATTCATATTTGTATCCAACGCTATTATATTAGTATCCACTATCAAAAATGTTTTTCTTTATATAGGTTCTTGATCATAAATTTTATTTGACTTTGGATAATTCCTAAAAATGAATGATGTTGAGGACCAAAAAAATTCACATGATGGGGCTGGTCAGAAACCTTTAATCAGTACATCACCAAGAGCCTCCTTTAAAAAAACCTAGAAAATAACATCTCCCTTTGAAATCAATACTTACTATAATTCTTTTTTAAATCCCATGATTCCTAAATTTATTTCCTATACATTTAAAAATATTAAAAAAATACTTAGTAAAACTGGGAAATATTAATATTAGTTTAACACTATTTAGAGAGTATATTCATTAATATAATTGTGACTACATATTGTCTTCACATCAATCCACTTCTCATTGCACTCAACCTCATGACCATCCCTTAAATCTTATAACATTAATGTATAAAACTAAATTATATAATAAATTAATATCATAAAATTGAAAATTATATATGTTTTAATAAGGAAAATATTATATTGATCGATAATTTCCTTATGAAAATATTAGACCCATTTTTTTGGATTATATACATGTCTCTAATCCAAAATATTTCTTATAAATTATCTACTAAATTGATGATATGTAATTATGAAATTTAATATGATTAAAAAAGTTAAAAATAATATGATTATATAATTTATTGAAAGATGATATCCGAATGTGATATTAATTATATGAATCAATATATGAAACACCATAAATGAAATCCGATTATATTTATGTATCCCATCTAAGATATTATTATACATCTAGGGAACGATTAATATGTTATTAGTGAAAATACTCTTTAATATATAATTGAAATCATTCCATTTTTTCAGGAATTTTTAAATTTTAAAAATGGGTAATGGAGTCATCTCAAAATTGAAAACCACCTATAATTGTGTTAGGAATATATTATTTGTATAATAATATTTATAATAATATAAGAATAAAAAAATTTGTATCATTTTTTATTTTCCTTTATATTTATCTTTTATAAAAGGATATATTCTTCCAGTTGATTGGAACCTGACTTCAATCATTTTATTTGATAGAGAGGGTAACTATATCATATACTATATAAATAAATAAAACATATGTTAATTCCTCCTTTATCATCCTTATGAACACTAAAATTGTGAAATGGTAAAATAGAACAAATTTTGAAAACTCCAAAAAACATTTTATCCATGTTTTTTCTCTTATTTGATTATTTTTATCTAGCATAAAAATATATCCAATAATTAATTTAACTCTGAGATAAATATCTATTCACTATTAAAAACATACCAATAATAGTCACCCACTAATACCATCATGAGGATTGGGAGAACAAATTATGGGTAGATGAATCATGATCAACTACTAGAAGAACAGGTGCCCCAACACTCACTTTTAGTGGCTCTATATAAGTGGGAAGCATACATATATACATGGACATCATACCTGATGAAGATGGGACAATAACTGGTGGTCTCTAAGAGCTATTTTACGTTATAAACTCTATAAAAAATGAAAACTGTTTATTCCTTGAAATTGTTAATGAAATATAAAAATTATTCAAATCAGCTACAATATTTATAATGGGATGGGAAAAAATAATATTGAAAATTAAAAATATGAAAAATTCCCTTCCTAAGCTAGTATTTAAATAAAAAATCGACGCCCTAAAATTCTAAATTATTTTAACCAAATGTAATTATATATATATATATTAAAAAATCAAGACCATTTTATTTTACACCCATAACATTAACATATAATATATAATTTCATTAATTAAATTTTATTAACCCATATTCTTCCCAATCGATGTTAGATTCTTGATTTGTAAAAGAATAAAAAAATCACAATACAAATGAAAAACAATATTTCTAAAATTTTAGTTAAAAAAATCTATTAGTGAAAGTATATTAATGAATGATTCTCACATTTTTTATAATAATAAGATATGATTTTATATGACAAATAAGGATTGAACATGGTTTGGTTTTATTTATAATCTATTATAATCATCCATCATAGATGTGATTCTCTATATACTCCCCATCATGAAAGATAGAAAATTTCAATGTCAATATCAAAAAAGATATATCACATAATATTTGATATGGGTTACTATTAGTAGACCTGTAATATCTCATTATTGAGGATACTCGACTATGGCCCCAATCTAGTTTGTTGAAAGACCATTAGAACACCTCCATGAATTCCAGACATTACCGACTAGTAGTGGGGCTGTAGATATAATGAGGTTAGGAAATCACTCATATCATAATTAAAAAAAATCAATAACTAAATATATTCCATGATATCTAAAATATAAATTGGTCTAATAAATAATATTAGACTGATAATAAATTTAATTCAATAACAGTTTGAAAAGAAAACCCATAATATAGAAAACCTCCCACTATGTCATCCACCTATATAATCTAGTACAAAACAACTCATTGGACCCATTACTTCTTCATGATTCACATAATTCATATCTCTATACTAGTTGGATTTTCGAACATTATCATCCTACCTTGATCGTCATCCCAAACCAGCACCTTCCATAATGATGTGAGAGCTACTCATGTACCCATGTGAAATGGAGTCTTGTGAAGGGTGTGAAAAAAAATTATGTTCAAAACCAAATACATGGTCCCTAACAAACTATAATATAATATAATGAATGAATGTGAAATGATCAAAATAAACATGTAAACTAATAAATAATAAATAATAATTTCTACGAAATTTAGACTATGGCCTGATGCTCGAATGACTATGGACAAAACTCATGGACTTTTTCAACCCACATACTACGCCATATCATTTTATTAATTAGTCTCATGATCCTGATTAAAAATACTAACTCTAATATGTTCTGGGGTGTCTATGATCACATATTTATATCAATATCTCCAATGAAATATTATATAATGCATTATCCTTGAGATTCCTCATCTTAATATTAAATGGATTCCTGCTCCTATAGAATGCCTTCATGACTAGATCCTTGGCATCCTAGGTGTCTCTTCAAATTCCAATAATTATTAATGGATCAAGGAAAATTCATGGACTCTCTAGAAAATAGAAAATTGATGTCACCCACTAAATCAACATGCCCAAGCCCAAATCCCAAGAATCATAATCTCAAACAAGAAGCATCAACATGTTCAACTAGATAGATCTTATGTATTAAATAGGAATCTCATAAAAGTTATAGTCATAATAAAATCAACTCCCTAAGACTACATGAAGGATCCGTGTCAACATAGGCATCATAAATACCCATGGATTCTCGGTTGTCATAGAAATATTGAAGGTCAAATGTTTATGTCTCAAGGATTATTTAGGTGGACCAACAACTAAGTCCAAGGTTTCACTAGGCACCCAACATTACATCAAATTCAATGCTTTCTTACATTTTTATCACATGAGGATAATTTCCACATACCAAGAAGAACCTTTGGGCTTCAACAATAACATTTATAAACACATGGCCTATCGATCAAGTCTTAGGAATTATGCATTGCAGTCAATTGGTTTATCCACTTCAAATAAATGATGGAAGACAAATATGTTCATTGTTTTTTCAGACACCAAAACGCAACATTATTATTTGTATCCCCATTTGAATACATGTTTAGTTAATGCTCTATGGTGGATCCAACTACCATCTCTATCGAAATCATACACTGCCTCTTGGGCTCGATCATTCATTAGGGAATCCAATAGTATCCTCAAGGTTACAACACAATATAGTCACCCTCACGTAGACCCTTTGTATCAACCAAGTCTCGGGTCATAATTTAATGCTTTAGGGAATACTATATCCCTTGAAATCACCATCAATATAACACAACTAGGTTAGATAAAACATTATCTCACATTGGAGATAGTTAAAAGAAATAATATGGCCCAACTTGGTCCTAAAAGTATAAAATGGTTTGTGTGCTCCCCATATATTCATATGTATCCTTTGTTATAATAAACTATGATTTATACATTAATATAAAAGGCCTTAGTTATTAATGAATTATGAAAATTATTGAAAACTAGGTTTCATCATGTCCTTTGAACTTTGATCATATGAGTCCAAAAATTTCAATTATATAAATTAAATAAATTTAATGTAATTAAATAATTTGATTAATATTTTAATGAAATACATTTCATTTAATTAACCTCGTTGATCAAGTCAGTGGGGAGAATGAATTCCACAAGCATAAAAAAAATATTATGAGTGAATGTACGTAAACCACCTATATTTTATTTTAATATTTTTGTTTATTTATAAGTGTTCGAAGTAGCTTCAAAGTCACATACAACCACATCCATAATCAACTGAACCTATCTAAATTTACATGTATCCTAACATTATAGAATAAACATCAATTATTTAATCATGACATTTAAATTTAATTTATAAATTAAATTCCCAAAGGTAATAAAAAAAATATCTAAATAATGTCCTAGTAAAATAAATAACAAAACCAAACACATGAGAAACTCTTGTGATAAAGACTTAACCTCATAATGTGTAAAAAAATCTATCACAAATCATCAATTAAATATATAATTTCATTATCTTTTATAAAAACCATTAGAAATATCAAAAACCATAACATTCCATTCTAAATTGATGAGATGATGGGTGAATAGGACATCTCATGAAGTACTAACCCTAGGTTTCAATTAATACCATTGAGAATTGGGTGATTCAATTAGGTTCTGGTGGAATGAATAATGAAGACCTTAGTGGTGAGGATGAAAATTTTAAAAAATACAATAGGTTTGATTGGTATTAAAACCCCCATGAAGAACCACCCCTAGATGGGTTTGAATAAAGGAATAAGGTGAGAGGGGTCCCATTGATGCACACATTGATAGTGGAAGATAAGACTCCCTCTTTTGATATGGGTATCTAAAACTTATATTATCTAATTTTTTATAATCCACACAATTTTGACATGATACTCTCCAAATTTTGTTCCCACCAAGTAGTGGGAGCTACCTCCCAACCATCCACTTTAGATGGTCTCTTCTCAATGATTAAAATACTATAAACCAGTCCCAGTGGAATATATCTATATACTACTACAATATTCACATGGTCGGTCTGAAATAGTTCAAAATTTTCCTCAATTCATACCACTCAAAATACGACAAAAATAATCCCCTTAATTTTCATGGTTTGTAAGAAACTATACACTAAATATTATATAAACCCCTACACTATACTAATAAATATTGAAATTTAGGATGTTATATAGTTTCATCAAAATTTTGATATACATACCATTCCCATTGAGAAAATCATAGAAGCATAAAAAACATAACCCAGAGTACTTAAGACTGACATGAGCACCAAGTTCACATCTCAGTCCTCATCCAACATATAATAACATAAATTGAAGATAATTCAGCTATAATGAACTGTTTCATTATGGGATAGAAATTTCTAGGGAAACTTTACTATTTCTTGTAGTGGATGGATAATTTGGAGAACCACATATCAATTCTATAATATATTGGTTTTAAGACCTATACAGGATGATTTAATGAAAGGCATGATATATCAATTGATTTGATGATGATTTTTTGTTAATCCATAGTGTTTACTATAAAAAATACGTGTTGAAAAAATTATTCCAAGTGTTACAATATTTTTCATGTTATAAACTATCCTAGTTAGAAACATTTAATTTTTCCCCGCTAATTATCATAATTTTAAAAATCACAACATTATTACTTAATGGGGTGTTTTATAGATTTTTATGTTAAAATAATTTTCAGAACCCACACTTTTCATTAACATTAATCTCTTATGATTATTAGGATTAGAATGGGAGGTTTCTTCCTCTTGAAGACCCTATGAAATCTTTCCTTCACCGATTTAAGATTATTTTTTCTCATGGATCCCTCTTAGAATGTAATGTTAATTTATGTACCGTGATTTAATTTTTATTCATTTTATTACTATTAATTTTTTATTTATTACAATTATATAAAAAAAATTCAAATTCCTTCAGATCAGACATTGATTATCTAAGGATTATAAGGCTCTTGAATGATGCAGAGCGTGGGCATCACATAGAGATGAATATATCAAATTAATTAAAATTTTAGGGAAGGTAAATCATATGGGGGAAATATTTGAAACTTTATAATATAATTATAATAAATTTTTGTTCTCATTTTGTCACACAATAAATTTTTTCCCATAGATTTTTATCTGATGAAGGTGATGAAACATCAATGGGTGGTTGTAAAGGATCTGACAAGTCAATGACATTTGTTAAGCCTTTTAGAAGGTATTCATTTTATCTGTTCTTGTGGTTTATTGTTTAATTAATTTACATAATTATAATTTTCTTATAATTTTTTTTAGAATTCCTTATAAAGAGTAAGAAACCCATGGTGGTCGATGGAGGCTTATTGGACATATGCGACTCAAAACAAGTTGTTGAGATTTTTTTAAATTGGAGTTGACATTATTTTATATATTTTTCCTTGTGTAATAAATTAAATGGTACTATAAACCATTATTGGAATGTGAAATTCAGTTAAAAAAACTTTGGAAAAAAACTATTAATTAATTTTCTATTATATATAGGTAATAATTCACATTTAGTTTGTGATTATTAATTATTAATTAATTAATATAACATTCCTAATGTAATGAGAACAAGTACCAAGGGCCATGTTAGAACCACGTTCATTGGTTTTTTCTGAATTCTTATGGCTGATTTAGGTTAACTGATTAGTTCCTTGAACATCATTTACACATTTAGGTGTGTTGTTGCATAACACGAGACATAGATCTCAGAAGACCATATATGATGTTTAATAATATATTTGTCTTTTATGACCCAATATGATTTTTTATTATCTATTAATGTATACAACTCTGTTACTTTGATGTGATTCTTATTTTGGCATATATTGTGTGACCAATCTTGAATGTGGTAGTATGCATGTGTATAAATATACTATAGAAACACATTGTGTGATATAATAATACTATTTTTATGAGCTGTGTTTGTTTTTTTTTTGAAACTGGATATATGTATAGATATGATGAAAATTTCTCATTGTATTATTCCGATTGCATGTTGTGATTTTTTGGTTTTTTCATGGTAAATATGATATAGGTTGATATTTTGTGGCTCAGTATCCCTAGAGCAGGAGAGTGTAAAGTCACATATTGCGATGTGAATATGAGACTGAGATAGATGATAGGTCATGATGTACTGGTGTGGCCTAACCTGGGGGCATGATGGTCAACTTTTATTAGATCTAATAAGAGAAAGTAGTTCATGATTATATATGTGGTCAGACTAGAGTGATGACAATAGGGAATGATTGACTACTATTTTCTACTTTGGGATCCTAGGTTATGTATTACTATAAAAAGAGATATTGTTTAATGGCCTAGTGAGGTATGACCTTGAGGTCTCATCCCTATACTATATATGAGAGGGAGAGATAGGTTGTGATGACCTAGAGTGGTATTACCTATGAATCATATCCTTGTGACATGATCATCTTTAATTTTAGAATCTATTATTATTATTTTCATTTATAGAGATGATGTTGGTATAGTTAGTGAATTATGGTGGCTTGGTACAAGATTTAACCACTAGAAAATTGTTTTCTACTACATATGTGTGTTATTTCTATCAATATTCTACATCTCATAGTTTCAAATGGTCACATTACATTATGTTTATTATATCACAAGTATGTACACTAAATATTATTTGTTGCATATTTCACCAAATTGGTGGTGTCCAGTTGATTTATAATCACACCCTTCTCTTGTATCCATGGTATATGGGGTTCCCAATTGTCCCTTAATTGTTTGATGTATTATTTGGGATAAGGCACAGGTTGATCATCTAGCAGAACATCTCACTAAGAGTTAGAGACATGGATGAAGTGAGCATTTTATTGAAGATAATCCATGTTCTTTTGTTACATTTTTATTTCATTATGGGATTAGCCTAGTGGGTAATAGGAAATTATAACTTTTATTTCCTTTTTATTTTGATGTTTACCCCATCATTCATACAATTATAAGGAAGTTGGTATTTGGGTAAAATAGTTACACATTGTTAGACATTCGGTTGGTTATTAGTTATTATTTACACTAATTGATGGTACAGTATCCTCATGGTTCCACTTGATACCCCCCTAATGGCCATAATCCTTTTTATTAGGGGACGTTTTCCTAAGTTAATGTGGTATTCTAGCTTAAAAATTATGATTTTCGTAATGATGATACAAAATTGTATAAGAGGAGGCTATCATACTTTTTTTTGGAGTGTTGGGTGATAGGAGGCATATGAATGTATTTTAACATAATTTGAAACCGAAAATAATGTATCTTAAACCCCATTTTGAGGAAATTATAGATTATTAGTGTATGGGATTGTTGTTATTATTTTGTTATGTGATCATTATTTTTTCACCTCTTGTGATGAACATGGATTACGAGGTTTTTATTTCAAATAGATATGTCTTCTGACCATGTAAGTAAGAGGCATTGAATGTTATATATTCATATCATAGGATAATGATGAAATATATATTTCTTTTGTGGGATTTTATTGACCCCTATTAACATCTAGTTCTAATTGAATGTCACATGATACTATGATGTGGTTTACTTGGTTGGTCATGATGTGGAACCAATATGAAAAAGAAGTGCATTATCTGGTTCTTCAGTCATTGTCGAGTACCAAATACACTAGTAAGGATTCATGAGTCATAATATAGTGGAAAGGTCTGACTTATTAGGTTCTAATTGTATTCCTTGTGAATTTATCTATAAAGAAACTCGTGAAAACATCATTAACAAAACAAGGATTCCCTGACGCATGATGTGGTCATTATAAGGACGAGAACATCATGTAATTTATTTTAATATGTTTTCAAATGACATTCCATGGGTTTTAATCCCTATTAAAATATTATGTTGGTTTTATAAATTATTAAATGGATTTTAAAATGTACCTCTAGTTACTAAAACGTGGGTGCCATATATAGCTCTATTTTTTCCTGAGTTTGAATATTCTTGTTAAAGGTAATGTCATGGTTAGTGTTGAATGGAAGTTAAGATTGATAAAAATTAAATTTTCATGTGAGTAAACATTATAAAGGTTATTAAAATGAAATTAGATTTTTTTTGTTGTCTTGTAGTATTAATCCAAATCAGTACTATTATTCATGATACAGATTTGAGTTTTAGAGTGTGTTGGATGTGAATGTACATGAAATTACTCATGTGTAATGGGTGGTAGATGAAAAAAATGATTTCAAGTTGTAGTATTTTAATAAAATGTGTTTTTTGAGTGCCCACGACTACTATATCTAGAACCTTGTAATCCATATAATTCTCTAACCTTATTTAATTCCATCATTGAGGTTTATGACCCATGAAACAATTAAACTTGTTTGTATTAATTATTTTGTTTCTATATTTTTTAGGGAATCCTTTATGTGTGAGTGTTAATGAATTTGTATTTCATAGGTAGATTGAAATGTTGAAAGTGGGGTGGTGAGATGACTATTTTAGATGTTTTTGTTTTCGAGGATGAAAATGAATGTGGTAGTTTTAGTATATCACTGAAATCTTCAGTTCAAGGTCCCCTTGGTGTTGGAAACCATCACATTTGGTAGGAATCTCCTTGGGTTTAGAAAAAAATTTCTTAATTCATACATAGTTATGTCAATGGTGGAATCCAGTATTAATATGGGATAGGGGCACCATGATGCGGTCATGCTGAGTTCGTCGTGGGTAGAGATATCATGTTTTGGGGTAGTGACTTCTGATAGGGGATGATACCTTTTGAATAGGGGGAATAAACTATTAATTGGTCAATATATAATGTTATACATATCAATAATATTTTATTGGATAGAGTTTACTATGTTTTGAAAAATCCTTGTATTCAATGTGTGTTTTATAGAAATTAGTTGAACCAATTATCACACATAGTCTTCCTATTTGATTATGACTTTTCCTCGACATGGTAGATAGATATTAACATGATTGGTGACAATATTATCACTCATATTATTGGTTTCATCAATTTGGTCATGTTTATATTGGCCACTCCTATAATAATGATATTATTTTATATAAGACTCACCATTAGAAAAATATTGAGACTCTAAAAAGATGATTTTATATTGTACTTGGAGTATCTAGTACCATATTCAATTCAATATGTTGATTATGATGTCTCCCTAAATGTAGACCAAATGACGAAACACAAATAGGTAAACATTGGCCTTTACAAAGGGGGATTCATATCATTGTTTGTTGACCCGTGGTTGAGATAATTTTTTATTTAAAAATTGTTTTATTACACCCCTAGATATATTAATTTGGATTCAATTATAATCTTGGTATGTATATTGGATTAGTTTTATGATGCCTCCCAGGATTAAATAATCTTCATTGGTGTCTTTTGTGTGTCATTTTATTATATCGGTAAACTTTGTAGGTATCTAGTTTAAAATGTTCCAATTGGTGTTATTTGTGAACATAAATGTATTATGTTAGAATAATATCAATCTCGTAGTTTAGGGAAACGTTATGGTTGTTGAAATTAGTCAATAAATTTTCGTAATGATCGGATTTATTTGGGTGAAATTGGACAATTAGTATCATTCTCTTTGTTTGGAATCATGAATGGGGTTGTGGTATGTAATTTTTACCGGAGTCTAAATTTACATGTATTTGGGGGTGAAAACAACTTTCTTCACTTTTTTTAGGGGAGGATAATGGAGAAAAAATTTATTTTATTACAGGATTCCAACGTGGAAATACATTTTTGTAAATGTTTCATGGGATACTCCATGATACTTGAATTTTTGAAGGTTTTTTAGGAGAAAGAAATCATTTAATTCAAGTTAATGTAGTGTTGTGGTGTATGGAACAACCAAGACCCAATGTTTGGGGTCATTAGAAGATATTTAATGTCACTAGATTTCATTTACTTTTATGATGTCTTAGTGTCATGACATGGTATTTAATGAAAAATCTGTTCATAAGAGTTTCAACATGAATTCTTAATTTATTTGGGGAACTATAGAGAAGATTCATGTAAGTGACATCATGTTGATTATGGTTAACGGGCCAAAAAATTGATGGTTTTGTGACTTCTGTATTTGATAACAATGGTGGGGACATCCATGCTTCGGGAATCAACATTGGCTACAAGAGTATTATGGTGTAGACACTGTAGATTTCAAAACAATATGGTGGTTGACACAATGAATACCAGAACACATGGGTGTATTGAGAATAATCTCGGTGATTGTGTGGATGGATGATAGAATTTTTATAAAAATATGGTGATTTTTCATGGAGGATTGTAATAAGATCCTGATGATAATTTGTAAAATCGGTGTGGTATTGAGGTAGTGCATGGAGATCATAGTGTTAACATCAAAAACTATAAGTGATTGACAATCATGAATGGTTATGTATCACGGTACAGATACGATTACAACATCTAATGGATGATAATTGCTATGATGGGGAGATTATGATGACCCAAATAATTTTGACATTGAAATTATAAGGTAATATTTTTCATTTTCTTTTATTATAATATTATTTATGTGAAATAAATCATTGATCCATAATATGATGGATTAAATGCCACTAAGGGGAATTTAATGAAAGGATTCAGATGTTGGGTAGTTTGGAGAAAACATCAACTATATATGGACGGGATCCTACAACAAATGTGTAGTACATAAAGGATTGACTAAGTGACACTATGAATCACAACTTCAACCATCAAGGCCAAATTACATTGATTTTTCGTCTGTAATTCTAATAACGAGAAACTTGTTTTCATATTATGGTATTCTCCAGATAAGTCTAATAAATGTTTTAAATTTATTTTATCATCCTATAACCCTCACATTTCATTCCTTCGAATTGAATATGATAATTGTGATTAGACATAGAGGTTCTGGCCTCTCGGAGACCCTCCCACCTCATTTCTTCACTAATACAATATCCATTTATTTTTTATAATCTCTCTAGTTATGTCTTATCCCTCAAAATCAATTTATCTACAATTAAAATTTTATTTTATTTTAGTATTAGTTTGATTCTTATGAGATAATTTTTATGGAAATTCTATTATATCATGATGTAATTTTTTAAGGATGATAAGACTGGTGATAATATTTGAAAGAGGATTATACATTGTGATGAATACATTTCATTTCTAGTTATTTCAAAAAATTTATGTCACTAAATTTTATTTTTAAAAATTTTGAAATTACATAATATTAAATCTATTATTCATAAATTACTATTAAAATATCTTTTTATAAGTCTATGTTCATGTGAATAATATATATATTATATCGGTGGTTTGTTGTGGTTCTAGTGAGTAAGTGACAATCAGTTGTTCATCCATCATGTTTTCAGTTCACCACTAGTTTATTATTTTTATTAGATTCATTTATGCAATTATTATCCATTTATTATTAATTATTTGAAATAAATAGAGTGACTTATAAACTCATAATGATCAATAGAGTATGAATAGTAATAGATAAAGCAGTTGGGAATTATTGGTATGGGTGTTAACTCTATTTATGTTAGGGGATCCCTTGTACTCGAACAATTGGTATCATTCATTACAATTTTATAGTGAAATGAGGATTGAAACATTGGGTGAAGAACCCTTAATTAATATTTTCTTACGAATAAAAAATAAATACTAATTAAATAATGATCATCCAGTATGATTTATTCAATTGAAAATGACTAATGAAATTAGGAAATGTGAAAATGGTCGTATTGGACCGTGGTAAAGTAGCATGTTACTAGATTTTGTTGAATTTGGTGTTATTACAGATTAGTTCTATGAAAAACATGGAAACCATTGGGTGTTTTATTGTGATAATTGATTCCTTGGTCATCTAGGACCATATATTATATTTGATCGCATGTTTTGATTCTATGACTCTTGGTGATATTCCATACTATCATTATATGAATATATGTTCTACTCTGATGTGATACCTATGTTTTCATAGCATGATTCTCCATTAATGAATTTGATCACATGGGTCTTTGTAGAATAAGTATTTAGAACTACTAATCGATATGGTATTCCAATTGTTAAGAAGTATGTTTTTTGAGCTATAAAACTAGATATCTGTAACTACAATGATTCCTGTATTTTCTTAGGGTATGTATGGTATATGATTTTCTGCTACTTTTATTTGGGATACAAATAGTTAAGAGTAACTTTCATGGCTCAGTATCCCAAGAGGAATAATTGGTTCAGATGCTTTGTGTGATGTAATGATGTGATTAAAATAGATGGTGGACATCATGGCCTAGTGTGTCCTGACATAGGGACATGATTGTTTTGGTTGATTAGAATGGAAAGGAAAAAATAGTCCATGAGGGTCTATATGATCTATCCTAATATATAGAAACATTTAAGGATGTACATTTATTGTTTGACCTATATACATGTGGCATGTACGACTATAAATAATGATGGGGTATGATGGCCTTGTGAGGTTGGACTTGGGGGAATAGGTCATGTATTACTGATGAGAGTGAGATGTGGCATGATGACCTATTGTTCTATGTCCAATATAACTTATCAATATAAATTTATCTTATTTATTTAAAACATTATATATGAATATATTCTGGCATGGATCTGAAGGAGATATGGTCAAGGAATAATGGAATCTTTAATTGCATGACCTCTCAAAACATGGTTGTTTACTTCATCTGTGTTGCTGGGTATATCATGTTATGTTGATAATATATTTATTTATTTTTAATTTAATATTACAGATAACACATTCACATAAACTAAAAATTACAATTTGGGTGTTTTACCCTATTGGTGGTATCCTACTGGGTTGTACTCACACCCTGATTGAGTTTCCATGGGGCATGGGTTCCAGATAATCCCTGAAATTTTATGTGTACATGTTTTGATAAGGCCCAGGATGATCTCCTAGTAAGATATATCCCAATTTGTTATAATTTTTAATGAGGTGATACTTTTGGATTTAGATCCATTTTTAATATTTTTTACCTTTACTTGTAAATGTTACTTTCCCATTGTGCGGTCAAATTTTGTATATACCCATCAATTTTGAAAATAAAAAATCAAATATAATTTATATTATTATTTTTTATTCATATTAGTTCACTTGGGTAATATTTTATTATACACTTATTTAAAAAAAATTATTATGTTCTCTGATTAAGGGGGTTCTCTCCGCATGATTCAACTTAAGACCCTCATAGTTAATCAGTTTCCTTCGATCTACAGGTAGACAAGACTATGGTCATCTGTAATTTCATATCAATCCTGGTGTTTTAAATTTGAATGTTACACTATGATATTGAATTTGGTGATAAATATATATTCATAATTTAATCCATCAACCAAATCAAAAAATTAGATTCCTTCTAGAATTATAAACCTATATGGATATTGGATATGAAAATCTCCCAAACATAATACTACTCATCCTCAATAAGTCTTGGTTGTCACCCATTCGATTCCCTAAACCAATCTTAATGATTCAACATCATTCAAATTACCCAATTCCTACTCAATCTCCAAATTCAGTACTAATGAAACTCCTCAAAATTTATAGTTCTTATGCCTTCCAAAAATGATATGGAACATTAAACCATTGTTTAACACAAGGATACAAATTTTTTTATTCCCATAAATCAGAAGAAATGACCTTGATATCATCTAATTATCAATTTATCGTGCAGTTCACACCACCCTAGGACTTATATATAAATAGATTATTTCTATACATGAAATTCCCTTACATATAAATATCATATACCAACATATTCTAGGACTCATAAAAATACAATTAGTGTGGTTATAAATTCATCACACAAAATTGCATGAAAGAACCCCAGTCATACCTCCCTTAGTCATCCCTTTAGGAAAATTCCCGAATAAAACAACAGTCTTCTTACCAAATCCCTGATCATGATTTTTTTATCTGAGAGGACACGTATGATCATCCATGAACACTCAATGAATCCAAATACATTATTCTAGTGATGTTCCAACATTGAACCATCAACATTAATTTTGGGCATTGTGTCATTCCAAGAGCACCAATCCACCACTGAACTGACCGTGTTCAGCTCGCCTCAAAACCATCCTAAGCACGGCCTCATGTTCAATCTCCACTAGATACCATATATTAATTTTTCTTAGTGACTCTTTATCTACTAGAATCAATATCTCCAAATTACCAAACAATTATATAACCGACACACCCATTCTCCATTATATTTGGGATATTTAACTCACAAATGAAATCACAATCCCGGTTATGAAATTATCCATATCATCACACTAATAAACCCAAAACCTAATTCTGAATTATGGTGAAAACATCTATTGGTAAATGTTTTTCTCACGATAATATAAATCACCTTATACTAATCATAGATCACCTCCTCAATAAGATAGATCATAAGAAAACATGTGTCACTCCTTTTGAGCCATTCCCATAACATATTAGAAATCATATTTCATTAATAATACACCAGCTCAGTTATAATGCTACATATACTCCATTATAAAACATCTCTCACCATAGGGAACTATTATATTATATTAATAAATGGGAGACCACATCTATGAGGGCCTCATAAAACATTTAAGAAACCCTCATCCCACTCATAGTCATCACTAATACTCATTTAAAAAGGATACCATATGAAATAGGAATCTACCATTACCATCCATACCAATAAAATCCATGTATAAACATGTACCATCAGATCAACCAATTGTCCCATGCTTACAAAATTTGTTCACTGTAACACTAATTTGGTCATTCTCTAGACAATATAAACACCCAATTGTAGGAGATTATGTGGAACTCCTCACTAAAAAATATTAACCTCAATTATTCCATTCTATTTCTCATGATCCACCACCCCATTGTTTCATTCCAAAACCACAATCATTAATCTATTATTGAAATCATGTCAATTTCATCCACACACATAACTACCACCTATTATTATTCCTTGTAATTATACATTTTCATTTCTCTATAGAATATACAAACACATTAACATGAGGTACAATCCCACAGAATCAAATTTTTCATCATTTACATGATGTATAAAATTTGACACTACAAATTCACCATTATCATACCCAGAATCACACACATGTTGTTACCATCACTAAATAATGTCACCAACATAGGATAACATATATCAAATGTTTCCCTAAACTAATAATATTAATGGAATCACTATGGTATAAGTCATTTCTCACGGTATTTATGTCCCTATTCTAGCCCAATACTTCTGGCCTTATATCTTCACAACTCATCGGAGTATCCACATTGTTACTATCTTGACCACAATATCAAATTTCCAAAATACCTAATCAAGGGTTTTATATGAAAAAATGTGTTTTAAACTTACTCCAATTAAACATACCTCTAGGGATAAGATAATAATCGATCATCAATATACAATTCTACCCACTTATCAATCAAAATTGACTGGTCAACTATTGACAGTGATTATGGAACTGTCATAGATTATTTGTACTATGAGAAATATAATAACATAACCTTGTTAAATAGAATTGCATTCCCTATTATATGGAAGATCTCAGAATATGATTTTATTGGAACATTAAATTACTAAACCCAATCTATACTCACTATTAACGGGATCACCGCTATGGATCTAAATTCCCTTACTAATCCCTCACGATAACCACACATCCCTTTCCAAACTGATCTCTTGAACATCATCACCATCATTCATTTCACCATAAGCTCCATAGGAACTATCATAAAAAATAGATAAGTATATAAGAAATCAAAGATAATTAGAATTCCTCAAAAAGATTATATAGTAAGAGAACATGTGAGTGATTGGTTGAACTTTAAATAAATGATCCTCAGTGATCTGTGAAAACAATCACACTAGAATATGAATATCATATCGGTCATACATACCTAACATGAAGAAAATGATATATTTTTACCTAAATTCCATGAATCAAATAAAATATAAGCCTTTTACAAATTATTTGTGATCTAAATATCAAAAATACAAAAAAAAACTCAATGTATATATGAATCACTCTATGTGAAAATAATATCAACTCTAATAAGAAAATCTAAGAATTAAAATCTCAAAAAAAAATTGTCGTATAATTCCATAGGGAATGGTGTTCATGATGTAAAAATTTGGATTCCATAAAAACCCATAAATAATACATATTTATTTTATCTACCAAATCATTAAAATTAATGAAAATTGAAAAACAATGTTGTATTCTACTATTTAAAATCACGGAACATAAGAGACATAGTATCATCCCCATCGCAGTTCTCTACATCACCTCAAGCACACCTCTTTAAATTAATTAGGTTGATAATTGGTGGAAGGGGAAAAATAACGTACTGTGGGGAGGGTATAGAACATGTAATATAGTGCCCAAAATAATTACATATAGTGAAATTGCATTCATCAAAAATAAATTGGATGTAAAAGTAAGAAATATAAAAAAAATTATAATAAATAAAATGAAAAAGAGGGATTGAATTTCAATTTCATACAATGTCTAACCATCCATTGGGTTGGTTACATATATATACTAGTATTACATAATATAAAATACATTTTCCCCATGAATAAATCTTTCATCAGCTTATCCTAATCTAAAAACATATATGTTTCATCCACATGATCAAGCTATCATAGGCCTCAGTCTAGAGTTATTTCTAAAATATGCAAGTGATTGAAGAACAGATACCCATGTTCAATAGAAGCACAATTAGGGTGTGCGTACAAAACATAATAGGGAACCAAAAATGTGGTCACATACCAACAGAAATATGTTGTGGTATTTGAATTTAGACTTCTCATAATAAATAAGTAATCTAATAAATAATAAATTAAAAATTAAAAAATAGATATATTACATGTATTTCTAGACAACTTTGAGAATATATTGGGGACCTTTCCAACCCATCTACCAAACCATGCTATTGTCGATACTCACGCACATGAACCCCGTCTGAAATACCTCTTTCAGTTAGTTTTTTTGTGTCTATGAGGACATTATAACATCATGTTAACCATATAAATATTGGATCCTATTTTAACCTGTATGTATCACATTCTCCATACAAAATTACTTACTGCTCATCATGAATGGATCCATGGTTAGATCCCATGAATCACAAGAGTCTCTTTGAACACTAATTATGAGTAATGCCAAGAGGTTGATTCTCAGTATCTTGGGAAATCACTAAATAGAATCGTTTTCATAATTAATCATTCTCAATGACCAGATACAACATATCCTTGGTATCTCATTAATAAATAAGTATAGTCTTATGTATTGAAAAACCATATCCTTGGGATGCCCAAATCATTTCCTAATAAATATAATAATACTAGAAATTACTATCTATGTTAATGCATGTAGATCCATGTCAATATAATAATCCTAGGTACATGCTGAATCTGGTACATCCCATATATAACAGAGTTTGATTTAAAATGTACTATACTTTATTCACACAACTCAAAATAAAAATCCTTGGATAATATAAGAATATACGGCGATGTCATGGTTTAATTCATCTCACATAATTATCATATGAATTCTAATGAAGGATCCCAAGAAGCACCTCTAGTAATCAACCATACATTTTCATCACACTAGGCCCATCGATCAAATCTATGGAAGTATATCTGGGAATCAATCGGTCCATCAACAATAAAAACATCAACGTATAAAATTCAATCCAAGGGATGGATGAACACATAAAACTTCACAGTGATTCACTAAACCATTGGTATAAATGTTTGGCATGAGTTCTAATGTGACACCCATTACCATATATTTTTAAACCATTGACACCCATATAAGTTTAGTCATTTAACAAGGCACCCACTTGGGTAGCCTAGGTCATGAAACTAAAATGTCATCCTAACTTACATTGTTGATCTAAACCAAATCTCAAGTATTCAATCAATGAGAAAGGGAATAATATTTACCTTAGAATCATCATAGGGACAGAATTTACACAATGGTAAAATAGGGTACCTCATATTAGATACAATCATTATATAGAAGATGACCTATATTGGTCCGGAAAATATGAAAAGGTCATTTTCCTCCAAAACCAATAATAAATACTGATTTCTCAAATAACCTATACTTAGTTTATTCTAATACAAGACATTGACCATCGGTAGTCAAGGAAAACTAGCCTGATTTTAGTTGAGGCATTTGAATTTATTTAATTCAAATATTTTGTTAAAAAAAATAATCCAATTATTATTTTTAGATTTTGAAGCCCATTTAATTACACTCTTTATTACCCTTAGTGGTGATATAGTATGCCACAGGAATAAAAATGACATAAATAACACAATGAATGTCTATAGAATAACTACCTTTTATTTGATGCATTTAATGTCTATATAGAATGGAAGAAGCCCCATGACCCATCCAATCCCATAAAATTTCAATAATGATCCTCCTATATTAACTAAACATCCATATCTCCTAAGTCAAGACCAGAATAATTAAAATACAATTATAAAAATTAAAAATAATTTTAAAATTAAATTAAAAATGGTTAAAACCATTAAAAAGTCACTAGTGTTTGTGCTACAAAAAAACACTACCAAACACATTCCAATATCAAATAAAATTCCAGCGACCACATACTGGAAAAATGGCTTTCATAAGAAATCAATTCAGTAATTTTTTTATTTAAATTTTACTAAAAACCTACAAAAATTTCCAAATGAAGAAATATCTTATTACATCATAGTGAAAACAATTGTATATGGTATCTAGGGATTCATTCACCCTAGGATATATGGAAGACCCTTGGGAATTGATAACTTCCACCATGATATGGTAGAATTTACAATCAAAAACCTAGATATAGAAGTTAATATTAATAAAAAGAGGAAGAGGTAAGGGATTGAGGCTACCCATGGTAGTAAAATACCATGGTTCAATAATAAACCCAACTAGAAACACCACAGCTGAGGGAGACTAAATCAAGGAACAAATGGGGGGATTCCCGATGTCTTTACATGATAGATATTGGAAGAATAGTGGGATTCTGTATTATTAAATTTGAAGGGAAAATTGCCTAATTTATACGTTAAATGATATATATTGGTTGAAATAATGTTTCATAACTATTTGGATTGCCCTATCACCAAAAAATCAAACATACACAGTTTGGTCACATGGTTTTTGAAACATTGTTTAAAAACAAATAGAATATCTCTATAACCCTCTGTGACCATCAACTGATTTGTTTGAATCTATGAAGCAATTGTTTTCCATGACACCAGTCTAACCCAAGATATATAGATTACCATGGAATTCATAAGATTTTTTTAAAAAATATGTGCATACCCTACAAAACAGAAGAACATTGTGTTTTACAAAAACAACTAAAAACTCCATGTTCTTTAGTATTTTAGGAGGTTTCATCTCATACATGCTTCCAAAATTTATTTACCTTTTGAGAAACCATTAAAAAATTACAACATAACCCAATGATCCCTAGAATCACATTAAGACTGAGGGAACCTCTCAGGACCCATTCCATATCAAAAAACATCAATTCAATATGTTCTAACATTCATAATTTCATCACAAATAGATAATAAAAATTTTAATAATATATTAGACTATAAATTAAAATTCCATCAGGAATTTTAAACTACTGCATAAATGGTGGAGAGCTACTGTCACGATGCAGATGTTCGAGAGGTGCGGTTCCTTGTAGATAGTCAGGTTGACTTCCCTAAGACCTTCGGGTCATGTAATCTCATAATCCTCTAGGGCACGTAATCTCTGAGCCTACGGGCCTTGTAAGTGTTCCCCCCCCCATCCCTTGAAAGTGGTGTTATCAAAAATCAATAAAAATGAGGGCCTTTGGGCCATTAGAGCTACATGGAATAAAATACCCCAACATTCATCAAAACAAATTTCAAAATAATAAAAAAAATTAGCTTCTCAATCAAAAAATATATGGTTTATTTTCATCATGATCAAATGTATCAATAAAAATATTTATGTTTACACAACTAAACAATATTGGATATTTCATAATACCCCTATAATTGTCATCCAACATTAAATTAAATAAAATTATTGAAATGTTTCCATTATAATTTAAATTAATAATATAAAAAGTCTATAAATACACATCTCTTTTTATTTTTTAAATATTCCACATTTTTTTATCAAACCATCTTTATGATAAGTTTTATGAAACATCAATCCATTATAATTACAGGAATAGAGCCTCTAAGAATTATTTAAAGAACCTTGAGTAATATATTTCAAGTCATTAGGTAGTACAGATTGACTATATACTGTCATGAAATATATAAATGGATAACAATTTTATTATTTATAAAAGATAGTTATCAAAATGTTGTTAATATGAAACAAATTTTGAAATTACATTATTTTTAAAATAATCTATAATATGTTAGTCTATTTTTTATTTAATTATTTTCCATTCAAAGATTGACATCAATGTCATAAATTTTATGTTTCATTGGTTAATCATAGAAAGGTTCATTAATATAACTATTTAATAGCGAAAATCATTAATCTAGTATGAACTCCATATCTGTTTTTTGAAATTAGGATATTTTTTAAAATGTAAAAAAAACATTAAAAACATTATTATTTTACAAACATATTGAATATTATTTAAGTTTTCATAATCATTTAAATCCTAATTGATTATTTTCTCAATCTAATCTAAATACCTTGAACGGAATACATGAGACAATGTAGAAAACTAATCTTTATCAATAGGGCCTTCTAGTTTAGAATTATTCTTCCCATATGATATCATATGACCATGGTACCAAAATAATCAACAAAAAATAAAACATATATGTCATAAGTTAGAATACACAGGTCACTAGTGATTAAAATTTAGCAGTATAATGCCTCTATATTAGAGGTGTCCATCTACAGTGGTAGGCGCTCTTGGTTATGATACATCATCCAAATTCACTATTAGAAGAATTATCACAATGTGAGTTTATGGGGTACATATCATTTCTTGGTGAAAAAGAGACCTCATAATTGATTCAATTAATTTTTCAATCTCATTGCGTGTTAAATTTTTCTCACTATCATTCATGAAGAACACACAAAGCTCAACTATAAAAGGAGGTAGCATGTAATGAAATGAAAATGGAAGTATGTGATCCATCAAAATAATTTATTTGTGAATTTTTTCCATTTAAATTTTTTTTTATAATTCAACAAATCATTATATGATACTATAATATCCATCGTAAACTTATAAATTTATATTAATTTAATGAAAAAAATATTTTCTTGGTTTTTTAATCTTTTCTGGAATCATAGGATATACCGACAGTTATAAACTACGGGTGTAGGATGGAGAACTGTTGGTATAACTTATACTAATAGTTCTCTATACATTATGATAATAATGTATGGGGATAGACCAATACCAATAGTTCTATGTTAACTATTGTTATAGGACACTAGAACGTTCCTAATCCCAGTGGTTTGAGTTAACTGTTGGGAAACAAAATTTACAAACTATTTTATACCCTTGGTATATATTTAACATTAAATCTATACCGATGGTATATAGAACATTTGTATAGATTTTAACCAATTATTTGATAAGAACCATTTGTTTTGTTTTTTCAAATCTATACAAACAGTTTAGAAACTATTTTTATAGAGCACTCTATTTATATACAGTAATGTACATCAGTCTTCCCTCTATATTTACCTACAATTAAAATTACATTGCATTCAGTAAAATGAACAAAATTCCAAATAACACTAATTCACACAATATAAAGCATTCCACACTGAATATCACAACACCTGAAAATACTCTACAAAGATCGACAACAACACTATAGAATAATGATGAATTCATCTCCTAAAAACAAAACTAACAAAACACCTGAAAAAACATTAAACTAGAAAAAACCCAACACTGTATAATCTTTTGAAAATTATGAATGAATAAAATACAATGATGGGGAATAACTAGAAATTACAACATTTCACATTGATACATATGAAACGAAGGATGGTATCCAAACAAAAAGAAGGATGATATCCACACCGAAGTGAACACAAGGTTAAGAAAACACTAGATAGATTTATAAATGGTAATCCATCCATATTGTGATGATATTATAAATTGATGTGTGTAGTATATTAATCACATGAATGATGTTCTATAATATATTGATAATGGTAGTTAATGATTTTTATAGATATATATAAATGAAGGGTTTTAATGAAATTGTGTATAATTCTTACTCAAATAGATATTGATAAATCTATCCATGGATTTGGGGATGAAGGTAGTCATCATCATCACCCCAAAGGGGGGAGATCAATCACAATTGGAATGTGAGAATAATACGATATCCAAATGTTGTCTCAATATATAAGGCATAAAAAGGTAATGAATTAGAGGATGATGACTAAGATATAGAATAATGATAATGAATAAGCTCGTGTTCTTCATCCAAGAGTTTAAGTGTATGATTTGGTAGATCGTATAACTGATTGAAGGCTACCTGGGTAGTGTGAAGGGCCATTATTCATCCATGTAGAGTCTAATAAACAAAAATGTGATGGAAATTTTTTCTATAATATAGTAAAATGATGTTTTTATGGCCACATATACAAGAATGTCCATGTGTAGTAGAATAGTGCACACCACAGTGTCTGTAAAAAGTTTTTGTCGCATTATGATCTATCATAGAGAAGATAAATAGTATCCAAAATAATATTGGACTCCAAAAAATGATTATAGAAATAAGAGATTTGGTTTTGGGATGGAATTTCAATAATATATATCATAGTGGGGGCATAATTGGATGTTAGCCCTGATGAAGTTAAAACAATAATATCTAACTAAATCATGGTACAGACACTACTGGTGGCAAAGGAATAGTTCATTGTTCGAGGATCCCATATAAAATTGGTCTAATTAATGTGTAGCATATGATGAAGTATTTGTGTTCTATTGAAATATGTATAATATTCTCAATAGTTTATCAATTACACTTCAAATTTTTTTTGTCTTAGGGTTCATGTATGTTACCATAATTGTTGTGACGGTAAACTGATTAAATGACTATTATATGGAATTGAATAATAAATAAAATAATTTAATATCATTCAGTTTCAATGCCTTTAGGTGGAATATATTGAATAGGGAGGATTTACCTTCAAATGAAAATCACGTTTCATACCCTCAAGAGATATAATTATTATATTTCCCTATATAGGAAAATTTTTATTAGCTAAATGGTCATTAATAAAACATGTGGAGGATTTGATGAGTTGTATAAGACTAAAATAATCATACCTGGGAATAAAGGATACTAATATCACTTCAAAATTATGTTTTAATGTATAATATATGTTGTAATGGAATAACTAGAAGGACATCCAATATGATCAAGTTTTGTCAAATGGTCTATTTTGAAAAATATATTTAGTCACACACAACATCATTAGAGGTCGAAACATCAAGAGGGATGGTATAGTATGTTAACATGGTTTGGGGGAGTGGGCGGAAGGGAGATAACATTGAAGGGGATACAAGAAGGGGCCATGGACATTGGAGGTTTTGATAGGGATGGTGGTGCATTGGAGAGGGTTTCATGGATAAAAATGGGTAGGGTTGTGAAATATCATTGATACTATGTAAAAAGAGAATTCATAGAATTCATTCCTCTATCCCTGGTCATGTTTTATTACTCATTGATAATTAAATAAAGATAAATGTAATACCAAGAAAACAACTAAATTCTTTTTCTATTGAATCAAATATTAACTATCCAAATACCCTAACTACTTTATAAAAAAAAGATGACAATACATTGGTTAAAGGTGTGATTAATACTATATAGACTTTAGGATACACATTATAAGAATAATGCGACCAACATATTAACACATATATTCAATCACAACAAACCATAAAACATAAAATGTTACTAATATTATTCTAAATATAACGGGTTAATCCATCCCTCAACACTGTCATTATCATTACTATCATTATCTGCCTCATCCTTAATCTCATCCCCTTCCCCAGCACTATCCACATGTCCATCCATGTCATCATCCTCATATTCATCTCTGACCTCATCCTCCACCTCGGTCACATCCTCCCCCAGGTCATCTTACTCATCCTCTTCCTCGCCATCATCATCGTTGGGAACGACATCATCTCGACAGCCACAAAAATTGTCTCCTAGTGCACTATATAATGATCTCATCAATGAAATTAATTCATCACAAGATGAGTTGTCAATATAATTATTTTCATTTCACGTATTATGTGTGCTTGTATCGAAGACTTCGTGGGATGACATAGTTTCCTTCTCATGATGACAGTTAAAAGAAAACCGGTCATGTAACAAATTTTTCAATCCAGCCATCTCATTTGGATCATCATCATTTTGAAATTATATTTTCATCCGTTTTTGATACAACACATAGTAGTTTTTCTGAATAAAAAAATATCTGGTTATATGATATAAAACATATTAACAGATCCACCAAGGTCTTCAAATACAATTATAACATGGGCAATGTACGTGACCACTTTATAATGCATTGTCTAATGAAAAATATCAAAAGCTAGCAAAATTGATTTGAAAATCACATAAGATATGATCAGTTTCATACTTCCACCTTCTCTCTATTATATAAAAAAATTTAAATTTCATTTAATGAATGAAATTCAATAAGATTTAAGTTCAATAGAAAATATATTTTAATATATGAGAATTGTTCACTTTATATAAAACCATATCTGAGAATCTACTCTATATGAGAATCATAAAATGAAAGAAAATAATATATTATATTTATATGTAAATATATTATAAATATAGAACATTGATATTTAATTGAAACATAGTGGATGTGATGAAAAATCATTGTATAAATAATGATCACTCTCGAATTATTATGAGAAAAAAGTTGGCATTAAGTCTAAATTTAGAGAGATCATTGTATAGCATAATTAATGACTTATTTCGAATAAAAGGTTTCATTGTAGTATTGGTGATCAATGATATTTATTATAGGGTGTTATATTTAAATAGTATCCAAATTGGTGTCATGTTATGTTATATATTAGTGCTCATCAAAAATGATATAAATCTAGAAGGATTAGTTATTGAAGGGTTGACATACTTCATTGTATACCCAAATGTGTTATATTTACCTTACCCCAATACATGACTATATTTTCAAGTAAACCCGAAAATAGTATGGGAGCATCATTCTTACTCTCTTCCATATAGTAGGAATTATTCTCCCTTAGGATAAAAAATTCGTACTTCTTCAAATGATTCAGAAAGTTCTGATGTGTGGGGTCATATAATAGGGAGTATCGTGGTTTGTAAAATATCAAATATCCCATAAATTAATGCATAAACATTTTCATCTAAAATATATAAACTTTTCTAATCTATTGGATGTATAGAAGTTGGCAACCATGATTTTATTAGTAACAATGTATTTATTTTAATGTATCATTGAGTAAAGGATATCACGGGTCAATGTTGGGAAGATTCGCTGTCAGGTGTGTAGTATAGCCTTTGACATGAATTTGATATAGTCTTTAATTATTACCATGTTCCAAACATAGGTCACTTCTCCCATGTGTATCACACATGTCACTTAACCAATACGCCTCACATAAGTCACTTAGCCCATGTGACTCACATAGATCACTTCACCCAAATTCATTTTTCAACTCACTTTTCATTATGTAATCAATATTTTTAATTCATATAAATATAGGATGGATTGAAGAGTTCTGAGAATATTGGATTTACTTCACCCAAAATAGTGAAACTATTGGTGGGGACTATCAAGTAGGCATGATAATTAATAAACACAATAGTGGACCACGTGTCAAACATACATGGATACATAGTAAAATAAAAATTTGAAAAATAAATATTGGAGAGGTAATATTTTTAATATGAAACCAAATCAATGGAACTAATGATATTTGTGACTGCGTGGTGAGAAGTTAAAATGGAAATGAGAAATGACTGTCAAGACAGTCCTAAATGGTCAGATGGTAATAATGAAATAATAATAAATTTTATTTAAGATCATTTAACACATTTTTTCTCAAAACATTTCTTCATTATATAGGAATAAATACAATAGTATTATTAATTTTTTTTATTTTTCTCTTAAAAACAAAAATATTACCTAGAAATTTCAATACGTAATTGATGGAAATCCCCTTTCAAATTAATGAATTCGTTTTTAAGGTAAAATCCCTCTAAATATGAATGTAAACAAGACAAATTGGGGAAAATATAGTTCCCATAAAATAATAATATAGTGTATCATAGATGAAAAATTATATATTGTGGCAGAGGTTCAGGAATGACATTCATTCTCAATGTGTAGGTTTAAGTATTTGGAACATTCAAATTTCACATTATATAAAATTAAAATGAAACCCCTAAATTATAGAGATTATATCCCAATGGGGAAATAAAGAAAACATGGTATATAAAAATATAAAATAAATTTTCCCTAAATATATAACTCAAACTCACCAATTTGAAGTTGAAGTATCCAAATTATTAAATATATGGTATATTGCCTCTGAGAAGGAGGGGTCACCAGCTGGGAAGAGAGAATCACTACTGTAGGGAAAAACTCAATTAGTTCTAAAATGGGGAGGGCATCTCGTGGCTGTATTTTGGGGAAACCTATCCCAATGGTTTTCAAATCATTTTAATATATGTCCTTTACAAATGGTTGTTAGAAATAGTTGGCATAGACTGATTATAATAACACTCTTCTAACGATTATATAAAATCATTTTCATCAGACCAATGTATCCCAATAGTTTTCATAAACTGTGGCAAATTCCATATTTTGATAGCCCATTCCCCAAAAATTTCAAAAACTATTGAAAAAACCTTGTATAAAATATCTTTAACCAATGGTTTTTTGAAACTGTTGGAATGAAGGAGTTGGTATAGATGAGCATTCAAGTGTTGAATGCTAATATTTATACAGGATACATCCCACTCTCATTTGGAAATGGGTCACTCTTGGTATTCATTTATTATAAGTCTTTATGTTCGTTAATATAATTCTTTGTTTTCCCTGCTCATTTTTTGTATTAATAATAGTATCATAAAAATAATTCTCATTCTATATAAGGTCATGTATATGATGTAACATCTTCAATTAATATTAGAAAAAATTGAAAAATTTAATTTTTTCATTTCTTTATAGTATTCTAAATCTATCTAATTTTGTATAAACTCTTTTTGACATAATCATTAAAATTCTAGCATTTCTAAAAAATTTTAAAAATAGTTGTTAACAATGAAGAATGATTTACACCAGATTTCATAATAGGGGGACTAAAATCATTTTTTCTATATTATAACAAAATGTAAAGTTTAAAAATATATTATTTATCCATTAATTAACGAATCCATACACAGTAATAATTTCTACAAAAATTTATATGTTTAGATTTGAAATAATATTTTAAAAATGTAAATTCCATGAATATTTTAGTATTCTAACAGAAGAAATTACAAATTCCAATAAATTCATTGATAATCTACATAATAGAATACTGATTTTAAAAAAAATGATTCATCGTTTTTATCAACACCATTATCCATTAACTATTTAATTATTTATATAAGAGACAGAATGTATAAATTAATATCATTTCATGAAATTTTCTATCCTATGATAATCAATTAAATTATGAATGAATTTTGTTACAAAAAAATCCATGGAGGGAAAATATAAGGTGTAAATATAATTATATTTATTAAATAACTAATACATACTTTATAGAATTAATAAATTTTTTATTTAATTCAATCTATATTGAATAATATGATTTTTATAAAAAAAGTCATTTGGTCTTACCTTCTACTCATATAGAAACATCCAATGGAACATGGGGAGCATTGATCCTCCCAGTATTGATGGATATATTGATGAGATATGATTGGTAGAAGAACTATAAAAATATAAGGTTCATGAGAGGATAGAGGGAGGGATGTGAATGGGGTGAATACCCTCAGAGTAATATATACCACTACAAGACTTCCCTATCCTCGTAATGACATTGGAAATTTTTATTCTTTCTTCCATTTTATTTTCATCTTTCACAAACTTTTACTTATTTAATTTTTTCTGTGTTACCTCCCATATTTTCCAACACATAATGCACCCAATGAAATTAATAATTCCCACAATTTTTCAACCATTAACCACCTTTTATGATACCCAAAAACCCAAACATTAAATTTAATGCAACAAAATGATCACAAAATAATAACTATAATAATATCATCCATTATTTAGTATTTTTAATAAATAAAAAATAATTATTGAAAATCAATATTTATATACATACACCAATATATATTGTAATTTATTTTTCTTTAAATGATTTTTCATTCTATTAAATTACTTATTTCAAAAAATTGATAATTTTTGGGTTGTTATTTTTAATTTCCCAATTAAAATTAAATAATTATGAAATCAATTTTATCTATATAATTTTGAAAGACTCTAAATACTCTCTATGATTTAGAAAAACTAAAATTTCTCTATACATTCTCGTACCTCTAATCATGTGGGTTATTACAAAATTCCCACCAGGTGATCCCACATCATAGATAGAGAAAATAAAATTACAACCATTATAAGAAGATGTTGATATAATATGTAAGATGAGAACTTTTTTAGTGGTATATTTTATTATAGTCTTCAAAAATGGATAAAAATTAGTGGGAGGTCAAAATTATACAATATCATTTGGTGCATGTTCTGTTACAATTGAGATTATTGACAGGACATGTATTGTTAGATAATGAAGACATTGGGCCCTTAAGGGGTGGTAATTCTCATGGGAAATCCCACACCTAGTATTATGGATAATGATGAAACCATGTTTCTGTTTGTGTGTATACATAGTCCATTGTGGGACCATTTCTATATGGTGGATGGATGGAATCCGATGACAAACATACTTTTAAGGTAGAGACCCAATGCATAAAGAAACATAGTGAGGAGGGTTGGTTTTTTATATTCTCTGGAAGTTAGATTTATGATGATTCAAAAATAATTAGTGTAAAATCATTTAGATAAAGGTGTTTTGGAAGTTCATGTCCATAATTCTGTGCGAAATAGACAAGTGTTACGAATTATATTGTGTGGAAGATATAGAAAACTGATAAATTTGGGTTTCTGATGTTGATATGTATAAATCCTAAAATGGAATGATTATGTTTCTTGTTTTAATTGAAATATCACATACCTATTCAATTGTATTAATTGTTTATGTAAGGATTTTTATTGAAAATTTTGGATACTTGGGAAAATCAATATTACTCTAATATTAACCTGAGAAAGTGGATTCAATTGAATGACCTCACATTTCAATAAAACTGTGGTGGGAACACAGTTACATTTGTAACATAATCCATAGTGATCTGGGATCTAATTTGCAGACAATAAAAATACCATTATAATATTATAAATAATGATTGTTATGAAAATTTTAACATTGGTTATCATAGATTTTAAATTAATTTTCAAATAATGTGTATCCAAATTTTTCTTTCATTTTCAAATGTATAATGTTTCAATATTTTTCATCTGAGTTATTCATGGGTTAGTGATGGTTTAACTATTTTTATTATTTTAGGATGCTTTTATCATAAAATTTTTTGCTAAATTTATTTCTGGGATATCCATTAAATTATAATATGTTTCGACATTTTCTTATGAATGTTGAAGTTATAATAGTAACTTTTAATATTAATTGGTTCATTTATTATTGCAACTTATGTAGTTTTAACATTTTTTAAGGTTCAACAACACACCTAGTATATGACTGTTGTAAGAAAAATAATTATATCTATGTAGAAATATCTTTATTCCAATGAAATACCTTACAACACTTTCATAAAAAATTATTAGTGGAAAATATCTTTATTTCATTGGTATACAGATATTTCAACATATATATGTTTGATGGGTGAAACATAATCTTTAAGAAGATTCACATAAAAAATATCATTTATATGGATCGAAATTTTTTATTTATGGGGATTGTATAAAAATCCAAATAGGATGCTGAATGGGGTTGGACGAGTATAATGGAATTTGGGGTGATTCAGATGTCATTAACACAAGAATTTATTTTAAAAAAATAATTGATTAAGACCACTTTGGAGTTGATGGATAATATGGTACCATGTATGAGTATCCAAAATCATTGAAAATGTGTTCATGATATATAATGTGAAAATCCTTGTTCGCTATGGTATTCAATATTACATTATTTTTGGTAATTTGTTATCTTTGTAAGTATTGGACTTCAAATATGAAATTGTTAATTGTTTATGATATACATGCCATTGAAAGGTAATAGTACTCATATATATGAACCTTATGATTTTTTGGAAACCATGCAATTGACACATATTTTCTTGGTGTCTTACACACATCATTCATATATTTTGGATAACCATGGATGAAAAAGTGTCTGTCCTGATGGGTATTTTTCAATGGGGGTGAATAGAAAGGATACATGATGGTATGTATTTATGGAAAATAGTTTGATAAGATCTCAAATATACTTGTAGCTTCAAATTTATTTCACATATTGTTAAAACATCAATATCATGATATCTTTTTATATTTATAAAATGTATTTATATTCCAATTTTTTCTTGCACGATTTATCTTCTCTAGACATCCCACATCCATCATTAATTCTGGATGAAGTAGAAGTGGTCTCTAAGAATCCTCAAATTGTATCCCTTGGTATTTTTAGCTTCTTATATATATATATATTTCAAGTGATTCATCAAGTTAAATCTCTAATTTACTTATCTGCTATTCTCATTTCCATTATCGATCATGGTTTCCATTTCTATCATTAGAAAAAACATCCATAGTGGGTAATTTTTGGGGTTTAGTTTTTCTAATCGTAATGATTGTTTTTTTAAGTGTTTATAAAGGTAGTTTTTTATGATATTTTTCTCAGAACATTGAAAGAAACATCTTCCCATAATATAGAGTAATATTTTTTATAGAATTCCATTTTATAGAAATTTTATGAAATTATTAAGTTTCTATGTTCATTTATTATTATGTTATATCTCTACATGAGAACCTTATGGCATTTAGGATATATATATATGGTTATTCATATTATGAATTGTGGATTTTTAGTGGAATTTTTTCAATTAATTTTGATCCAATTATTATATATTTTTTGGAATGTGTTCCCTATTGTAGTTTACATCAATTTTATGGGTGTTCCCCCAATGTGATTGTGAGGGTGACTCCATTGCTTGAATTTATAAGAATGAAACATATTTCAACATTTCATTCCTTTTATTATTTTCTATGAATATCTCAAATTATGACCTAGTGAGTTTCCAATGATATTTATTTAATTATTTATAAATCAACATATGAGATACTCACATTATACTTTATTTTATCCCCTTGATATCACTATGACAGGAGGAATCATTTATAATATCAACCTTTAATTGTATCTCTTGTATTTGATCTTATTTTTATATTTGAGTTTTTATACCCACTCATTCATGGATGGGTTTATTTAATAAATAGTTTTCATGGGTCATTTTTAAATTTGAAATCATGAAATCGCTGGAAAAAAGTGAAATTTATTCTTTATGTATGGGATTTTAGAGAGGTTATAGAAATGTGGTGATTTTTTTATAAAATTAGAAGTATTAATTTATGTGTTCAATTTGTTTTTATATACTAATTAATTATCCATGTTTTTTTTATAGAATTGTAAGGGAATATTGCTGTATGTTTAATGGAATAATATTTTTGTTTTATTTATATTGTACCTTATAAAAACAATATATTTTTAAATGTTTTCAAAAGTAGTATTTATAACATCATTAATCAAAGTAATTTCATATACTCATTGATGAATTAGTCTTCAGCCCATTAAATCACAATATACATAGACAAGTCTTTTGGTGTATATAGATACTATACTCTCATATAGCTTATTGGGTTATGATATCAAATTCCATGTTGTATTGATTATTAATTCATGGATGGCTTTGATGTAGTGAGTGATAATGGATTTACTGGAGGTGTTATTCCTCAGTTTAGGTTTTTTTTATTTTGGATATTATGTGATCTTTTCCAATTCCACTAGACGTAACACAATAAGTAGTATTTCTTGTTGTTTCATATAATGATTAATTCGTATTTTAACTCCTTTTTATTTTTCATATTTTGTATATAGTTGATGTCAAATATATAAAAGTGAGTTTTTTTATTATGATAATCCCATGAACATTTTGTTTATTTATGTTTTACTTATGTGTTAACTATAAATAGAAGTTCAATGTAAGGATAAACTACATCATATTCATGGGTTTATTAGTTATTATTATTAAAAAGTGAATCTTTTTCCACCATTTTATTAATTTGATTCTTTGGTACTAGTTTCTAGCCTATAGGATTTTGAAACAAGCTTCTAGAATTATTATGAATTGATCATTGTGACATATTTTTCAAATAATACATTTTGTATCAAAATAGTATTTGATATTAATATTTTTATGTGGGTACATAATGGGAGTGTGTAGATAACACTATCATAACGTAGGAGGTAGGTCATGAGTATGATCATTTTCACCACCTTTCATGATGAATCATCAGTTTAGATAGATTGTTGGGATATAAAAATTGACATGTAATTTTTACAGTTTTTGTTGAATTTTAACTACAAGGATTTATATTAGATAAATTGAAACCTTTTCATCAGTTATTTTCTAAAATAAGGGATAATATAGAGATAATTTTTAGATCATATATACTTTGGAACCATGAATTTCCCATGTGAATGGGTTTTTCATACTTATAGGGGTTTTAACATGGTTAATATATGATTTTACAAATCATGTGAGCCAATTGTACAAATATTTCATCCCTAAAAAGATTATTATATAGACTAATTATATTATTTTTAGTCAAAATTAGGATTACATTTTTTAATGTGGATAATATATGATTTTTAATGTTGTGATTGTTATTAATGTGGATATTATTTGATATTTTGTGTTATTGATTTATTTATACATGTCTTATAATATTTTGATTTATATTAATATAATATGTTTTAAAATATTTTGATCCTATAACAATTTGTTTCATATTTATACAAAACTATAAAATAAAGGATATGTTTCAAGATTAAATTAGTATTTTATAGTTTTATGTGAAATTGTTTTTATTCTCATTACAATTCTTCAAAATTTGGAGTTTTTATAATGAAATATGGCTCAAAATTTTATTTTTATAAGTGTTTTATTATTTCCAATGATACATTAAATGTTTTGAACTCTATAATATAAAATTGAGAAATAAATTTGTTGTAAAATTTTGAAATTAATTTTATATAATTTTTAGAAAATAATATATGTTTTCAAAATTTTATGGGTCATTTTAATATTTTTTATTTTCTGATAAAAATTATTTTCATTGATTCATTATATATTTTCTTTTTAGTGACATTGTGTATTTTTAAATTTTCTATTATTTTAAAAAGGTATTGTTTAATTTTATTTTTTATACCTGAATTCATTAGATTCGTGTCTTATGATATGTACAGTGTGCTTCCTAGAAAAGTCTTAATGTATATTAGAATTTATGTCTCAATAGTTGATTCTTAAGATAATTCACCACATTTTTTTTATAATGGCTGTTGAAATGGTTGGATATACTCAAACTCAAGACCAAATGGTGGATCCCTTGTATAATTTTTTATTAGATCAAAATCTGGACTCCCTAAACCTACATACAATATAATTCTACAATTTCTAGGGACCACTTCAGGTAATGGAGCGGTTAGATAAGATTTTTAGATATTAAATTTATTGTAATATTATGAAACATCGTATATTATTGTCTTTATGGATTGGTTATTTAAAGTAATTTTTATTTTCTATCATGATAATTCTAAATTAATTTGTTAAAAAATGAGACATGGCTTTATCTAATACAAAAATAATTTAATGATAGCAAGTATTATCATATTCATTTCATTCCTCTTGTAAAAAGATATTTGATTGTATTATAGTATTGAACTCCCATGAATTATAATACCACTTTTTTAAAATGTATTGACACCAATGGTTGATGTGTCTATTTGGGACATCCTCACAAGTTCTATGTTTTTAAATATTGAATGAATAAGTATCATGTATCATTTTTCTTCACATGGGGATATGTTTAAGAATTTATTCCCTATTTGATAATAGAATTTATCTATATTTATGTCAATATTTTTTGATGAATACCTTGGGTACTTATTATACTAATTCTTTTCAAAAGTTGTTGATTATTTTGGATATTTATTAATTCCTTGTTAATTCAATACTCTTTGAGATTATTTGTCATTTTCTTTGGGGAATGATAATTATCTTTTGATACTTTATTTATGTGAAACCTTGGGTATGTGCTTGGGTAATTGGAATGGGTACTATACCATTCTAGATTATTATTTTTTCAAGTAACTCTATTACATATTATTCCCTATTTTGGATTATATGGAATTAAACTTAAGATGGTGTTGCATGATTAAGGACCTAGGTTACGTTCACATTTGATTCATTTCCCCATACTAGGGCCGATTTTTTCGATTATTGGTGATTTACTTGGGGGATGGATTTTTTTATTTTTAATTTTTTAGAATGTTGGTAGATTATTTTACCTTATTTGTTGTATTTATGTCTTAAATTGTATAGTACATAATTTTTGGGAGTAATATATTGGTTCCATGATAGTTATTTGTAGCATAATTGGAAACATTCATCTTCATTATTGTTTTATGGAGATTTATTTAAAATTTTGGTGTTTCTTTTATGGGATTATCTCTATTTTCATTTACAATTTTAGATGAATTACATTTAGTGGGGTGTCCTATTGTGGATCTCATGTTCTTATTTGTTTATGACTCATTATAGTGATTTATAAATTGTTTTTATGTATTTAATTATAATGGAGATTCATTTAGTGGATCGTTAGGATTCGAGATATATTTTAATGATAATGGATTGTGTTTATAGATTTCCTTTTTAGAGTTCCTTCTATAGCATTCACCATCCAACCCAGCACATATGATGCTTATTGAGGAATTGATTTTTGTATTTATTCTAGTATTAAATATGAAATTATGGGGGTATGAATATGAATTTTGGGAGAACTATGATAGAATCATCTTACTGTGGTATTTGATATTATATAGTTTCTAGATACTATTTTATCATTGGGACTTGTTATAATTTGAAATTTTTGACAGTTTTTCACTATGAATGGTCCCCGCATTGTTTTGGGAAACCATTTCTATGGTAATGACCCGAAATATTGAATTATATTTTGTTTCATAAAAATGTATGGCATACTATGTAATAATAAATAAAACTATATATTTATACTTGAAATTTAACCAATGAGTTTTGACCATTATGTGATCATTATATAATATAACCATTAAAAATAATAATAATTTATAATTTTATAATTTTTTTTTGTCATTAAAAATGATAATGGATTATTAATGCATAAAGATGAGTCTATGGCCTCTACTAGTAGAATTGTTCATTAAAAATATCATTTTTTTAGAGCTTAGAAAGGAGGTAATGTCACTGGGATTTTCATTAGACCAATCCCATATCCAACTTCAACATATAAAGCATAAAAGAAATCATCTATAAGAGCTGTTCAAGTTGATATAAATCACCACTTAAGAAGTGTTTTCTGAGCCACTCCATGCCTATATCACCATTTCACACTGTAAACTTAAATTCATTTTATGTGTTTTATGGGGTTATGTAATAAGGCCTTAGTTACTTTTTTTATCCCATATGTATAAATATATATTTTTTATTTCCCTTTATGGTTAAATAATGATCACTTAGAACATTCATATGTCTAAATAATTCTACTGTAGTTTTTTAGTATTTTTCTAGGAATTTTAAAATTATTTATGAATACTGAAAAAATAGTATTTATAATTAATATTTATACATTAATTAATTCATAATGTGAAACGATTTTTGAAATAAAGACATACATGTTTGCAATTCGTAAGAAATTTAGTATCTGATAAAATCAACATAAATTTTAATGAATAATAACTTATGAATAGTAATATTACTCTTATAAATAGTATTATTACAAATGAAATAGTATCAATAGCTTTGGAATTACAAATTTAATTTAATCATCTTGAATTGTAATTTCATATAATTGTATATATAAATAGTTTTTTTAGAAATTATTTGTTATGTATTCGTATTTTTTCATGTAAATAATGATTTTGCAAAAAAAAATTATTATATTAAAAAAATATTTTAAAAAATTGAGTTCACTTTTGAATTCATGACATTGATAATATGTTAGTGAGAATTTATGATATTTTTATAAAATGTTTTTCTTTTTGGTGAATAGTAAAAATGATGTTTCTGAGTTTTCAATGTATTTCATGAGATTGTAATGATGTAATGTGTAATTTAATATACTTTTAGAATCATGAAAATAAACAAAAAATATATGAGGTGTTCTATGGGTCCAAAAATGTGGTAAAATATCATGGGAAATACCATGGTTTTTCAAATACCACCGATTAGGTGTCCTCATAAATGAATAAAAAACACCCTCTCTTTAACTGTGAATACCAAGATATTCCATCGTTTTATTTCATTCCAAAATCACCCCCTATAAGAACTAGTCATATTACCATCAAATTAGTTCTTCCATGGTGTCATTAATATCTCAAGTTCTCGACTTATGAGTTTTAGAAGTTACCTTTCAAGGTAAAGGAATTTCCAAACTTATTTATCCTTTCAAGATCTCTTTTATGTGGTATGTCATTAAAATTTACACACCATGTTATTATATCAATTTTATTATTTCCCTATAATAAATAATGTTTATATTATTAATTTTTTACCCCTATCTCCTTTCTTTTTATTGTATTATAAAACTATGTTTCAAACCCATTATCCGGCAGAGTTATTGTCTCAAAATCTCTCTCCTTTTTTCAATAAATTCATTTATCTTCAATATGTGAGTACCCAAAACCACATTCATTTCTAGTGGTATTAAAAAATTCATAATAAATTAATTATTTTATTCAGTAATTGATATACATAAAACCCTTATTCCCCTTCTTTGTGTTATAAATGACATAATGATCATCTTCTTAAGCACTTTTTAAAACACTATGATTTTGATTTCAAACCCAATTCATTTATTGTATATGGGTTGTTTATGAAATGTTTGATTATGATATAATTGGATAAAATTAAAATAAATACATATTAAGGGTGAACCTAGATAGTTCATCAATGAATTGGTTAAATATATTAATCTCTAGATATGACATGTTTTTCAATACCTTGGTGAATAACTTTGGTAATTGTTTTGAACCCTTGGGGATAGAACATGGTGATATATTTATTAATGTCTAAATTAAATGTTTTAGGTAAATTTTAATGTTAGGATTCGTGTTATTATTATTATTATTATATGAATCTTCATCATTATCTTATGATATTCATCCTATTATTATAGATATCGCTCATGTTCACATGTAAATTATTTCTCTTGTTTTTTCCTAACTGGGCCTTATGCTCACACATTAATTTTATGTATCTAACCAAGTTATCAGCTGGATTAATTGTACATAGGATGAAAAAATGAAGAATCCATTAAGGTTTATTATAATAATTTTATGTGTTTTTATATATTATGTATCTTATTTCCAATACACTAAACATTATTGATCCCCTATTTGCAAAATGTAATGAAAGGTTATATAATACAAGGCCAGATTCCATAGCTGGTATCGAATAATAGATTAGTTATTTTTGGAAATAAGGATTTGAAATGTTTAGGAAGAAAAAAAATTTAAAATATTAAATATAGGGAAACATCTTAGTATTATTGTGAAATATTATGTAAGGGATTTTAGAACAAATATGTCTCTGTCTGGATATGAACAAGTGGTCATGGCTCTTGAACAGGTGTATCTAGTGGTAAAACCTGAATTCTGCACATTAAGTTAAACACAAATAGGAACTATTTAATGACAATGGGCTTTGCTTCAATCTTGGTTTGACACTCTCTAGGGTTATTTTTTGTTAATAAAAATATTTTTAGGAATCATTATGTAGGATTTATAGATAATTTTAACTGTTGATTTTGAATGATGTTTTAAGAAATAAAAAAACCATTATAGAGAAAAAATTCATAAATGAAATGAGTTTCTCACTAAGGAATTATTGTTTTAGAAAAAATAAGGAAATATGGTGAATTGTGAAAGTCGTGACCACAATAGACCATGCACTAACGACCTTCAACATTAAATGGAAGGGAAAAATTCATGGGAACGATGAACCAACCAGCTCATGATATTGGAAATAACTTGAATCAAGACTATAGACCTGTTTTTTTCATTAGGGGAATAAATTGGTATTGATTTTTTTATGATTCAATTACCACCAACATTCATTGGATCTATTGACCCATTGATTACTGAACAGTGGATCAGCTCTATAAAAAATTTATTTTTTGGACTTCATTATTCTGAATAAGAAAAAGTCCACCTAGCTATTTATCGCATAGAGGAAGAAGCTGATGATTTTTGGATACTAATTGAAGATATGAGTTGAAGAGGGGATATTGAAGCTAAGAATTGGGAATAGTTCATAGCGATCTTCTTCAATATGTATTTTCCTCGATCAATGAGAACAAAAATGGAGAAGAAATTTCTCAATCTGAAGTAGATGTTGAATGAATCTATGTGAAGCTATGATATGATCTTAAAAAGGCCTTCACATTACACCTCAAGAAGTCTCATTGATCATAATGGGAAGGTTTAATGAATTGTTATTTTACTAAAACCTTATATATAGATTAATCTATCCAACCAATAGTATCATATCTAAGAGGAGATCATACCGAGTGCTATGAATGTCGAACTAGTGTTTGGTGAGAGAAAGTGGTCTCATAAATCAAATTAAAAGAGTAGATCAATGGATCCAATCTTGGGGTGGTGCTTTGATCGTGGAGGAGTGTGAATGAAAGTGTATCTTACCACATATAATAAATGTGGTAAGAAGAATTCAAGGAACTACCTGTTTGGGAGTGGTAAGTGATACAATATTGGATGAGATTGCCTTATCTTGTCAAATTTTTATAGTGAGGTAAATCTGCAACTTCCCAACACTAACAAAAATGGTAAGATGTTGAAAGACCAATATTATTTCCAATATTTCTACTATGGATATCCTGGACACTTTTACAATCACTATCCAAATCATAGGGAAGTGGATGATAATCACCATATTCATATTTAAATTACATGGGAGAAGGGTCCTATTTTTCTATCATGATAGTTGATGTTGAAGTTTCAACTAATGTGGTGGAAATTACTCTTGTTTTTTTCTCAAATCAATCACGTACTTTTCTTGATTCTAGTTTTATGAATTCCTTTCATTCCACTAGGTTTGAAAAAAATTTCAAATCAACCCTTGAACTGTTAAATGTAAACTTATCATCCAATACTCTTGGGGGGGGGGGGTATCCAGTAATCTTTAGTGTTTACAGACTCTAGTATTTTCTTTATTAAGAAAAATCATATCGTAAAACTATTAGTCATTACTATGATGGAATTCAACATTATATTAGGGATGTAATGGCTCTCAGATTATAATTCAAAGATCAAATGCATAAGCAATGTAATATTAGTAGTCTTGAATGGGAAACCAATAGTATTCATCCAATGAGAGATTTCTCAACAAAATATTTATTTGGAATCTCCTCCTATAGCATTATTTATGTATTTTTTTCAATGATGATGAATAAGGAAACGATAATATATGATTAGAGTTCGTCCCTATCGTTTAAGAATACATTAACGTATTTCCTCATAGGTTACCCCGACCTCCCCTAGAATGAGATTTAGAGTTCTCCATTGAACTCATATCCGGATCTCATCTGATATCAAATTCCCCATATATGATGGAAAATGTGGAGATGGAGGAATTAAGTGAACAACTCCAAGATCTTTTAGTGAAGGCGTTTATCCAAACGACTGTGTCTCATTATTAAGAACATGTTCTCTTTGTGAAGAAGAATAATGGATCGATGAAACTATGCATTGATTATGTAGAACTGAATAGGATCACAGTGGAGAACAAATACCCTCTTCCAATAATTTATAACTTATTTTGACCAAATACAAGTGGATCAATTCATCTACAAGATTGATCTGATTTATGGTTATCATCTATTTAGGATAAAGAAAGAAGATTTTCAAAAAGTCTCCTTCAATTCATGACATGGGAATTATGAGTCTATTGTTATGCCCTTTGGACTGACTAATGAAGCTAATATTTTTATGGATTTCATGAATAGAGACATTAAGGAATACCATGATAATTTTTTGGAATTTTTTATTTATGATATTCTGATATATTACAAAATTAATTATGATAATTAGGGTCATCTAAGGGTAATTTTTCAAACTCTACAAAAGGAAAGAATTTTTGGAATGTTTGGAAAATGTTAATTTTCATTAAAATAAGTTGCTTTATTTGGAATATTTTAACCAATGAAGGAATATTAGTTGACCCTTAAATATCAAAATTTTAGAAGAGTGGCCTCATCCTACAAAAATAAATGTTATTTGTAGTTTAGTATGTTTATTAAGATATTATAGGATGTTCGTGAAAAACTCCTCATGACTATAAAATACATCAACAAAGCTAACTAGAAATGGTGTAAACGTAATCTAGATAATGTAGTGTAAGGAATTTTTCAATGAGATGAATATGAGATTGGTTATTATACCTGTGTTCACTCTACCCTTAATTAGATAAGGATTATTTTTTTGTGATGCATCTCTGAAATGGATTGTGTGTGTCCCCAGGAAAATTTTCAATGTCCTTCCTTCTGAACCTCATGAGAAATAAAATATTATACATGATCTTGAGATAGATGCAGTTGTTTTTTCTCCTTATATATGGAGGCACTATCTCTATGTGGATAAATGTGATAAATAAATTGGACATTACATTGTGAAGTATATTTTCATAAAAAAAGAATTGATCATGATAAATAGTATAAGGTTGGATCCTATTAAATGCTATAATTGTTTAATTCATTATCACCCTAAAACAACAAATAAATTATCTAATGAATTAAGTATTAAATACACTGTTGTTGTGGAAATAATGAGGATTTAAATAGACCCATTGATCAAAGGCCAAGTAAAACTAGACGTGGGAATTGTAAGGGAAGATACATCATCAATTGTATTCTAAATGATTTCATAACTGTCATTACCAGGGAAGATAAAAATGCTCAAAATTAAGATCCTTTATTAAAGATGAAGATTGGGGTTGGGAAGGATGGGATGTATCCCAAAATTTATATTTATCAAGATGGTGTACTGAAATTTCACACAAGTCTATATTTTACATCTATTCTACAAATAATGAATGATTTTATGGACAATTATTGTGTCTATAAATTCCCTATACCTCATGGAGTCACAAATAAGTATAGGGGCCTTCACGATAATTTGTGGTGGTATAATATGGAATTGGACATTGATAAATACACTATAAGTTGTCTGGTATGATAGCAAGTGAAGGAAGATAAACAACTTCATAATGGTGTATTACAACCAATGCCTTTACCACAGTGTAAGTGGGATGATATCACTAAGGACATTGTCAAGGCCCCTTGAGAACATCGAAAGGAAACAATGTGATATGGGCTATAATGGACTGTCATAGAAACACATCCCTCTTTATATCTATTTGGGATGATTTCCCTCTTGATCAAATTTCTAGGATTTACGTGAAGGAATTTGTATGGCTGCCTGGAGTTCCACATTCTATCGTATCTGATCATTATCCAAGGTTCACATCAAAATTATGTAGAGGTATTCAATATGATCTATGTACTGAATTTAATTTCAGTATGGCTAATCAACCCTAAACATATTTCCATTCCGAACAAATTATTCATACGCTCGAGGACATGCAGAGAACATGCTCAATGGAATTTAAAGGTGGATAGAATCATCATGTCCCACTATCTCAGTTCTCTTACAACAACAACTTCCACTCAAATATTGAAATTGAACCCTATGAATCACTATATGGGGAACGATGTATAACTACTACTTTTTGCGATTAAGTAAGTGAAATATTAATTCATGGGCCTGATATTGTGAAAGATAAGATAGAAATTGTACATATCATCCAACAACACATTTATTCCTATTAGAGCCACCAAAAGAGATATGATGATAACTGTAGAATGGACATTGAGATTAAGGTTGGTGATAAATAAATTATTCTAATTTCTCCTTCGAATAGAGTCATGTGGTTTGGAAAGAATATTAAGCTAATACCTTTGATCATTGGACCATAATTAATCCTTGATCATGTAGGATTTGTGACTTATCGGCATGAAATTCCTCCAAATATAGAACATGTTCATAATGTATTCAATGTATCCCTCTTGAGATATTACATTCATAACCCTTCACATGTACAGGATCCATAGGTGGTTCAATGGGAACACAAACTCTCTTATAAGGAGCAGTCAATGGAGATCGTGAATCTTGAAGACAAGGTTTCATGGAATAAGACTAACCCCTATTAAAGTGTTGAGGATGATCCAAAAACATGAAGAACCAACATGGGAGCTAGTGGAGACAGTGAGGAATAAGTACCCACACCTTTTCGCTTCTGAATGTACGAGTTGAAATTTTGGGGATTAAATTTCTTAAGGGGGAAGAATGTAACGACCCGAAACTTTTGAATAATATTTTTTTTCTAGAAAATTTCTGGTATACTTTGTCGTAATAGATAGACCAACTTAAGTATAATTTTAATGTAACAATTTATTTTTTACCATTATATGACCATTGGTTAATATGACCGTTAAAACAGCAATAATTTTAATTTTTTTAATAATTTTTATAAATAGAAATGATAATGGATAATTAATTCAAAAAAAAGATTTGTTGCTCTCTACTAGTAGAATTATTTTATATGAATCTCATTTTCAATATCTTGTAAAGGATGTATCTACATTGATCTTAGATTTGTACGAAGTCCATGTCGAGCTTCAATATGTTATGTTTGAATTAAATCTAATTTGGTAGAAGTTCATGTTGATAGAAATTACCACATGGATAATATTGTCCAAGCTGCCACATGATTCTATCACCGTTGCACACATTATTCTTTGGAATTGTTTTGTTGTTATAAGGGTCCATTTAATTAGATCATAGTTACTTTTTGTATTTTTTAGATATAAATAAAATTGTTATTTATTATTATGTTAAAATAACAATAATTTTTTAATTATAAATTTCAAAATTATTCTACTATTTTTATGAAGATTCATATTATTTATGAATGTAGAAAAAAGATTATTTTAATATAATTTTTATACATTTATTAATTGATACTATGAAATGATTTTCAAAAAATGGACATACACAATTATGATCAGTATGAAATATAGATTCTGATAAGATCAACATATTTTTTAGTGAATAGTAACTTATGAACAGTAATACTACCCTTATTAATATTAATATGGTCTAGAGAATATTATCCTCACCAACATAAGTGTAAATTTAATTTGAATTCTCAAATCATAATTTTATTTAATTGTATAACTAGATACCTGTATAAAAATCATTAGTTACATTTTAGTTTTTCTTCAAGTAACTTGTTATTTTACATAAAAATAAAAGTTCACATATTTAGAAAATTATTTTCATAATTTTTTTTATCATTTTTTGATTTCATAACATTGATATTATTTTAGGGTGAATTTATAATATTTTTATAAAATGTTTTGTTTAGGGTGAATAGTATAACTACAATTTTTGAGTTTTTGATGTGTTTTATGACAACATAATAATGTAATATGTAATATAAAATGATCGTATAATCTTTCATATTAAAATATTATATTATGTTTCCCATGTGGCCAAAAAAATGGGAAAATATAATCATAATTTCCATGGTTTTTCAAATACCACAGATGAGGTGTCTAATGAAATTAATAAACAACTCCCTCTCTTTTACTATAAATACCAATCCATTACTTCATTTTATATAATTAAAAAATCATCTCATACAATGATTTAATGGTATTACCACCAAAGGTGTCTTTAAAATGTGAACTCAAGAACTCAAGGACCCAAACCTAGAGTTTTAGATGTTACTCTTCTAAGTATGTGAATTCCTAACGTTTTGTTCCTCTCAAGTTTTCTTTTATGTGGTATGTATTTAAAATTTCCATAAAATGAACTTATTTAAATTTTATGACGTCCATATACTATATTATTATTCTTTTTATGAATTTTTTACCCCAATATCTTCAGTTTTTATAGTTTTATAAAACTATGTTTTCATACTCGATATGCTATAGAATTTTTGTTACAAAATCTCCCTCATTTTCTCAAGAAATTGTATGAATTTATTTATGTGAGTTCTGAAACCACATTAATTTATAGAGTTATTCCTCCATACCAAAAAAATTGATTTATTTTAATCTGTAATTTACACACACAAAACCCACATTTACATTTCATGGGTTATAAATGAAATAATGATTATGTTTTTAAGAACTTTTTAAAACACTTTGATTTTTTATATGAAACCCATTTCATTTATTTTCTGTGGGTAATTTTTGAAATTTTTGATTATGAAATATGACTATAACTAGAAAATAAGTGAATATTAAGGTTAATCCCTTATAGTTCTATAATGAATTCTTAAATACATTAATCTCTATTGATGAAATGTTTTACAATAACCTAGTGAGAAACCTTGGTAATTGTTTGATCCCTTGTGGATGGACCTTGGTGATATTCTAATGAATGTATAAATTAAATATTGTTGCCAAATTTTAAAGTAATTTTTAATTTAATAATTATTATTATATTCATGTTTATCCTTCATTTATAATATTCCACTTGTTCTTACGAATATTTCTCATGTTCACATGTAAAATATTTCTATTTTTCCCTTATTGGGCCTTCTACACACCCTTTCCTTTGATGTATGTCCCAATTTTATGAGTTGTAGTAATTTTACTTAGGATTAAAAAATTAATAATAATTTGAAGTGTATTAGTAGAATTTTATATGATTTCATGTATTATGTACCATATTTCTAAGACACTAAACATTAAAGATTTTAAATTTGTAAAATTTAAATAAAAGTTATGTAATAAAAAGGTCGGATGAAAAATATATTACCCTTCCATTTCAAGTGAAAACATCAATAGTACTTATACAATCAGGGTGCCTTTTCAGGCTTGATCATTATTTGAAGAGTAGAGTGAGATAAACAATTTAGTGTCTAATATCTTCTTTACTGGGGGATACATATTTGTTGTACAGTTTGTTAGACAATGTACCCAAACAGTTAAATGGGTGAAGATTTATTCTAGAGCAAGATACAATGTTATTTAATGATTTCATAAACTATGAGACCAAAATATGTGAGCAACCAAGATTATTTATTATGTCTGAAAATCATGTTCTTTTTGTCCTAATTTATCTTTTATTACCATCCTGGCTCTCTCAATGGAGTCATTAAAAAATAGGTGAGCACAATGTATCCAACTATTTATTTCCTTGGTATTTTTTATTTCTGTAACTTTTATTTTATGAGATAATCATGGTAATGGAAACCTCTACCTCCCTCCATTTTCCCCACGCATATTCAATTTTTTTAATTATCTACCACGAAAACTAATAGCCATGTTGTTCAATTTTGAGGTGTGGGTTTGCCTAATTTAGGGACTTACTACTTTAGGCCTTATAAAGTGAATTTGCACACATGGTTGTTCTTCCACCATTGATTGTTAGTGGTTACATATTGATTGAGTAGTTTTTCTTATTTCATTTTTATTGACTTTTATAGAAATGATTAATTTTTAGATTCATTTATTATGAGTATTTGTATTTTTATGTGAATATGGAGGTGTTTTAAAATGGGTTTCATCAATTTATACTTTTTATAGACTATTTTTCAATGATTATTTAGTGATTCACTTTCATATAAAAATATTATATAACACAAGTGAGTGGGTAATACCTTCAAAATATTTAAATACAGAAATGGTGAAATGGAATCCTTTTAAACCTATTTTATCTTTAAAAAATAAACCATATTCATCCAAATTTATGATTTAAAGTAAAATATGGATTATAAAAGACTATTCAATGATTTAATAATGGTATATTTTCAATTTTATATTCAACGAAAAAAGAAATATTATATTCAAATATCTTTCAATTAATTGGTATTATTGATTTTAATAGAATGTGTTGAGGATTAATTAAAGTAAGGTGATGTTTTTTTAATTTAATCGCAATATATTTTAACATTATTGAGTTTTCAAAATTATGGGAAACTTATTTGGTATCCCAAGTTAGTTTTAAAGGAATACTTATATTTTTTTTCTCAAATTAGTATTTTCATCATTTTGAGATACCATTAGTTTGATCCCAATAGTTTATTTTATATTTTATATAGATATTTTCTACATTTATGGTGGAACTAAATTATAATAAGATGATTCTATTACATGTAAAAAGGGATGTTCTATATGAGGGTGTTAGTATTGAGGTGAGGTTTATTGCTTATGTATTACTGATGTATGCAATAATCATATGGATTTCTTCCCACCCATACATTGACATGTCATGGAAACGTTGGGGAACTATGTAAACGATCTACATTTATTCTAAATTATATGATATTATGAAATGGTTACATTCCCCTTATTTAGTTTCCATATTTTCTTAGGATGTTTCCACTATGATACTATGAGAGAATCTTATGTGCTTATAATTTTATTAACGAAACATATTTTCAATGTTGATCCATGTTGAGTATTTTCTAGGATCTTATTCAATTATAAAATAATGGTTAAAAAATAATTTTTAGTTTTATTTTGAAGATTTTATTCATATGTATTCAAAAACATTTTCCCTTGTTATCAACAGGTTTTTTTACACAATTTATACTATCATTGTTTTCAATTATAATACTTCTTTGATGTTATGTCTTTTATTAACATTATTTTTTCATAATTTCTTGGTTTACATGATTTTCCAAATTGTTTAAAATCATTGGATTGAAATATTTGTTTCATTGAAATTTTGGAAACTTTTCTCATTACAAATGGTATTTGGGTAGTGTTTTAGTAATTAGGAATGGGATTGCTTTTTTCTTCAATGATAAAACATTATTTATTTTTTGGGTTTAATGTTTTTCATATAAAAATATTTAACCGCAAAAGTTTCAAATAAAAACAAAATAAATCATTACGTATGGATTAAAGAAATAATTTTTTTCATTTTGATTTGTATATAGTGAACCATATTTCAAAAATATTTTCTATTATAGGATTTTTTTTATGATTTATAAAATAAATTCCATAATCTCATCATTTAAATCCAACCTGGTATGTTTATTTCACACCATGTATTCACACATGTATTTTTAGGTATGTATTATATTATCATTCCTTTCATATTCTGATATCATAATAGATGTAATGATAGGTTTCTATTTATGGATATGGTGATCAATCATGGATCACATGGATGTGTTTTTAAATGGAAAATCTTTTATTCTCCACTTGCATATTTGGTGGTATCGACAAATTTATAATGATGCATCTTTTTCCATAGTCATTCATGTTTTCATTATTTAGGTGTATTTATATTTCCACTCCATTTTACCATTTCTTATATTATATATAGTTGATGTTGTATATATAAAAGTATGTTTAATAGATTTTTATTAGGTGTATGACTAGTTTCTATTGATAATTTATTTTTATGTTTTTATTTATTATTCAATGATTGGTAGTTAATGGAAAAACTATTCTAGATTGTTAGATGATTCATAGTTCTAAATTACTATTACTGAGGTCTGAAACCTTTCACACAAATTTATAAATTTGATACCCTGGAACTAGTCTCTAGACTTTGGAAATTAGGAACATGATTTTTTCATTATAATAGAGTACCCAAGTTAACATAGAAATTAATCCATGGCCAATTTTTATTTGGTATGATATTTTCAAAAGGAATAATAGTGAATCAACATGTGTCTAAAATTAACATGATTAATATACTGCTTGAATCTATTAATTTTATCTTTTAAAATTATTTTTGTGAGTGAAATTGATGTTATCTGTTCTCCGATAATCATAACATTTAATGATAAATTTCAAAGGTAATTCATATAAGAAAACTGACAAGTTGTATTGGGATATCAAAATTATTATACAAAATTTTGTTCCTATATAGAGGAAAGTACAGGAAACATAAAAATTAGTTATGATTTTAGTTTATTGAGGATAATATTTTAATTTAATAATTTAAAGTAATTGAGATGATAAGTATATAAGAAATATTCTAGGTAAATTAATTTAACATGGACACATAAGATAGAAAAATGGGAAGATGTGCAATATCAGGAAGTTTTGAATGGATCCTTTTATGTATACTAGAAGTCAATTATTTAAAATTTATTGTTTATTAAATCAATATCCAAAAGTATATGTACTTTACGAGTGAGCATTAATATTTTGTTGGAATGATGTGTCATTAACATTAGGGATTTGACAAAAAAATGACTGAGAAGGGTGGCGACTGAAATTTTAATCTAGGAATTTTGGAATAGAATACATTACATATTGTAAATATAATTAATTAATGGGTATGGTTGAAGAGAAGTTATGGATGAAAAATGAATATTATCTTGACCTGAATGGATTTTGTAATATACAATGTTTATTGAAGAAGCTAATTTTTTTGTTATCTAGATGATGTGTTATTTTAATCATTCATTTAAAATTTATGATGAAAATTTAGTTGTAAAAACATGATTATACCGTATGGTTTAAATGATAATATGTTGTTTTTATAAGATATTCTTATGAAATACCAATTTATTGAGTGAAAACATTTGACATTTGGAAATTGTTGAAAATCTATCTTAGAAACCTTATTGAGAACAACATGTGTTTGATAGAGAAATATTATATATTGAAGCCCATTAATCCAATGATAAAATGTAATGATTGTTTTTTTTAAAAGGAAGTAATCATAATTAGTGATTGAATTTGTATGTATGGACACCAAAATCAACAAATATGGAGCTTGAGTATATAGAATCTTTTGGGTTTCACCAATCTAATCTCATGGTGGGTCATTGTGCATTGTAAAATTCATCAATAATTCATGAATGAAATTATGGTTTTACTTAATAATATAAAAATAAAAGGTGTGAAAATATTTTTTATATAATAATTCTATTAATGGTTCAAATTCTACTAATGGTGTAGTGTATAATTTTCATGGACTTTATAGTTTCATCATGGACTAAGTAATTATGTTTTAAAAGATTGTACTTGGATACCCAAGTACATTTTTTTGTAAAAGTGGAAGAATATAAATTTAAAAATTAATTCATAGAGGGAGAGAATTCATTATGGAATATTATAGGATATTTTGGTGGAACTAGTCAATTTTGTGGCAGAACATGTTAATCGGACTTCTTAAAAACTGAAAGTGTATAATATTATAGAATATCTATTATCTGAAAACCGATTTAATTTCCCACCTTAAAGTATTAATCAGTTTAGAAAGTTTCCAGTTCGATGCCCATGATCATGATAAAATCATCTCCATGTCCCGGAATTGTTTATTATTTTCATATAGTGATTAAAATATAAGATCTATATTTTTAGATGATTATAAGAGATAATTAATTAGAAGTTAAAGGTTTATATTCAATGAAAATATATTGTGAATAAATCATAACACTGTTGGATTAGATTTTATGAATAAAGAGATAATTTTTAAATTTTATATTGATCTGAATGGAATTTCTAGATAGATTCATGTTCTAGAAATTTCATGGGGCACAAAATGTTCTAATGTAATTCTAGTGAATAAAATTTCTTAATGGTTAAGGGATAAATATTTATATATAATAGTATCAAAGGATAATTTTTTATAGAATCAATTTAATAGATATAACAATATTTGATTATTGGTAAATATTTTTTTTACTCTATATTCATTATATACATTAATATATGTTGTAGAACCAAAGATACTGTATGATGTTTCTCATATCAGTTTTTATAGAAATATGGTGTTGCATATAAATGATGAGTTTCATTTATTGTATCTAAATAAATACTTTGAGCTAATGAAAATTCATTTGGGATGAATGTTCATGAATAAAAATTGTTTTACCATTTTTGAAAGGTAACTAATGGCAGGAATAGGAAGATTGTAAGGATAGTTGTGAAATAGAGAGGGGACTTCTCCAAAATAATTCATTGGTATTTAATAACACTAAAATTAGATTAATTAAAATGTATTATTCATTCTAATAGATTCTCTATAAATAATACATATATTAAAAGATGTATTTTTAAAAATTGAATTTGATGATGTAATATACTTGAAGAAAAAAGGTAGTTTTATGGATAATGAAAACAAGGAAATGATCTATAAGATAAATATATGAGTTTATGGTTTTAATGAAGAAAGAAGGAAATAAAACAAGAATTTAATTCTTTTATGGCTAATAATAACTTAATGTGGAGAAATAAACTCATTATTACTATAATATGGTGTTTAATTATGGATGATAAAAAATTATACTCTTTATGTAAATGAATTTATCAAATATTTTTCATAATAAGGGAGGATTCCAGAAGAGAAAAATGTGTTATCTGGAAGATTCAAGATAAAGTATCGTAATATTACAAATCAAATATGTGTCATGAATCTTAAAAGTAAAATTAAGAATACAAGATTAGTTTTTTTTTTGAGGGAAAACATCATGATGATAATGTATTTATGGAAAAATATTTATGTAAACTAGTATGAAACCTAATAGATAGAAAATTCAATCATTTTAAAGAGAATGTTAGGAAAATTATAGATAAGTGGAGTTATATTGAAATTGTTATATTTATCAAAAGGTGTAAGAATTATAGATTACAGAGTTCAATGAAACCTCCGCTCTTCTGAACCAGACGTTGACTGCTCTGTTCAAGCAACGACGAACTTCAGTAGATGCGTTCGACATGTATATTTTCAGTTTTTGGGGTTTACAGGAAAGGGAGATAGTGGGTTTGATCGACAGCAGGCATATTATGATACATTTTTCCTCAAAGGAGGATTTAGTCAAAGCGTGGTCCAGTATTCTCTTTTCCTTAAATGGATATCGGTTCTACCTCTTCCGATGGACATACCATTTTCATATGAAGTATGATTCCTCCTCAGTGGTGGTTTGGTTAGGCTTTCCAAATCATACCCTACCATTTTATAACCCCTTAGTTATTAGAATTCTTGGAAATTTTATAGGTAGATATCTGTGTTCGGATAGCCGACCCACAACGCTTTTCCATCCAGTTAATCTGCGGGTCTGCGTTGAAGTAGATGTTTCCAAGGATCCTGTCTATTATGTTTGGATAACTGTAAAGGAAGAATTTCGATGCAAACAAGAGGTGGTATTCGAATCATGGTTTGATTTCTGTTTGGACTATAAGAGGATGGGGAACTTGAAAAAATCTAGTATGTGTGGACCTAAGAATCGGATGGGTATTGGTAGTGGTAAAGAATCAGGGACTCATCTTGAGGGAGGAAATTCTGGATAGGAACCAGATGGTGTGGATCATGAGGGAAAGTCGGCAGTGGAGGTGAGTTGTGGGCCTCAGGATATGAATCCATTAGTAAAGGATGTCTTCAAACTCATGAGGGAGGATCTGGGTGGATTTCAGGACTCTACACCGGTTGAGGGTGAGGCTGTGGAGGAGGTGTAACCTGGAAATGTTACCAAATTGGTGGATTCCCAAATTGTTGAAGAAGAAGGCACTAGGACTCCTTGGACAGCCTCATATGCAGCAGTTGTGCACGTAGGGCTTGGAACCAATTACAAAGGCCTGGAACCCAAGGCATCAAGGGAGGGTGGCTTTCCTATCAGCAAGGTACTGCATCAGGATTTAGGTAATCTGCCAAGTAGAGAAATAGGTGCAATTGTGTTTAAAAATAGATTTGAAGGGATTTCACAGGATAACCCAGAACAGGAGGCTGATCCGGCTAGGTCCACACTGAAGAATGGGGAATCTGGGATATAATTCAATGATGGGAAACCTGAGATTTTTTCAGGTGATATAGGAGTAGAATTCCAAGGGGATCTAGTAAGCCTGAGGAGAAGTAAGAATTAGAGGGGATCTTATAAAGAGAGGAAGGACTATTCCTACTTACCACCGCCAATGGAGACTAGATAACCAATGAAATCCAAGGCCAATGTGGGGGTCAATGAACCCCTTTTATCTTCCATGGTTGAAATTGGACAACCGCGCGAGTCCGGTATGGAGACAGAACCTTCTTTGGAGCTGTTTATGCACTCAGGAGAAGAAATGGTGGAAACAGTTTTAACAATTAATGCTACTGATGACAAAGCTAATATGATGATGGGAAGTCCTTTAAGGGTGGCCACCAATGAGGAGTAGAGTAATTGGATTGACAAATACGATCTGATTTTGATTAGGGGTTTTAATGATGGGAAGATCAACCAAGAAGAGTACATCCAGGCTTGGGAAAAACTAGCAGACCATTTCGAAGACCTCCTAAAGGATGATTCTGATACTCAGGTTAGTGTTCTCTCTTGGAATCTAAGTAGGGATATTAACTCTAAATAGCTCAAAATTTTCTTCAATGGTTCATCTTTTTTCCTTTTGTGCATGAATGATTGGGGTCTCACTTTTCCCACAAAAGTGTTTCCTTAATAAAAAATATAAATTTCAGTCCAAAAGAATGGGAAGAATTTATGTGGATTAAATTTTTGTTGATGGATCTCATAATGGGAAAGGATGATAGATTTATATATTTTTCTAAACATATTAAAATGAATTTGGATATAAATATAGTGCATCCATCTAGAATGAAACACATCAACCAAAAATATTAATTCATCGAGAAAGTGAATATGTAAAACATTATAGGTTTGTAGAAGTGAAATGTATGATAGAATATAGATGAAACATTCAGAAAGTTATAGTTGACAGTATAATATGAAAATATTATGTTATAATATCACTATAGAAATATTTATTTTGTAGTGACATTTATTCTTTTTTTAAAAGGTGATAGGGATTTGATTTCATCCAAGTGTTTGTGATATTCATGGTTTTTATGATTAATTAATGGATTATGATATTGGTATAAATAGAAAATACCACTCTCTTTTTTATTCAAATTACCCAAATAAAAACTAGTAGATATAAAATTGTTTACTGATCATACATGTGATAGTAGAAAATATAGTTCTGGAATGTGATCATGAATTTCATGTTTTGAATGAATTGTGTCATTGATTAATTATCATGATGAATTTGAGGTAATTTTATGAGAAATAAAATCATTATATATTTTTATAATGACATTAAAGAGTAATTAAATAGAAAATTAAATTAACTTTCGAAAATGTAAGGGTTGATTATATGTTCACCAGTTGTCAGAAATAGAATTTAAATTTCTATATGTGATTAGAGTTGGTCAAGGAAAATGATGGGTTATTCATATGATTCTAAAATTCATAGATTAGGTTTACCAATCGTCCCAAATATAAGTATTTCAAGGGGCCATGTTTCCAAGTGTTTCAGAATTATGGGTGATTAGTGTTTGTAATGGAAGACTTATATAATGTGATTATAATCAAATAAATTCCAGTAGTATTGAATGAGATTCATTGTTCTCCAATGGATGTAGGAATTATTTCTGATCCATTTGAATAAAAATTGACCAATTATTATTCTTTTTAATAAAATTTAATATTTTTTCATAATTTTTTCTTTTGGGCGTGTCAAGTAGGACATGGTGTGGTTATTTTTTGTGATTTTAATCTATCTATGATATGATGAATCGAATTCATGGGTATCGTTTTTTATAAATGAATGTTTAGATAATTTTACTTCTAGTGTGTGATATTGTGGTAACTTTAAGGGATTTTTGGTTGGTACTTTTTCCCAAAACAAATTATCAATCATACTATACAAGAATCTAATTAAATGAAAGTCCTGGAATTATTTTTAAAAAGAAGAAAAAATATTCTTAAATTCATAGACATGGTCATTACACTTAATAATTATATCATAAGAGGATACATTTAACCAAAATTACCTACAATCATAGAAAAAATAATGGACAAGTCCAAGAATATGGTATAATGAAAATTCAATGGAAAAAAATACACAATAAATACAACAAAACTACATATATATAATATTATAATCATTTTGAGAAATACTAATAAGATTTTAATTAGGTGGAATCTATTTCATTTTATTATTTATTAAGGAGAATTAATTAACCAGAAGATATTATAAACTAGGTTTTATAGATGTAAGTGATCAGGGTAGAACTAGTATGGGATAGCCTATCATTACATTAATGTCTGATATGATGTTGTTTTAAATAATCCCATAGGTTTAACAACCCCTTATAAGAAACTATTACGAACTAATAAAATGAAATTGATACTTTAGAAACTAGAATTGTTTTGAGTGTCAATGTTTCAAATGTTGAATTTTTTTCTAAGTTCAAATGTTTTTTAATAATAAATTATAATAGAATGGAAGATGATGAAATAGAAAACAATTTTGTACACATTCCCCAAGAATGGGTATTAATAAAATGTGGTTTCAAAAAAATTCATAATCCTTTCATAAAATCCATGGTTAATAGAATGTTTCATGATTGGATAAATGGTAAATCTGATTTGATATTTCATATTAAATTAAATAATCATTCTTTACAAATAGACACCACCTCCCCACTAAAGATCCACCTTGAACATATGTTTAGTATAATTAATTGGGTTGTATCTCATTTCAATATATTTAATAATATATGTTTATTATTAAATTTTATTGTGAATAATCAATGATCGGTACTTATATGTTTTGTTAAAATACCCTAAGGGTTTAAGGGAGGATGAAATTCTAGAATACATTCTTTTTACTCATTTTTTTTATTAATACATTGATCATCTCCATTTCATCAAATTTTAAATATCAATTAAATAGTTTTACACCATTTACTATGAGGTCCTTGTGACAATGGCAATGACTGGGTCCCCTGACATACATATTAATGGATGTTAAATAATAAGACATCAAACATCCTTAGATGCTAAAAATAAAAAATAGGTTTAAAGAAGTTTTATAGAAATCATGAGTAAGTAACATTTCATTTCATAGAGTAAAATAATCCCCATTAAGAACTACTTACTCATATTATGGAACTAAATATAAAAATCATCCTTTATGTCATTAAAATATATTTATCATTCCCTATTTTTTTGGAAAAAAATAATTATTTATTCATAGGCATAGCTTTCGAATAGTTATATGAGTATAGAACCCCTTAAATTTCATTAAATGATATTTTTCAATTATTATTTTTCATTATAAACCTCATAAATTCCATGAAACCATATTATATCCCCAAATAAATCCAAACACATTTCCAACATAATAAAATATCATAATATAATTTATAAAACTAATTCCAAATAAATTATAATATATCCCAAGAATATAACATCCATGAGCCCAATGTAACTTCAAGAAAACTATATCTAAAAATATCCTAAAATATGTTCAAATATATTCTACACATTACTAGATTCTCCTTCAATCAAAATAGAATTGAATTGTGAGAAATAAAAACACATGTTCCTCTAATTTTTTTTGGGAATCCGTATGTTCAAGGGTTCATTAAACCATTATCTTGAGGAATTATATTATTATTCTATATATAAAACCAAAAAAATTAGATAAATGTAGATAGATGGTGAATTGGGGTGATGAAATTAATCTTAACTTGAATCAAATATTGGTAAACACATATATATCATCCATGATGAAATAAATAATATCTGGGGAATAAGGGGGTCGAGGAGAATGAGATCCATAAATAATGGGAGATAAAAAATTAATGTTTTTATGATGAATGTTTTTCATGTTTTGAATTAGAAAACTAAAAGGAGAAGCTAAATGTTTTACATTTTTCCTGATCAAAAGTTAGAAACATAAAATATAATTTTGGAACGTTTTCTTGAATTCCATGTTCTTGATATTGTGTGTATAAAATCAATTTTATGGATGATTTTTAGTTGAAGCTACAATAGAGGAATAATTTGGGGATTCTAAAAATGATACAAATGAGTTATCCTATAGAATATTATATAGTCTCTCATACAATAGTGTAAAATATGTTTTTATGTGGTTTTCTATTTTAACTTTTCATCATCCCATGATGTTTTTGCAAGTGATATTGTAACTATGTTTTTTAACATCAATAAATAATAACCAACCTCATAAATAGATATATTGAGGAGGTTTTTTCCATATGCTATAAACCGAAATAAAAATGTAGTTTCCATGTAGGTTTTTAAGAAAACCAAAGTTTAAATTATTTATCACAACATTTGTTTCATAATTTATGTGATGATTTCAATTATAGATTGTTTTTTACATTGAATTTTTTATAATTTTTGTTGCGAATTATTTATCCCATCGGGTTTTTCTGAAAAACTGACATGATAAATATTTATTCTAAAGTATTCATTTTTGATATTAAATGATAGTTGTGAAATATGAATTCTTATTAAAAATAAATAAATTCCTCCTTTTAGTAATAAAATATGTAATAAAAACATTTTTTTAATAATAAATAATCCTCCAAAAAAGAATATTTAATAAAATGTTAGGGTGGGAAAACATAACCATGGGAGGCCAGTTTTCATGATAAAACATTATAGCTCAGAGAAATAATATTCAAGCTATGAATGTACGATATGAGAAACATACACCATAAGGTATGAAATATTTGACAGTGATATCTATGGTAGGAAGGTAAATCCAATGAGAATAACAATATTACACCACATAAAGAAAGGAAAGGGAAGAATGTGCTCAGCTTATATGAAAGATGTTAAACACAATGAACATTACCCAATGAATTAAAATTTATCTACCACAAACTATTACTATAAGGGTAACACATGAATTAAACGACATTTGATGAAAAAAAATTATTTTTCATTTTATATATCATGATTCATAAGAAAATAATGTATATAATATACATGTGATATCAAATCAATATAACACTATACAAATTATATTGTATTCATAAAATGTAACATGTGGAAATGAATCAAAATTGATTACAAGAAAACCCTTTCAACATGGAATATTTTAACTGAAATATAGTTATAATAGTGGTTATTAGTTTTTTATTTCAAAACTGGAAAAAAATTATAAGACAATTTATCCTATATGAGGTTATTTCATTGTATGAAGAAATCATGGTGTTTCTCTCATGACGCCCTTTTGGATGGATGAATTTAAAATGATTTTTTATTTCCTATATTGTTACTAAGTTATCCAATTATTTATTTAAAATATATATAAATTTCCTAGAAATAGTATTTATCAATTAAACCATTTCTCATTACCAACAATTTAGGGTTATTATAAAGACAAAAAACTGAAATCGAACATTATATGTGGAAGCATTCCACACAAATGGGTGGATGATGATTTCATTTTCTGAAGAATAAGGAAAAATAGTAATATGTTTATTCTGAAGATTTTTCTTCTGGGACTCACATCATTATAGCGACACATGTTTGTTTCCTCGCATTACTAATATCCAAAGGTGGGTGGACATCATCACATTCATGGTGATTTCGGCCCATTGATCTAAATGGGATGATGAGATATCAGTTCCTACTTCTATGTATTTCTTTGTGGAACTCATCGCATAGTCCGAGTCTCCCTCATTGATTAACATGTAGTTCGTGAAACACATTCCTGATGTCATCTCTTTGTGAACTATTGTAAATTATGATTCTTCTATCTAATCATCCAAAATTTCCTTTACAAGGTATAATCCATTCATCGAGGTATATGGAATTGTTTGGAATATCTTGGAATCTATATATACAAGGGGTGTTAGGAAAATGTATACTTCCGTAGAGGAGGGAATCATTTGGATGCATCTTGGGAACAGATACCAAGATATCATGTGCTAATAATGGTGTTTCTGATGGTGGAGGCATTTCTTCTATGGTTTTCCTTAGGAATCACATGGTTAATATGAGGTAGTAATGTGATAGGTCATGAGTTGGACATCTAGAGAAGATGGGGAGAGGCTAATAAGATTCCTAGTATAGGTGAATCAAAATGGTGTGTTCCTAGGAGAGAAATCCATAAAGGTTTTATTGATGGTTAGATTAGAATGGATATGAATGTAGACCCATGCAGGTTTGCCTAAAAAATTGAAGATACCGCACCATGAACGGGTAATTCCCAAGGAGGGAGGCACTAATGTTTACCGGTTGGATGGGTCAAAATTCTAAATGAGAGAAGACTAGGGTTGTGTGTCCCATAAAGGAAACATGTCATACCATAAAGGTATGTCTGAAAATCACTAAAGTTAGATTGGGAAGGTTCATCAATATAATGGAAACACTAAGGTTTACAAATTTTTTGGATTGAGCCTCAAAGAGGCATCTTACATACCATTTTTATTAGACTAGGATGCAAAACAATGTAGTTCAATGGATATTTTGTGGATTAAATTGAGATATTCCCTTCAGAATAGAATTTATCATGGTTATATTATGTTGTATTGTGTGGGTCTTATGCATTGAATCTGACTAGGTTCTGCTTGGATTAGAGATTATATTGATGGGGATGAAGTATAGGAACATCCACAATGGGTGGCATGATCCTACTAGGATTTGGTAGACTGATTAAAATTAAGATGGATGTCTAAGAGTTGTTGGGTGGAATGGATTTATTGTTATGGGTGTTGTCCTTGAACCTCATAGAGGCTTCCTATATATCTTAGTTACTTGGTAATCAAAGTACATATTGATCTGGAAGGGACTGGTGAATGGATTAATAATCCCAATAGAGGTGGACCTAGGAGATGTAACCCATAAACCAAATGTGTTAGAAAATGGGGGTTTGTTTCATGGAGGGAGAACCTGGGATTATCATTGATTGGGATTGAACCTCTAAGAGGTTCCATTCATAACATACCTAGGAGGAAGATATAAAATCCCATGTAGATTGATAAAGTGTGTTGGGGCCAACACTTAAGGTGGAGGACCATTAAATGGATAAAAATGGTTGGGGAATATGAGTAGGGGATTCTCTGGTAAGAGATATGACATGGTTGTGTCTCATGCATTTGAGATAATGAAATGCATCAGGATGAATGGTGATTACATAGAAAGAGGTGGATGTTGGATGGTAAATGTTGGGGATTAGATGCATGAGATGTCCATAATGAGATGATGAATGGGTCTTACAATAGGATTGATTACCATTTAGTGATTGGATAGATGTCATCATATTACTAACCTCTAGTCTTATTTATTCATGCTCAGTGTGAGAAATAAGAGGAAGTAGTGGACCTAACCCTTGTGTTAAGAAAGAAGTTTCGATGAGATATGGTATGTGGATTTTTCATGGAAGATATTCATAGAGGTAATATGGTTGGGTCTTACACATAGGATTGGTCCATTCGCTTCTAGGAGCAACATGGAGTTGTGGGGGCATATGCATGGGGACTTCCTGGGAGCCACTATGGGGTGGAAATTGTGTATATTGGTCTTAAACATGGATGCAACATGGGTGACCCTATAGGGGGAATTGTGTTGATGGGGGTTATACATGGAAGATTCCTGGGTGCCCTCATCGAGTTGAAATGGTGTGGATGGTGCATACTCATAGAGACTTCATGCGTTATGCTATAGAGTAGCAATGATGTGAATGGGGATTACTCATGGAAGTTTCCCAATGTCCATTATGGATAGGAAATAGTGTGGATGGGGCTTACGTAAGGATGATGTCAGGGTACCACTATTGATAGGAAAATGCGAATATGGGGATAAAACATGGAATATTCTTGGGTGACACAATATAGGGAAAATATTAATGATAAGGATGATGCATATGAGCATCCTGGGTTCCACTATTGAGAGGAAATGGTGTGAATGAGGCTTATATATAAAAGTTGTCTGGGTTCTGGAAAGTAACAGAAATGGTGTTTATGGGGATTATGTAAATGGAAGAGGTGTGTGAGACTTATGAATTGGGTTTTCCATTTAGTCATCCTCATTTTAGGTCATGAGGGAATCCCAACTCGCTAGTGGGTTAATGTATATGATTGGGGATTGCACCTGATGAATAGTGCCATGGTGGATTTTTTTATAGTAATCTTGTGATCATTTTATGATACATATTTTTTCTATCACAAGAGGAATCATATTCAATAATGGTATGGTATTATATAGTTTAATGTAATGTAGTGAGGACTAATATAGAGAATATTCCAAGAAATGGATACTATAGGACTTACAAAAGTGAATCCCTTTGATGTTCAACCTATCATAGGATTTATGTGATGAGGTTTTTGGAGATGATTGCGTAATTGTTAAACTCAATTTGTTTTGGAAATCCAAGATGAAAACCTCAAATCACAACATGGTAAATGTTCCTAGAATAGTAGGTCAAGTCTGTGTGTTTCAATGAGAGCGGAGGGGTTTCTTTAATCATGGAATTCTTGTGTTGGACGGTGGTGCAGCACAATGGTGAAAGCCAAAATTTCCTTGAACTGACTAGAAATGTTCCTAATGGGACTCTAAATTTTTCATGGGTATTTGTTACGGTAGTGAAGGGACCAAGATGGAGGCCTAGGACCGTCACTCAACAGTGATCCCCAACTGGGTGTGAGGGCACATTCCCTATGGTATAGTCTAGCTGGTGAGAAGGTATGAGCTTTACAAAGGTTATAACATCACAATAGAGATTCACAGAGCATATGGTATTGAGAAATTTAGTACTTCATAGAGAAAATGGACTCTCAAAGAATGTTTCTTTGTGATGCTTCAGGTTTCATAAAGGATGTCATGATTCCCTGATGGAGCACTTTGCGAAGGCCGAATGCTTCACAAAGCCAAAAGTGACTCAGAGGTCCTTTTTCCATTATGAAGGGAATAGGAATTCACAAAAGGAATATCATGTTTTGGTTGAGGCTTTCAATAATGTATTAGATGAGGTTTTACAATGCCTATGGTCACTATAGAAGAGGCCCTCATGAATACTATGAGCATTACGAATTGAGAGCATCAGGTTGAATCTCAATGCCATCTCCTCCTCAGAATGATGGAATGAGGGGGTATTTAGAGTAAAGTGTGTATCACGATGGTAATAATCACACTACAATTAAATTTTGGGATCCATTAATGTTCATGGCTCTGTTGGACTTTATAATACATCTATCAACATTCATCATAGTCGCAGATCTCTGTTTGACACATAGAGACTTTCGTCAATGTTTTGTGTGGCCATGAAGGAGATATGTGATCCAATTTTGTTTCCAAACTTATAATGGACATAAAATTTAAGCTGTATCTCACTTCGGGCACTATGATCATCCATATAGAATCCAACAAAATGGAATATCCTTTTTTTCAGATACAAAATATTAGATTCATTCCTTGGAAACTTTTTTTGGATGAAAATAAATCCCCCCCCCCTCAATTTGTGGTCCAATGTGGATGAGTAGGTAGAGGAAGATCACATTATGTGGAAATTTCTTAAGAAATGGCATGCCTTGTGGCCCACTATATCTTGATCTCATTAAGGAAACAACCAACTAAAAATATCTAAGACCTTGTGATTCATTATTGGTATAGAAAACTAGAGACAATATACTAAAAATCACTGATAATAGATTGATAAACAAAAAAAATGTGCTAGAATAAAAATGGTACATAGATCAGCTTTGGGTGTGTCCTGACTAGGGATTCCCTAGTTGTGGAGTGGAACTCTACATATATTCCTTTCTTTGGAACCATGCTCTAGTGTATGAATGAGATAGCACTATGGTAGTGGAATTCTACCCAAATAGAGGGGAATGACGAGTGTGAATCACAATGACTAAAATCTTGAGAAAATAGGAGTTTGTAATGATATATGCAAACCGATGATCTTGTTCAAAAAAATTTATCCAAATCACATAGATTGGAATGGGGAAAAATAGGGATGACCATTGACCAAGTTCTAAACACTGAACCAGTCTCCGAATTTCATCGAATTTCTTTTGGTGCATTGCACCATGGGTGTCGGTGATCCACTGTGACCATGGACCACGAAGTTGGGGTGTTCCTTCTGACATAAAGGTGGACAAGGATCCAAATAAAGGGAATGTAAATAATAGGATTGGAGTGATGGAATGTTCGAATCGACTCCAACACTCTTGGAATTACACCACTGTGTCATAGAGACCATTGGTGATAGAATATCAATCTAAACAATGTTATAATCATAAATTAGAGGGATTTCCATCTCAGATGTCAACCAATATATCAAGTAATACGATTGATTCTATAGATTTCCAACATCGAAGGAATGGGTATCAGGAAAGGGCCTATAATGCCTGGATGTTTTACGTCATAAAAATTAGGATGATGAACACATAATTTAGCATCATTTAGTGAAGATGATTCATGGTACAGTTTGAAATATTGTGATTGGTACATGTTATATTGTTTAATGTCATGTGACTGTTATGTTTCACATAGTTTTAGGTAATACTTCTTAGATTGTGGCCAATATTTTAATCTCAACTTATACGGACAGAGGAAATTTAAGTTCAAATATTATTTTTTGGAATGATGGAAGAAAACCCAACAAAAATGATCTAAGAGGGTATTTCATAAAATTCATTTATCAACAAATTTATTTTGAGGATCATTTCCCAAAATAGAAAATTTGATGTGCTTTGTGGAACACTCAATTGGAATGAGGACATAACAGGATTACTACCACCCCATATTTCCAAGTGAGGATCCTAGTTTACGGTTATTGAGCATGGACTAAGTACCCCCTGGGTGGTACAACCACATAAGTACCCACCCTACTGCACTTGCTAATCCTACATGATCCATTATCAATGTCGGAAAATGAAATTATAATGGAGGTTTACCTAGAATGTCGTAGTTCACATTATGGGTGACACCAATCGTGGAATCCCTCCATGATACGAGAGCATGGAAAGAAGTTAATTTGATTCTTTCATGGTTTGGATGAATGGGATATTGGTTTGAAAGTCTTTATTCTTTACCATTTTCACAACACTAGTATGATGACCCCACTATTAATGAGTAGGGTGAAGAATTAAGGTTCAAATTTTAACCAAATTAAGAAAATAGTTTATGCAATTTATTTAAACAAAAAAATCAATAGGGAGGTGATCTAGGATGGGAGGTGAGAAAAAAATTTGAATGATTACAGAAGTGTTACATGGTCAAAAAGTATTTGAATGTTGGTTTCAATATAAACCGAGAGATGCTTAATGTGTGGAATGGGTGAATCAGGGAGTGGGAATCAAACAAGGTCTTTTTTGACAATTTAAGGTCATATTTCATGGATTTTGATACGTACTTTATTTTCATGTTTCATTGACTATAAAATATTAATTTAAAATTATAGAAATCCTCGCATACTTGCATAAATTTCAATTTCAAGATGCGTAGACTATAAGGGAAATTTTCATTCCCAAACTATATATATGTAAGAAAAGAGATAAACATCAACATAAAGGTGGTCTAATAGAGCCCACTTACTGCATAGATACCTTATTATGGGTTTCATATAGTTTAATGCCATAGATAGTGGACTATAAACAAGGATGATAGTTATATAGTTTGAAGGAGCTTATGGTTAGGCCCAAAGACAAAATGTATTAGTGTCCTTATGTATCCCATAAGGATGTGAATCAAGACACTGGTAGTTCTTAAACATAGTGTGCAAGATGTTCAACACTGATAAAAGAATTACTCTCTTGAGGGGGAACAAAGAAATACAAAAATAGTCATGGGTTATCCTGAAATTGTTTATGGAATGGTTCCAGATCAATGTAATGGGTTAAGGATGTTGTCCCTTAGTCTAATGTCATAAAAATAATTCTAGTGAGAAGTATAACTCAAAATGGTGTGTGTTGTGTGAATTCCTTCATGACCTGGTGTGAATGAGGTTAAAGAGGCACATCACTATGAAATACATCCCAGAAAAATCATTCATACCATTTAATGTCATATTCCCTAGACTTGAACTTCTAGTTTATTTCCATAGATCTTGAAAATAGATGTGGAATGTCTCAAATGGACATCTTCAATGAAGTGCTATAACAAACCCAACGTTAATGAGGAAATAATAGGCTCCCATTCCACTCTACACACTCCAACGAAAAACTCAATCCAAGGGGGTAAATATCCACACGCACAAGGACATTATAGTGTTGTGAAATTTATCATTGTATAGACAACAAATTTTTTGTTATGCAATCTATCGTTGTGTGACTATGACACCAGTTGTTACATGGTTTAATTTGATGAAATTCATGTTTCATGAGATATTAGTCAATCTTCAGTGAGTTTGGAATATTGAATGAGGCATCTCAAGTGGAAATATGTGGTGGGGTGTCATGAAGAACATGAATTGAATGGGCCAAGGACCAACAACACCACTTAACATAATCCTGATAAGAATGTACAAATAGTTTAAAGATGTGATTCTTGTACTATAAAAGAGAGGGTATCTGAGAAAGGGATATTTGTAGTGAAACAAAAACAACCAAGTATGAATGTAGTCCATTTAAGGCTTGTTCCAGATGACATATTTCCACGAAAAACCCACACATAGTTAAAATTTATAATATTGGAACATGGGGAGGCCACTATATCATTAGGTTGTTTGGATGTGAACTTCAAGTTTACTGTCATTGGGTATGGACCTATGGGATTTCATAGCTCCTCCGTGTGAGTAGAAACTCTTAGAAAATCATATTCCCACATGATTCATGATTGGTATCGGAAACAATGAATTATTTGAGGCTTTTTTTATCATATGGAAGTGTAAAAATGGGGTGAGGAACAACCATCTCAAGAATTAATTAACAAAAATAACCTTCGTACACAATAGGGGCAGAATCCGGGAGGCATAAAACTATGATTTTTGGAATTCCATTAGAAAATAAGGATGTGGAAGGGAGGTAACTCATGACTTCCATGATCCAGCTTATGAAATGGTTTATGGATGGGTAATGACAACTATTAAACAATTAACAACACCAGATCCACAACATCATTATTTAATGAGGCGGAAAGAAAATTTTGAATTTACTGTTGACCAAGTTTGGAACACAAGATCTGATATACTCCAAAAAAGGTCTCTGTGGGGGTTTCCCAATAAAATAGGTGATCCATTATTGTGAGGAACCATTACCATTAGGGGAACCCATTAGACATGGATGACTCATGGGATCAAGACACAGAAAGTGAAAAAGTGGGGAGATGTATTGGGGGTGTTTCCATGTGTAATGCAACATTCTATGTTTCACACTACAATTCATTTTTGTATATCAGTGGGGAACATTAGGTAGTGGGATCAGTCCATTACTCGTGGATTGGGATTTCAAGGGGTTCTAAAATCCAAGATGAACTTAGGTTAAGGGACATTGGTGTAGTAAGTTGTTTAAGGTCGTGTTTCATGGACTGAATTTTCATGTTTTAAGTTCATATAGTTTGGACCCTTGAGAATAGTGTGTCATCATGTTTCAAAGTCCTTGGATTTTCGTATCTTGACCATATGGGAACATATCCCTTCAATACTTTTAATCTCATGTCATTCGTCCACATCATGGTAAACAAACAGTTCTAGGTTATTTCCTAATCACATGGAAGTGAATAATAGGGACATAATATGGTGTGTTAAGAATGTCTTAATGACACCAAACCACTAAGTCAATGTTAATGAATGCATAAATGGGTAAAAATGAGGATTTTGGAGTTACACTAAAATATATGGATCTAGATTTTCGGAGCCATGAATCCTATTATATAGAATATAATGATAGATGCATGTTGATGGAGGATTATTACTAACCTTATATGAGACACAACATCCATATTGTTTTACCTCGGATGGGAAGAAACAAGTTAGGGTGAACCACTAATCATGTTTGAAACATGATTCTTTCCTCAAGGTGTATTATAAAGACTTATGAGGTGTTGTATCATAGAGTTAGGTGATCCAATATGTCTAGGATCTGTGCCATTATGGATCCCTTCAGACGTAGAGGAGGGTGGGTATCCAAATAGGAGAGATGAGAAGCATTGATATGGATTTAGAGTTTTTCCAAAGGAATCCAACAATCTAGGTTCTGTCCTATTGCAAATTTTCACATGTTAATGTGGAATATCCAAAAGAATGGGTCAAAACCATTCTCAGGGATGTCAGTATTTTGGTAGTGTGAATGTGTCACAATAGTAGACCGACACCAAATTTTTAGTTCTCACTCATGCATGGGTTCGCGAAATTAAATTGTTTTACATCTTGTGATGAATATTTGGTTTTTTCTCATGCTTACTGTATGAGGCATCCTGTGATATACACATAGGGAAATGATCTTATTTAACATCATGTAATAAGTATGATAGACATGTAGTAAAAATCATTAAAAAGGAATGTTGCATCATACATTTTTACATAATGTGATAATGAAAACTAGTTTATGTAGTTTAGGGTCACATAACTTTGACCAAAATGTTGTACAATTTTATGTCATGTTACCAATATTTTATCCTAGAGTTTAACACCATGTGACCAAGATGATGGATTTCATGCAGTTTAACATCATGAACCAAGGATTCATAACCACAAAAATTTCATTGGTAGATGGATGGTCCTATATGCCCCATTATAATGATTTGGGTTCCTTGAAGACTAGGGGTAAATATTTCATGAGATTAAACTAAAATTCCCCAAACATATACATTGGTGTTCTCGAGTCCTGACCAAGGCTTTGCTAAGGGGAATTTTCCATGAGATGTTGTTGGTGTTATTGGAAGGACATTTGTGGATGTTGTTGGTATAGGTAGTAGTGATAGTTGAATCAACATCACTGAAAATTTCTAGGGGTATCAATAATATTAGGATGAACATAAATCCTCTTATAGAATTTGACATGATGTGGAGTGCTCTATAGGATGAATGGGACAAATGAGATGATGAAGTGAGATCTATTGTCCTATATATGATTTATTTCCCTCAATCCATCTTAGAAATTGTGCCTGGAAGGCATGTAAACCAATAGCATCATCTTTGTTAATCGAAACGATATGGATATGGAGCCCAGATGGCATTGAAGCATAGATCATTAGTAGGATGGGGCGATGGATATTGGAAGGCATGGATTCTTGGATCATTAGATCATTAGGGGGGATGGATCCTATAAATCATGGAATCCAATATCATCAAATTGATTGGGTGATTGAGCCCTAGTGGCGTGGATTCCTATAATTTCATATCATTGGGGGTGTCGGATCCCTACAGTCATGGATTCGAATAGTGTCGGTAGAAAGGGTTGTCGGGGCCCAATGTTATGGAATCCTAAATCGTCGGTATGATGGGGTGATGGAGTCCAAAAGGCCTAGAAGCCTAGAACATCAGATAAATGTGGTGATGGAGACATGATAGAGTGGAAGATTTTTAGAATGAGTGAATATGGTTCAAGGTTACCCATAAGTGTGTCCCGTAGTCTATTAAGAGCAGAACAGATGTGGTTGGAGCATATACATGGGGGATTTATGGGTTCTACTATGGAGGGAAAACATGTGAGTGGGGCTTACATATAGAATCTTCTCAGGTGACGCTATGGAGTGTAAATGATGTAGGTGGGGCTTATGCAAGGAATATTTGTGACTGTCGCTATGTTATGGAAATTATATTGATGGGGCTTATGCATGGAAGCATCATGGGTTCTACTATGGGGCGTTAATGGTGTGGATTGGGTTTACTCATAGAATATTCCTGAGTGCTGCTATGGAATGGAAATGGTGTGAAAGGTTGTTATGAATACAAGCTTATTAGGTGTCTCTATGGACCGGAGATGGTATGGATAAGGATTATGAGTAGAATATTCTCAGGTTCCACTATTGGGATGAAATTGTGTGCATGGGGCTTATATGTGTATTTTTTCCTAGCGCCTATATTGAGTGGAAATGGTGTGGATAGGGATTACACGTGGATGGTACCGGTTATTCCTTCCTTGTGTCAGGTCAGATAGATATTCCTTATACATGTCAATGGGTAAGGATTCAGTTTAATGTCGTATGAATGTATGTGGTGGGTGGAACATATGAATTTTCTTCCTTTGATGGTCTCCTCATATCTGGTCATGATGGCATCCCGACTCAAGGGTCTGTTGAGCTCATGGAATGGTTCATACACTAGATGAGGAGGCCCATTGTGGATGTTTTCTGGTCATCTCGTGATAATGGAATGACACATACCTTTTTATACCAGAGGAATCCTATTCTCAAATAATAGGGTATTCAACTGTTTAAAGACATTTATTGGGGACTACTACGAAGTAGTTTCCGAGAAATGGGTGGTGTGGGACTTATGCATGAGAGGCCATTTCTTGTTCAACCTAACATTAGATCATGGTGACAAGGTTTTAGATGATTGATGATGAATAGTTTGACTCAATGTGGTTGGGGAATCAATGTTGAGAACCTCAACTAATGGCATCGGAAAGTAACCTAGAGGAGTAGGTCGGGTCAACCAGTTTTATGGAGAGCAGCATAGGTGATATTAGATAATTGTATTACAAGGGTGGAAGGTGGGATTTCACAGGGGTAAAATCCTAAATTTCTGGGACTCCACCCAAAATGATCATGGTGAGACTCCCAATTTTTATGGGTGTTAGTGATGGTAGTGAAGGAATTAGGCTAGAGGTCTAGGATAGAATCCATGTATTGATCCCAAGAGGGGTATTATGGGTACATGCCTTGCGATATAGACCAGTGGGTGTAGATGTAGGAGCTTAAAGTTGGGTATGGATTCCCAGAAGAGATTTGTAGTGCTTATGGTATCAGAAAGGATTGGGCTTCCCGAAGCTCAATGTCTCATGAAGGATGGGGATTTATGGAGCTCAGGGTTTCATTATGAATTTCATGATTTCTAGTGGGTGAAATTCGTGAAGTATTTGAATTTGAAACTCCTATATAATGGGATCCTGAAATTAACCATCAAAATAGGTCTGATTTCATTTTTATGCATATGAAACTCCATTATAATGGTTTTAATATTATTATTACTTTATCTCAAAACCATAATCATATTTTTGATGTCATATATGATCATCATATATCTTCTTATCACCCTTTGATAATGATATTTCATTTTTCCCTTCTTTTGGGGATTAACTATTTCATTTTCATGTAAGTTATAATTCATGTACATAGAATATAGTTCTATAATTACTAGAATGATATTATGTTAATTTTTATCATATTAATTCATTATATAAATATATATAATCAAGATTTACTGATGCACTAGAAACATTAATCACATCATGTTGTGGATATGGTAGGTTGTATGTACGCACGAGCGACGATATCAGTTAATTGATGGTGAAATGATAAGGATTTGTATAATATATAAATTTCAATAATAAAGGTAATTTTATAATAATCATATATATATATATATTATTTCCATCATTATATTCCTCCCAATAAATTTGTGACAAAAAACCGATTACGCCATGGAGTGGAGATGATTAGTCATACCTACATACATGTGATGTTATTGTTTTCCGTAGCATGAAGAAATGATGTAATATAGTTCTCACATAATAATAATAATAAAATCTTAGAATATAGATGACACTAGATTTATTACATTATAATAGAAACAACACCTTAAGAGTGTGTTGAAGAAGAAATTATCATGATGGAATTGGTAAACATGGTTACCTCTTATTTGGTGAATTTTCATTAGATCTCCTCCTTTGGACACTATGGTTGGTATTTTTTGGAGACAAAAAACATAAAAATTGTATCTAGGGAATTTTACTATAGAAATTTATAGGTAATGATCCATATTCAAGGATAAAATATATGTGACTAATTGAAAGAGGAGTATACCATTCGTAATTAAGGTGATGGTGGTTTTAGAATTTAAAAAAGAATGAATTTATAAAAATAAATATCCATACAAATACCATTGAATTGATTTGTATTATAATAAAATATGATATAATCCAATAATCCATCAAAAAATATATTTCAGGAATGTTTTGGTATTATATTAAAACTTATCAGTTGGAGTGAACCATAGTTAAATCTTTTTAGTTCCAGAAAAGGTAACAACATATTCAATAATAACATGATTTTAATTTTACATAGGTGATTTAAATTAAATCATAGATGAATAATTTTTTACATTAAATACAATATTATAATTTTATTTTATGTTTTTGATGTTTTTTGTGATTTCTAAATAATTTAATAGAATATTATTTTGATAAATTTTCATTAGTGGAAATTTTGAAACTATTCATAACATGGAATATGAAATAAACAAGATAATAAGTTAGCTTATAACAAAAATTCTTATTATATCCCTAAGATGTCAAGGTAGACAATTAAATTAGTTTGTTACATTTATTAAATAAAATAATATTTATTATCATTTTTTTAGTAACATTCATTTGCTATTTCCAATATTAATATAATCAGTACATCAGTTTTATATGATTATTTAATATAATTATTTAATCTCAAGAAATTATAAAATAACTTTATAAATATAAATCTCTTATATTTTATACCATTTCTTATAGTTGAATATATATATTCTAACACTGTATTTAAAATTATACAGTTTTCAAAAAATGAATATGATATTATTAAATATTAATTGAATAAAATAGTATACATATCATAATCTCATTTAAGTTCCATAAAGTAGAAAATAATTTATTTTCATGATAATATCTTCATTAAGGTAAAAAATGACATTATTATTCAATAATAAAAAACCTTTCCCTTGTAGACATGTAAATGCTTTTTAAAACAAAGAAGTTGAAATTTTGTTTCTTTCATTAATTTAAATGTTATATATGTCACTTTCATGGATATTTTTCAATTAAAAAATTAAATTTAGATCCTTAGGTGTTAAAGGTTGAATTACCATTAGGAAAAAAATGGCACATGTTAGAATTATTTTATAATTTTTATAATTCAATTTTTATCTTCAATTACTCATTTTACCATTTACCATTGTAACAAAATTTATCATGGTTACTTTTTATGTTGGGTAAAATTGAATATTTTTGCTAAATATTAATCTTCTAAATATAATTTTTTTTTTCAATTTTAAAGAATTCTAATAACAATGGTGTTAAATTTTAATTTAATATAAAAGTGATAAAATTTTATGAGAAATAGTTCTTCAAGAAAAAAATCCATGTTTAAGGAATAAAATGTTTTTATACTAAATAATTCTATAAAATACATTTACAAACCATAAAAGGATTTTTAGAAAAATAAAAAATAAATCATTAAAAATTTAAAACAATTCTGAAACATTATTAAAACTTCTAAATACATTAAAATAAAAATCGGTTTTCAATATAGTTTCATATTTTTATTAATCCATAAATTTTTAAGATAATTATAAAAATAATATTTTTTACATAATATTGAAATAATTAAATCAAAATGATTTTTTTAAAATTCATTTTCTATAGCATTTAATGATTATTATTAAATAATAATGATAAGATAAAATCTTTTGTGAAGAAAAACATTCATGATGAATAAAGTGATATAGTAAAAATAATTTGACTATTTTATATGAACATATAAATATTTTCATATTTAATTAGACATTTATTTTTATTTCATTAATTATTTTTTTGTATATATTCCCACAAATTTCATATCTAGGTTATAGCAGTCATTTTATACTAATAGTGACATTTGGTTTGACTAAACACACGATTGTGTGCCATGAAATCTATTTAAAAAATATTTATAAGGAAATATTTTACATAAATATATAGTTGTTTCATTATACCCCCATTAAAATGAATTTCGCTCCCATGATTCATCACTTCTATTCAAACAGAAGAGAATAGCTCTGTCTCATCACATCCTTGGTTTCCCACATAGCTTCCTCAAATTGGCGGTTTCTCTATAAATATCTAACCAAGGGAATGGTATAATTTCCAAGAAAATTTTCTCTTTATATAGAATCTCTATCATTTGTTGTTTATATGATTGAACTATCTCTACTGGTATTACATCTGAGTTTTGTTGCTATGAAGCATCAGGTATGCACTTTCTTAGAAGATATACATGTAACAAATCATAAATTTGAGAGAGATTCGTTGGAAAAACCAATCTATAAGTTACCTACTCAAAATGATCAGGAATTTCATAAAATTGATATACCAAGAGATTATCTTTCCATTCTATTCAAATATCATCAATCTCTTCCATGATGAGATTCATAGATATACCTTGTCTACAATATCAAAATATAGTTATTTTCATCGATTTTTTGGGTAATTATTTTGTTAGCTCTGAGGTGCTACAATGTTTTTTAATGTATCTATCCTTAAATGTCCTCACCACAAATAGAACAAGTTTCAATATCATTCATTCCCTGAATTCATTCCTTCATGTTAAATTTTTTTACTTCTTTTCACATAGGGGTTCATATGGTTCCATTTTAATATTTGAGTGAAAGTTTTTATTGTAGAAAAATTCTCAAAAATGTATGTGTTGATCCCATCAACCATTGAAATTCATAGTGAATTTTCTCAACATTTCCTCTAGAGTATGACTTGTCCTCTTAAACTAACAATCTTTCTAAAGGTGGTATGTAGTTCTAAAAAATAACTATATTCATAGTCTCTAATAAAGTAATCTCCAGAGATTTGAGGTAATCATCGGGTCCCGATCAGATATAATGGAAATTGGTACTTCATTAAATCTCAATTCTTCATTAAAATACACTCGATAAATCTATTCAAGGGAGAAATCTTATTTATGAGTAATGAGGAGTACTGAATTATTAAGGTGTCAAACTATATCCCATATATCATTATGTCCTAAATGTTATTCACGAAGATTGATGAAAAATTCTATAGTGATGTTTTCTTATTTCCATTCTGGTATGGTAAATAGTTATAACATCCCCTTAGACTTCTATCTCTCATCCTTATCATTTTTAATAACCAAGTACCAAAAAACCTACTCTATAATTTCATTATTAATTCCATACCACCAAAAATATATTTTTTGGGACCATATAAATCATTATTATACCAAGATTAATTGATAATTATGATCTATGACCCTCATACAATAGTTCCTTTTTCTATTATGTAATTGTAGGGACACATAAAATGTTCCTGAACATTATTATTTTATCATTGAAAATGATGAAATCAGGAAAATTTCCCATATGATTTTATATCTCCACATCTTCCTTATAAACCTCCTAAATCATTTCATGTATATATAGTTTAACATTAATTTGAAAAAGATTCTATTTATCTATTTATTATAAAAATGTACACATCAATCCATTAAATATTCTTAATTATTGGATATTTTGTGATCCACATCATAGATAGGCTAGCATGGTCATTTCCACACAAAACATTTTCTACCATGTTCTATATCCCATGGTTGTAATGTATTGAGAAGTTGTTATCTTTGATCAAACCCATCCACATAATTTGGGATATATTTATCTCATTTTGAGTGAAAATATAATTTATAGTTTTATAATGAATATATATGTCACACCTTTCTCCATAAAGAAAATTCATCCATATCTTTATTGCAAGATTATTGTATCTAACTCCAAATCTTGAGATGGGTATTTTTCCTCATGGGTTTTCAATTGGCGTGTGTCATAAGACATCACCATATCATTTTTCATTATTACACATACTGTCCCTTCTTGGATTCAACACATAATATCACAATACTTTATTCACTTCATGGTAGTGGGATAATAGGTTCACGGACTAACCGTATCATCAGCTCGAAATTTTCATTACATTGCTCAATCCATATGAATGAGACTCTTTTCTGAGACAACATGGTAATTTGATTAGATAATCATGAGAAATATTTCACAACACATTGATAATATCCATCGAAACAAAGGAAACCTTAGACCGCATTGATCTTTTTTGGTCAATGACACAATTCAGTAACTTCAGTCTATTTGGATCCATATATATCCCATGTGCTGAAATTATGTGGCCCAAAAATGATACATTATGAATCCAAAATTTACAATGGGTAAATTATTCATAAATAATATCTTTTATCTTGTTATTAGTGTAATCCCTATGTGATCTTAATGTTCTCTCATGAACATCAAATATACAAGTATATCAACTATAATGGCTACCAAAAACTGATCATGATATTCTCTCAAGTCTCTATTCATTATATCCCTAAAGATACTGAGGGAATGATTATGGCCAAAATGAATCACCAAAATTCATAGTGTCAATACCTTGTATGAAATGTCATCTTGGGTATATCCTCATTCTTCTCCATAAATTCAGGATATCCTGAATGATGATCAATCATTGAAATGCATTATGCTCCACATAGTTGGGTAAATAAGTTATCAATACTGGAGATAGGATTTTTTTTCTTTGATAGTGATCTTATTATGTTCTTGATAATAAAAGTGAAGTCGAATTGATCCATATTTATTCAAAAAATATATAGTAGGAACACCCCAAGGGGAAATAGTAGAGAATATAAATCCTATTTTAAAATTTTCCTGGAGTTTTTGCAACACTTATGTCATCTTAATTAGGGACATTATATAAGGAGTCTTTGAAATTGTAATATAACATGGTATGAGTTATATTGAAATTTAACATCATGATATTGGGGGAGACCATCAAATCCTTCTAAAAAGACATCAATAAACTCCCACATGATAGGATGATCCTTAATATTTTATTTTATTCACAACTATTTGAGACAGAAAACTTTCATTTATTGGAATTATGCCCCAAAATATAAATTAAATTTCTACATGATATTCATATTTATCCTAACATTTATAGATGGTTATTTTTTTATTCATAAAAAAATATGTGACGTCCCATCTAGAGAAATTCATATGAGATCCATTTAGAAAATTCCAATCCATTCCAAGAGTTATATCGAATTCACCTAGAGGAAGGATCATAAGATTTGAAGGTATCAATATCCCACAACCATCATCTAGAGAAGAATTATAAACAAACGATGTGACGATTCTATTATTATGAGTTCAAATAGAAACTCAACATTTAATTATTAAGTAAATATGGTGATACCCTTAGAAATTTTTAATGAAATAAATTAGTTTGCTGATCGAGAATAAAATAAAACTATATCTATGTTAGAGGTGATGGAAAGTGTACCTATCACACCATAGTCATCATAATCCACAACATCAATACTGGGATCATTTTATTTTCCTTTTTATTTTTTCTTAAGTCGTTTCTAATGTTGATCATCATAGAAATCCCATGGATTAAAGAGTTTGTTAGCGTAATTCCCATTTTTTTGAACATATATAATTTATGCGTGGGAGGTGCATTTTTTATATCATTTTATCTATTTTTATAAATAGATATTTTCTCCATCACATAAATAGTAATTTTAGCAATGAATATAGTTTCCACACATAAAATATTTACTATTCCTCTTAAGATAGTTTTCTCCATGGTTTTTTTCATTTTTATCACAAAGGATATCTCATCTTCCTTTCAGTATGTTTTTACATTTTTCATTGAATTACATTTTTTCTTCTTATAAAACCCATAAGATAAATAGGTGACCCCAATCTTTATCTCATCCTTTAGAGCACATCCAAAAAATTTCTCGTTGTTACTGAATTCAGTTTTGTCTAATTTCATTTCGATAATTGGTTTTATCTATTAGAAGAATCAATCAACCTTACATTCAAGTAATATTATAAATCCATAATCTTACCTAGAAATCCATGTAAAATTTTCTTCGTATGTACTAATGGATTAATACTATATTTATTATGATTAGGTAACTCCATTTCCATCTTCATCTGAATAATATGAGGGAAGTACTTATTAGAAAAATAGGTTCATGAACTCAACCCATTCCATGGATTTAATTTCATTATATTACCTCATATTCTTTATGAGGTTCCAAAATTGATCTATTTCATCTTCTAAAGTATAGATTTACAAAATTATGTGACATTTTCTGACCATTTGAAACTTTAAATATCTTATCATTAATACTGATCCATTTTTCAACAACTAGTGCATCATAAACCCCACAAGAAGAAGGTGAATGATGCCTTATGAAGGAATAAATATAATGTTCTTCCCTCAATTGATAATTTTGTGTTCTTGAATGATTCATATCTTTATGATGTTTTGTGAGAATAACAACAATATTTTTTATTAGATATCCCATAACATTTGGTTGCTCATGAGGACAATCATTTCATTGACTGTCACGTTCGACAATATCTGGGTTCCTTTGTGTTCCATCCATAAACTAAAACCAAAAGTTATTATGTGAGAAACATTAATAATAATGGTAAAACTACTCATTCAAGTGAAATTACTAAAAATATTTCTATTTAGAACACCTTAGGGTTTATACTAAGTTATTAATGATCATCAACAAAACACTAAGATTGTATCATATAATTTGAATTATCCATAGGGTTTTTTATGAGGTTCTCTCATCTCAGTTTAAGAAGGTTAATGAAACCATGATCTAACACAAAATATAACAGCACATACATTTAATTAATAAATATTATATATAAATAGAATAATAATAATTACATAACATAAAAACCTAGGCCTGAATCATATAGTTTAAGTATGTTTGGAAAGTAAGAAACATAAACAACTTATTTATAAAACCTCAACATTATCTCCTGCTTATTTTTAAACAATTAAAATCCTTCTTGACAAATCTTAATAAATTCATTTCATTATATCATATGAAAAAGAAACATATTAAGTATTGATATCATATGATCAGTAAGGGAGACATCAATCATATCATAATCATAAAAACATATAGAAAATATTATAAAATTATATCCTACATATCAAAGAAACATTATATCATGTCATGGGATAAATCAAATATGTTCATAGTGAAAAATATAACATATCCTATAATATCATAGAATATGACACGAAATGTTTTAATACACATATGTATAGAACATTCATTTATGTATTTGTTAGTGTTTATTTCTAAGACCATTATAGAGGACAAAGTCCATTACCGAACTGGGTTAACTCCCCATAATGACTTTTATTACTGAACCAAGACCACTCCTCATTCCAATCCTTCCTATATAATGATATATAAATCTATAAATAATTCATTGGAGGGATATCTAGGTCCCACACATCACATAATGAACACCATACAAATGTGTTTGATAATAAAATAATTATCTCATAGAAACCATATAATGAAATGTGTATCATAAGCAACATTCCATCAAAAACCTGACAACCCATTGAAAAAATTATGATATTATACTTGGAAAATATCCCCAAAATAGAATAAGTAACATTAAACAAAGTTTTAATAGATGAAAAATAATTTTAAAAGTTCACTTCATAAAATTTTGGGTGAAAATATCTTCCCTCCTTGAAAATATTTTATTTTCATAAACTTTTATGCTATTTTACAAGTAAAAATTTAATTTTATAATAACTATTTAATATTTCAATGGAATGTTATAGTTATTAAATATTATTGAAATGATATAAATATAGTCTAGTTTTATAAGTTAAAAAATTTCTGGTAATAATTTTCCTTGAAAATATATAAAGTATCTCATTGGGAATATGAAAAAACATTCCTTTTAGACCATTTAGTAGAAATTCAAACATGGGTGATAATGACATTTAGAATTTTAAAATAATTATAGTAATATTTTTTAAAAAATTTTAAAAAAATGGACATTGAATATTAATATTCAAAAAAATATTTACCTATAAATAATCATTGATAATAATGAGATCGTGAAATTCACTTTTACCTTTGATCATATTTCCTTTGTACAAATCTGTAATTTTTTAATACAGGATTAAATAATTTTATTACTTTATCCTAGATCCATACTAATATTTCTGATATCATATATTAAATTTTTGTATTATCTTATCACCTTTTTTATTATGATATTGCATTATTACCCCTCTGTTGGGTATCATCTGCATCATTTTTGTGTAAGTTCTTATTTATATAGATAGGATATCATTCTATCATTCGTATTTTTTTAATTAAATATATATCATATCTATTCATTATATGAATTTATATAACCATTCTTGAATGTGTAACATGTAAAATGAAACACATCGCATCGTGGTGATGGCAAGTCGTACATACGCACGAGTAATGATATCAATTACTAAATTTTGAATTGGTATGTTTTATGGATGTTATATTTAATTAAAGAATCATAATAATTATTTCATTATCATACATATATATATATATATATTATTTCCATCATTATACCCATCGAATTAAATTGGTGATGAAAACATATTACATCATATCTTAGATATGGTAAACTGTATGTACTCATGAGTGGTGTATTTTTTCCATTTGTTGGATAAAATTTGGAATATGGTTGTTCCATAACCATAATAATATCTAAATATATAATTAATAATATATTTATTACTTTATAATGAAAATATCCAATGAATATGAAGTATGAGATGGAATTATCTTGAAATAATTGGAAAATATGATTACCTCTTCTTTGGAGAAGTTACTTTATATTTCAAATTGGGGACACTAGAGTTGGGATTTTTTGAAAAAAATAACCCCTATATTTTTATAGGGATGTATTTAATTTAAATATTCAGGTTATTCTTAAGCTTTAAGAATCATGTTATTGTGAAGAAGTGACTGAGTAGGTTCCATTTTATAATTGTGGTGAGGGGAACTTTTGGAATTTTTAGACATATTAATTTATAATAAATTCAATATCAATAAAAAATCACCAAAATGGCATTTATTCAATAATGAGATGATATAATGTTTTATTTTCATCAAAAAAAATTAGATAAATTTTTTTATTATTTTAAACTATATCATTTTTATTAAATATAAGTTAATAGATTTTAATTTTAACTGAGGTAACAATTTATTAAATATTAAAATTTTGTGAAATTTACTTATGTGATGTTAATTAAATAATAAATGATCAATTTATAACATTCTATATCATATTAAATTTTATTATTTTTATTGTTTTTTAGTATTTTAAAAAAATTTAATGAAATATTTTTTCAATAAAAATTCATTACTTAAATTTTTACACAATTCATTACTTCAACTATGGAAAATATATTTTCATATATCCCTAACAGGTCATGGTCATCAATTAAATTATTTTATCTCATTATTTATCATAAATTATATTAATTTTAATATTTTTAGTAACATTCGTTTAATATTAATGATAGTAAAATAATTACTACATCAACATTATATAATTAATAAATATTATTATTTTTTCACTAAAAGATAGAAATGTAATACCAATACGAATATAAATCACCAATATTTTAGAAGAGTGGTTATAGTAAATTTTTATATTTTAACCTAATATTAAAATTGATATATTATTTAATACATGAATGTGACACTTTTTAATTTAATTTCATAATATTTTATAAATATCATAGTCTCATATAATTTACCAGAATATAAATATATATATATATATATTTATCCTGAAAATATTTGTTTCCTATTTATTATTTATCTTATTATTCATTCATAATGTACTTTTTTGTGTGGACACCTAAACGGTATTTGAGACAAAGAATGTAAATTTTTTATCTCTCATTGATATGAATATTATATAAGAAATTTTCATATACATGCGTCCTTTGAATAACATAATTTATATCCTTGGGAATTAGGGTTTAAATAAATGTCCAATATAATAATTTTGGCATGTGTTGTATTTATTTTATATCCTTTTTAATTTTATTTTTAACCTTAATTACTTAATTTATCTTATACTATGGTAAGAAAATTTACAAGGGTTACGATTCATAATGGAAAAAAATAAAAGGGACATATTCAATAATTATGAACATTTTAATTATTAATTTTCCATTAAATTTCTCAACATCCAAAGATCACAAATTTCCTAATTTAATTTAATATTAAATCGGTAATAATTTATTAAAAATGGGTTTTTTGGAATAAAAATATCTTTTATAACATAAATTTTTTAATTATAAATTAGTTATTAAATTCCATTTTTAAAAATTAATAGTATTATATAAGGTTAAAATTTACTAATTAAAATTTAAAACTATCACAAAATATTATATGAAATTCTAAATACTTTAATAAAAAATAAAATTTCAATAGAAATCAGTATATTTACAATTTCCTAAATGTTTGCCAAAAATTGAAAAAAAAAACATTATGATACATTTTCCATGATTAATTATGAAATGAAATTAATATTATAATATCAATTTTTTTATAATTTGTAATGATTAATATTCTCTCATAAAAATAAGATAAACATATTTTTTTAAATTTATTTATGCAAAATAAATTGATTTTACTAATGTTGTTCGATTATTTTCTATACCAATACTTTCATATTAAATTTGAACATTTTTTTATATCATTAATCAGTTATTAATATCAATTCCCTCAACTTTAATTTCTAGGTTATAACAGTCATTTAATATTAATTGTGTCTCATGGTTCTTTTAAACTCACTGTTGCATGCAAGACAAGATATTTAAGAATTAAAATTATATGAATAAACATATTTCCTAATGATATCAGAGTGTTAAAAATAAATTTCCCACAAAAATATTGATTTGGAATGATATATCCTAATAATTATAAGGAATTAATGAATTGAATATTACTATAATATTTATTCAATATAACATTATAAAAATGATTCACGGGGGAAAATATGTAACATGTCTTCATGAAAAAAAATTAAGACAAAAAAACCCATAAATATTTAGAAGCCTTCAAATGACACCCCCTTAAAAATAGATAATTTCAAATTAAACATTAAATATCATGAATAATTTTAACATATTGATATTATTATTATAGTATAAATAGAAACTATATTCCCATTAAAACCGGGTGTGTATGAAGAAGTAAGTCTCAAAGTGTGAAAATTTAGACTAAAACCCCTTACCATAAATAATTATTAGACGAAATGAAATCTAACCCCATGTATAAAATATTAAATATATTAATCAACCATTTCATAAAATATTTTATCTATAACATTTCATATACATTATTATTAATTAATCTCTACATTTATATAACCTTGTTATTATCTATTTTCGATATAATATGTGAGTAATCTTCATCATTTGAATTAATTTTATAATAACTATGTAATTATTCACTCATCTCACTAATATAATCAATACATAACAAATTAAGGTACTCTAATTGATATTTTATAATTATTTGAAATTTTATAATTTCATTCTATGTGATTTTTGGATACCATCATTAAATATTAATTTTAGGATGTGATTGTTCACTGATTCTCAAGGTAATGAAAGTTATTTTAATAAATAATGAGTTAAAAATCTATATTACAATTTAATGACATAAAAAGACTTTATTTACTAATATATATATATATCTTATATTTATAGAAATTAAATTCTCCTAATTATTTACTACATAAAGTCATATCTATAGCAACTACACTTTTATTAAATTAGTTTTACAGTATTTTAATAAATAACGAAAAATATTTACACCATGAGGATTCAAATGTTTAGTGTCTTTGGAAAACTAGGGCCATACATAACCTTTAAAACATAAAACAAATACTATTATTTAATTCCTTCTTCTCTAGATTCTTATTGGCTCTATACTTCTTTAAAATATATGTAGTCACCTATGGATATACATCAAAATAAGAGGGATATAAAAGCCTTATAACTGGATAGATAGGAACATGAAACAATGTAGCTTAGGGTGAGAATAACAACATCATCCTGATCCTTAGAATATACATTAGATAATATCATGGAATGATGAAATGCATAAAAATGATACATCATGTCTTATTTGTAAACTAATACACATAGTTGTATAGAATGATAGAATCGTGTTCATGCATATCTCAAATCACTCATGAGGTTATTCTGATTAATTGATGCATTGGAGAACTATATAATTCTAGGGGAACCTATCACATCATAACATTTTCATTTTTCTATTTAATTTTGGGCACCCCCATCAACTCATAATATTTACATTATCACAAATGACTCATTGAAAATATATCAATAATGAACCTAAAAAATCAAATGTAAAGTAATAGGTTTAAATTTATAAATAATAAATTTATAAACATTGGTTTCCCAAATGAATGTAGGAATATAATAGATGATACTAGAACCATTAACTTTTAGTGAGAATTTAATGGTGTTTTTTTTAAAGAAGTTTTCTTTTGGAAAACATTGTTTTTGACCAAAACTCCAGTGGAAAAAATTTATATCCCGAAAAAGATAAGATAATGATGAATACATTTTTTTAGAAATTAACATACTACGAAATGGGTAATAGAGGTAAAACCCATAGATATAGAGTTTGGTTTGAGAAATCCGCATACATTGGGTCTGATCACATTCTTCACATTAATGTCTTATATAATCACATTATATTCATTAATTATCACATGTAGAACATTTAATATTTTTAATTAATTAATTATGGTTTTATTAAAATCTATTATGGGCCACTGGATGAGTTATAGAGTTCAAATTCATTATTCAAGAGTGTTCTTTTTCATAGTTTCCAAGGACGGTTCACTTATACAAATGAATGGAACTTCATGTAGAACACGAATAAAAATCAATAATTGATATTAAATGTTATTAATGATATTCTAGGAGTTTAAATGATCTTACAATGAATTTGGTTATGAATCATTAGACAAAATTTAATGATGATCATTTTAGGTTAATTTGGGATGTTTTGGGATCACAATGAACATGTTTTTATATAATTTATTATTTTGTATAAAAGTTTATTCTATGACATAAAATGGGTAAAAAGTATATTTAATAAAATCAACCATTTAAAGGTTTTATTGACATATTTGAAGGCGTTTATGGAAAATGGATGTTCATCACCCAAGACTTTGTTAAACTAACACACCACATGCGAAGATTTCATTTTTATAAACAAAGGGTTCATGTGATGAGTATAACGATTAATTTTCAATTAAAATTATATAATAATAATATTTCAATAATAATTTATTTATTATGAAATTTGTATAAACAAATATAAGGATAAGAGAAGAAATTAAATTAAATTTTAAAGGAAAATGAACGAAATTAGGGAGAAAAATTACCTCTTGAAATATATCCCTTGAGATCCTCTTTAGGGGAGAGGTTTTGGTATTTTTATGATACAAAGGGATTTTTAACATGTGGTATGATATTTTAATGAAATTTGATCTAATATTTTTGTATGAAAAATTATTGAGAGGTATGAGGAAATGATGTTGTGAGGGGTGGTATTTACAGTAGGGGGGAGGGGGTTTTTTTAACATATTATATTCATTAATTTTTCATTTCACAACACGACAAGAAGTAGTGAATATTGAATGAATAATTATAGAAAAGGGGACATGTGAGTTCGAACCAATGTCCATTTATATCATCCATTACTCAATAATGATGCATAAATTCATTTATTTAGCTTATTTTTTTAATTATCAAATTCTACAATTCACCAAAATTGAATTATTTCAAAACAATATTTAAAAATCACCATAACCATTATTTCATAGGTAGAATTCAAAATTGAACTAAATTGTGTGAAAATAATTCTCTAAATATTAGTATTTTAATTTTTAATTATATTTCTTGTTTACTTGATATCTACAAATTTCAAAATAAAATATTCTTTTCTAACATGTTGAATAATTAATAAAGGTCTTGTAAAATTATCATATTATCATGACACAAAAAAAATTGTAATGAGAAAATTATATAAAAATAAATATTCTTTTAATTTACTAAATAATTCATTAAATATTCCTGACTTAAAAAAATACCAATACAATAATAAAATTATATCTTATTGTCACTTATAAGATGGAAAAATATTATTTATTCTACGAATGGTAAGGTTAATATTCACATGGTAATATTACAATTCATAAGGGTCCTATTACTATTTATAGGGGTAACATTACAATTCATAAGGGTATGTTACTATTCGCGGGACATTAATTTTGTCCTATCAGACTCCAAACATATTATTGATCACAACCGGGTATGTCATGTTTTCATAAATCAAATCACTAGAGTGAAAAAAATTATTGATAAAGGTCCAATTGAATTTTGATTTTCGTTTAAGAATTATTTTTCATTGTGTTTCCTAATGTGATTTTATGTTATTATACAATATCATATTATAATAATAAGGGTGAAATCGCACTGATAAATGGTTTGGTTGTTATATTCATCCATACTTCTGAAATTTCACCATTGATATTATATTTTACATCAACTGTTAAGGCTTTTTCTCCTTCATCGCATTTTATGGTACCCCTGTTTCATCGTTCTACAAATAGTCCCACCACAACACATTGACAAGTTGTGTTTTTGATGTTGCGTGGTAACTTATCTCTCCAATCCAAAATCATTATTGGTTAATCCTTATACGAGAGATCATCTTCCATCTATGCCACCTCTGAGTTTAGAACATGTGAGGGATTTTGTATATATATCCTCAAGTTTGATACATGGAACACATCATGAACATGAGCCATATTCAGTGAGAGTGAAATCTGAATCTCCCCAGATCTTATGAGATGAAGGATATAAAATGTGAAAATGTACCATGGGCATAACATCTCTTTCATTATTAACTACATTACTCTCTTTTGTTGTGATATTTGAAGAAAGGATTTACCACCAATGTTTAACTACAAGTCCCTTCGATGGATGTCTGCATAGATATTTCTCAAACTCTGGGTATATTTTTTATATTTCTATATTTAATGAACATTATTTGTCTTGTATTGAACATTATCAAGTCCATGTAGCTTTCTTTCTCTATCATCACCCCAATAGGTTGGATTTCAATGTTTCTTTTCATATAGAGCTTCATATGGATCCATCTGAATAATTGAGTTGAAGAAAATGTAATATGAGAACTCAACGAATGGGTGATGATGATCACATCCACCTTTTAATTCTAAAGAGTTTTCTCTTAGCATATCTTCGTGTTTTTAACATACGTTTTAGATTGTCCATCCATTTGGGGGTGATAGGTCCTGATAAAATTTTATTTAGTACTCAAAGTATGATGGAGATTCCTCTAAAATATATTTGTGATCCATGGATCATGATTTAAGAAAATTGAGAGTAGAACCCCATACAGTCCTACCAATTCCACCACATATATCATTGAAATTTTTTCAAGTGAGTTATCTTCCCAAATAAGGATAAAGGTGGAATTCTTGGTGTGTAGGTCCACCACAACCCATATAACATTATTTCCTTTGGATGTATTTAGGAGACCTGTGACAAAGTACATAGTGACATTCTCCAATTTTCACAAGGGTATAGGTAGTGGTTGCATCATCCATTTAGATATATGTCACTAAACATTATCTTGCTAACATACCATGCCACTCGATATATAATCAGAAATATCCTTCTTCTTTTTGTTCCACTAGAACTGTTACCAGAGATCACGATACATCTTTGTGCTACCAGGATGGATATTGAAAGGTGAGATATGTGAATTATCAAATAGCACCTTCTTTATCCATAGTGATGAAGGTATCAAAAACGGTGTTCAAAACTAAATCACTCCATCATCATAAATATGGATCTAATGTAGCATCCCTTCCTTTACTGTTTTCACCTTCTTTTACCACTTCAAACCATCCCGTTATGCCACCTAAATATTTTCTTGGATAAATGTTTGGGAAGTCACATGGGAAAGGATGGATGTATTCCCTGAAATTTTGATTTCCCAATCCATCCATTACATATCCATGATGATAGGGCCTTTCTCAATCTACAACATGGATAGAGTAGCAGGTTCATTTCTACTATGAGAATGAACTACCTTATTCGCCTTACTGGGATGATAGTGAATAGAGTAATTGTATATTTTTGTTAGTTCTTACCATATCCTATGATTCTTGTTAATATCCTTTTGTGTGAATATATTATTTAGGCTCTTCTGATTTCTATATATGTCACACTAATCACCATAGATGATGTGCCACTATAATTTCGAAGAAAAAGTCATAGCATCCTGCTTCAGATCATATGTTGGGTAGTTTTATTCGTGTATCATTGACTGGCATGAGGCACATGCTATCACATTTTGTTTTTTCAAGTGTACATAGACCAAGACATATTTAGGAAACATACCTATATATCAGAAAACAATCTCCACTTTTCTGTAATGTGATTAAAGGTGTAGTGATCAGCCTTCTCCTTAGATCCATGAAGCTTTCCTAACATTCTTTCTTCTAGAAACACATTACCCCTACCCTTTTTAACTTAGTTAGAGGGCTTTGAAATCATCCTAAATTTCTCACAAAATAGTGATAGTACCTTGATAAGTAAATAAAACTACAGACATCTGTAACACTAAAGGTCTTTGGAAATTCTTCAGTTGACTTTGTTTTTGAAGGGTCCATAGAAAATCCCTCACTTGTTATCACATATCCTAAGAACATGACTTTCTTCATCCAAAATTCACACTTGTTGAACTTGGTGTACAACTTATCATTTATCAATGTCTCTAACACAGGCCTTAGATGATCTTAATGTTCCTCCTATATCTTGTACTATATGATAATATCATCAACAAAAACTACCAAATTGTTTTTGAGGTAATGTATAAACACTCTATTCATCAAGTCAATGAATACTACAGGAGAATTAGTAAGTCCAAAGGGCATCAACATAAACTCATAATCTCATAACTTGTATGAAAGGAAGTGTTTTGAATAACTACCTTATTCATATTTAAATAACAATATCCACAATGCAGATCCAACTATGAGAATAATTGAGCTCCGTGTAGTTGATAAAACTTGTCATAAGTCCTTGGGAGATGATTATTTTTCTTTATGGTGGTCTTCTTGAGTTCCTAATTATCGATACATAACCGCATTAACCCATCCTTATTCTTCACAATGTTCACTGGTGCACCCAATGATGATTCACTAGGGTATATGAAGCCTTTTTCCAAATTCCCTTTTAGCTGCTTCTTTAACTCCACAAATTCGATAGGATCCATCTTTTAGGGACACATTGAGATAAGAGTAGTTATTTTTATTAGTTCTATGGTGATATCAACCTCAAAATCTAGGGGAATCTTTGGTAACTCATTGGGAAATACATCATCATATTCCCAAATGATGGGAATTTATGTTATGTTGATTCTTTACATTGAATCAACCATTTGATCGATATATGCATCATCCTAGGGAATCATCACCCTTACCATTGATGGATTTTTCAATGGATATGCAAGATATCCATTGATTTTTTTGGGAAGAAAGGGATGGTTTAGAATATGAAAATATATTTTTTTGAGAAATTTTATATTTTCTCGACATAATTATAGCCATTGAATTCCCATTATAGCATTGAATTCAATGAACGGAAGTATATCAGGATTCACTAGAAGAATATTCCCATATATTCCAACAGAAGAAGAATCTGACACATGGGTTTCAATAATTTCACCACTAAGTGTTTTTCAGATATATTTAATTCAAGTTTTTGAGGATTCAATTCAATAATTCTAGAAAACACTTGAGATATAATGGAAGGCTTAGAAAATAGATTAAAATTATACATTTAACATTCTTGGCAGAATAGAAATTGTACAATGTAAAACTTCAATTTTTTTGCTCCACTTCAATTGTAGTGATGGAATACAAATTCCCTTGTTCATTTGGCTTTGTTGGTTGATGATTTTTATTACCCTTAAGGACTCGAGGTTTAGTGAATTGGATTTCATAGTTCCCTTGCTCCATATTGTTGAAGCATTGGATGATGAGTGGTGTTATACTTTCCTTTACTAGATTCTCTTACCTTCTCATGTATTTTCGACACACTTGACCTTGGTTTCCTTCTCTCACACACATAGATATTTTCCTCATCCCTTTGTTACAATTCCCATGAAGCTTCATCCCACATTTTTTACATGTGGGTGATTTATTTTTCATTTCACCTTTCTCATTAGATCCTCCAGCTTGAAACTCCATATTTTGTTTATTATAACTATATCCACGGAACCATTCTCCAAACCCCATCTCCACATTGAAATCAAATCGACTAAATTCTTTATAAGTCCTAATTTTTTGAATTCAAAGATCCTTTCGAAGGGGTGGATTTAATCCACTAAAGAATTTATCAGTTTTTCTATAATTTTTGGTAAAAAATAATGAAGCACACCTTGAAATAATTGGGAAATTATCTCCATAATTCATCACAGATTCCCCATACATTTTCTTTAGCTCTATTAATTCTTTCTACATTTTCGTACAAATATTTAATGGGAATTACTTTTTATGAAACATCATCATGAAGTGTTCCCACTATATCTCTTAAATTTCAAATCTATATTTTATGTTCTTAATCACATCCCACTATTGTTCAGCTTCTCTATAATGTTGATAAATGGCCGGAGTCACAATTTCTATCTTATAATAGTAAATCATTTAAAAAATATCTCCATTTAGTTGATACACTATTCCCCAAAAAGTGTATCAGAAGATCCACTAAATGTTAGTGGCCATTGTCGCATAAAACAGTCGATAGCTTGTCTCCCCTATTAGGTAATGTAGTATTTTCCACCTTTTTAAGGTTATTGTTAATAACTCGAGAAAACTCGATAATCATCACCATGATGTTTTGAACTCATCCTCTTATAGAAATGATGATTTAATTTGAGGATTCATAGTAATTTCCCCCACATGGATTTTTGCCTTATTTCTCTTGTTTCCCACCATTTTCTAAAATAGAAAATGTTGGAAGAAAACATAATTCAACAATTCCTTAATAAATAATTTATTACTTTTTAAAATTAACACAAAAATAAAATATTTTTGATTCCTTATGTTTATAAATCCTTCTTTCTTCATATACATTGTCTCATATGGGGGTTTTCACACAGGTTCTCTAATAATTATTCCAAAATTAACTAAACTATGCCTCTAATACCAACTATTGCAACCCTATTTTCATACATTACTTTTACATCATTTTAATTCACAAAAATATAAAAAAATAACACCACAGAAATCCAAATTATTATTATCTTGGGAAATAAAAGACCATACATATCTTTTACATCATAAAACATAAACATTTGTATAATTATTCTTATCTAGATTTTTATTTTTCATGGACGTCTCCTTATTTCATGTAGTAAAATGAGAATATAAATAAATAATGGGTGAGCTAAAATCCCAGTAAGAAAATAGATAATAAATTGAAACAATGAAATATGGGTTGAAGATAAAATTTTCATTATTATTATGAGAAGAAGCATTATATAAAAGCATTGAATGTGGAAATGCATAAAAATGAAACATTATGTCTTAGTAGTCAACTAAAATACTTAGTTTTGAATATAGATAATATCATGTAAACTTATAATTCATTTTAATAATGAGGTTATTCCCATTAAGTAATACATTGGATCACTATATAATTCTAGGTTCACCCATCACACAATAAAAGATTTATTGTGATACATAATTTCTAATACACCCTTCACATCATTACATTTACAACATTATTGATTCCACAAAGAACATATATCAATAATGAAAATAAAGCAACGCATGTAAATTAATTTGTTTCACATAATAAATAACACATACAAAAAATTTGGGTTCACAAATTATGGAGGGGATAACATACTTGATACAAGTACCATCAACCTTGAAATGGAAGTAAAAGGTGTGTTTTTTTTAATGAAGATTCATTTTGGAAAACATTTAGTTTGACATAAACTCTAGTGGAAAACATTTATATCCAAGAAAATTTAATTTAGTGATAAGTAAATTATTTTTTATGAGTAAACATTCTAAAAATGGAGTGAAAGCGGGAAAACCCAAATAAATAGAGTTGGGTTTGAGAAATCCTTATACCATTTATAAGATTGATTTATTTATATTTATGTCCTATTTAATAACATTATAATCATTAAATAAAATTTATAGAACCATTAATACATTAAATTGATTCATTATGGTCTAATTAATTTAATTTTTGGGTATTTGGATGAGTTATATTGTTTAAATTCATTGTTTTAAAGTGTTATTTTTTGGAGTTTCCATGAACAGTTCTCCTATACACATGAATTGATGTTTTTGTAGAATAAGGATAAACATTAATAATTTCTATAAAATTCAATTAATTATATTATATTATTTAAAATGATCTTATAATGGATATTGTTATTAATCCTTATATAAAATCAATTGATGATCATTTTAGGTTAATTTGGGCTATTTTTGCATCACAACAAACAAGATTATTTAAATAATTTAGTATTGTGTAAAAAATTTGTTGATAGAAGAAAAATGGGTTAAAATTACAATATTAAATTATTTTTTCATCCATTTGATGGTTTTATTGACATCTGTGAAGGATTTGATGTAAAAATGAAAGTGAATCGCCCAAAATGTAGGAAAATTAACACATCATTGGGGAAGATTCAATTTTTATGAACAAGGAGGGAGAGGGAGGGGTATAATAAATAATCATCCATTAACATGATATAATAACATTATATCAATAATACTGGAGTTATCATGACATTGGGATAAGATAATATAACTATAAGAGAATAAATGAAATTAAATTTGAATGAAAATTGAAAGAAAAGAGATAGATATATTTCCTCTTGAAAATATATTCCATAAGAGCATATTTAGAGAGAGATATTTTTTCCTTATTATGAATCCAGTAGGTTCTTTACAATGGGTAAGAGCAAGGGATGTTATTTAAGCTGAATTTTTAGTATATACAAGGCTTCATAGTTGTGGGGAAATGAGGTTTTGAGGGTTGTTAAATATTGTTTAGGGGAGAGGGGTTTCCTCAATACTATATTCATTAAATTGGTATTTCTCCACAAGATAAGAAATACAAATGATTCCATTACAACATAATATATAGGTAATTTTAGTTATATCCTAAGTCAATTTACATCATCAATGGCTCTGGTATTATGTAAAGATTCATTTATTTTGCATATTTTTGGAAATTTTAAAATTTCACTATTCAACAAAATATAATTTATTTCAGATTAAAATAAAAAATTAACCCTAACCATTTTATGATGTTTAGAATTAAAAAAATAAACTCCATTTTGTCAAAATAATTTTATGAATATGAGTATTTTAAATTTTTATATAAATCATACATTAATTGAAATATAAAATTTTTAAAATGAAACCCTCTTTTTTAAAACATTAAAAAATTAATTAAGGTCTCATAAAATTATTTTATAATCATAAAACCTCAGAATAATTATTTAGTATTAAATTTTATGAAATTAAATTTTCATTTAAATTATTATACTACTCATTAATTATTCATGACATACAAAAACACCAACACTATAATATAATTATATCATATTGTCACTCATATAATGGATAAATTATATTTATACTATCATTATTTGGATTACTATTCAATTGGATGATGTAAAATTCATAAGGGTTATATTAATCTTTATATAGGTAACATTACAATTCATAAGGGCCATTTACTATTCCACAAATGTTGATTTTAGCCTACCAGACTCAAAACATCATTCTAATCGTAACCATTTATGTCAGATTTTTGAAATTCAAATCACTGGAGTATAAAAAATACGTTTATGGGTCAAAAACATTATATTATTTCATTTAATAATGATATAATATTTTATTCCTAATGTGATTTTATGTGATTATACAATATTATATTCATACACTAAGGGAGAAATTTCTTTGATAAAATAATGGGTTGTTATAGTATCATTGTTCACGTAGGTAGTGAAACCATCCCAAACAATAATATACATTTTTTATGGGTGGTTATGGATTTGTATGTTTCCATAGAATTATTGAAGACGAATAATTAACCAATTTAGTGTAAAATAATTTTCTACATCATAATTTTAAGGAATTAAAACAGTAATATAACATATGTGATTTTATTTCATAGTTTGAAGCTTGGAGAATGCTCTATTTGATGGTTAAATTCCCTATGCTTATTTTTTCTCAAATTATTAATAGGTTATCAAATATAACTATCAAAAACTATAATACATTCATAAAAATAATATTTATCCATTAAAGCAATTTGTATAACCTAACATGTAAAATGATGATAAATATAAAAAATGCTATTGATTGCTTCATCGATGGGGTAGTTTGCATGTATGCAAATACGATGATTTAGTTTACCGTAGAATGGGGACATGAGTAATATGGGTGATAATTTATGATTATTAATCAATTCATATATATCATACATACATATTAGAATACATGTTTTTACTAGATTGAAATGTCGGTGAATAAAAATGAATCACATTACATAGTAGAGGTGGTAGTTTACCTAATGTAGTAATGATTGTTACATTTTTGTTAAACAAACTGAAAAATGAGGATTACATTTTTAATGAAATAATAATAACATAAAATTATAATAATTTGATATATTATCATTTTAATATGGCTATATATAATTTAAATAATAATATGTTCAAATAAATAAATAGAAATGAGAGATAGGTGGTTATAGAATAATATATCACTTCATTGATTATCTCATTTTCCAAGGGATTAGGACTTTGAGTGATAGAATTTTTATAACACCAAAACTAATCGATGGTTTTTAGGAGTTTTTATCAATGTTTTTTGTGTCTTTACATCCTAAATAACTGGTTTATATTGTGTGGTGAAATGATGATATGGTTTGACCATTTATATGTTAAAAGGCATCACATTTCATTAAATACACAAAACTTTTCAGTAATTGGAATTAAATCTCTATGAATGTTGATACATTTTTGATAAAAAAAGAAAATATAAGGTAATATTTAAATAAGTGATTAGAAATCCCATTCAGTTCAATTTTTTAAACATCATTGTGGTCTCTCTTTCTTAGTTAATCTTGTTTTACCATTTTTTTACTAAGGTTAATTGTATTCACAATAGTAATATACTCAGTATCATTAAAAATAAAATGTTTCATGTTACGTAATATAGACATAATGATTCCAATTTAAAAATTCATTCTATAATATTATTTTTCTAATAAACATATATTTAAATTTGAAACGGTAACTATGTAATGTATTAAAAAAAAATTCTTAAACAATTATTTATGTCCTACAATTTCATATATAGGTTTTTAAATTAAATCCATAATTGAAAAAAAACACATATAAAATAAATATTTTCTGTTACAAACATTTTTAATTTACTTCCAATATATATATATATAATAATAATTTCAGAACCGTAATGTTATTTTTTAAAAATGTACTTTTCAATTCAAAAAAAAAATTTAGTAAAATAAAAAAACAACAAATATAATATTAAAATTTTTATTCATAAAATGATGTTATTTTTCTCAATATAAAATTGTATAAATTATAAATTATATTTTAAATGAAAATAAAATAAATAAATTCATCTATTATTAAAAATGATCTTTTTAAACATAAAGTATTCTTTATATTATTTCAAAAAAAATTATAAATATGTTAATATTAATATGTTATTTTTTAAATTTAAATATTATCTATTACAAATTCTAAATTACTCAAGTTAATTTATTAACATAACATAATATGAAGTTTTTTTAAATATCTGTTCAAAATAGTGGCTTTTAAAATATTTACCAAACTGAATAATAATATATTGTTATTTTAATTGATTATTATCCTCTTATAAAACAGTAATTATAATATTAATTATATTTTATTATGCATTGATTTGTTATATTTTGGTTACTTCATTTTATTGTGTGACACATTTTATTGAATATAGTGTTATATAAAATGGCCCAAAATCTCAAATTATTAAAATGTTTTCATTGATGCTAATCCTGAACATACCTTTTCTTACTGAGGATTTTACATTTTATATTGATACATTGAGAGTTTTTCATGGGAAAATTATAATATCGTGTGAGTGAATGGTTTATTATGGGTCCTCGGTGATGATTCCACATTAGTATAACATTATAGTTTATGTTATAAAGATGACAGTGATGGTTTCCACCCTGACATGTTATAATCATGAAAATATTATTAATATATTTGTGGTGTATAACAAACATAACAAACAAAGGTACATCACTTAAAATAGTCTCTTAAACCTTTGAAATAAAATGTAATTCAGGAACCTATAGTCTTGTAATATGGAAATAGTATATTGTTGTAGGAAAAACATTATCATAGTTAATGGAAAGATTTAGAAGACCTAGGTATTAGTGGTACCATTGGCAGGTAGGGAGGGGAAAATGATGAGCTATATTGCTAAAATTCAGCTTTAAATTTATGTGTATCATGGAAGAGTTACATTAATGTGATTGAGATTTACATACTATCCCTTTGTGAGAGTAAATAGAACTCAATTATCTAACTCATATTTATTATTCAGGAGGGATGGCATAAATAGTGGGGACCCACCACCTTATTGGTCCATTGATGTTGGTTAGGTCCTATATTTTTTATCTTTTATTGTAGTCCCTATGTATATTCATGAGGAGTTGACAACAAATTCAATTCCATTGATATGGGACGTTCAACCAAGGATAACTATGATTTATTAGTATATTTCGGGTAATTAATGTTGGAAGGCAATGAAAATGGATGTGGATGGGTTTGTTTCATGATGTTTGACCTTTTAGTGCATAACGAATGAGAATTACTAGCTCATTTACCTACATAAGTGGTGGCATATTCCCAAGTTAACGAGGAAAAATGTTTCCGTTGATTCTGTGATGGAATTTTCAAGGTCATCCCATTGTAGTGATACACTATTAGTTTTATTTATCAGTTAGAATATATCATTAATTTATTACTGGATTTGGGAGAAAATTTAATAAACTAGTTGGAAATTATATATGTATAGAATATAGTTCATGCACAAAGGGTTCATTAGGCCATTGTATCTAATCATAATTCAAATTTTATTTTTCAATATTTAGGAATTATTTATTAAATTTTCTTGATATACAAGTTCACTTGAGAACATCTGACCATACTCAAACTGGTAGGCATCTTGGGAATACCATGGAGGTGTTAGATTTCATAATTTTTGTAATTTTCCTTCATTATGACTGTTAATTAAAGAAATATCACATTCTGAGTATGTTCTCCGGTAATAATAGTTATCAAGTATTATTTTTGATCTATCAAATTTATGTTTCATATGAAATCCTTTGATGATCACCTTCATAATGTTAAATGATTGATGTAAAGACCCTGAATTTTCATGTAACTTTTCTTAAATATATTAGAATATTAGGAGTCCGCGAAAATTTACGGCGCATGATTCTGAGGCACGGTGTGCCCGGAATTAATTTTTGAATGTTTTTTCAGTTACGTTCAGTAAACATGCGAGCAGGTTTTTCTAACTTTTGAACCAGGGATGAGAATTTCAATCTGGGGGCACCGTTGAACTCGCAGCACCGATATTTACTTAAGAATACATTCACCTTTACCATAGTAGGATGAGGGTGGAAGTTAGTTTTTCACTTATTCATGAAATAATAAAATAAAATAAAATGGTGTAACATTTTATTTTTTTTTCTTTTGAAACACCCATGTAGATCATTCACAGGTTGAGACCGTTAAACTAAAACCTCCCATGAGTGGTTATGGTGGTTAGGACCTCCTAGCCTAAACCTTCCATGAGAGGTTATGGTGGCAGGGACAACCTGAGGCTAAACCCCCTTGAACTCCCTCTTAAGTGTGGGGAATCCTTTTAAACTTCCCCCACTTTAATGGTGCCAACCCCCATTAATTAATTTCATTCCATCCTCATCAATTAAAAAAGTGGAGACAACTTATTTTTTGTCAACAATTATATTGGGAAAACATATCAGAAGTTGGATACATTATAATTTGGTGGATTTGGGAGAGTATAAATATTGGGAAGATTACACTTCTGCAATTAAGAACATCTTCCATGAAGAATGTTCCTCCAACAAAGAACGAGAAGGCACGACTTCAACTTCTCCTTGGGGAAACCTCCAACATGGAACATCTTCAATTGACTATCATTCTTTACACCTCATTGACAATAAAAAATGATTGAGGTAGGGGTTTAAATTTAGTATGATTATATTCCCAAGTTCTTCCCTTCTTAAATAAAGAACATGGATCAACTCACTATCATGTTGATCTGCAGTTGTTTTCTTTTTGGGGTTGGGAAGAATTATTTCAGAAGGTTATAGGGAGGGGTTTGAATTTTTTTACTTTACCCATTATAGATATTCTAGTTATTTTTGGGCTGCTTTCTACCACTATAACGCGGAAGTTGCAGGTCAAACAAATATGGTCCGACCCATTCCGTCTTTCTTCTTAAATAGTATATCCTTCTCGATGAAAGAAAGAAAATTTAGTGGTGGTGATCGGTACCAACAGTTGGAACCGGTGGAACTCAAGAACCGCTGACAAAGGCACGATTCCCCACTACCCCATAGCCTCCATGCCATGTGGTGCTCTGCTATCCATGGCCATTGTCTCACTGAGGCCTCACTGTGTCGCCCTGGTCGAGCTACCCTACTGCACCCGCGGCCTCCGCCCTCCCAGCAGACCTGCTCTGGTTGAGCCTCCCCGTGTCCTCGCACCCTCAAGGAAACCCCCGTAGTCAAGACACCCCATGCCCTGCAGCCTCATGCCCTCACGAAACCCCCGTGGCTGAGCCGCCATGCACCCCCACAGCCGAGCGCCCTGCGCCCTCGCGGCATGCCTGTGGCGTCGTGACCATCGCTGCCGGTCAGGCCGGACACCGTAGGCCGAGCCGCCTGATGGGCCAGGCTAAACTCCGCGGGTCGGGCAGACCAGCGGGTCAGGTCTGTTCAACCCGAACCGGGTCGACCCAGGCCCGGTCGGGAAGGGTCGGTTCGACTGGGTTGAATCGGACCCTGGCTCATTACGACCTATTGACGCTCTTTTTTCCATAACATTAGCACAATAAATTCGATTGATGAACCATCAGTGGCACTAGAAACCTTGTATTTAGACGTTCCCTTTTTTTTAACCACAGTTGATTTGGGTAATTTTGGAGTATGGTCAGGTTGGATCAAGCAAGAATCTGACCGGGGCCTCAAGACAAAAAGGCTAATAACATACAGACCGGGTATCCGATTGATGTGTCGTCTGTTGCATTGAGAACCCTATGACATGGAAGACCATTGCAATACATCTTCATGGGACATTTTGGGAGTTAGAGTATAGTTCAGTGGATTTTGGAGTGGACCCTCCTGGAGGCATGTGAGCATAGGGCGGGAACCCAGTTGCAGGATTGTGATGTGAAGATTGTAGAGCGATCCTATGTGGCTCAGCACTTAGATCCATCTTGTGTGGGTATGCACTGAAAGGTCCTATATGGGTTAGATCCTAGAGTGATCCATTTTGGGTTAGCACATAGAGCGATCCTCTATGGGTCAGCACCAAGCGATCCTGTGTGGGTCTGCACCTAGAGTCATCCTATGTGGGTCATCACTTAGAGAGATCCTAGGTGGGATAGTACCGAGCGATCCAATGTGGGTCAGCACCTTGAGTGATCCTATGTGGGTCAGAACATAGAGTGATCCTATGTGGGTTAGCACTAAGAGATCTTGTGTGGGATAGCATATTGCGATCCTGTGTGGGTTAGCACATAGACATCTTATTTGGGTCAGCACCGAGCGATACTATGTGGCTCAGCACCTGGTGATCCTGTGTGGGTCTTCCTTTTAACGAAGTAAGATGATACATTAGTTACATATAATCATCTCTACTACTATACTTATGATCTACTTTGTGTGAACTGAGTAAGTACCTATGTGGTACTTTCCTTCATGGTAATACCGTGGTGGTATTCTTCAGTGTGGTGTACTTGTGTTGGACTTCTCTTCGTGGTTTTTCATCTTTTCTAAAACAGATGAGCCTGGGGATTTGGAGTTGGACTCTGTGTTTTCCTCATGATTGAGATGGGTTTACTTGATAACTTAGGTATATGTACGGGAATATACCATAGTGGGGTTATCAACTATTTTCTTCCATTGTGGATTATCCTTTGTGAATTTTGTGAGACATTGAGGGTCTTAGGGTCCCTATTGAGTATCATTATACTCACCCATGCACGGGTTATGGTCGTACCTTGTTGTTTTTGGTGTCGACGATAGATAGTGTTGATCGAGACTGAGGGTACCATGACTGGATAGTTCTTATAGGAGGACCTAATGATGAGTCCATACACGGAGGAGACAGATGTATGTGGAGTGCTAAGGAGGTGAAGTGTACAAACCTTTCATGTAGGAACCTCAGTGGACAACCCAACAGCTGTCTTCCATTTTGGTATAGTTTACATGTACTTCAACCATCTTGTACCATCTATTTTTCCTTGTACATTCCTGTTGGGCTTGTATTCTAGAACCCTTTTACTTATTGTACCCACTCTGTTTACTGTTTTGTTTACTTGTTTTTGTATCTTTTTGTGTGCTTGATTTTGTGTGTTACCAGTTATAAAGGCATTGCCTTCCCAGTTTTAGGGAATACACCTTCAGTGCTAGTTGCCTACCCCTAGCCTATAGAATGTGGGATTGGGGTAGTCACGCCACATGCCCTGGGGGACAGGTCATGACAATTGAGAATTAAGTGGACACTTTTCTAAGCTTCTTAAAGGATACATCGCTGCATATCTTGCTAATTTAGAGGGGACATGAGACTATATTGATAAGGAATAGATCATCTTTCAACTATATTATGTCACCCTATATAGTTGAAGGAGGTAAATCAAGTGTTTATTTGAGTCTCTCGTTACTACAGTCATAGGTATATTCAGAGAAACGAGATTATGGAACCAATGATATTGATGCCTTTTGAGGATGTTAAGAGGTTCAGTACCATGTCTTATTAATTTTAAATTCCATAAAAATAGAGTTTTATAAATGGTTTCATTCATGTATATTTTCCTAGATGATTTTATCTAGTTAAATATAAATACTTGTAAGTACTAGGTAATGTCTATAGAGATATGTGGTTTTTTCTACTGATTAAATTATATAACAAGGGTGAGAAACTATAATGAATGTAGGGTTTTTTACTTGTGTAAACCGGTAAAAAGTAAAAATATTTTTTATATTTTTAATTTATAATATTGTCATTATATGGTTATAAGGTAGTAAGTATAGTCACTCAACCCTTTTAATCATATCATTTTAGGATTTTAAGGATAATTAAACATTAAATTATAATAAAAGGATCCTAATGTTAAGTGTTTTGTAAAACTATGTACATAAAACTAAAAACATAGGACTAAATAACTTGTTTTTATTTCATTATCATAATTAGATCTTAAATTCCTTTGTTCTCAGAAACTATCATTGGATATCCTAAGGATAACATGAAAAATTGGTTGATCTAGAAGCTTGGTAATTGATTAAACGTAAGAAAAAATTCTTTATTACATGTATTATAAAGAATAACATAGTGATATAAAGAGGTTTGATACATGTTCAAATATAAGGAATCATAAATTTGAGAATATGGGATCATATAATCATAGAATCATAGTAATGTGGAAGAAATGAAAAAAACATGACTTTATCATGAATTGGGGCACGTTGAACATAGAAGAGCACAAGTCAAGGTTTACCACCAAGACCATTGCACATGGTAGCATGTTTCAACCCTAACTATCATAACAGATGCACATAACATCTCATGAAACTCAACATTAACCATTAAATTAGAGTTATATCTGAGTTCACTCATCATAAAATCTTCACAAATATTCTTTCCACATATATAATCATACATAATCGATCATACATAAACATAAGAGTTACCTAGGGTAAGAATTGGGTATCATAATAATGTAAAAACCACAAAATAAGGCAGTATCATAAAATTGTCCATGAAGAAAAGTAATAAGATCATGAATTTAAAATCATAAGATCTAATATGCATATATCATGAAAATTTATTTCAAAATGATTTAATAACATTTAAAAAGAGTACTAAAGAAAAATTTGAAATAAAATTTTTTTTTGTTCTAAAAGTGACATATCAAAGATCATTAAAAAACAAAAATGGAATAATATTTTATATATAAAAAAATAAAGAATAATGTTTTCATAATTAAAAAAAATGTGAAAATATTGGTCTCTTAAAAAAAATATGATATATACTACAAGAAAATGGGTAAGAATTCGGGAGATTGCCTTAAAATTGAGTTTCGTATCAAGAATAATTAAAGAGGGAATCATTTAAAAACATATAAATCCTCAAAAGTAAATGATGGATTGTTATTTATACATGAATTTTTAGAATATAAAAATAATTTATAATATATGAATAAAAATAATAGATAACTTCATTCGGGTGATAAGAACGATAGAATAACCTGATGGATTGATTGAGGTTCAGGTAAAATCCCATACAGTAAGTATGATGGGATCCTTCAAATGATATTAATGTTCTATATAACCAAATTTCATTTATTAATTAATATTTCCAAAATTTCTTCTACTTGTAAATGATATATTATAACCTTAATATGTTCATTCATTTCCTTTTTTGTGGTTTAAGAGGTTCAATATCATTATTTTGTAGTGTTTGTTTCCATGGTTTTCAGGATTGGTTTACATATAGACATATAATGGTAAACATTTAATATGAGAATGGTTTTATAGAATTTTAGTTTAATGTTATTAGTAAAAATAAATAATATTGAATGAATATGAAGTTAATTTTTTTATTTGTAGTGAACAGGAATCATTATATAAAACTTTAATGATAACCAGTTTGGTTAATTGGCAGTTTTCAATCACAACGAACACATTTTTCATTATAAATTAATATCATCTATATGAAAAGACTCGTGAACCATAGATGAGAAATAATACATATATTATTTCTTGGTTTAGTCATATTAATGGTTTCATGATTACAATCTAATATGGTAACAGAAATTTAAAACCTTTCGTCCTTGACTGTGATAAATTAACACATCTCGGATGGTGTATTCATTCATAGTATAACAGGAGGGTAAATGAGAGATGATGATGAATTATTCCATTATCATAACATAATTTTATTATAGTTATGGTACTATTGTTATAAAAACGTGTATATGTAGTTAGGAATGGAAATGAAAAGAAATAAAGGAACATGAATGAAAATAAGTGAAATGAGAAGTGAATCTTACCTCTTGAATATTACTTCTTTGAGAGCCTCTTTAAGGGGGAAGATTTGGTCTTTTGAAGAGAAAAAAGGATGACGGATGTGGTGAAGATCTTCAGAAGAAATTTTAGTATAATTTAGACAAGGAAAAATTCTTAAGAGGAAGGAATAGAAGATGGGGGAGAAGGTGATTTTTATTGTGGAGGAGGGGAGAGTTTTCTCAATATCTAATTCATTAGTTTATTATTTTTCACTATAAAATTTATAGTTATGATTAATGTGACTAAAAATAGTAACAAGGTCATTTGACTAATAAAAAAGGGTTATTAAATTATCCATTATTGCAGGAATATTGTATTTAACGCATTATGTATATATACAGTAAATTAACATATTTAAATATTCGTAAAAAATCACGTCTTTTACTGAAATCCAAAAAATTCACCCAATCAATTTATTAATGTGTTGAATTCCAAAATTAACTATATTTTATGAAAATAATTTTCTATATAAGAGAATTTTAATATTTAATTGAAATAACAATTTAATTTATAATATAAATTTTAAAATGAAGAATAATTTTCTAACACTTTTAAAATTTTATTAAGGTCTCATTAAATAATCTTATAGTCATTATTAATTAAAGCACTTGTTTATGAAAATAAATTTTCTTTTAAATTTTTTAATTGAACAAAAAATATATAATTAAATATAGATGAATTTATAAAATACCAAGACATAATTAATAGTTTTTAAAATATTTACTTACTTATACTATGATATATATTTATATAATTGTCACTTATATGATTGGTAAATTTTATTTATACATTAATTATTGAGGTTACTAGTCAATTGGAAGATTTATTATTCATAATGGTCATATTACTTTTCTAATGGTCATGTTACCACATCATTTGTATATGTTCCTTAACTTCTAGAGATACCATTTATTTTACTCATTCTTCATTTATAAAGTCTTTTTTCTGTTATATATTTAATCATATATGTTTATGCTATAATAAATAATTATAAGGAGGGAATTATATTGAAAAAACATTAATTCATTAAATTCTTCCCCCTAATGATATTTTACCCTCGATATATTGTTTTGCATTATAAGACGTAACCAATTGTGGTTACTTTTCATTCACTACCTCTTCTAATTCCCATGATTCATCTTCATAGTTAGGGTTCCAGCATATTACATTGACCTAGGGAGTAGTCTTGTTACATAGAACTTTATCTCTATAATCCAAGATCATTACTAGCTTCTCCTCATAAGAAATTTCATTCTCAAATTGTAACACCGCTATAGTAAGTAAATGTGAAGGATCTAATATGTACTGACTTACGTGGGATAAATGAAATACATTGTGTACATTTGACATGGTAGGTGGAAGTTCTAGTCAAAATTCCAATACTACAACATGATAAAAAATTTTGAGGGGTCCATGGTACCTGGGATTTAGCATCCCATTCTACCCAAATCTCGTGAACCTCTTCCATGGAGATATATAGAGGAATACCACGATTTCTACATTGAACAGAAGGTCCCATCGATGATTGTTTTCCGAACTATTTTATTCAATTTGTGCCAACTTGATGTGGTACTGAAGGGTTTTCACCTTCTACACAATTTTGTAGACCATTTCCAGTCCTAATAGCTTATGGTCCCTAGATTTATCCCAACACATTGGTGTTCTGATCCTTTTCGCCTAAATGGAATTATATAGTTCCATTATAATGTTGTAGTGGAAAATATTTTTTAGTAGATTTCAACTAGTAGAGGATGTTGGTCGTGTCCTCCATTGATGTCCACATAACACTCTTTCAATATATATTCAACTATCAAAATATTTTTCTCAGATTGGCCATCAGTATGAGGATGATAGGCCATATTGAAGTTCAACTCAATGCTAGTAGAATATTGGAGACTTCCCCAAAACATCGAGGTTAATTTCATATCTCTATCGGATATAATCGATAGTGGTACACTATTCGGCCTTAACATCTATTTGATATATTTTTGTGCACATTTATCTAGTGATATGTCGTATAGAATTGTGATCAAGTGAGCTATATTTTTTTGAAAATCCACAATGACCCATATTTTATTGGTTTTTTATATATCCTTGGAAGTCTAGTGACAAAGTCTATGGTAATGTTATCCCTATTCCATTTTTTTATAGTGGATGTATTATCCCTTTAAATTTTTTTCTTTCATCCATCACTTGTTGACATTACATACACTTTGAAGTATATTCAACAATCTCTTTCTTCCTATTTTCCTACAAAAAGTTCTCTCAAAGATCATAAAACATTTCTGTGCTCCGTAGGTAAATAGATAAGGTTGAGAAATGAAAATAATCCGAAATAATCTTCCTTATCTAGGGATTATATGGTAAACATAATTGGAACCATAATCTTAAAACTCATTTTTCATCAATCTTGAACATAGAATATTTCCCATTCTTAATAGCTTCAACCATTTTGTTAATTTCCATATCTTTTCTCTAAGAATACATTATTTTCCACAGAAGGGATTGTTGAGAAAACATTTGAGAGGAGATTGATGATATTCCTCCTTTAATGAATCTCATGTCCATCCACCATAAATATATTATGATTTAATCCTTTTAAATTTTAATCATTGTTAATGAATAAAGATCATTTCATCTCACAACATCTTCTATATTATTTTCTTTTCTAGGATGGTAGTGGATTGGGAATTCATAACCAATAATGGTCCCTAAACATCTTTGTTCAAAAAGATTAAACTCCTTATAAGTAAAAATATTTTTTGAGACTCTTGTTACCAAAATATATCTCACACTTCTATCTATAGGGATAATTCCACCATAGTTGCAAAGATAATATCACTTCTACCAGCTGCAAATCAAGAATGGGATTGATTTTCTCATGGAATTTCAACTGTCTTGAGGTCTAGTCTATCAATTTTTCTTTTTTCCATTAGTTCACATCCTATGTCATTAATTGATGCATTTTTATAAAAAAAATAGTTCTCCACTTGTCGGTACTCTGAGAACCAGTGTAGTAATTGGCCCTCTTCTGTGTTCATAAAATATTTCCTCACATTCTTGAGTCTAGAAAATCTTCACCCCCTTTTGTGTCAGCATGGTCATTGAATTTGAAGATCATGAGAAGTTATCCAAAAAACATCGTTAATACTCATCTAGACTAAGAAATATATGGATTTCTGTTATAGATGTTGGATTGAGCCACTCTTCTATTTTGATTATCTTATAAGGTTCTACAGAGATCCCATTTCCAGTGATAGCATTCCCAAATAATCATACTTCCTCCATCTATAACTCACATATATTGTACTTTGAAAATTGTTTCTCCCTACATAATGACATTATTAATGTATTCAAACTCTCATCATGTTTCACCTTGTTCTAGGAGTATATCATAATTCCATCGATAAAGAATACCAAAAATTTTATGAGGTAATATCTAAAGACAACACTCATTAAATACATGGAAATTTTTAGAGCATTAGTTATTCCAATGGGCATTAAAAAGAACTCTTATTGTCCATACCTCCATCAAAATACTGTATTGGGAATATCTTCCGTACTCACCTTTAATTGGTGATATCCGAATTAAATATCGAGCTTAGTGAAATTACTAGCCATGTAAAGCTTGTCGAAAAAAACTTCTATCCTAGGTAGTAGATACTTGTTCTTTATCATGCTTTAATTGGGATCACGTTAATCAGTATAAAGGCGCATTGATCTGTCATTATTCTTAATGAAGTCGATGGGTGCACTATATGGTGAAGCACTCAGGTTTATAAAACCCTTCTTCAGATTCACTTATAACTACAACTTCAACTCTTCAAACTATATGGTGTCTGTTATATAATTATTCATTAATATTGGAAAAGATCCTATATTATGTTCAATTGAGAACACAACCACTCAATCAAGAGGAAGACCATGCAATTCTTTGAGAAATACATTAGTGTAGTCCCTTAGAATAGGCTTGTCGTCAAGTAATATTCCCACCTCTATCCCAGTCATTTGATCCATATATGCTTTCCCATAATGTAGTAATATCCATACATCATGTAAGGATTATAATAGAGATTCATATTCCTCTTTAAAATTGTAAATAATTTGATGATGCTTCAGGATGTGAAAATTTATCTCATTTCCCAAACAGTTGATGTTTTCCTTGCATAAAGATATCCAATACATGAAAAATATAACATATAACTCCACCATTGTAAGTATGATGAGATTTTTTGGGAGGATCAATCCAAAATTGTTATCCTAGGGGGAGGTATATACTTTGGATTCAATAATTTTACCATTTCTTATTCTCATAGATAACTCAATCTCTAAATTTTGTAGTGATATTTGAATAATTCTACTAAACCTGAATGATATGAAAGAATGCGTAGAACAAGAATAAAATAGTATGTTCTGTATTATTGAATGGATAACTAGTTTACATGTCACCACGTCATTTTCTAACTCCCCTTCAGTAGTAGGGACAGCATAATCCATTTCTGGTTTCCTTGTAGGTCTGCATTGATTACCTCTAAAAACAATTGGTCGAGGGAAATTATTCAAATGGTTCCCATATTACATGTAATTGAAACACTACACTACTGGATGAGTGTTGATATAAACCTTCCTCTCATCATCCATATTAGTTGGATTATTTATATCCCTTGAGAATATTTTAGCAAGATGTTCATTCTTCTACATCTGAATCAATTCTTGGATCCTTTCAGATTGTTCCTAGGATGCTTATTCCCAAAATTTTGACACATGGGATGTTAGATCTCCTTTCTATCATGGGATTGTTTTTTCCAAAACACCCTTATTAGACTCTATTTTCATTTTTTCACTAGGCCCATGATACCATTAAGAGTCTCTAATATCTATTTCAACCCTGTGGGCATAACATACAATCTCCTCATAACTGTCAAAGTCTCAAATTTCTAACACTTTTTATAGACTCGGAATGTGTCCACTAATGAAGCGATCAACATTTATTTTGTTGTTACTAACAATGCCAGAGCTATATCTTGAATTAATTGAAAATTTTTCTTCATATGCCTCAATGGTATCATATTCCTTCTACTTCAGTCAGAGAAACTCAATTTCCATCTTGAGGTGGAGGGATCGGGAAAATATTTTTTCTCAAACAATTTCTTAAATTCCTCTCATTCTATGGAATTAATTTTATCCTATGGATACATATTCCTGATCAGTGTACACCCTTGATTAGAAACCCCATCAAAAAAATAGACCTCCATCATGACTTTATCATTTTCTAAAAATTAATGAATAGATAATATCTTTTCAATAGAGATAATACATGGTTCTTTGAGGAGGGGATTATATGATGCACTAAACATGGGAGGATATTATCTTATAAAGGGTTATATAAAAAATAGTTCCTTCGATGGAGAATTATGGCGTTCCACATGATTTAATTTATCATTCGTAACATGATCCAGTTGATCATGTACTTTCATAATTTTTTGAGAACCTGTTCCCACCATATAACGCATATTATTAGGGAAATAATCTTATTGTATATCACTTTGATTTTTGTCACATGTTCTTATATTTCCCACCATTAACTAATAAAATGAATTTACAATTTATGGGATTTAATACTAATCTAATAATCATAAAAATAATACTTTAATCATAAATGATAAAATCTTAAATGAAATGAATATCCTAACAAGTGATTGTATAGGTTTTTATCTGCTTTATCCATGATATATTTTCTATCACATGTTATTATTATATTTGGTTGTCCCTATAAGAAATGTTTATACTAAGCTTATGAATTTAACAAAGAAAATCCCATTGGAGTGTCAACCCAGGAGTGTAGCAAGGCTCATTATCTTGAACAAGTTCATGTTTGAGTATAGATAAAAGATGTGTTTTCAGTTTTAACCATAGAAAATTTTGTGCTAGATCCACCTCTACTTGTTTGTATGCATACAGAGATTTTTTTCTTGATAAACGAATGACTCCAAAATTAGTAAAATTTAGCGATGTTTTCATATCTTAGTCTTATCCTTATGGTTCTTAATAATGTTCTCTATTCCTAATAAAAAAATATAACTAGACCATCCCATGATATCTACTATAGAAACACCATCCTTTTAAACATATCATTACATGATTTTAAGAATAATTAAATTTCAAATTACAAGACAATAATAATAATTTCTAGTGTCTTAGAATACTAGGAACATAAAATAGATAACATGGGACTAAATAAAACATTTATTTATTTATTTATTCATCATAATGATATTATAACTTCTAATAGATTCAAGCATATTGAAAGGATAAAATTTGTATAACATGAACAAAGGGATGAGCTAAAAGCCTAGTAAGGGAATAAACCTAAGAATATTGCTTTATCACATGGGTGAGAAGGAATAAGATAATGAAATAAAGAGGCATTGTGCATGATCAAGTATATGGAATCATAAAATTAAGATCATGGGATCATATAATAATGTTATCATATTAATTTGGAAGCAACATAAAAAATTAATTTTTCACGATTCATGTTTGTTACATATATAGGATCACATAATAGGTTAACCACCAAGACCTTTGCACATTATTGCTCGAGCCAATGCTAAATTCCGTAACTGTTGTATATAATGTCTCATGAGACTCAACATTACCCAATTCATTATAGGTCTATATAGTAACACCAATTATAAAATGTTCATGAATATTATTTACATTTATATTATTATACATAATTAATCATTCATAAACATAAGGGTTACCCATGGTAAGATTTGGGTATCATAATCATCTCATAATGCAAAAAATAGAAGTATCATAAAAATTTCCATGATGGATAAGAATTAGATAATCCAGTGAGTATTATATGGTATAAAAGGAATATATCAGGAAAACTAGGGTCAACTTAAAGTAATAAAATGTGAAAATAGTAGTTAAGAATTATTAGTATTAAAACATTTTTGGGCCTTTAAAAGAAGGCAACAAAGGGAATTTAAAAAATAAAAGGGAATAATCATTTAAATAAAAATATATGTTAACCAATAATGTTTTAAAAATAAATATTGAAGTTTTTTAAAAATATTGGTGGCTTAAAAAAAATTTATATATTGACCGTGAATATGGGTAACAATTCAGGAAATTCTTTTAAAATGGGCTTGCTTATTAGGAATAATTGAGGTAATCCTTTAAAAACATGTAAATCCCTGAAAGAGAATGATAGATGGAACTTAATACATGAGTTAGAGGATATAAACATGGTATATAAGATTGGAATAAAAATAATAGATAACTTTATTTGGGTGAAATTAAATATATAACAGCCCAAAAAAATAAGGGAGGTTCGAGTAGAATCCCCTACCTTACGTACGATGGTGTCCTTCACATGATCTTAATGTCCTAGATGACAAAATTAAATTATTTAATTAACATTTAATGAACCTATTATACATTTAAATTATTTATTATAACCTTATTAATTATATTCATGACCTTTTTGGATTAAGATGATCAATTTCATTATTTTGTAGAATTTGTTTCCTAGGATTTCATGATTGGTATACATATATACATATAAGGGTAAACATGTAAGTTGATAATGGTTGTCCTTAATAGGTTTTATATTTTATTAGTGATCATACAAAATATTACAGGGTTATAAAATCCACTTTTTTATTTGAGGTGAATATGAACCATTATATAAATCTTTAATGATAATCTTTGTAGTTAATTTGAGGTTTTTTATCACAATGAAAACATTTTGATTTATAAATTAATATCACGTGTACAAAAATATTTCATAACCTAAATTAAGTAATAATACATATATTATTTCACGTTTAAACCATAAAAATTGTTTCATGGTCATAATTAAATACTCAATGAGAAATTGAAAACCATTCGTCCTTGAATATGATTAATTAAGAAATCTCAAATGGTGTTTTCATTCCATGTATAGAATGAAGTAAAAAGAGAGGTGGTAATGAATTATTGAATTAGGAAAACAATATTCAATTTAATTTAAGTTATTAGAGTTATCATAACATTTTGAGTAATGGAGGTGAGGAAATAAAAAGATTGAATGGATCAAGAAAGAAAATAAAAGAAACGAATTGAATAATTTACCTCTTGAATTTATCTTCCTTGGGATCCTCTTTAGGGGAGAGGATTTGGTATTTTGGTGAGACCAAGTGTATTCAGATGTGGGAATGAGATTGGGAGGATATTTTAGAATAATTTAGACGATACACAAGGCTTGAGAAGATTGAAGAGAAGAGGGGGTGAGGGTGGGGTTTATAGTGGATGAGATGAGAGTTTTTTCAATATTTAATTCAATAGTTTATTATTTTGATCATGAAAAGTAATAGTAATTATTATGGAGACTAAAAATAGTAACTAGATCATTTGTATTCAAACCAAGGTTTATTACATTATCAATGATTCTAGTACTAATTTCTTTATCCCAAAATGTATATATATTGTAAATATTTGTGTTTCACTATTCATAAAAAATTATATACTTCAGAAAAATATCACAAATTCACCCCAAACATTTTTCTCCATGTAGAATTAAAATATAAACTCAATTTTATGAAAATAATTTTCTAAATATAATAAAATTAATTTTTTATGAAAATGAAAATTTACGTGAAAAATAAATATTTTAAAGTTTAATCTACTTTTATAACTCTTAGAAAAATTAATACACTCATTACATATCCCACTCCACTCATCATTTACCAATTAAAATTATTATTAACAGAAGTATGATGAAATAAATTAAAAAATAATAATTTTATTTTTCAATTTTATACAATATAAAAAATTATCATAGAACCATTACCCCCCACCAATGATAGAATTATAACATTCATAAAATAATAAAAAATAGAGGAAGATGAAAATTCCATTTATATGTTTTCTTCTAGGTCTCATTTTATTCCTGGGATCCAATTACAATAAATTTGCTACAATGAGATAGAATAGAAAAATCATGGTGGTAATGTGTTAATAGAATAGTTTGATTGTGGTCTAGTGTAGATGATTTAATATGGAATGTTAATATATATAATATTGAATATTAAATATATTGCATGGAATGAATCCCTGTTCGGTATTTGTATCCCCTTTTATAAGTTGAATTCATAGTTTCCCACCAACTTTTCCTCATCCATCATGACTTATCTATATGGATTTATCTTCTTCATTATTTAGAATTGATCTCATAGGTTCAAAATTATTCTACAATTTAACGGAAATGATAAATTTTAGTTCTCAAATTCTCTACAGAATAATAGATACCACTTGTAAAACTCAAAATAATTCATTCAATGTGGGAGAACATCATATATATAAGATTCTTTCATCTTCTATGTTCTCCATATTTTCCTTAAACTAGTTCCAAGGTAGTAGTTTTATTTTATTTTCTCCATTAAAGTTGGAATTTCAATATCTAATTCAAGCGTTCATTACTTTGTCAATATATAGATGGGAATGGTTGGGATACGATTTGGGTATTGAAAGTTATGTTTTCAAATAAGATTCAATTGGACATAGTTTATGGATATTCCTTGACATGATCTGTTATTGGAGGTTCTTGAAATTATATTTGAGTTTGATATTACATTGGTTTCCCTTGATAAATATTATGACAATGTTACAGAAATAAGATAACTTGTGGATATGCCATATTGTTATATTGGATTTATAGAACGAGAATTTATGTTGAATAATTCAGTGACATTCAAGAGGACTGAAGAAATGTTTGACCATGAAATTTTTTTTAGATCCATTCAATGGAATTCTCCCTCTATATGTGATTACTAAATCATTATATTACATTCCCATCCTTGTGATCCCCCTTTAAATTAAAAAATCTACACATTTTTTTAAAATTTATTTAATTTAATAAACATATTTATTTCAACCAAATAAACTCAAAAATAATTTTTTAGTAATACTTATATTTTAATTTTATTGAATATAAAATTTATAAAAAAATTATAAATTAAAAAACAAAAAAATATCTAAAACTAAAATCAATTATTTTACAAAAAACATTATAAAATATATATAATAAATTTTATTTCTAAATTTTATTTAATAAATGATGAAAACCATATTTCCTCCCTCTTGATCGTTACATTTCCTAAAGTATGTTCTCCCAGAAATGGTTTGATCATGAATATATATTATATCATGCTTAGTAAAAAATTAATCAAGGGATAATTTTTGGGATCTTATATAAATCTAATTATGAACAACAAAGACCATTTCAAATCCCTCTAACATAGGATCATCATTACACTTCATAATTTCACCTTTTCGAATGATTTTTTCCACTATCTGCAAACACTATAATCCCATTTTCATCTTATTCAAACAAGTTCAACATTCACCATCCCCTTTACCCCTTTAAATGAGTTCTCGCAATTTAATAAGATTATTTTTATCCATAAAATTTATATTTAATGTAATCATTGATTATGTCCTACCATGAAATAAATCATCACTTAATAAATTATATAAGACTATTTATACTATTAACACAATTTAATAAAGATAAGGAAATATAACTCTTAGATAATATTTTACACTTATTTTATTGTTGTTTTACAATCACACACTTATATTCCAAGTCATTTTAAAGTAATCCATATTTTGATCTCATTTATTCTAATTACATCCATTCAAATTTTTTATCTCGTCATTTATTACTGTGAAACATGAAAGTGCTACTCAAAAATAAATCTATTAAATTCATATTAATAATGATAATGAAATTATTTTTAATTATAATGTAACTAAATCATATATTATTAATCATTAATTTATATGTGCCACAAAAAATAGAGTCTTTGATTCTCTGATATTTTTACTCGATATGTAAAGATTTATATATTTTTCTCAATTATTTCGATATATATCACATAACACAATTATTACATTTCATAAAAACCATATACATTATTTTTAATGAGTAATAAATGTTTGGAACTCAATTGAAAATTCAAATAATGATTTCATCATATATAATGAAAATAAAAGGCAATTTGGAACACTCCCCCTTTCATTATAGATTTTTTCCTTGTTTTTGTTTCTTTTCATTTTTTTAGAAAATTTATTTTCGTTTTTCCCATTTAATATCTTCTAAATCACAAGAAAAAACACATCATGTTTTAATTTGTTTTGTCCAAAAAAAATTAATATTAAAAAATGAAGAAAAAAATTCATAAAGATCAGTTTGCCTCCTAAGATATGCATATATATAATCTAATTATGACTTTTTTCCTTTATAATTTTCATGGTCTCAAGGATATTTTTTATCCACATGTGGATACCCAGCTGGTTACCCTATCAAAACTCTTTTATAAATTCATTTAATCTCTATATATGATTCTTCTTTCTTAATTATATCCTCATTTTTATTTATCTACATTATGTATCCTTCCTAAATATTTTCCCATTTCTCACTTTAATATAAAATTAAGGTATCCATTCCATGAAAAAAAAATATTCTTGTCTATATTCATTTTAGACTTTTTTATTTGGATGTAATAATCTTTGAACATTGTATTTTTCTTTTTAGAGAAGTTATTTAATTACCATTTATCTTCTACATTTTTAGATTTAAATTTTCAAAGGGGAAAATTTAATTTTCATTCCCATATATCTAGTAATAATATTTTAAGTATTAAAAGATCTTATTAAATCACTTCCAACCCCTTTAAGGTGTTATAATAAGTTTTAAAAAAATTTCAAGATCATATTTTAAAATCTACACTTCTTTACATATTTTTTCATTTCATTTTTTACTTATACCCCTTCATAAAATTTAGTTCAATTATTTTTTAAAGATAAATTATTTTCCTGTATCATCCCAATTTTTCTTTTTCAAATTAATCATACATCATGTCTACAATTTCATTTCAGTTTTCTTCTAATAACATATCATAAACACAGCTTATTGTGTTAAACTTTTAAAAATTATTCTCACTGGTAGTTTTAATCATCCATTGAATTTAATGGGTTTTGACACCTAAAAAATTAGAAATAATCTCAATGTGATATCCCATATTTAATATATTTACATCCAATTTAGTTGATGACCCCGACATGCTCAATTAGGTGAGTTCTAGATTGGATTGTATCTCTTTATTTACATTGAAATTTTATTTCCTAGAAAAATATCTCTACATTAGTTTTAAAAAATGGAATATACTATTTAGTGTTTTTAGATATATTTTAAAATCATATTCCAATCACTGTGAATAGAATTGAATGTTTTAGCTGAGAATTGTGGTAGTTTATATGAGTCTTCATGTGCTATATTTATTCATTCAATTATTTGATTAAATATTCTTGATGTTCTTAATTATAATTTTAATTCATCGGTCCATCATAATTGAAATGAAGTTTTATGATCATTGTTCCAATAAACATAGGGATAGAGGTAGCTCCATTGAGAATAAAATTTTTATCATTAAATTATACATCATTCTCCCTCATATGTATTTCAACATGGTCCATTAGGTAGGTGTAATTTATATTCGAAAATATAGCCTAATATTCAGGATACTTTTTCCTAATATCCCTTATTTTCCATTTAATTGCAATAATATTGAATTTAATTATGTCCCCATTGATATATATAAATATTATAATGTTTTGAGTGGATTCATATGTTCATCGCATGAAAAAAAAATTATTAAGGGATTATGTTTTAGAAATTTTTTTATTTCATGTATTTGTATATGATACAAAAAAAATAGAAATTTTAAATGCACTTCTAATAAATATTATATGGGATTAAAAAATTAGTTAATAAAAAGATGAAATAAAAAATAATTTTTTATTTTACACATATTGGTGTGTTTAATGAGTTGGTGTAATTATGAAATTTCAACATTTAATTTATTTTATCCTCTTTATAACACTAAAAATCATTGTTCTAATTTTATTTGTGTCATTAACATAATACTATCTGAGTTTGTTGATGTTGATTAATCTGTAATTGAAAATTTTTAGTTGTAGTGGTCTTTATAATCAAAAAATTTCTTACTTTTTTGGACATTTATTGTGTGTTCAAAGTATTAATTTTAAAATTAATACTAGGCTCAATTTTCCTGTTTTTTAAAAGACATAAAACAATAGAAATATACATAAGTGTTTATCAATACGTTGTGACCAGTCAAAAAAATATTTCATTATCTATGTGATAGGTAGTTTATGAGTTGTGAATTACTAAATATATCATTAGACTATTTGAAATTCATCTCTATAGTTACCTTTATCACTTTGAATAGAGTTTGTGATTATTCTACCCAATCCCACATTTTGTTGGATTCTTAAGTATCTCATTAAAAATTTACCTTGTATATCATCCCATGATTCATGTTAATATTTTATTATACAAATATCTTCATTTCATCCCCAATAAATTGATATGGATGGAATAGTAAACATATCTATACTTATTATAATCCCTCAGGAGAGAATATGTGGAACACCATGTCAAATTATTCAATAAATAAGTAGGCATCCTTTATTGGTGAATTACTAAACACTAGAAGAGGCTCCATTTCATGGATCAAAAGAAATTAATTTCCTTCCATTTATTAAATACTAATTCAAGATAAATTACCCATCACATAGTGTACTTTTATGTCTATAAACCATGGTGAATCAAGGATGCACGTCTACACGATATTGTGACACATGTGCCTTCAACCTGGTTCCCCCAAAAGTTATAGGTTTGTTTCCCTCATTATCATGAATCTATGGACAAAAATATAATTTCATGAATGTGACTTCAAAACATCACATAATTATCTCAAATGAAATAGAATTAAGTCATATAAATAAATCAATAATAATAATAAAATTAGAATCCAAATAGTTAATACATAACAAATTTGAAATCTACTAAGGAATTTTATTAATTACAGTTTTACTATTAATGTGTTTCTATGTGTTATTTTATTTTTATCTAATAAAATGGATGGAAATTAATGAATTAGCAACACATATATCTGTTAATGGGGAAAATGTTTTTTATAAAAAATATGAATCAAAATATCATCTCATATTAGATCATATATAAATATATTGTTGATATATTCACCAAATTCAATTATATGTGAATTGTGAGAAAAATAATGAATGAGGATATTTTTATTGTTTTAAAATGAAAGAAATTAAAGTTATTTAGTTATTTTTCATTTATAGGTGTGTATTTCATGTTTTTTATGATTGTGGGTACAGAGTGATGTAAGGTCCAAGGAGTATTAGTTTGATTTCAAATTCATTTGGTATTTAGTTTAGTGATGAACCACTAAATGAATTAGAGGTGGATTTATGAAAAAAGTATATTAGTAACGTCAATATTTCTTCGAACCCTACTATAAGGGAAACAAGGAATATACTCAAGAAATTGTGATTCCTACAAAGGTTTATTTTATCCCTCATGAATAATTATCCAAGGAAAGTGTTAGTAATTTTGTTTCAGTTACATCCCTATAATTATCTCTCCTTAGGATTTGAGGATCAATAATTATTTCAGGGATTTAGTTTTAACTCTCATTACTTCACCATTCACCTCTCATCATTTACCCGATGAAATAATTTTCAAACACATGGTTATCAAATTCTTGAATAGTACATCATCAGGGTAGAAAATTCAATACATAATAATAAATTATCATACTTATATTATCACTCACCAAAAAATATGGCCTATAATTCTTTTAAACTAGAATAATATATGAATAAGATGACTCTCTATCATAAATTGGTCACTCGAACTCCCCTACACTACCAGATCTATCTGAAATAACCTCATTTCTATTATATGAAATGTCATAATAATAGATGTATAATATGAATATAATGGTCCAGGTGTGGCCCTGAGAATTATATCAAGAATGGAATGGTGGAGTCAAAATTTAATTTTAAATTTACTGAATGGAATCAATAACACATCATTCATATGACCCCTACACAAATTTATTATACAGTTTCACTCCAAATATTTTTCATTCCCTTAGTAAGTCACTATGGGGAATAATATTTTTCAATATTAATAATGGTTCTGGGAGGTTCAAAATTCTCTTATAAATTAACGGGAATATCCTAAATCATATTAAAAATACAATGCTTACCAGTAGATCCCTCTTCAGCATCTCAAAATATATTTCCATCTTGTAAAAATATTTATAGGAAATGTTCTTCATACATTAATGTTCTTCACGAATACCATTGATTTGATCAAGAGTTTTCAATTTATTTTTATGTCCCACATGAGTTTAATTTCAACATCTAAATCATGTATTTAAGATATGTTCAAAATATATCCAAGAAATGTTGGTTTTTTTATATTGGACACTGCATTAGAAATTGGGAGTGTATTAAGTACGAATTGAGGCTATATGATAGTTAGAGTTGATATTGGAGGTTCTTAAAATTATTGAGTATTTTTGGATTACATTTGGACACATGATATGAAGTTGGAGTCAAAATTGAATTGATGAAACATGTGGATGAATTGGAACCTTAAATGGTATTTTGGGTACCATGTATTAGGTTGAAGGATTGGATTCTATTGAGTTAGCTGGAGTGTATATTGGGATAATGTAGTGTATTGTAGATACCTGAGTGGGAAATGAGAAACAATTTGTTATTTATGAAGCATTACATTTCATTGTCTATTCTAATTATTTCTTATAAATGTAAAAATATACTCAACTATTTAGTCTCCAATTATTCTATATCACACATTTAGGGTTTCTAAGTACACATTTAAAACATATATTCAACATTGTTCATGTATTTTCATTATTAAACATAAAATTCATAATAATATAATTTTTATGAAATTATTATAATATTAAATGAATATATTACTTATTCATAAAATAATAAATAAATAAAAATTAAAAAAAATTATAAAAAATTAATGAAAAATATAAATAACACACCCACTAATATCTTCTCATGTGATTAACATGTATTAGTCCTAACAAGTTTCACAAAAATAATCGGATCGGTGGGTTGTTCTTAAGGAATATTTAAGTGAGATGTCTTTATATCAGAATTGGTTTCTTTAGTATTATTATAAATGAATCATGAGTTTCATTGGGAGAGCACATGGGAGAGAGAATATAATATATAAGCCCAATTGATAATAAATTTAAAAAACAAAGATTGGTGATGATTTTTAGTGAAAATATGGGATGGTATGTTATATGGTAGTGATTTTTTGTAACATCACATCCATATGACATGTAGAGAAAAATCCCAGCCTACCCAGAACATGGGTACCCAATTTGTTCTCCCATATGGCCTAAGAGATTTCCTGATCCCCATGATATGGAAACTAGTTCATTGTCATAATATATTATCCATTGGGAATGATTAAACCTAATAAATAAATTATCCAACAAAATATTTCCATGAATAATTTTGAAATGATCATACCATACATTGGATTACTATATAAGTAATTTATGTAGTTCAAAAAATAGTATGTATAATGAATCATTGTACAAGTAAAATTAGAATCACCTATAATAATAAATTAAGAACAATAAAGAACTTATAATGCACTATAACATAATATAAAGACAAATAATATAATAAAAATTCATTATAATTAATTTAATTTCAGTAATTCTAATATATTATAAAAACCAAACACTAATGATAAATAAACCATATCTCCCCATCTCCTTGCATAAGTGAAGCATCTCCACATACATCTACCATAAACCCAAAATCAAAATATCAATTTTCATGTTAACGAGTATCATATTATACACCTTTATGTTGATATTTAATATGATAATATTTCCAATTGGTCCCATCCACATATCACATTCATATAATTTGATAATAAATAAATTTTCATGAAAGATTAAAATATGACAATGAAAATGTTGTTTTTGGGTGAAATCACATATATCAGTCACATGAAACAATTTTATTATAAAATCCAGTTCAAAAACAATATTTAAATTAAACAAATTAAACAATATAAGAAAGATATATAATTTCATATAAGGGAAATTATTTATAAAACATTTTATATAGACAACCATAATTTTGGGAAAATGTGGGAAATTTCTTTTATTTATTTATAATTTTATCTTGAGTAAGGATAATATCAAGAGTTGAAAAAACAAACAACATAATTGTATCAAATTATAAAATAAATAAATAAAAAATAAGTATTATTCAACTATAATTAGAGAAATAAATTCACTATATTAATAACAAATCCAATAAATAAAAATCATGGGAATGATTGGGATTAATAGGGGATACCAAGAAAAATAATCAATAAACATATATCATATCAATGTTTTAATTGATCTCATTCTTATATTACATGGTGTAAATTATATGGGGATCCAATGTGGGTTGTGTACACTTACTCGGGTCTATTAAAATATATATTTCTTGAACATGTTTAGAAGATAAACCCATATATATCATGCTAATACACTATTGATTCCCTATAAAAAATAATATGATTGTGGGTTTTGAAAAAATAATATAAAGTTATATAGATAAATAAAAATAATACACTCTCATTCCTTAATAAATTTAATATATTTTATATTTTATATTCAATGTAACATAAATAATAGGTCCCATATCATGGATATTTATTTACATTTACACAATGAAATAAAAGTGAAATTTTTAATGTTATTTCACCTTTGGAAAAAAACATTATAAGAACGATCTAATTTTTTCTATAAAATACAATTTTGAAAACCATGTTAACAAAATATCCTTAAAACCCTAATCAAATAAAATATATCAAGCATCTTTGGAAAATGTTTTATCGAAATAAAGTATCATAAATTAACGAAAAAATACATATAGATTTGGAGTAATCCTTATTAATATAGTTAGAAGACCAAAATATACATCATTGGTTAGGGTACCAATTTTCAATGATTGGAATAATGATTTCAAAAAAACTAAGGTATGCATAGATAATTAATGAAAATTTACGCATTTGAATCAAATAGAAAATATATTAACATTTCAAGAAATTTATATATAACTATATGATTTTGGAAAACACCATTAGAAAGAATTAATATGATATATAAAACATGTGAAATATATGTTAGAATCAATTAGAAATAAGGTATTTTAATTTTAAGAGACATGTATTTAGAAAACATACAATAATTACATAACGTTTTTAGGTTGTTGTGTTAATATACCTATACAAGAAGATAAAAATCACTAAAAGACCATGAGGGTCACTAAAATAAATAAACCCCTAAATAGATTTCAATGGTATAAAACCCTAGGTCGTTGAGCTCATAAAAGGGTAATATATTATCTGATGAGAAAATAAAAGAATACTATTGGAGGATTACATGAGATTACATATGTGGATTTAATTGAAAAAAATGAAATTCGATATGGAATTACATGAAGGACAATGGAAATTAAAGGGAGTAGAAATCAATGGTTTTTGAGGGGTAAGAGAGTTATATATAAGGAGAACTAAACCCCAATGGTTTATATTAAAAAAGGTAAATTGTTTCAATTCAAAATTTTAATCAATATGGGAAGATCCCATAACAACCCAACCACCTCCCATCACAGAATTATCTCCCTCCCCATGGTTGGGGTGGAATTATCTGACATTACATCATTGAGTGACCTTGACCATAATGAAATATTCAATATTCTGTATAAAATACCCTACATGGGGGATATCACTATTAAGGAATGACATACCTTGGACGTTTCAATTCCTTTTATACTTTATAACTACTTGATTATCTTACACACTCGCAATATTGAGATTCCATTAAATAAAGAAAACAAATATAAAACTGACTAATAAATAAAATAAAACTATATATATATGTTGGGGTGTGAAAATTCTTCAAATAATTATACATTGAATACCATAAAATTTTAAATAGAATTGGATGACCTAAGAATAATATGAGGTATAAAATCCTCATCAAAGACATAATTCCAGAAACTAAGAAACCAAATGTTCACCTGAGATTAAAATAAATCATCAGATATTTAGTTATCAACACCAGAATAAAATATACAGAATTATCTCATTCTCCCCCATATACAAATATTACCCAAAAAACTCAATATCATATCATCAATGGATTAGAAACTAGAAAAAATATTCCTCGTAATATAGAGAGGATAATACTATAAAATAATATCCAAAAAATAAAAGAACACAACAACCCAGTAATAGGTAGGGAAATAAATACTAATGAAGAAATAATCATGGCCATAAAATAAATATTAAATGTATGGTTGACGAATAAATACAAATTATTTTCCTTAATTTATAAGTATGTTCAGGAAATAATAATGGACTATCTCAGAAACAAACCATGTAAATTTACCACAAGAAAGAAATACATATTAAGGGTCGAGGAAAGCTATAATTTCATTTTAGGAATACAAGACTTCACTCAATGATCTTTTCCAAAGAGACATGGTATCATTATAATAATTTTCTCAATGGCTATTTCCCTGTCATATTAACAACTCTCATCAAACCTCAATCCACAAACACCATAATTTTCAATGGACAAACATATAATTTTGGAATCATCCTATAATGAAACAAAATATAAAAAAATTATATATAATCATAAATATTAAAATTAATCAAAAACATATAGCAATGAAAATACTTCTCAAAAATTCTTAATTCACTATCACACCATATAATATGTAATAATGATAGATCAAACAAGAAGGAAAATTTCAAAATGAAAAATACTTCAAAAAATTACCATGTCAACTTCTGGTTCATAGGGTATATCCTAATAATCCTCTAACATGATTCGATTATCTCAATTACTTATTCTCACAATTCCACTGAATAACCTTTTAATATTACCTTATTTTACATAGCTATAGTGGGTTGTTAGATAATTTTGATACAAAGTATTCTTATTCGTAGACATTCCATGGTAAAAGAATAAGAGATTATTAAACCTAGAAAATATTATGTGAAAAGGTAGGTTGGAATTTTAATTTGAAAACCTACCCAATATGACATGATCACACCATACTCTGCCTCAACTAGAACTCCCTTCACCACCACCTCATTCTAGCCACAATGTTAATGGACTATTTCACTACAAGTTTATAAGAGTAATGGAAATGTGAGGAAACTATTGAAAATTTTTACGAATGACAACATAATAAAAAAGTCATTTTTTGTATGATATTAAATATAAATCTATGTGGTACATGGTTCTTTTTCAAAAATATTATGATTATACTCAACCATTAATATCTCTATTTTCTTAAGGAAATGAAATTAATTTTCCATATATACATTCACTATATTTAGGATTTAATCCAAAATAAATAAATTATTCAAACCTTCACATGAATTATTATTTGATAGATTACCCTAGAGAGTGGATTACCACCACTTCTGACCCAAATAAAAATGAATGATGTCTGAAAACTTGATCTTAAGAGACATATATAGAAGTTGTTGGATGATTATTTTCTCTACATTGTGTATATATTATTCCACATCATAGAAATCATAATTCCTCAATATGTGACATGGGTTCAATTAGGAATCTCCCAAATGAAATCACAATAATGGGATAAAAGAGTAATATTATTTTACTCTATAAATACTTTTTATTGATCAACAAAATTGGATGAACCTTGATCAACCATAAGTTATGAAATTAGATAACTAATCATAGATCCCCCAAAATAATCCATGAATACAAGTTTAGTGTTTACCCAAAAAAGTATAAAATAATCAAAATAAGAATTAATATCCATAACCTCACAAAACCAAAAATATAGAAATAAATCAAACTAAAAATATAAAAGAAATCATCCATTTACCAAAATATTATTTTTGAAAAATATCACTTTAAATGAAGTTTCATCATTTCAACACATCAATAACTAAAATTATATTATATAAGAAAAAAATTAATATTAAATTATTGGAAATAATGTTTTGAAAAACATTCATAATTAAACACCCTTAAAAATAAAAAATAATTATAACCGACGTATAATCATTATTTGAACACATAAAACAGACTTATGATGATTAAATACTTGATTTTATATTAAAAAATTATATCATTACATAATTCAAAATGTATTGAAAATTATTATAAATTCATGAAATTATACCCCATTTGGAAGAAATTTAAAAAATATCAAATAGAAATGAAAACCCATATAAAATAAATCAACTCACCATAAATAAATCACCATGAAGTATAAAAAACCCATGACTCCTCAACGTACCAAATATCAAAAACCCTGGACTATTGAATGTATGGCGACACAGACTAAAAGACCATATCAAAACCATGTTATTTCCTCCTAATGTACCCAAATTCATGCTACTATATCTGTACATGGTTTTTTAGACCACACACAATAATTTTTTCATCCCATGTTCCTTCCCCTTTATGATATAAATAATGTGTTTATAAAAATAATTCAATATTTTATAATGAAGAAATAATACCTCAAATAAAAATGTGAAACTCTTATAATGAATTAATAAAATTTCATGAATTCAATATGCATATACCAGTCACCTCTAGTAACTAATGCATTGGATGAAAAGGTACTTTCCACATACACAATCATACTTACATAATGATTTGTGATTATAATATTATATTACTACCACACCACCCCGTATTACAATAAATCGCTAATATAATGTTTTAATAAACAATTTTGGATTACCCTGTACCCAATTAATAGTGCCAACCCACAATAGGGCTCTAATAGAATTATTGATACCTCTAGGTTGCAAGAAAATGGATTGGAATAATATTGACTCCATTGGGAATCATTTTCACAATAAATGAATAACTCTGTAATTTACATCATCCAAAATTATGACATGGCCATTCCATAAATTTTAAGGCAGTATAAATAAAAAAGTACTAAACAGAAATTGTAACTCATCATGTTATGATAAAAATAATCATTGTTCGTAATAATAAATAATGACCAATAAAACATAAGAAATACAACAAATTTTTATATAAATCCTATTAATAAAGATAAAAAATATTTAAAATTTAATGACTGGAATCAATTTCAATACATCAGATGAACCATACAAAACAAAAAAAATAAACATATAACACTACCTGTTTCCATGAATATGTGAAATATCTTCACATTCCATATCCACTAATATAGAATTTAAATACCATCAGCAACATATGAGAAGAATAAGTTATAAACATTTTATATGAAATTCAAGAGAGAAAATATTACCAATTAGTATCCTCTCTACAGCCAATACATACCAAATAAGAATAAATCCAATTCATTTAAGATTTAAATAATACTTTGTAAATATACTTTTAAATTTAAGGCATCAAAAACTAACATATATTTATCCCACGAATCCGTTTAATTAATAATTTAAGTTTACAATATTATATTTGATATAACAATTTAAATATTAAAAAGTGTATTATTTGAAATATATATTATTTATTTTTCAAACCTCTCATTATAAAAAATAGACTTTTGAAAACAGAGGATAGACTAATATTTATCTGAACACATTTCATGAATAAATAAATCACAAACAATAGGATCATGGTAATTTAAAAACCATATATGAAGTGATATGAAATCAACATATAATATCCATAAATAAAATATCCTAGGAAAAATATAACCATAATAAAAAAATTAAAATTATAGGAACTATAAATTATGGGAATGATCTGGAGATCTGGGTAATGTCTTGGAAAATACTCATATTAATTCAATCCTATCAAAGAATGATGTGTTCTAACCACCATAATTTTTAGTCTTACAATACCTGACATAATCAAGGGGAAATATCTCTATGTGTTTTGAACCCTCACATGAGGATACTAAGAGTGAAAACTCGTGTACTTGTATAGATTGGGAACAATGAAATCCTATTAAGGTACAATTCATTCCCTGTGATATATGAATTGGAGGTGAGATATTGAAAATAAAAGAGTGATGTATACAATGAGTGAAACACAATGCAACATCCCATTTAGAACCCCTTTATAGAAGTGTTATCTTTCTATCATGAAATAAATATTATCCTAGGACCATAATTGGGACATATCCGTTCATTTAAACAACTAATATGACATCACACATCATGGTATTTCCATGTTTACTAAAATTGGAGTTTCATATTGGGCCTAATGGATACTATTCGGAAATTTGTCCTATGATAATATTCTTTGAATCACAATCAAATAAACTGAAAAAATTTCTAAATGTAATAATTTATTATAAGATAATATTTTAAATAATCAAAAAACTGTAATGGTTTAGGAAATCAATTTTTATTTATTTTTTAATAAAAATATTTTTTATATATATCTTCGAATGAAAATTAAATGTACAATCAATAAATTCAACAAACATAAGGTAAAAATGCATAATTAAAGAAGATTTATGACTTCAAAATGATGGGAAAACCCTTTTACATTCTGTATAATACAATGATAACTTACATATTGAGTAAAAGTTATTAAACATATTTAATAACCTTCATAAGGTTTATAAAATATAGTTTAGATTATATAAAAAATTATCTATTTTAATTGGAAGATTAATGAATGTTGAAAATAAGTTAAATCAATCTCTATCTTGTTTTTGGGTATTAATTATCCTTAATATGGAATTTTAAATTACATATGCACTAATTAGATCCATAAAATAATCAAACCACTAATTAAATTTGAACGTACAGAAACTGTAGGATAGATGCACCATATATTCATAAAAATAATGGGAATATCATAGGACAATATATGAGTTGTTGATGACATTACCATATATAATTTCCTTTATTTTAGGAAAAAAATACTATTAAAACCATTAATTATTTGAGAAATTATGGGTATAGGTTCATCGTCATTTTTTAAGGTTGAAGGTATTGAATAGGGAGATGACCCCCCCCCCCAATTCTTTTAACACAAAACATAAAAAGGTTAATAAATCTATAAAGAACCTATAACAACACAACCTATCCTTATTCTAGTATATCATCCCTCTATGAGGCTAGGTTGATATTATCCAGGGTCTCAACATGGTTTGACCCTAACCATCTGGGTTTGACCGGTCAAAAGTACAAAACTGAATATCGATGGGGAAAGGTAGCCAAGTTATGTAGTTACTTAATTTGGTCATGAGGTGGCTTACTATAGTTCAATACAATATAATTTATCAAAATCTTTAAAAACATTTATAAATATAAAAAAATTATAGAAATAATATATGAATAAATTGAATAAATAAAATATCAACATTATTAGTGGTAATGTTGTGAGGAAAATTATTATTTCGATATCATTTCCACCAAAAATTATGTAATTCATTAACAATCGGAAATTAAATTTGATGGGGAGGGATTTGGTTGAAATTATTATAGAAGGGGCCACGTTTTGGGATTTCAGTCATGTATTATAAATTACATTGAGTACATGTTTGGATGGTAGAAAGAATAATGTGGGCCTAACAAAGATGGAATATGTAGAGACCCGAATCTTAACATACATAGACATTACTTTACTTTTGTGGGATACTTAGTACATAACAAAAACACACACACAGAAGGACCGTAATAGGTTAGTGTCATTGGAAACTCGGAATATAATCTTCTAATCGTGGTGAAAGATCTTCAACATCTCTCGTAAAGATCTTCTTTTTTTAAACCTAAATCCTTTCTTTATGTCCTGGGGAAAAGAAAACATAAAAGGGTGAGCTCAAATGCTCAGTAAGGGTAAACAAAAGAAATATCAATCACGTCATATTCATAAGAACATATCTTTTGGAAATCTTAACCTACAAAAGAGATCATAATTTCATAACATGGGATAAATCATAGTAGTGAAATGTAATCACAATAATCATAAATTAAAACATGAAACATTTTGGCATACACACATAATCATAGAGAATCATTTATTATTAGTCAAGACTCATTTCCAATACTATCTTAGTGGACAAAGTCCCTTTCTGAGCCGAGTTCACTCCTCGTTTTAGTCCTGTTTCACTGAACCGGTATAACCTACCGTTCCAGCCATGTCTATCTCATGAGATATAAAATATTTACCCAATGCATTGGAGGGAGATATAGGTCCAACCCATCTCATAATTACACCATTCTAATGTTTTCCACAAAATCATAAATTCATTTATATAATCATTATGCAATGAAGATCATGTAGAACGAGTCGCATCACATCGTGGAGACGATATTCCGTATGTACGCACGAGTGATGATATCATTCCTATGATCATGGAATTGTATTGGAGTGTATGTATACTATTTCATAATCAATATCACTTTATAATAGTCATATATAGTCATTATTTACACCATTATACCCATCCAAGTAAGGTGGTGGTGGAAAATAGATTACACCACGGCGTGGAGATGGTATTCCGTACGTACGCACGCGCGGTGATTTCTTTTTCCGTAGGATGGATAGATGGTGAAATGGGGTTGTTTAATACTTATAATAACATATCAGTATATGAGTGATTATGATGTTATTAATTCATAATGAAACAACTAAATAAGAAGAAGTGTAAGAATAAATAAATATGAAAGAATCGGTAACGGACATTACCTCTTCTTTGAAGTGCTTCTTTGATACCTCTTTTTAGGGAACTAAAATATGTCTTTGAAGAAGACCATAACCTCTAGGATGTTTCTAGGGAAGTGGAGAGGAGAAATTGGCAGTGTTTGGCCGAGCATGAAGGCTCAAAGTGGTGTGAGGAAGAGGGGGAGGAGGTTCCCTTTTATAAGGGAGGAGAGGGGCTCCTTTAGAAAAACTAGAAATATTATTTTATTATAAAGAAAAATTCGGTTTTAAATAGCTCAAAATTGATTTATTTCGAATATAAGGTGGGGATGGGTATAAATCCTCTCATCCAATAGAATTTAGACAAGTTTAGGTTCCTATTTTAACCTTATCAGTTAGATTTAACATTAAGTAAAATAATATTACTTTTACCGTGTCTTCTTGTGTTCTTATACTATAAGGTTAATAAACATACTATAAGCAGCCAAACGAACCCCAAGTTGTTTATTATTAATATATATTACCTTATCTAAGTCATTTGGAAGAACATTAGATCTTTAGGAATAAAATAACAATTACTAATATAATATTTGTTTTAAAAACTATTTTATCTCAATTTTGACACTATTTAGTAATTGATTTTTGTGAAAATCATAAAAAAAATGATTAGTTAGAAAAAAGTTAATTAAACCAATAATAACATGTCATATTTTCATATAAAATTATTTTAATTCATAAAAAGTCTTAAATTACATTTATTTTGGTATTTATAACATCAATTATGTCAATATTTCATTAATAAGACAATTACTGCATTATCATTGTGTCATAATAAATGATACTTATTTAATCCCTAAAAATTATAAATAAATTCCTATGATGTAGTTTAATGTATTATCTTTCTGGAGACTATTAATTTTCGATGTTTCATGAAGTTTACCACTAAATTAAAATTATTATACTTATAAGATTTAAGAAAGTGACATGTTGTCACATTCTTTGGTTTTAATAATAATTAAATTATTTTCATGGAAAAAAGTCCATTAAATGAATCTAATCCGACCATTAGGTGATATGGGTCTACCTTTAGTCATACAATAGTATTTTGACAAGTTTTAGTGTAATTTTATAATATTATATTTACCCTTAATTACCCGATTTGCGTTTAACTATGGTAAATAAAATTTACCGTAGTTACTATTCATAATTCCCAAAAATAAAAAGTAGCTTATTAACATAATTTGGATCTAATGATTCCAAATATGGAATCCATTTTCCCAAATTCAATACACAAAAGTTGCAGACATTAAATTAAAATTAATCCCTTTGTCGAAAGAAAACGGGTTTTTCTTTAAAACATTGCAAAAGATTGAATTGATTTATCCTACGAATTCAAGGTAGAATCAATGCTAATGACATATGTTAAATGGTAAAAAATATATTCTATTTATAATTTAAAACCATTCAATATTATAAATTAACAATATAAATTATTGCGATGAAAAAAGTTGTTTTTAATTAAAATATAGCGTGTTTTACTATTCATCAAAATATGAAAGTTACCAGAATGATATTAAAATTTATCCAAGAAAAAATTTATTTCATTATTCCAAAGAAGAATTTAATTTTTTCAAATTGAACTCATAAACATGTCAAAAACTAGATTTAAAGTGGGTGCGCCCTCAAAAGGCGGAAAAACTGCATTTTTTGAAAAATACTTATTTTACCCGAAAGATTTATTTTGTTCTTATACCATGTTATAGAAAATGTGAAAGATGAAGAATAATGTTATAAGATTCAAAATTTAGTTAATACTATTCATAACGGCTAGTTCATAGTAATATTATAATAATATATCGTTGTTTAGTAAAACCCGGTATTGCGTACAACACACGCTATCGAGGAAGGTCGTGATTGCGTGTAATGCAAGCCAAGTCAGGGTTGCGTGCTGTGCAAGAATCCTTCGTTGTTTAATATAACATAAACAAACCATATTTCATTTATACATTGAATATATATATATATACTCAATGTTGCGTAGAATAACTATTATCAAAATTGTGTGTAACACGATCCAAGAATAGTGTTGCATATACTGCAAGCTAATACGGTGTTGCGTATAGCGCAAGGTAATCTTGGTGTAGCAAACAAAATAAGATATTAATGAAATTAAAAGAATATTTTTCATAAAATCTCGAGGTGTTACAGAATAACTCCTGAGAGGGACACCTACTGTCTATTACCCATAGAGTGAGTTCTCAGTGTGGGAAATTCTACATGGTGATGTTTGTGAAAGAACATAATACACTTGTCTATTCAAACTAATTTTTTAATAGTAAATTATCATAATTTATTAAATTATTTAATAAATTATGAGTGTTTCTCATCTACCCCTCTAATAGTTATTATCCCCTCCCTCCTCGTTTTTTCTACTACTTAATTGGAACTCATATATATTTATCATTTTTTTGATCCCACATTCTATAGGATTTTATCACCATTTAGTCTTTGAATATTCTTATACTTAATCATTGTCTATTTTTTTGTTTCATCTTGTATTTTCAGTTATTCTTAGATCAGGACATGTTCTATATTTCATTATTTTAACCATTTAAGCTTGAACAAAATAGGAACATTTGACATGTAGTACCATTCTATGCAGTGGTTTTTCCCTTTATTTAGTTTACATATTATTATTTTAGTAATGTTTCATTTGAAATAACGGAAACTCAAATTTTAATTTAATGAAGAAAAAAATTAAATTTGTTTTCAAAAATAACTCTTGTATTTATAGATCCTAATAATGTAGTGAGTGGTATATGAGAGGTGTATGGTAATAGTAAGAGTCACTGATGAACAATGTTTAGGCAGATTTAAATGGAGAAATACATATTTAGACTTAGAAATAAAATTATATTTATAATTTACCCTATGTGTCTAGTGTATTCACTAAGGGTATAAAATGATTGGGGTTGTATTGGGAATTTACTTGGCTATGGGTGTTTTTTTATATGAGTATATAATTATGCTATTTTTTTGTTTAAGAGCATAAAACATGGTGTTTTCATTTCTAATTAATTATATATAGTCTTTTTAAAATACTAATAATTCATTTTGAAGGTTTTATGGTATGTAGTTGTATGATTCCTACCTAGTGACTAATAGGAGTAGGGAAAAAACCACCCTTAATATTTTTGTTGCATCTCATCTACCTAATATGAGAAGGTGATCCAAAATTCACTATTAGGTAAATGAAATTATGTAAACATATCTATATTGAGAAGTTAGGTTGGTGGAAAATCATCCACCTTTGGACTTTTATGGTGGTGAATCATCTTACAAATGTACTGGTCTTAGTGATAAATCATCCATTATAAGACATGTAATGATGGGGTATCATCCACCTAAGAATTAAAATTGGTATTAAACATAGAACCTTGTAAGGGAACCATGTGCTAATGTTTCTATCTGAAGAATTTTTCTTGATTTTAAATCATCCATCTTGAGACCAAATTAAGTTGACCATTTTCAACCAATGAATTGGATTCTAGGCATGCATCATTCCCTGATAGTGATTTATATTAGTGGTGTATAATCTAGAAAAAAATATGTATCGATGATATAATATCCAACTGTGATGAGAATTAGTAGTCTCTAATCTACGTAGTATTAGTGATTTCCCATTTACAAGATGTAATGTCTTTTAACACATGCATTGTATTAGTATTTTATTGGGTCATCAAGATTGGTTGTTATATTGATTCATCGTTTACCCATAAATGATTATTATTTGAAAATTTATATATCATATATCATAGAGATATATTTATTCTAAGGGTAATCATTCTATTCTAGAAATGAAAAAAATATGTATGGTAACATGTGGTTCGGTGGGTGAGCACGTCAGATTGGGGATGGTTATTTATTTTCTACATTATTTGAATGTTATATCAATATTAAACCTATATTTATTGGGCAAGTTTAGAAAACCATTTGTGGTTCCATAATATGTTTTAATCATACCATTCAAGGTTTTGGTAGTACTATGAATACATAATGTTTCCTGACCTTGGAAAGAGAATGAGAACTTCTATTTTGGATGGTTAAGCATGGATGCATATTCAATATTCACAATAAAGACAATCTAGACCAAATTTGGGGATGACACTTTTAAGTTAGTAAACTTTTATGACCATTTGTATATGATATTTCAATAAGAGATATTTTTAGTGAAAACATATTTTTTGAATGTTTAATAACTCATATAGATAAAACATGTTTTTGATATTTATTTTAGGCTGTGATTAAGTTCCCTTTTGTCTTTTATGATAATATTATATTGGGATGACTACTTTTTTAATATTACTTCCTCCTTATTTTTCTAGTTATCAATAGTTAACAATATATTCTCCCAATATTTTATGTTCCAACCCTCACTACTATTCGGTATCCTCTTGCATACAATATGGAATGCTTGAGGTGCATAGATCCCGGTAAGATCATGGTAGAGCTGATACAAATTTGGGACATTTCAGTGATCATCACCTCAACCATGTATAATATATAAAACTTTTTAATGGATGATAATTTATATTATTTATGTATTTAAATTATATATCAGATCTAATTGAAAATAATTTACATTTTCCTAAACAATCATCAAAATTTGCTGATAATTAATAAAAAAATAAGGTTATCTGGGGTTATTTTCTATTTTTGGTCCATATATATGTTAAATTATCAACTGAGAGCCTAGTTAAACTTTTTTACTCATATTATAACATGAATTATAGAAATTAACAATCTCCAATCAATTTTCTAGTTTGTTTTATGTAGGTTCTTGACTCAAAATATGATCTTGTGAACTCCTTAGATAATTAAAATGTATAGTCACATTCATGTGAGTGGAACTCAAGATGAAATATTACACTATTAGAAAACAAATGTTGAAATATAAGAACATATACATTTAAATAAAGAGGTAAAACTTTCATATCATGAAAATTCATATTTAAATAATTATAATTACTTTTTTCAACTGAAAAAAATAAATATATAATCCCACGAACATAAAAAAGTTAATCTTCGCTCATGACTGTCAATAAAAAGAAAAAATGAATAATAAAATATTTATATAATATATTAATTAATTTATTATGAAATGTTTCATTAATAAACTGCAATATTGTATGAGTATAACGGTTCCCACACCTCAGTGGGGATCTAATTGTGCGTTCAGTTAATGGGAATATGGTGAAACATTGTTTTGGGGTTGAGGGGAAATTCCAATAGAAACAAAAGTATTTCCATTAAAATTCAACATGAGGATTTTAAACAATAAAATTACATATTTACAAAAATAATTATTTTAAATGATTCGGCACTATAATAAATGTTTTATTAAATTCAATTTTCAATTAATTATTTTTTTAAGAACTGTTAAAAAATTAAGGTATTTTGTCAAGTCAAATTGGTTGTATGAAATTGATTCCGGATTTTGGAAAACACATTCAAGTTGTGAAGATTATGATGATATTTTCTCATCTTATATTGAGTTGGATCAACTTATTTTTTTACCATTCCAATAGGTATAGTGAGCGTGTATGCTTCACGCATGCCATGTGGGCGTGGCATCACTACCATAAAGAGTTTTCATCTCTATTTTTTAAAAAACAATGTGTTGTTTTTTTGTATTTAAATTAATTTATTGTTATTGTATAATGGTGATATCATGGGGCATATATAGTATCCTCCAGACACATTAATCAACTCTTTATTTTATTTTTACAAAAATGATGCAATATATGTGGTTTCATGTGAGGCTCATGCATCCAACTTATTTATTATCCTATTTTTCATTTTAATTTTTTCATGATTAAATAATACTAAATAATATCATAGCGAATGTCATCCACATTATGTTTTATCAATTTTTTATCAAATACATTGTCAATGTATAAAATATATTTATTCTATTTATATAAAATTAAAAAATAATTACACAGTAATATTTTCATGGCCTCTATGATACCACATCAATGAATCATGAATTTATTATAATCTAGATAATTAATAAATTTCAAATTTTTACACAAAAAAATATACTAAAATATTTAATTTTTCATGTAATTTCATAATTCATTCCAAGTATCATGTGAAATAAATTTTAAGTGTGAATAAATAGAAACATGAGTTGTATATTGGTGAACACCAAGATCTTAGGGTACTCAAAATGTCTCTATATCACTATAGTTTAATATATTTTATTATAAATACTTTTATATCATCAAAAAATTAAAATTTCCTCACTTACACTATTTATTATTTATCACGCGGTGGAAAAAATCACTTTTGTAGCTCATTGTTCTCATATGTTCTATATAAGATTGTAAGATTGATCCACGAACCTGGAGAGAACAATTAATGATCATTTTTTCTCTCCTAATGACATGAGATATATCTTAAGTTATGATTAAATTATATTTGGATATTTCACCACATTATTTTTCAGTATAAAATTCATTACATGTAACACCTCAGGCTTCTATGGTACAGTTATCTTCAAATAATAAAATAGTTTGCACTATACACAACATCGCATTCTCACACACCTCAACCAATAAAACATGCCATTATGAATAGTAATACCCACTTTCTGAAATTTTATAAATATTATTTTTTAAATTTGACATCATTTTTGGATTCTTAATATCAAAAATAGATTAGGGTGAATTATTTAAATTTTTCTGAATACTTTATATTTTTTATGAACAGTTAAAAAACACACAATTATATATTAAAATAGAAATATAATCTAAAAATTATTTATTTTATTTAAATTTATTTCAATTAAAAATAGATACATAATTCCTATATAAGTTCAATGTAATTCATTTGATTCATTTTATAATAATATTAGATGCATAAACTTGTATTGAACTTTTTAATGACTTTTTCCCACCATCTAAGAAAATTTAAAAATTTTCATAAAACATAATATTACCACTTCTTTGAATAAAATTTAAAAAATTTGAGAGAAATGGTTGAAATCATTAAGTAATATTCAGTTCAATAAGATGAAAATAAATTTTAGTGAATAGTAACTTATGAAATTTATTTACCACGGTTAAAAGTAAATCCTATAATTAATGGTAGAAATGATATTATAATTACCCTAAAACATGACCTAATTAAAATGGATAGGTTTTTATAGACCAAAATCAAGCTTTTTAATAATATATAATCTTCTTTGATCCACTTGGATTAGATTATGACATTTATTATTATTTTATTTAAAGAATAGTTAAAAGTGTGAAATTTAAATTTTAATAACAAACACATTTTTAATATTGGATTATAAATAAGATAAATTAGACTATAAATATTCATTATGAATATACAAATATTTAATACATAATGGTATTTAATTTATAATTTTTTAAAATTAAATAAATAAATTTATTTTTGACACAATCATGATGCAGTAATTACCATATTAGTGAAAGATTAAAATAATTGATATTATAGATATCAAAATAAATGTATATTTAACCTTTTTATTAATTACACAAATTTTATATTTTAGTATGACACGTTAAAATTGATTATATAAATTTATTTTTATGTGATAAATTTTTTAAGACATTCACAAAAACAAAATACCAATTTGTGTCAAAATTGACCTAAATGAGTTTTTAAAACAAATACTATATTATTAAATGATATAATATTACTAAAAATATAATTTTTGCCCAACGAGATTAGATAAGGTTATATGTGTAAATAATCAACCACTTGGGATTCTATTGGATTTTTATAGTAACTTTATTAACCATTTATTATGCAGATACAAGAACCCATGGTGAACATTAATCTATTAATCTAAGAGTTAAAACTAAAAGATAATGTTTATATAGTGACTTAAATGATATAAAACCTATTGTTTTAGAGGTTTTAGACCCATACTCACCTTATCCTAAAAATAAATATATTATGATCCATTAGAAATTGAAAATTCTTGTATAATAAAATAATATTTTGGGATTTTCCAAAAGTGACCCTCGCCTATCTGATAAAAGGGTACTTCTCCTTATCTAAATATCGAACCTCCAATGAAATTTGTCTTGGACAAACCCTCCTCAAATATCCTTCCAACTACCCTCATGTCAACCTAGAGGACTTACTTTGATCATAATTCCAACCTGTGGAGCCCTTTTGATCAAATAAAAAAGAAGAACCCGAAGAAGATATAATAATTTCATCACCTCTTTCAAAGTTATTTTCTTCTTCATCTTTCTCTTTCTTTGTGGTTATCATAACAAAATAATAACACCGGTACATTCTACAAAATTTTATGTTATTATAATTTTGTTACATCCTTATTCATTACCTTATCCATCTTATGAATGACAATGTCACCATACGTGCTTACGTACAGCATACCATCTCCACATCGTGGTGTAGTTTTTTATTCAACACTAAATTATTTGGATGGGTATAATAATAAATATAATTGAGATAAATAATAAATATATCATGTTTATGATTCATTATATATGATATGCCATCCGATTACATACTATTTTACCATAAATAGAATGATATTGTCACGTTGGCATACATATGGATTACCGTCTCCACGAATGCGATGAGATTCATTCCCCATCGTAATAATTCAAGAATAAATTTAATTTTAAGTTTAAAAAATAATGTTTATGAACTTAATATCATTCTAAATATGAATCAAGTACATCATATCTATAAAAAACATGACTTTTGAAACAAAACATATAAAGGAAAATGAATCAGGTAACACACGAAATGGCGATACTAATAAAATATTTTTAGAAATGAATATTAGATGATCATATATAATATCATATTTATGTATACGGTTCTTTTATAATTTAATAAAAATTATATAATTATTATACAGGTGTTTAACATACCCTCAACCATGGAAATTTACACCGTAAGGGTTAATTTTACAATAACTTTTTTATTCGAGGTTGTTTATACGTGAGTATCTACCGGGGCCTCTTTATCATCCACATCTTTGTTTCTTAAAAATGTATTTCAAAACATTTTTACTGTTTCCTAGAATATTTGTTATAGTCATTTATACCCTTTAGTAAATTTGTATAATTTTTTTTGAAAGGATTATTTTCGTCATTTTCCAAAGAAGGTACTTTATGACCTTTTCGACTAATTAAGGTAAGAATGTTTGTTGACGTATGTGGCGGGTGTGGCTATTTTCCACCATTATAACATTTTAGAATCCTATCATACAAGATTTTAAGAATTTTTCCAAAATAAATGATTTCATTAATAATTATATGACTTTTAAATGATTTCAAAATAAAATGTGATATTTCTGTCAAATAGTTTTGATTTCATCTATGTCAAAATCTATTGATGTATTTTGCACTGTTTTGAAGTTGATTTATTATTATAAAATCATCTATATTGAATTGAACATTTTCTGATATGTTTGAATATGGATGTGTATATTTATACCAATCATGTTTTATGGTTAAAGTATTAATATTTCGTATGCTATTTTTAATATGAATTTTTATGTTTTGATTAAGCAGTTTAAAATGAGGAATGAATTAGTCTTATTAAGTGACGTGTGTATCCCGCTATAGCTGCTCGATGCATCGGTAGGTCCCATGACTCAAAGTAGTGTCTTGGAACAAGGCATTGAGAAAATATTATTTGTAGTCATGGCATGAGACCATGACTATGGGGTTATGATGTATATCATTATACATTACATCATAATTGTAAGAACCCAGTTTTTACTACAAAAGACTATGGGAGATTCTTGATTCTATTCCAGAGCAGCGCCTTTATATGGCGTGTGATTTCGAGCCCTGGAGTGGCCGGAATAAAATTTCCAGTGCGTTCACACTGGAATCACCAAATGAATGGGATAACTCCTAAACGATGATCCGGATCAGATATCTGAGTGTACGGATGGTTCCAGAATGAGGTTTTTACCCTAGGAACGACATAAGTTATGTCGGGGCCGGACGTTTGGACCCCTCGCTCGCTTTCGGAACGAGAAACAGTTAAATTAAATAATTAATTTATTCATTTAAGGGTGAACCTCAAGTATATCTTAAATGGTGGCTCAGATTAGAAAACCAAGGGCACCGTTGAGTTCAGAGTGTGTCGCTTACACTAGGAGGGGTGTATCTTTTGCGGGCGCGGGCCGTCAGTGAAAAATGGCCCCAGGGGCGTTTTCGTAATTTGGAGGCTTGGGGATTTCAGCTTTATAACATTCAAACGGAAGCTCGGAATCAAATTCTGAAACCACTGTTGTGCTCGAGAGGTGGTTTTTACCCTAGGGGGAGCTCAATCTTGACCGCGCTGGAGGTTTTGGATGTGGGTGTTTTAGGGGTCGGGACTTCAAATTAAAGAGTTTATTTATTTAAACTCTCACCTCATCCCCTTCCTACCCATTGAACCCCCCCTAGAGAAACCCTCTTACCTCTCCTCCTCCGGCAAGGCACCTCTGGGGAGATAGCTCCGGCGAGGCGCGACTCCGACGGATCGCGGCGAAGCTTCGGGCGAAGCCCATCGAGGTAGGATTTGTTGTGGTTTCAATTTTTATTCCCGCACCTAATTTGAGTTCGATTATATGCATAATTTTTTGTTTGATCCTCTAACGAATCCCGTAATCTTTTATTAGACTTTATGCTCTTTCCAATGCATCTTTCATATTTCAATTCCGAGTCCCGAGCTGCCCGCAGCGGTCCGGTGAAGGTTGCGGGAAATTCAGGAGTTTCTGGGGGGGGTTTCGGCGGTCCGGTGAGGTTCCAAGGCGGCGCGGCGGCGGAACGAGGTGGTGCGGAAGCTTTTCCGTGCGGGCGAGCAGCGGCGTCGGTTGAGGCGGGGCGGCCACAGGTGAGGGGGCCTGAGAGGCGCTGTCAGCGCTGGCCGGCACGACGGCGAGTCGGGGTCGCGGCGCCCGACCCCTGCATGGCGACAGAGACTCGCGATAGGCGGGTCTCCGCGGAGAGCCACGACCGGACTCGTGGTAGGGCGGCGCGGCGTGGACCCGGAGTCCATATCCGGGCCATGCGGGTGAGTCGTGGGCCGCGCAACACAGACCGGCCATGTCCGGTCGGACCGGCCGGCCCAGCCCAGGAGGGGAGGAGTTCGCCCCTCCGACTTCGTACACCCGTCATTTTTTCCACGGGTGTCTGTTTTATGCGTTGTCTGTGGCGGTGCGGACCTGACGTCGAGGTGGTCTTTATGAGATGGTTTCAGGAGTTTTAACTTTCGAGATGAGAGGCTCGGGGGCATGACACGTGCGTAAAGTAGGTTAGCGGGCTTCCCGGGAATTCTTGTTTTGAGTGGCGCGGACACATCCGGAGTCCGTTTTGAGCGTCGTTGGCGGTGATGCGGCCCTAGAACCGAGGCAGAGCATTTTAGGGTGGTTTAAAGCATTGAGGCTGAAGTAGAGGAGTGGGCCCCATGGCCCGTCTTTCGAGCTGCGTGCAGCGTTGCACGAATTTCTCAGCAGGTGTCTGTTCGGGGCGTGCATGCAGTCGATTCTGGATGTTTTTCTGAGGGGATTACAATGGTGCAATCTGCCCGCTCTAATTTGGCATGATGGTGCAGGGCCCGCGAGGGCCGTTTCGTCGCCGACGGTGATTTTCCATCTTTATCACTGGGTGACCGTTTTGGACAAGTGAATAGTCTATCTTGTATGCTTTTTTGAGAGGATCACAGCAGGGCGATTCGTTGGCAGCACTTCGGGACCAGGGTGCGAGTCCCGCATAGTACCGCTCATGCGTGGTGAGCTAGAACATATCTGTTTCTCTGGATATTTGTTCCGCTCAAGTGGGTGGTGCTTTTGGCCTGTTTTTCCGAGAGCATTTCGATGGCGCAGTTCGCCCGACCTTTATCGGGGACGTGGTGTGGGTCCCACCCGACCTGGCTATAGTGAATAGTACCCTTTTCATCGGGTGTTTGCTTGGGGAGATTGAGTAGTGAATCCTGTGTGTTTTTTTGAGGGTATCGTAGTGGTGTGATCCATTTATTCAGTTTCGCGATCTAGGGGTTGGCCCCACATGGGTTGGTACGGTGAATAGTACCATTTTCACCGGTTGACTGTTTCGGGCGAGTAAGTAGTTGATTTCGCATGTTTTTCTGCGATGATTACAACAGTATGATCTGTTTGGATATGCGGAGCCTCTTACATGATCTTATTAAATATGGAAGCATGAATAGTGCTCTGGTGGTGGTTCGTCCTACCATGTTTGTAGTGGACCCATGGTGTGTGATCGCGCACTCTTCGGAGAGTGATGTAATGTTTCATAAGATGTGGTCAGTCATGTCTGGTCCTTTGAGGTGGAGTTGTTATGTTTACACCCTTCGTGTTGAAGATGGGGTGTCATGTGCATGATAGCCTTAGGGCTGGAGGCATGGTATACTCTAGGAGTATACGAGAGTGCTAGGAGGTACGTGTGGTTTGTACCTGAGAATGTTTGTGCCCTTGGTTGGGGTTTACCTAGGGCCACACGTCGTGTGAGCCCCATGTTTGTGTCATGTTCTGCTTTGCGTACTTTGACCTCTCGCGACGTAGGGGTCCCTCTGTGCTCGTTTGTTTAACCACCAGGGTTGAGTGGTCTCCCCCTGGTTTCGTTCTCTATGGATCGACCGGTAGTGGTGCTAGTGACACCCAGTGATGGAACAGGCACTGAACCTCCTTTGGGTGAGTTGTTCTGGAGTTGAGTGGTTGCGCGGTACCCACTCAGTGCTCAGTTGGCTAGTGTTGTACCACCCAGTAGAGTTGGCTAGAGAAGTTCCGGGTTTACCCTGTAGTAGGGCTGGGCAGTGGGTTTCTCACTTACTTCTAGGGTTTACCCTCCAGCAGTGATTGGGCAGTGGGTCACCTGACGACTTCTTAGGGTCTACCCTCTAGCAGAGACTGGGCAGTGGGTTACCCGACGACTCTTTAGAGTCTACCCTCCAGCAGAGAATGGGCAGTGGGTCACTCTTCGTCTTGATTCAGGTCTACCCTCCAGCAGGGCTGGGTAGTGGGTCTCCTATCGACTTGTTTCGTGTCTACCCACTATCGGGGATGGGCAGTGGGTCACCCGTCGACCTCTTCTAGTTCTACCATCTAGCAGGGTTGGGCAGTGGGTCATCTGATGATGTATTAGGGTTGACCCTCCAGCAGGGCTGGGCAGTGGGTCACTCGATATCTTATTAGGGTTTAACCTCCAGTAGGGTTGGGCAGTCGGTCACCCGATATCATATTATGTACTACCCTCCAGTAGGACTGGGCAGTGGGACACTCGTTGACATTCAGGCTCAGTCCTTTCTACTAGGCTATTCTATGGATTTCCTCCATGATCACCGGAGCGGGACCCTTGGTTGTACGGGTCAGTGATGGAACGACCTTGACTTTGATGAGACCTCTTGATTGTGGGGTAGTTATGAGGTGTGGTTTGAATTAACCCGAAACTCTCAAGTATGAGGGGCACTTTTTCCCACCAAGACGCGTCCTTGTGACGCGACCTAACACTGTGCGGGAGAGTCAGTGCCGCCAAAAGCAGATAGTGTCGAGGTGCGGTGGTTTGAGCCCCTTGACTAGTAGTTCGGGGTGCGGGATGCTGGGCATCGATGATGGTGACTACTTCTGGGACTGTTGGTGACTCAATTTTTTGGGCTGAGCTACGGGATGGAGATCCCCTTACGATCTTCTTCGGGCTTCTTGTTGAACATATGTATTTGTATATACCTTATTCCAGTAACCGCTTCTTGGGTTTGGTTTCTCTCCTTCCAGGAGAGGCGAAGATGTGTGGGGTATGCCATGTGCTTCCATGTCTAGATTCTCATGTTTGGACGAGTCTACCTTCTTTCCTCTTGTTGGGTTGAGATGGACTCTTACATTACCCTTTACTACACTCCTGGTTGTACTCCTTTGCTCTCCCCTGTTCGATCTACTGCTCACCCTTCGGTACCTCTTTGTTGCTCCCTCGAGCCTTCGGGGTATTCTACTGAGTATTTTTATTCTCACCCCTGCTTGTGCTTTGCCCGTACTGGGTGTGCCCTTGCATACGATGGACATGTTGGTCATGACTTTAGAGGATCTTAGGATTTCGAGAGCTTGGACTGCGTGCGGTGGTCGTAGCTGGGTTCCAGGTGGGAGACCCATCAGATATTTCTTTTTGTTTACCTGTTGTCGGGTTGTGGCACCTTTTCTGGTTGGGCGTGTGTTTTTCCCCTTTTTCCTTTTCAACACATTACTTGTACTATTTAGAGGTCGATGCACATTTGTGGTATATATATAGTAGTTTCCCTTCTATTTACTTGTCTTTTCTTTTACTCTGCGCTTTTTCATTGAGTGTGTTGCGTGTGTCTGTGTATAGGTACTTAGGCAAAGTCCTCCCTGAGTTATTGTGCCTTTGGCGCTGGTCACCAGCCCCGGGCCTATGGAGGCAGGCTTGGGGTAGTTGGGGCTTGAGCCCGAGTATGGTCAGGTCATGAAAAAGTGGTATCAGAGGTGGTTCATTCCTAGGGACATTACTCAGACGTCCCAAAAATAAAAGGAATTGGTTGGGATTTAGGGAAATAGTGTTAACTTGTCTCGTGAGCAGCTCTCAGGCCAGGGAGTCCAGTGATAGTGCGGCGGCTGATGTATCCATTCACCAGGACCTTGATAACCCACCTGTCAACTCGGCATACTGAGACACTTATTGCAGGGAAAAAATTAGTTTGTGAATCACATAGGATTGATTCTTTCACTGTCCTTCTTGAGTCAACTCACCATCATTGTTGTATTGGTATATACATATATGCTCATCTAACTGCGACACTCCATGATAATATTCAGGATGTCTCCGTGAAGATAGTCATCCAAGATAACATCTTTGGATTGTGACAACGACCCTGTGATCTATGAGGCCACAGTACAGAACCCACGATGCGATCCCCTTTCTACGGGTGGGCTGGTAGCAACACCCCCACCTAGTGAGCTGCAGACAGCTTCAGTAGAGCAGAAGGGGCTTGAGCGCAGGTTGAGTGCGCTCTGTGAGTTCCAGCTGCAGGGACCGCTGAGGTTCAGTGGTGATCCAGACCCTCAGGCAGCAGAGGTTTGGATGAAGACAGTGGTTTGCCTTTTCAGGCTTGTGCAGACGCCGGCAGATCCCATGGTGGCTTTGGCCGCCAGCCTTTCTCGTGGAGCATCTTGGCGTTGGTGGAGTCTGTTGACTCTGTTTCTTGACGAGCCATCACTTTCATGGGGCGACATTTAGTTGTTGTTATGTGAGGAGTTTTTCCCCTCCTTCTTGTGCTCCATTCAGATTCAAGAGCTCCTGCAGTTTCAACAGGGAGGGATGACGGTGGCCGAGTATGCTGATAGTTTCGCAGATCATGCACACTTTTACCCAGACTTGGTCCATGATGACATCATCCATGTGTAGACGTTTGAGCAGGGTCTCCGCTGAGAGATTCGTGCAATCATAGTCCCCTTGGGCATTTCCACATATGCTGGGGTGCTAGAGCAGGCGCTGGTGATAGAGAGCTTCCTGTCACATTCTAGAGTTGGTGGTGGCAGCAGGCACGTTGGAGTAGAGATGTCTGCCACAACTAGCGGGCGTCAGCAAGCAGGACTTCTACGCAGGTGGCTTTCTGACAACCAGACTCAGGGGCGTGGTCGTACACCACAGTGGCGCTGGAGGGAACCAAGGCAATCCGAAGAGAGTCGGTACTATGCTTACGACGTGTGAGGTCACTTGGCATGGGATTACCCGACAAGGCATGCAGAGAGCTTCGGGCAGGCAGCAGGTGAACCACCATGACTGAGGAAGCTTCTTGATCGGAGTAGTACCCAGGGAGGTGGTGCTAGCAAAGGAGCAGGAGGAGCTGGGAGTGGGGGATGACCTTATGAGGTCTTCTCATCCCCACTAGGCGTTCCACGTCAGGCTCTGGGAGCTGACAGTTGGTACCACGAATAGCCATGAGCTTTTGGATGTCTACGATCCTACAGAGCATGAGGTGATAAGAGGTACGCTCTACAGCTCTTCTACTTTCTATAGTAGAATTTATTGACTCTTCATGTGAAATGATTTTCTCCCTGCTCCTTGTTTGAGGTGTTACCAGGGTGATGCGGGGCGTCGGTGTAACCTTGTGTTGGTTGAGTAGAAGGTGTGTAACATTCCTCTTTAGTCGATGGAGTTGAATCCATCACTCAACAAGCGTGTAAGAGAGTCTTGGTTGCGAGACATCGACATTGAAACCTTGCGTGACTAGATATCCTTGGGTGTTTCACCATATAGATATTCTGACGGAGGGAATCAACGGGCCTTGTTCCAGATGCGGGCGGTGATTCCAGTCATGGTGTGCGATGTAGAGGCTTGGTCAGGGAGGTGAACTACAGCTGATAGCCTTCAGGCACTTTGAGATCATGTGGAGGGATGGTGAGGTTCCCTGCCGCCTTGCCCTAACCCCAAAGGCTGGTTTGGGTGCATGGCATCTCCCATGTGACTCACCCAAGAAGAAGTGTGCGTGCCTCTATGCACATCTTTGGCGAGGGTAGACCTCGCTTGAAGAGATCAAACCCTTTGTTCTGTGTGCGGCGGTGCAGAACTGTGCAAAAGTTATTATGGGTACGGGAGAGCAAGGTGTGGGCTTAGTACCCTGAGTTGTTCTGCGGTTTGGATTTTTGAGGACAAAGAGCATGAAGGGGGAAATGATTTAAGAAACCATTTTTTTTCTGCGAAAGACTTTGGAATATTGTTGATACTATTCCAGAGTAGCGCCTTCAGATGGCGTGTGATTCCGAACCCCGGAGTGGCCGGATTAAATTTTCAGTGTGTTCACACTAGAAACGCCAAATTAATGGGATAACTCATAAATGGTGATCCGGATTAGAGATCCAAGTGTACGGATGTGTCCTTAATGGGGGCTTTACCCAGTAACGACATAAGGTATGTCGGTGCGGGACGTTTGGACCCCTTTCTCGCTTTTGGATCGAGAAACGGATAAATTAAATAATTAATTTATTCGTTTAAGGTTGAACCTAAAGTATCTCTTAAACAGAGGATCGAATTAAAAAACTGAGGGCACCTTTGAGTTCAGAGCGTGCCGTTTACACTAGGAGGGGTGTAAATTTTTCAGGCGCGGGCCGTCAGTGAAAAATGGCCCCAGGGGCGTTTTCATAATTTGGATTCTTTGGGCGTTCGCCTTTTTAACATTCAAATGGGAGCTCGTAATAAAATTCTGAAACCACTGTTGTGCTCGGTAGTTGGTTTTTACCCTAGGGGGAGCTTAATCCTGACTGCGCCGGAGGTTTTGGACGTGGGTGTTTTAGGGGTCGAGACTTTTAATTAAAGAGTTTTTTATTTAAACTCTCCCCTCCTCCCCTTCCTCCCCATTGAACCACCCGGGTGAAACACTCTTCCCTATCCTCCTCCAGCGATGCACATCTAGTGAGATAGCTCTAGGGAGGTGCGGCTCCGACAGATCGCGGCGAAGATTCCGGCGAAGCCCATCGAGGTAGGATTTGTTGCGGTTTAAATTTTTATTCCCGCACCTAATTTGAGTTCTATTATATATATAAATTTTTTGTTTCATCCTAGTAAAAACCCTTAATCTTTTAGTAGACTTTATGATCTTTCTGACGCTTCTTTCAGATTTCAATTCTGAGTCCCGTGCTGCCCGCAGCGGTCCGACGAAGGTTGCTGGAAATTCAAGAGTTTTTGGGGGGGTTTCGGCGGTCCGGCAAGGTTCCAAGGCGGCGCGGCGGCGAAGCGAGGCGTCGCGGAGGCTTCTACATGCGGGCGAGTGGCAGAGTGGGCTGTGGGGGGGCAGTCACGGGAGAGGGGGCGCGAGAGGCGCCGTCGGCACTGGCCGGCGCGATGGCGAGGCGGGATCGCGGCGTGTGACCCCTGCGGGGCAACAGAGACCAGCGATCGGCGGGTCTCCGCAGAGGACCGCGACCGGCCTTGTGGTCGGTCAGCGCGACGTGGACCCAGAGTCCACGGCCAGGCCACGCGGGTGAGCCGCGGGCCGGCTAGTGCGTACCGGTCGGACCAGCCGGACCCGGTCGGTCCCGTCCAGGGGGAGGAGGAGTTCGCCCATCTGACTTTAGACACCCGTCATTTTCACCACGGGTGTTCGTTTTGTGCGCCGTCTGCGGCGGCACAGACCTGATGTCATGGCAGGCTTTATGAGGTGTTTTCAGGAGTTGTAACATCCGAGAAGAGATGCTTAGGGGAACAACACATGCGTAAAGTAGTTTAGCGAGCTTCCTGGGAATTCTTGTTTTGAGCGGCGCAAACACATCCGGTGACCATTTTGAGCAACGTCTCTTGTGATACGACCCTAGCACCAAGGCGGAGCTTTCCAGGGTGGTTTCAAGCATTGAGGCTGAAGTTGAGGCACGGGCCCCACGGCCCGTCTTTCGAGCTGCGTGCAGCGTTGCATGAAGTTCTCATCGGGCGTCCGTTCGGGGTGTGCGAGCATTCAATTCTGGATGTTTTTCCGAGGGGATTGCAATGGTGCAATCCGCCCGCTCTTATTTCTCACGATGGTGCGGAGCCCGCGAGGGTCGTTTGGGCATCGACGGGGATTTTCCATCTTTATCACCGGGCGACTGTTTTGAACAAGTGAATAGTCCATCTTGTGTGCTTTTTCGAGAGGATCACAGTGGGGTGATCCGTTGGCAGCACTTCGGGACCGAGGTGCGGGTCTCGTGTGGTACCGCTTGTCTGCGGTGTGCCGGAACGTATCTTTTTCTCTGGATATCCATTCTGCTCAAGTGAGTAGTGCTTTTGGCATGTTTTTCCGAGAGCATTGTGATGGCGCAATTCACCCGACCTTTTTCAGGGACGTGGTGTGGGTCCCACCCGACCTGGCTACAGTGAATAGTACCTTTTTCTTCAGGTGTTCGTTTGGGACGATTGAGTAGTGTATCCTGTGTGTTTTTCCAAAGGGATCATATTGGTGTAATCCGTTTGTTCGGTTTTGGGATCTAGGGGTGGGCCCCACAAGGGTTGGTACGGTGAATAGTACTTTTTCACCAGTTGACTGTTCTGGGTGAGTAAGTAGTCGATTTCTCATGTTTTTTCACGAGGATTACGACGGTACAAACCATTTGGTTGTGTAAAGCCTCTTGCATGATCTTATTAAATATGGAAGCATCAATGGTGCTCTAGTGGTGGTTCTTCCTACCATGTTTATAGGGGACCGTTGGCGTGTGATAGCGCACTCTTGGGAGAGTAATGTAATGTTTCATAAGATGTGGTCGGTCGTGCATGGGCCTTTGAGGTAGAGTTGTTACGTTTACGCCCTTCGTGTTGATGATGGGGTGACGTGTGCACGATAGCCTTAGGGCTGGGGACGTGGTATACTCTGGGAGTATACGAGAGCACTTGGATGTACGTGTGGTTTGTACCTGAGAATTTTTGTGCGCTTGGTTGGGGTTGACGTGGGGCCACAACTCATGTGGGACCCATGTGTGTGTCATGTTCTACTTTGCGTACTTTGACCTATCGCGACGTAGAGGGTCCCACTGTGCTCGTTTGTTTGACCAGCAGGGTTGAGTGGTCTCCCCTGGTTTCGTTCTCGATGGATCAGCCGGTAGCGGTGCTAGTGACACCCAGTGATGGAACAGCCGCTGAACCTCTTTTGGGTGTGTTGTTCTGGATTTGAGTGGTTGTCTGGTACCCACTCAATACTCAGTTGTCCAGTGTTGTACCACCCAGTAGGGATGGCTAGAGAAGTTCCGGGATTACCATCCAGCAGGGCTGGGCAATGGGTTTCTCACTTACTTCTAGGGTTTACCCTCCAGCAGTGACTGGGCAGTGGGTTACCCGACGACTCTTTAGAGTCTACCCTCTAGCAGAGACGGGGCAGTGGGTCGCTCATCATCTTGATTCAGGTCTACCCTCCAGCAGGGTTGGGCAGTGGGTTGCCTATCGACTTGTTCCGGGTCTACCCTCTAGCAGAGCTGGGTAGTGGGTCACCCGTCGACTTTTCCAGGTCTACCCTCCAGCAGGGCTGGGTAGTGGGTCGCCTGATGATGTGTTAGGGTTTACCCTCTAGTAGGGCTGGGCAGTGGGTCACCTGATATCTTATTAGGGTTTACGCTCCAACAGGGCTGGACAGTGGGTCACCCGATATCATATTATGAACTACCCTATAGCAGGACTGGGTAGTGGGACACTCATTGACAATCCAGACTCAGTCCTTTATACTAGTCTAGTCTGTGGCTTTCCTCCGTGATCACCGGAGCGGGACCCTTGGTTGTACGGGTCGGTGATGGAACGAACTTGACTTTGAGGAGACCTCTCGACTGCGAGGCAGTGATGAGGTGTGGTTTGACTTATCCCAAAAATCTCAAGTAAGAGGGGCGCTTTCCCCCACTGAGACACGTCCTTGTGACACTACCTACAACCATGCGGGCGATTCAGTACTACCCAAAGCGGATAGTGTCGAGGTGTGGTGGTTTGAGCCCCTTAACTTGTAGTTCGGGGAAAACGTGCGGGATGCTGGAAATTGATAATGGTGTTTACTTCTAGGACTGTTGGCGACTCACTTACTTGGGCTGAGCTACGGGATGGAGATCCCCTTAAGATCTTGTTAGGGCTTCTTTTTGAGCATATGTATTTGTATATATATTGTTCCAGTACCCGCTTCTTGGGTTTGGATACTCTCCTTCTAGAAGAGGAGAAGACATGCGGGGTATGCCATGTGCTTCCATGTCCAACTTCTCATGGTGGGACGAGTCTACCATCTTTCCTCCTGTCGGGTTGAGTTGGAATCTTACTGTACTATTTAATGCACTCTTGGTTTTACTCCTTTACTCTCCCCTGTTCGATCTACTTCTCACCCTTCGGTACCTCCTTTTTTTCTCCCCTGAGCCTTCGGGGTATCCTACTGAGTATTTTTATACTCACCCCAGAATGGGCTTTTCCAGCACTTGGTGTGCCCTTACAGACGATGGATAGGTTGGTCATGACTTCAGAGGAGCTTAGGAGTTCGGGAGCTTGGACCACGTGCGATGGTCATAGCCGGGTTCCAGGGGGAGAGCCGCCATCTTTTCTTTTTGTTTACCTATTGTCGGGTTGTGGAACATTTTCTGGTTGGGCGTGTGTTTTCCCCATTTTTCCTTTTCAGTACATTACTTGTACTGTTTAGAGGTCGATGTACATTTGTGGTATATATATACCAGTTTCCCTTCTCTTTACTTGTCTTTTCTTTTACTCTACACTTTTTTATTGAGTGTGCGGCGTGTGTGCGTGTACAGGTACTTAGACAAAGTCCTCCCCATGTTATTGTGCCTTCGGGGCTAGTCTCCAGCCCCTGGCCTATGGAGGCAGGCTTGGGGTAGTTGCGGCTTGATCCCGGGTAGGTTCGGGTCGTGAAAAAGTGGTATCAGTGGTGGTTCGTTCCTTGGGACATTTTTCGGACGTCCCTAAAATTAAATGAATTGGTTGGGATTTATGGAAATCGTGTTAACATGTCTCGAGAGCGGCTCTCCGGCCAGGGAGTCCAGTGATGGTGTGGCGGCTGACGTATCCATTCAATAGGACCTTGATAACCAACTTATTGACTCAGCATGTTGAGGAACTTGTTGCACGGAAAAAAATTGGTTTGTGCATCACATAAACTTGAGTATTTGACTGTCCTTCTTGAGTCAGCTCCCCATCGTTGTTGTATTGGTATATACATATATGATAATCTGACCACGACACTCCTTGATAAAATTTAGGATGTCTCCGCAAAGACAGCCAGGCAAGATACCAGCTTTTGTTCATTATGACGACCAGGTGAGCTACGATGCCACAGTACAGAACCCATCATTCGATCCCCTTTCTATGGGTGGGATGGTAGCAGCACCCCCACCTGTTGAGCAGTAGACAGCTTCAGTAGAGCAGATGGGGCTTGAGCGGAGGTTGAGCACGCTCCGTGTGTTCCAGCGGCAAGGACCACTGAGGTTAAGTGGTGAACCAAAACCTCAGGTAGTAGAGGATTAGTTGGAGACAGTGGTTCACCTTTTCAGACTTCTGCAGACGCCGACAGATCTCATGGTGGATTTGGCTACCAGCCTTTCTCGTGGAGTATCTTGGCATTGGTGGAGTCTGGTGACTCAGTTTTTCATGACGAGTCTTCACTTTCGTGTGGCGACTTTCAGTTGTTGTTTAGTGAAGAGTTTTTCCCCTCTTTCTTACGATCCTTTTGGATTCATTAGCTCTTGCAGTTTTAGCAGGGAGGGATGACAGTGGCCGAGTACGCGACTAGTTTCGCAGACCGTGCACACTTTTACATGGACTTGGTCCATGATGACATCATCCGAGCACGGAAGTTTGAGCAGGGTCTCCGCTGAGAGATTTGTGCATTCATAGTACCCATGGGCATTTCCACATATGCTGGCGTGCTAGAGCAGGAACTGGTGACTAAGAGCTTCCTTTCACGTTCTAGAGTTGGTGGTGGCAGCAGGCACGTTGGAGCCGAGACGTCTGCCGCAACTAGTGGGCGTCGGCAAGCAGGACCTCGACGCAGGTGGCTTTCTAACAACCGGACTCAGGGGCGTAGTCGTACACCACAGTGGCATCGGAGGGCACCAGTGCAGTCCGAAGAGAGTCGGTGATATGATTATGATGTTTGAAGTCACTTGGCATGGGACTGCCTGACCAGTCATGCAGAGAGATTCGGGCAGGCAGCAGGTGAACCACCATGACTGAGGAAGCGTTTTGATCGGAGTTTTACCTAGGGAGGTGGTGCTAGAAGAGGAGCGGGAGGAGCTGGGAGTGGGTGATGGCTTTAAGAGGTCTTCTCATCACCACTAGGTGGTCCACGTCAGGCTCCGGGAGCTGACAGTTGGGACCACAGACAGCCATGATCTTTGGATGTCTACGATCCTGTAGAGCATGAGGTGATAAGAGGTACGCTCTACAGCTCTTCTACTTTCTATAGTAGAATTGATAGACTCTGCATGTGAAATTCGTTTCTCCCTACTCCTTGTTTGAGTTGTTACCAGGGTGACGCGGTGCATCTGTGTAACCCTGTTTTGGTAGAGTAGAAGGTATGTAACCTTCCTCTTTAGTCGATGGCATTGACTCCATCACTCTCCGAGCATGTACGAGAGTCTTGGTTGTGAGACATCAACGATGAAACCTTCCATGACCTTATATCCTTGTGTGTTTCACCATATGGATATTCTAAAGGAGGTAATCACCAGGCCTTGTTCTAGGTGCGGGTGGTGATTCCAGTCGCATCATGCGCCGTAGAGGTTTGGTCAGGGAGGTGAGCTACCCCCGAGAGCCTTTGGGCCATTTGGGATCATGCGGAGAGATGGTGAGGTTCCCAACCACCTTGCCCTAACCCCAAAGGCAGGTTTGGGTGCATGGAGTCTCCCACGTGACTCACCCGTGAAGAAGTGTGTGTGCCCTTATGCACAACATTGGCGAGGGTAGACCTCGCGTGAACAGATCAAATCCTTTGGTCTGTGTGCAGTTGCACAGAACAATGCAAGAGTTCTTCTGGGTACGGGAGAGCCAGGTGTGGGCTTAGTACCCTGGGTTGTTCCCTGGTTTAGCTTTTCGAGAACAAAAATCTTGAAGGATGGAATGATATAATAACTGTTTTTTTGCTGCGAAAAACTTTGGAATATTCTTAATAGTATTCCAGAGCAGTCTCTTCAGACGGCGTATGATTCCGTGCCCCGGAGTGGCCGGAATTAAATTTTAAGTGCGTTCACACTGGAAACCCCAAATGAATGAGATAACTCCTAAACGGTGATCTGGATTAGAGATCCGACTGTACGGATGGGTCCGGAATGGGGTTTTTACCCTCGTAACAACATAAGGTATGTCAGCGCGGGATTTTTGGACCCCACGATCACTTCCGAAAAGAGAAACAGATAAATTAAATAATTAATGTATTCATTTAAGGGTGAAGCTCAAGTATCTCTTAAACGGTGGCTCGGATTAAAAAACTGAGGGCCCTGTTGAGTTCAGAGCGTGCCTTTTACCCTAGGAGGAGTGTATGTTTTGCGGCCACGGGCCGTCAGTGAAAAATGGCCTCAGGGGCATTTTTGTAATTTGGTGGCTTAGGGCGTTCAACTTTATAACATTCAAACAGAAGCTTAGAATCAAATTCTGAAACCACTGTTGTGCTCGGGATGTGGTGTTTATCCTAGGGGGAACATAATCCTGACCATGCCGGAGGTTTTGGACGTGGGTGTTTTAGGGGTCTGGACTTTTAATTAAAGAGTTTATTTATTTAAACTCTCCCCTCCTCCCCTTCCTCCCCATTGAATCCCCCCTTAGAAAAACCCTATTCATTCTCCTCCTCCATCAAGGCACCTCCGGAGAGACAACTTCGGTGAGGCACAGCTCTGACGGATCACGGCGAAGCTTCGAGCGAAGCCCATCGAGGTAGGATTTGTTGTGGTTTCAATTTTTATTCCCGCACCTACTTTGAGTTCAATTATATGAATAAATTTGTTGTTTTATCATCGAAAAAATCCTGGAATCATGTATTAGACTTTATTCTCTTTCCGACGCATCTTTTGGATTTCAATTCCGAGTCTCGAGATGCCCGCAGCGGTCCGGCGAAGGTTGCGGGAAATTTAGGAGTTTCTGGGGGTTTTTCCGGCTGTCCGGCGAGGTTCCAAGGCGGCGCGGCGGCAAACCGAGGCGGCGCGGCGGCTTCTCCATGCGGGCGAGCGGCGCGACGGCTTCTCCATGCGGGCGAGCGGCGGCGTCAGCTGAGGCAGGGCGGCCGCGGGCAAGGGGGCGCGAGAGGCGGCATCAGCGTCGGTTGGCACGGCGGCGAGGCATGGTCACGACAGGCGACCCCTGCGCGGCGACAGAGGCCCGCGATTGGCGGGTCTCCACGGAGGACCGCGACCAACCTCATGGCCGGTCAGTGAAGCGTGGACCCATAGTCCACGGCTAGGCCACGCGGGTGAGCCGCAGGCCAGCCAGCGTGGACCGGTCCAGACTGTTCGGACCGGCCGGACCCGGCCGGTCCTGTCCATGGGGGTGGGGTGGATCGCCCCTCCGACTTCGGACACCCATCATTTTCTCCATGGGTGTCCGTTATGCGCACCGTCTACGGCGGCGCAGTCCTGATGTCGAGGCGGGATTTATGAGGTGGTTTCGGGAGTTGTAACTTTCGAGACGAGAGGCTCGGAGGCACGACACGTGCGTAAAGCAGCTTAGCGGGCTTCCTGGGAATTCTTGTTTTGAGCGGCGCGAACACATCCGAGGTCTGTTTTGAGCATCGTCCACGGTGATGCGACCCTGGCACCGAGGCGGAGCTTTCCAAGATGGTTTCAGGCATTGAGGATGAAGTTGAGGCATGGCCCCCATGGCCCATCTTTCGAGCTGTGTGTAGTGTTGCACAACTTTCTAATTGGACGTCTGTTCGGGGCGTGCAAGAAGTCGATTTTGGATGCTTTTCCGAAGGGATTGCAAATGTGCAATCCGCCCGCTCTAATTTGGCAAGATGGGGCGGGGCCCACGAGGGTCGTTTGGGCGTCGGCAGTGATTTTCCATCTTTATCACCGGGAGACCATTTTGGACAAGTGAATAGTCCATCTTGTGTGATTTTTTGAGAGGATCGCAACGGGGCGATCCATTGGCAGCACGTCGGGATCGGGGTGCGGGTCCCGCGTGGTACCACTCATGCGCGGTGAGCCGGAACGTATCTTTTTCTCTGGATATCCATTCTGCTCAAGTGAGTAGTGCTTTTGGCGTGTTTTTTTGATAGCATTGTCATGGCGCAGTTCACCCAACCTTTTTCGGGGACGTGGTGTGGGTCCCACCTGACCTGGCTATGGTGAATAATACCTTTTTCATCGGGTGTTCATTTGGGGTGATTGAGTAGTGAATCCCGTGTGTTTTTATAAGGGGATTCTAATGGTGTGATCCGTTTTTTCAGTTTCATGATCTAGGGGTGGGCCCCACATGGGTTGGTACGGTGAATAGTACCTTTTTCACCGGCTGACCGTTTCGGGCGAGTAAGTTGTCGATTTCGCATGTTTTTCTACGAGGATTACAACGGTATGATCTGTTTGGATGTGTGGAGCCTCTTGCATGATCTTATTAAATATGGAAGCATGAATGGTGCTCTAGTGGTGGTTCGTCCTACCATGTTTGTAGAGGACCCTTGGCGTGTGATCGCGCACTCTTGGGAGAGTGATGTAATGTTTCAAAAGATATGGTCGGCCATGCCTAGGCCTTTGAGGTGGCGTTGTTACGTTTACGCCCTTTGTGTTGACGATGGGGTGACGTGTGCATGATAGCCTTAGGGTTGGAGATGTGGTATACTCTGTGAGTATACAAGAGTGCTTGGAGGTACGTTTGGTTTGTACCTGAGAATGTATGTGCGCTTCGTTGGGGTTGACGTGGGGCCACACGTCGTGTGAGCACCATGTGCATGTCGTGTTCTACTTTGCGTACTTGGACCTCTCGTGACGTAGGGTGTCCCTCTTTGCTCATTTGATTGACCAGCAGGGTTGAGTGGTCTCCCCCTGGTTTCGTTCTCGATGGATCGACTGGTAGTGGTGCTAGTGACACCCAGTGATGGAACATGCGCTCGACCTCTTTTGGGTGAGTTGTTCTGGAGTTGAGTGTTTGCACAGTATCCACTAAGTGCTTGGTTGTCCAGTGTTGTACAACCCAGTAGGAATGGCCAGAGTAGCTCTGGGTTTACCCTCTAGCAGGGCTAGGCAGTGGGTTGCTCACTGACTTCTAGGGTTTTACCTCTAGCAGTGACTTGGCAGTGGGTCACCTGATGACTTCTTATTTTCTACCCTCCAGAAGAGACTGGGCAGTGGTTTACCCGATGACTCTTTAGAGTCTACCCTCCAGCAGAGACTGGGCAGTGGGTCGCTCGTCGTCTTGATTCAGGTCTACCCTCCAGCAGGGCTGGGCAGTGGGTCGCTTTTCGACTTGTTCCGGGTCTACCCTCTAGCGGGGCTGGGCAGTGGGTCACCCGTTGACTTATTCCAGGTTTACCCTCCAGCAGGGCAGGGCAGTGGGTCGCCTAATGATGTATTATTGTTTACCCTCCAGCAGGGCTAGGCAGTGGGTCACCCGATATCTTATTAGGGTTTACCCTCTAGCAGGGCTAGGTAGTGGGTCACCCAATATCATATTATGAACTACCCTCCACTAGGACTGGGCAGTGGGACACTCGTTGACATTCCAGACTCAGTCCATTCTACTAGGCTAGTTTGTGGATTTCCACCGTGATCACCGGAGCAGGACCCTTGGTTGTACGGGTCGGTGATGGAACAACCTTGACATTGAGGAGACCTCTCGACTGCGGGGCAGTGACGAGGTGTGGTTTGACTTAACCCGAAACTCTCATGTACAAGGGGCGCTTTCCCCTAGAGAGACGTGTAATTGTAACATGACCTAAAACTGTGCAGGCGAGTCAGTGCAGCCTAAAGAGGATAGTGTCGAGGTGCGGTTGTTTGAGCCCCTTGAATTGTAGTTTGGGGAAGATATGTGGGATGTTGGGCATCAATGACGGTGTTTACTTCTGGGACTGTTGGCGACTCACTTTCTTGGGCTGAGGTACGGGATGGATATCCCATTACGATCTTGTTCGGGCTTCTTGTTGAGCATATGTATTTTTATATACCTTGTTCCAGTACCAGCTTCTTGGGTTTGGTTACTCTCCTTTAGTAGAGGCGATGACGCGCAGGGTATGCCACGTGTTTCTGTGTATAGCTTCTCGTGGTTGGATGAGTCTACCTTCTTTCCTCTTGTTGGTTTGATCTGGACACATACTGTACTCTTTACTTCACTCCTGTTTATACTCCTTTACTCTGACCTGTTCGATCTAATGCTCACCCTTCGGTACCTCCTTTGTTGCTCCCTTGAGCCTTCGGGGTATCCTACTGAGTATTTTTATACTCACCCCTGCTTGGACTTTTCCCGCACTTGGTTTGCCTTTGCAGACGACGGATAGGTTGGTCATGACTTCAGAGGAGCTTAGGAGTTCGGGAGCTTGGACCGCATGCGGTGGTCGTATCCGGGTTCCAGGTGGGAGACCCGTCAACTTTTTTTTTTGTTTACATGTTGCCGGGTTGTGGCACCTTTTCTGGTTGGGCGCGTGTTTTGCCCATTTTTCCTTTTCAGCACTTCACTTGTACTGTTTAGAGGTCGATGCACATTTTTGGTATATATATAGCAGTTTCCCTTCTCTTTACTTATCTTTTCTTTTACTCTACACTTTTGAATTGAGTGTGCTGCGTGTGTGTGTGTATACAGGTACTTAGGCAAAGGCCTCCCCGAGTTATTGTGCTTTCGGCACTGGTCGCCAGCCCCTGGCCTATGGAGGCGGGCTTGGGCTAGTTGTGGCTCGAGCCTGGGTAAGGTCGGGTCGTGACAATAATGAATCTAGATATTGATATTACATGTGATTATTCGACTAGTAGAATATCTATGTGAATAACTAAATGGAATTATTAGATTTATTTTTTCCATATTATGCCGAATTTTATGTTTAAATGGATTGTGTTTTAGTCTTATACATTTCATTAAATATTTATGCTTATTTGTGATAGTTTCCGCTATTTTTTTATCCTTACTGTGTATCTTAGCTCCCTACTTTCTATGTTTTATTTTTCTTAGGATGTGAATAAAGTATATTACAATCAACCAATAGAAATAGGGTAAGGGATATGTTTTTGTTAATAGGGGACACAAGGTTGTGGGTTTTCCATTTCATGATGTAATGTAAAACATTTATATATATCTAGTACTTCAAAGGATACTAAAATTATCGGCCCTTCCACAATTGATCTCATGGGATCATGCCAATGTTGTATAATAATGCACCCACTCTGGGTAACTGTGGTCGAGGTGTTACAATGGGTATTAGAGGAAGTTTATTACAAACCATGTAAGTTAAGTATAGATAAAACTCTGATTAGAAAACATTAACCTAAGATAGATTTTTAGTATTATCGTAGAAAAACATCCTAGAATTTTTTAATGTAGAGATTTTGTGTATTTCCCAAAAAATACATCACTACCTAGTTATGAACAGGTAGAGGCAGCTCTGGAATAGTTGTAACAAGGATTGATAACTCTAACAGGGAGTTTTGAGCTTGACCCAAGGTATCTTGGTACACGAAGAAGATCCTTACTAAACTCTTAGTTATGACACTCCTGGGGATATTATTTGAATAATTCATATTTTCATTAGAAACCATTTTTAAGGATTTATGAGTAAACACTTCCTCAAGGAAAACATTTTTTTTATGATTATGGATTTTATGTGTAAACTATTCAATTTATGTTTTGTATTTTATATGTTTGGAAGTATGTGTTTTGACTCATGAACTAATATAGTGTATGAAATTGTTTAGAAACAGAACCTGGTAGAGGAATGGAACCTATATCAATGTGTTTAATCCATTTAGGGATTTCCCTCCGACTCAAGATAATTATATTTGAGCTTGTGATGCAACTGGTGCTGAACAACATATAACCATACTGGGAGAACTCACTTAGTTTATGAATAATAACCTTATCCATATGGATCACTCTAATCCACAACATATAGGATTAATGTTATACCTCTTCATGAGGCAATAACCACCAACATTCAATGGGACTGCAAATCCATTTGTAGCTGAGCAATGGATAAGTTCCTTAGAAAAATATTTCATGCTTTGGGGAGTTGGGAAAGGGAAAAATTTATCATGGCAGTTTATTGCATCATAGGAAATGCAGATCAATGGTATTCTTTAATTCCAAAAACAAGGGAGGAATAATAAGTATCAAATATGGAATTTGGGGATTTTAAATATGTTTTCTTAGAAAAATAAATTCCTTATGGCCATTGAGTGGATATAGAAAGACAATTTTTGAGTCTGAGGGAAAAGGAGAAAGATAATTTCACCAATTATGAGGATAACTTTACAAGGTTAACAAGGCATGAATAGGATTATATATGTAACCCAAGGAGTAAGATTGATCAATTATTTTAAGGGTTAAAACCATTTATCTATCGAGTATTAGAATCACAATCCTGCTCATCGTATGAAGATATTGTCTCATATGCTATCAAAATAAAAAAGGAATTCTCAAATTCATATGTCTTTAAAGAAAAACAACAGAAAAAGATATCTGCACAACACTCTGGAAATGGAAATAAGGAAAAGAAAGGAAAAAATTTAATTTCCATCTTGTAGTAAATGTGGGAAGAAACATCCTAGTACATTCATGAAGGCAATGTGATACTGTTACAAATGTGGTGAAAAAGGCCACCGAACTCCTGATTATATGTGAAAGAAAAAGGATGTCAATATAGAATGCTAAAATTGTAGATAAATGGGGAATTATTCAAATTAATGTTCTAAGTGTTAGGTAAAATTACCTTAGGAATGCCAAGGGAGCAAGGCTATGCTTATGCGATCACTACTGCTATGGTTGGTTCTCCGAATGATGTGGTGGAAGGTAATTTAATGGTTTCAAAAAATTTGGAAAATTATTTATTTGATTTAGGATCAATTCATTGTTTCATATCTTCCAATTTGTCTAGAAAATTATATATTTCCTATTTGATTTAACAAAGGAGTTTTCAATCAAAACTCCTATGTAAGTATCATTGCAACAATGTTTTGTGAATCAGTTCCCATTAGGGCATATAACGTGATTTATCTACTGATATCATCTTCATACCCATGATTCAATTTTATATAATCCTTGTTATGTATTGGATTTCGGACCATGATATGAAAATATTTTGTAAGTATTGGGATGTTACAATTTTTTATGATGATACAAAGTACCTTGTCTTTAGTGCAGAAATGTCACCATCTGATTCTCATTTAGATCCACTCCCAGTATCCCCAATTTATTAAATTATTCTGGAGAAAGATAGTGAATTAACTATGGGTGAGAGAATTAATGTTCAAATAGAGTACATACCTATTGTGCCAGAATATGTTGATGTATTTCTAGAGGATTTACAAAGACATCATCAAAAACAATAAATTCATTTTTCTATTGATTTAATTCCTGGTTGGAGGCCCATATCGAAGACCCCATATAGAATGGTAACTGTGGAATTAGTGAAACTAAAGAAACAACTAGAGGAATTGAGTAATATAGGATTTATTTTCCCTAGTGTTTCACTATGGGGAGCCCCAGTTCATTTTGTTTAGAATAAAGATGGATCTATGAGGTTCTGCATTGACTACATGGTGATCAATGCTATAAAAATAAATAACATGTATCCCCTACCTCACATTGATGATTTATTCAATCAACATTATGGAGATCAATATTTTTCAAAGATTGACATGAGATCTATATATAATTAGTTGGTTGTGAAGAAGAAATACATTTTAATAACAATATTTTGAACCACGAATGGGCCTTATGATTTTACAGTAATGTATTTTGGACTGACTAATTCACCCTTTGTCATCATGGATCTAATGATTTTTTTTTTCAAATAATGTCATGATGACATTGTAGTGGTTTTTATTGATGATATCTTGGTTTAATCCCAAAGCTATAAAGATCATGAAAATCATGTGCACACTATTCTAAAGAGACATAGAAGAAAGAATTATATGGGATGTTTGGAAAGTGTGAATTCTGGCTTTAGGAGATTTCTTTTCTTGTCCATATTCTCTATAAGGATGGAATATCTATTGATCATTCTAAGACAAGGGAAATACAATAATGTGCATCCTTGATGAGTAAAACTGAGGTACATATTTTTAATGGTTTGCTATGTTATTATCAGAGTTCCATCCCTGATTTTACCTGATTGTCTAAACCATTAACCAAGATCACACATAATGGGGTTAAATTTGTTTTGAAAAAAGAGGGTGATGAATGTTTTGAAGTATTGAAGAGAATATTAGTGAATTCTCCTATATTGACTCTACCATTGGGGAATGATGGGTTTCTTATTTATATTGATTCTTCAATGAATGGAGTCGACTTTATCCTTATGAATAATGATAGATTTATTACACATGCTTCACGACATCAAAAAATTCATGAACAAAACTATCCCACTACTGATCCTGAGTTATCAGTTGTAATCATTGCATAGAAGATATGGAGACACTATCTCTATTATAAAAATTGTGAGATATAAACTGATCACAAGAGTTTGATTTATATTTTATCACAAAAAGAACTCAACATGAGGCAAATATGACGGCTTGAACTTCTCAAGGATTATGATTTCACTATACACTGCCACTCAAGGAAGGAAAATAAGGTGGGAAATGCATTTAATTGAATAGATAATGGAGTTTTGAACATGATGAGAGTTGAAGGGGATCCCATGTTCATGGATCTAGTAAAAATGGATATGGTAATAATCCTAGAAGGGGAAACACCAAAAATATTTCAATTTTTTTCCAATCCATCATTTCTAGAAAGAATAAAATGTTCTCAGACTAATGATGAGGTGTTTCAAAAAAAATTAAAGTTGTTAATGATGAGAGATTTATTGAATTCATATATGAAGATGGAATTTTGAAATTTGGGAAGAGGCTTTGGGTTCCAGACATACTTGATCTAAAAAGGGATTTGTTGGATGATGCTCAAAGCTCCGATTTCTATATAAACTCTTGTAGCACTAATATATGTCGATATTTGAGGGAACATTTTTTTTGGGACAACCTGAAGTAAGAGACTTCTGATTATGTGTCAAGATGTATGGTTTGTCAACAGGTTAAGGCTTTCAGACAACATCCAAGAGTAGTCATGAAACCTCTTCCCATACTTGAGTGGAAATGGGATGATAGTACCTAGACATTATCATGGGGCAACCAAAGAATCCTAGAAGGAATGATGGAATATGGGTCATTCTGGATCATCTTACCAAGTCGGCACATTTTATTAATATAAGAGATGATTTACAACTAGAAAATTTAGCAATACTATATATTTTTGAAGATGTAAGACTGCATGGTTTTGCCCTGTTGATTGTTTCTAATCATGATCCACGCTTTACATCCAAATTCTAGAATTCATCAAAAGGCCCTGGATACTGTACATTTTTTGACCACTACATACCACCCTCAAACTAATGGACAATCAAAACAGACTATTCCAACCTTAGAAGACTTGTTGAGATATTTCTCACATGACTTTCAAGGAATGTGGGATTTGTATTTACCTCTAGTATAATTTTCATATAACAATAGCTTCCATTCATGAATTCATATGGAACCATATCAAGAATTATATGAGAAGAGATGTCGCACACCAACTGGTTACGATGATGTTGGTGAAAGAAAACTTCTAGGCCCAGAACTTGTAGAGGAAATAATGGAAAAGGTGAAGATTATCTAAACACACATCAAAGAAGCTCAAAGTAGGAAAAATAGATATGCCAATAACGGAAGGAATGATTTGAAATTTCAAGTAGGAGATTATTTTTTCTAAAAGGTATCGATATGGATGGGTGTTACATGATTCTGTAAGTAGGGTTAATTAAGTCATGAGTACATCAGACCATTCAAAATACTAAAAAAATTAGAGTTGTGTCTTACCATTTGGAAATGCATCTAAGTCTATCCAACGTTTATGATGTGTTCCATATATCATTATTGTGAAAATACATGCCTGACCAAATGAATGTACTAACTTATGGTGAAATAGAAATGGAACCCAATGTGCCTTATTGTGAAGAGGCTGTTAGGATTATTGATACAAGTGAACAAGTACTGAGAAACGAGACGACTCCTCTGGAGAAAGTTCAATGGAGACACCATAAGATGGGAGAAGCAACGTTGGAACCTGAGGAACATATGATGAAGAACCACCTAAATCATTTTATGCAGAAATATTCTAGAAATTTTGAGGATGAAATTATTTGAAAGACGGAAGAATTTAACACCAAAATCATCCACAATACACTTCTCATTGAATAATACAATAGCTTACGTTGTATGCAACTTCGAGTTCTAGCACACCATGACCAATCACACTAACTATTATGAATAGTAATACACAGTTTTTTAAATTTTATAACTTTTAGTTTTCTAAAATGGACTTCATTTAAGGATTTAGAGTATCAAAATTTGGTTAGGTTGCATTTTTTGTATTCGGAATACTATAAAGTTTTTATGAATAGTGAAAAACACTACTTTATTGGTTAAACATAAATTTTATTAAATTATTATTTATTTTATTTAAATTTATTTTGAGTCAAAATAGATACATAATACATACATAAGTTCAATATAATTCATTAAAGACATTTTATAATAAGATTAGATGTATAAAATTTTATTGTCCGTTTTAATGTCTTTTACCCACCTCCTAAACACATTTAAAAATTTACCAAAAATATAATTTTACCTCTTTAGTGAATCAAATTTAAAAAATTAGAGGTACACAGTTGATATCAGTAAGTAAAATTTTGTTCACTAAAATGATTTTTTTTTGTATTAAAACTTTTGAATTTTATTTACCACGGCTAAAACTTAATAAGGTAATTAATGGTAAAAGTGATATTATAATTACCATATTACATGTCCTAATTATATTGGATATATTTATTTCTACCAAAATAAACCATTGGAATAAAATATAATCCTTTTTACCCACTTTTATTATATTAGTACATATATTATTATTTTATTTAAAGATGAGTTAAATGTGATAAATCCCAATTTTAATATCGAAAACATTTTTAATATAGAGATATAAATAGATAAACTATACAATAATATTTACTATAAAGATAAAAAATATTTAACACATAATGGTATTTAATTTATAATTTTTATACATTAAATAATTAAATTTATTTGTGACACAACGATGATGCAATAATTTCATTATTAATGAATGATTAAAATAATTGATATTATAAATATCCAAATAAATGAAAATTGAGACTTTTTATTTATTACACTAATTATATTAGGTAATAAGACAAGTTAGGGTTGATTAAATACAATGTTTTCAGTGTGATAATTTTTTTATGAATTTTACCAATACAAAATACAAAATATTTTCAAAATTGACATAAATTAATTTTTAAAACAAATATTATATTATAACATGATATAATATTCTTAAAAATATAAAGCTCAGCCAAAAGACTTATAGATGAGTGTATGTGTCAATGACGAACTACTTTGGGTTCTCTTTACTTTTTATAGAATGTATATTAACTATTTATTATACTAATACCAGAACACATGGTAAAAGTTAAACTATTTAACTATGAGTTAAATATAAAATATATGGTTTATATGGTGTCCTAAACCAGTATAAAACCTATTAGAAGAGAATTTTTTGACCCATACCCACCTTATCCATGAAATAAATACTTTTTCAACAATTAGAAAAAGAATATGATTATCTAATAAATTGATATTTTAAGCATTTATTAAAGTGACACTCGCATCTCTTATAAAAGAGTACTTCCCCTTCTCTCAAAATCACACCTCCAAACCCATTGGTCTTGGCCAACCCCTGCTCAAAAATCATCCAAAATACCCTCAATTCAACATAGATGCCTTCATTGATCATAAGGAAGACCTAGGGATCCCTTTTCATCAAATCAAATGGATGGACACATAGAAGATGTAATTATTTGATCACATCTTTTGAAGTTCTTTTCTTCCTCCACATCCTCTTTATTTTTTGTTTCCATACCAAAATAATAACTTCAGTATGTTCTGCATAGTGTATATAAGGCCCCAACCTTAAACAGTAATTAATCTTGAGTTATTTCACGAATACACATTTAGGATCTTTTCAGGTTTAGATTTTTAGATAATTAGATCATAAATCATGCATTACATTCCACATTTAAACAAGGAGGTTACGTAAAATACATTATTCATTTTTTCCATAAAAGGAGACATATTTTAAATAAAACAATGGATTCTTTCTGGACACTTCCTAGAAACTATCATCACATCATGTACTTTTCCCTTGACTTGTAAAAAACATTTCAAAAACATGGGATGAGCATAAAAATCTCAGTAAGGGATATAAAAGTATGGAATGAAAAAATTAGTCCATGTATACATAAGAATTGATGAAATAAAACTTTACTCATAAAACATAATCACTTTATATTTCCTCATGAAATCATAATATTTATGAATAACTCATAGAAAACAGAAGACATAAAGGTAACATGGGGCATTCCTAACATTCTAATGTAGGGACTAACCCTCATGGTTACGTTTGGAATACCCATCACCGTATATTCCCTAAATCTCTTCAGAGAAACCATAATGTTTAACTCATTCGTGTTAACCAATGCATTGGAGAGCTATATCGGGCTCACCCTCCCTTAGTTTATCACAGAACCACCTGTCTTCATAAACAATTCTCAAGAACCATAACATAATTGTATCACATAAAACATGCATAAAGGAAACATAACATTTCCACATTTCAATCACAAGATATCAATAAAACACATTGATATAATAAAAACATTATGAAAACCATTTTCAATACCAAAATAAAAGAAAATTAAAACATGGTATTTATTTTTCATTTAAAAAAAGTTATGTCTTGTAGAGGAAGTCGAAACTCAAATAATGGTAACGGTGGCAGAGAAGTTGTTGTCGCCGCATACGTATGACAAAAAACATTACCTTTTGTTGTTTAGTAAAACTCTTCATATAAAAAAGATTTATTTTGAATAATGTAAAATTCAATGGGGTTTTTAAACCGTATAAAAGAAAGTTGTGCACAAAACAAAATAGGCCTCAATGAAAGGAGATTGAGACGAAATCGCATACCTCAGGTCCGACTTGACTTGATCGTTCTTTAACCTCCTAAATAATAAACATGAGTTAATTTCTACTTGATTAAGAACCCTTTTCAAGTTCATTATTACTTTTATATCACTTATTACCATTTCATGAACACTATATAAATATTTAAGTTAATAACGGTCGTTTTGTCGATCATTGGTACTTGAACCAAAAATAAACTTCTTATAATTACAAGTTGTTCATGTGGTAAAATATCCATTATATACAGAATTTTATTCATGATGAAAATATCGTATATATCATATATATCCAGTATATCCACGCATTTATAATGTTACATAACATTTATAATGTTACATAACATTTAGAGGTAAGAAATGAAATTCACCGTTCTTGGAGACGGTAAGTCATACATACGCATGAACTCTACTTTCATTTCTATTCTGTATTTAATTGAATGAATTCATAATGATATAAAGGTATATTATAATTCTAGTATAATATAATATATAATATCATTATCTCCATCCTTTATACGTCCCACATATGGCATTAATGAATCAAATCACTTTGAGGGGGCGGTAGTCCACACTTCCTAAAATGAAGATATCGTGTTTACCCATAATGGAAACCATAAAGGTAGGACATAAATGAAAAATACAGAATATTAAGGAACAAATAAACATATTATATATCATATATAAATATAGTTACATCTTAATGGCCACCTTTGAAGGTGTTAGATGAAATAGAACAATCATCGTTTCGTGAGGCAGAAATTCGCCATCCACAGAAACAATATGCTCTTTAACCATTAGATGTAGGTGTGTGTGAGTGTAGCTCGAATAATTATTATAACAACATCCTATTATATTGAATATAGTTGTTTTGTTACAAAATAAATTAATAAAAACAGTTTACGGGGTTTGAGAATAAAAATAAAACAAAAGAATATTAGAGAAGTCTTTACCATTAAATCGGGTAACTCCTCTTCGTTTGAACCAAAAGTGTTTCTTGAAGAGATTTTTTCCTAAGGTAAGGCTTCTAAGAGGAAGATAGGGATGTGTAGAGATGAAATTAGCATATTTGGACCGATACATTGGATTGATAGGTGTGTGTAAAGAGGTAGAGGTGGGGTCCTTTTATAAGAGGGAGGAGGGGCACTCTTGGAATGTCAAGAAATGTTACTTTATATTGAAATGATTTTCGGATTTCAAAGGTACCACATTGATTTATTTAGAGGATAAGGTGATAAGTGTTCAAAATATACTCATCCAATAGGTCTTTGACAAGTGAAAGTTTTAGATTTTACATTATTGTTTCATTTTATTTAAATCATTCATTAATGAGGTAATCGTTGCATCATCATGGTGTCATAAAAAATTTAATTTATATAATGTCTAGAAATTATAAAAAAATATCATGATGTAGGAAATATTTTTATATTTCCAATGACTATTTTTAGTCCAAGATATAATTTATGTAGACAAAATTAAAATTGATTTACTAGGGTGTTACATACATTGTTATATTTAACTTTCATTAAAAATAAAACGATAAAAAGTCATTATCACACAAAACTGATTCCATGGGGTCCCAAAGTTAAGAACAAGGCATCCCATGGTCAGACATAACAAAACCAGAAGCATTAGGACACATGTTGGGGTCATTTTATATTATTACGTTATTATTTCATTACCCTTAACTACCCGATTACTAATTAATCACGATAATTAAATATACTTGTCGTCGTTAGTATTCATAATGTCCAAAAACAAAAGAGTTTTAATTACATTATTTGTACCTTCTGATTCCAAATATGGAATCAATTTTACAAAATTCCCATCACCAAAATTACAATAATTAATTTAAAAATAATTCCCGTTGTCAAAACAAATAGCGGGTTTTTTAGAAACAATATCTATCAAAAGATTGACATTGTTTATGTCGAATTTCATAGTGAAATTAATTCCAATTACCACCATTGGATTAAAGGGTAAAAATATATTCTATTTACACTTTAAAACCAATTCAAATGACAATCTACCCATATAATTAAATTAGATAAAAAAGCAGTTTTGAAGTAAAATGAAGTATTTTTAACTATTCATTAAAAAATTAACATTGTCAGCAAAATACCAAAAATTTATCCAATGTAAATTTCAATGTCCCAATTATAATGAATAAGTTTATTGTGAAAAATAGAGATTATAAAATTTTCAAAACATAAATTTAAAAATGGTTCACCATCAAAAGGTGGTAAAACAATCTTTTAAAAATATTAGATAATTCTATGCTTAGGATTAGATTTATTCTCATTTTATGTATTTAAAACAATATCTAATTCATAAATTGACATAGATATTAAAATCCATAATTTTTTACTTACTTGGGATGTTACATCCTTCCCCCCTTAATAAAATTGCATCCCCTCAATTTTTTTACTTATCGAATAAGTAGGGGTATTTATCCCTCATTGCATTTTCAGATTCCCAAGTTGCCACTTCAATCATGTGGTTTTTTCAAAAAACCTTTACTTGATGAATCACCTTATTCCACAACACTAGATCCTTGTGGTCAAGAATCTGGACCAGTTGTTCCTCATAAGATAGATTCCTATCCAGCTGAACTACCTCTGGACTCAAAACATGAGATAGATCCGGCATGTACTTCCTTAACATTGATACATGAAAAACATTGTATACCTGAGATAAACAAGAAGGTAAAGCCACTCGGTATACAACTAATCCAACTATCTCCAGAATTTCATATGGTCCAATGAACCTTGGACTAAGCTTTCCTTTCTTACCAAATCGCATCACACTTTTCCATGGAGATACTTTGAGAAAAACATGACCACAAACCTCAAAAGAGAGATCCTTCCTCTTGTTGTCCACATAACTTTTCTGCCTACTCTGAGCTGTTCTCATGTGTCTCTGAATCAGATTAAATTTTTCTGCCAACCCTTCTACCAATTCTGGTCCAATCAACTTCCTTTCACCCACTTCATCCAAAAAAACTGGAGTTCGACACCACTTCCCATATAATGCCTCAAATGGTGCCATCTGTATACTGGAATGAAAAATATTATTATAAGAAAACTCAACCAAAGAAAGTTGTTGGTCCTAACTTTCCAGATAATCCATCGAACAAGCACGTAGCATATCCTCCAAAGTCTGAATTATTCGTTCAGACTGCCCATTTGATTGAGGATGAAAAGCTGTACTAAAAATTAATTTAGTACCCAACAACTTCTGAAGGCATTTCCAAAAGTTAGAAGTAAACCTGGGATCCCGATCAGATAAAATGGATAGGGTAACTCCATGTAACCTGACTAACTCTTTAAGATACAAATGAGAAAGTTGATCTAGGGAAAAGGTATCTCGTATAGTAAATAAATGAGTAGATTTAGTCAAGCGATCAACAATAACCCAGATTGCATTATTACCTCGAGGTGTCTTTGGCAATCCCAAAATGAAGTCCATGGATATATTCTCCCATTTCCACTCTGGTACTGGTAAAGGATAAAGCATCCCTTTTGGAAACATCTTCTCTTCTTTACCCTTTTTACAAGTCAAACACTTCACAGTAAAATCAGCAATATATATTTTCATTCCATCACACCAGTAATACACCCGAAGATCTCTATACATCTTAGTACTGCCTGGATGAACTGAAAACGGAGAACTATGAGCTTCACATAACAACTATCTATTCAAATATGATTCACAAGGCACACACAATCTTTTCCCAAATCTCAGAACACAATCATTATCAATGTTGAATTCAGGAAACTTACCATTCTGAACCAGCTCTACCTTTTTCTACAACTCACTATCTTGCTTCTCTGATTGCTTAATTTTGTCTGATAGAGAAGATTTCATTGATACATGAAACAAAATAGAAGGACATCCTGCACCAACAACTTTTATTCCAAATTTCATCAAATCATTAACCATAGGATCATGTTCCAAATGCAACATTGTTAATGAAGCATTACTTTTTTGACTCAAAGCATCAGCTACTTTATTTTCTTTTCCCGAATGGAAATGAATTGTACAATCATAATCTTTGATTAAATCTAGCCATCTCCTCTATCTGATGTTCAATTATTTCTGAGTAAATATATACTTTAATCTTTTTTGTTCAGTATATATTTCACACTCTACTCCATACAAATGATGCCTCTAAATTTTTAAAGTGACAACAACATCAGAAAATTCCAAATCATGTGTAGGGTAATTTACCTCATGTGTTTTCAACTAACTTAAAGAATAAGAAATTACCTGATGATTCTACATTAGGATGCAACCAAGTCCTTTCAATGAAGCATCACTCTAGATAACAAACTCACCATTCCTGGAAGGAAGTGCCAAAACTGGAGCATTCACAAATCTTCTTTTCAATTCCTGAAAACAATCATCACATTCTTTTGTCTACTTAAACATAACACCCTTTCGAGTTAGATTAGGCATTAGACTAGATAACCATGAAAAATTTCTAACAAACCTTCAGGAATTGCCTGCCAAACCATGAATACTATGAATCTCAGTTACATTTGTGGGTCTTGGGAATTCTTCAACAACCTTTGTTTTTGCAGGATCAACAATTAATCTATCTTTAGAAATAATGTGATCAAGGAAAGAAATTTGTTGCAACCAAAACTCACACTTGCAGAATTTCTCATATAATTTATTTTATTTTAAGGTTTTTAAAATAATCCTTAAATGACTCTCATGCTCCTCTTTAATTTTAGAAAACACCAAAATATCATCAACGAAAACAACCACAAACTTATCCAAGAACTCATGGAAATTTCTATTCATATGGTCCATGAATACAGTAGGAGCATTGGTCAGCACAAAAGGAATATCTTCAAATTCATAATTGCCATATCTTGTATGAAAGGCGATCTTTGGAATATCTGATTCTTTTACCTTCAACTGATGGTACCCCGATATTAGTTCAATCATTGAAAAATACTGAGCTCCCTGGAGCTAATCAAACAAATCATCAATATGAGGCAAAGGATATTTGTTCTTAATAGTGATGTTATTAAAGGCTCTATAATCAATGCAAAGTCTCATTGAACCATCTTTATTTTTAACAAATAAAACAGGGGCACACCATGGTGATGTTCTAGGTCTAATGAAACCTTTCTCTAATAAATCTTGCAATTTCTCCATCAACTCTAAATGTTCAATTTGGGCCATTCGATAAGGTGGTTTTGAAATTGGATTAGAATCAGGAACTAAGTAAACAGTAAATTCAACTTCCCGATATGGTATTATTCCAGAAAACTCATCAGTAAAAACATCAGGATACTCATTTACCACTGGCACATCATTAACCTGAACAGTTCCTTTGTTTTCATCAATATGTGCAATGTAACATTCATTTCCATCTTTTACAAGTTTCTCAGCCTCTTGATATGTTATCAATAGTAAGAGTTCATTCTTGTACACAAACATAAATTATTTTAAAAAAGAAACTTCATTATCTCTACAATCAATCTTAGCATGGTAAATAGAGAGCAAATCCATACCCAGGATAACATCAAACTCTACTAGAGGTAAATTAATACGGTTTTCAAGTAGGTTCTTTCCACGGATAAGGATAGGAAGTTTCTTATTAATTATTTTTTCCTAAACATTTTCCCAAGGTGTTTTTACCATAAGTTTAGGATTCATTTCATGAGATGGTATTCCCAATTTACTAGAAAATTTTTCAGAGATGAAAGAATGTGTAGACCCCAAATCAAATAACACATTAGCATAATCTGAGAAAACAAACAAAGTCCCTGATACCACTTCATTTGATGGCACAACATCTGTTGAAGTAGTTTCCAAGGATTTCACCACACATTTCTTCTTGTAGTCTGACTGCTTCCCATCATTAGAGCTCTTTGATGAACACTCGTTTTCATAATGACTAATCACATTGCACTTGAAACATTTCACTAACTGTAAATCAAATTTGGTCTTACCATCACCCTGATCTTGTTTAGTGGAATCACAAGCCTTATGTCCCATATTACCACATTGGTAGCACTTTCCAAAATTCAGAAGCCATTCCCCACCTTGCCTTTTAACACATTTATCACAAACTGGAAACTTAGTTTTCTTACCATCAGACCTTTTTAAAGAATTTTTCCCTTTCTCCCGCCACCTCGGTCTCTTCATCTGTTGGTTGTTATAGAACACTTGATCATCGGAAAACTCCATTTACACCTTCTCAGCACATCAAAAAAGCTTTTCATAACTTTTTAACTCATGAGAATCCAATTCCATTCAATATTTTGGCTTTATTCATGGGTAAAAAATGATTGATTTTACTATCAAGGTCTCGGATAAAATTTGGAGCATACCTTGCCAATTGAGTGAACATTTATTCATAAGAAGCCATTGAGTCTTCCTCTTGCCTCAATTCCAAGAATAGTTTTTCTATCCTATGTCGATCAGCCTTAGGAAAATATTTCTCAAGAAACATACCTTTGAATTCATCTGAGTCGATTGCATCAATCTCATCAGCGTCCCTGATATTTTTAACCATCAACCACCACTGATCTGCTTCACCCTCCAAACGGTAAATATCAAGACTAACCTTTTGATTGTCTGAACACCCCATGACATCTAAAATCTTCTCCAGTTCATTAATCCACCTTTCAAATTGAACAGGGTCAGATGATCATCTGAATGATGTGGGATGTTTCCTCATGAAATGTTCCACCACTGATATGTTTCTCTGCGGTTGATCTGGCTGATTTTGTGCATGGATACCACCACCATTTATCACTTCAGTAAACTTATCCATTACTTAAACAAACTGTTCAGTTCCAATTCTGACCATCTCAGGATGCTGATTCAGAAGGTCATTTCCTTCTGTATGCCTTCCTAGCACTGCTTCCCTATATCCTATGCCGAAAACCATTCTGAAAAAACATGACTTAGATGAAGCAACATGGTAATCTTCAAATGCTATATAATTTCAATTTGACCATAAAAAAATATTCTTGGATAATACTTTAATAGAATTATAACTCCTAAAGTTATCTAATCAAACCTATGATACCAATTATAAGGCCCCATGACGTTAACCTTACTTAATCATGAGTTATTTCAAGAATACACATTGAGGATCTTTTCAGGTTTAGTGTTTTAGAGGATTAGATCATAAATCATGCATTACATTCCACATTTAAACATGGTAGTTACATAAAATACAATATTCATTTTTCCCTTCAAAGGAGACATACTCAAAATAAAAAAATGGATTATTTCTTGACACTTCCTCAACACTATCATCACATCATGTACTTCTCCCTTGACCTGTGAAAAACATTTCAAAAACATGGGATGATCATAAAAATCTCAGTAAGGGATATAAAAGTACATAATATAAACATTAGTCCATGTCTACATAAGAATTGATAAAATCATACTTTACTCATAAAACATAAGCTCTTTATCATTCCTCATGACATCCTAATATTTATGAATAACTCATAAAAAACATAATACATAAAGGTAACTTGAGGAATTCATAACATTCTTACATAGGGAGTAAACCTCATGGTTACGTTTGGAATACCCATCACAGTATATTACCTAAATTCATTCATAGAAACCTTAATGTTTAACTCCTTCGTGTTACCCAATGAATTGGAGAGCTATATCAGGTTCACCTACCCTTATATTATCATGGAACCACCCATCTTAATAAAAAATGACCAAGAACTATAACATAATCGTATCACATAAAACATGCATAAAGGAAACATAAAATTTACACATTTCAATCAGAAGATATCAATACAACACATTGATATAATAAAAACATTATGAAAATCATTTTCAATACCAAAATAAAAGATAAGTAAAACATGGTATTTATTTTTCATTTAAAAAATGTTATGGCTTGTAGAGGAAGCCAAAACTCAAATAATGGTCACGGCGGCCGAGAAGTCTTTATCGCCGCATACGTACGAAAAAAAAAATCCCTTTTGTTGTTTAGTAAAACTCTTTGTATAATAAATATTCCATTTTAATAACATAAAATTCAAACGGGTTTATACACCGTATAAAAGAATTTTGTGCATAAAACAAAATATGCCTCAATGAAAGGAGATTGAGACGAAGTCCCATACCTCGGGTCCGACTTGACTCAATTGTTATTTAAACTCCAGAATAATAAACTTGTGTTAATTTATACTTTCTTAAGAACATTTTTCAAGTTCATTATTCCTTTTATATAACTTATTACCATGTCATGGACACTATGCAATTATTTATGTTAATAACGGTCGTTTTGTCGATCTTTGGTACTTGAGCCAACAAGTGTTCATGTGATAAAATATCCATTATATCCAGAATTATATTCATGATGTAGATATCATATATATCATATATATATAGTATATTCATGCATTTATAATATTACATAACATTTATAGGTAATAAATGAAATGCACCGTTCATGGAGACGGTAAGCCGTACGTACGCATGAACACTACTTTCATTTCTATTTTATATTTAATGGAATGAATTCATAATGATATAAAGGTATATTAAAATTACAGTATAATATCATATATAATATCATTAACTCCATCATTTATACATCTCACATATGGCATTAACAAATCAATTAACTTTGAGGGGGTGGTAGTCCACACTTCCTAAAATGAAGATATCGTGTTTACCCATAATGAAAACCATAAAGGTATGACATAAATAAAAAATACAGAAACTCAAGGAAAAAATAATCATATTATATATCATATAATAATATAGTGACATCCTAAAGGCCACCTTTTAATGTGTTAGAAGAATATTGAACAATCATCGTTTTGTGAGGCAGAAATTCGCCATCCACAGAAACAATATGCTCTTTAACCATTAGATGTAGGTGTCTGTAAGTGTAGCTCAAATAATTCTTAAAAAAAATACTAGTATATTGAATATACTGGTGCGGTTACAAACTAAATGAATAGAAATAGTATAGGGGGATGGAGAAGTAAAATAAAACAAAAGAACATTAGAGAAGTCTTTACTTTTAAATCGGGTAACTCCTCTTGGTTTGAACCAAAAGGGTTTCTTGAAGATCTTTCTACCTAATTTAAGGATTCTAGGATGAAGATAGGGATTTGGATAGATGAAATGATCATATTTTGTCCGATCCAATGGCTTGAGTGGTGTGTGTAAAGGGGTAGAGGTGGGGGCCTTTTATAAGAGGGAGGAGGGGCACTCTTGGAAAGTCAGGAAATGTTACTTTATATTGAAATGAGTTTCTGATTTTAAAGGTCCCACATTGATATATTTCAAGGATAAGGTGATAAGGGTTATAAATATACTCATGCAATAGGTCCTTGAAAGGTATATGTCTTAGATTTTACATTATCTTTTCATTTTATTTAAATCATTCATTAACGAGGTAATCACTACATCATCATGGTGTCATAAAAAATTTAGTTTATTCAATGTCTAAAAATTATAAAACAAATATCATGATGTAGGAAATCTTTTTATCTTTCCAATGATTATTTATAGTCCAAGATATCATTTATGTATACAAACTTAGAATTTATTTACTTGGGTGTTACATACTTTGTTATATTTAACTTTCTTTAAATAAAAAGATAAAAAGTCACTATCACACAAAAGTGATTACATGGGGTCCCAAAGTTTGGCAATAGACATCCCATGGTCGGCCATGACACAACCAGTAGAATTAGGACACAGTTTGGGGTCATTTCATATTATTATGTTATTATTTTATTACCCTTAACTACCCGATTACTAATTAATCATGATAATTAAAGATAATTACCGTCGTTACTATTAATAATGTTCAAAAACAAAAGAGTCTTAATTACATAATTTGGACCTTATGATTAAAAATATGGAATCCATTTTACCAAATTCCAAACACCAAAATTGCAATAATTAATTTAAAAATAATTCTCGTTGTCAAAATAAATAGCGGGGTTTTTAGAGACAATATCTATAAAAAGATTGACAATTGTTTATATCCAATTTCAAAGTTAAATTAATTCTAATGACCACCATTGGATTAAATGGTAAAAATATATTCTATTTAGACTTTAAAACCAATTAAAAGGACCATCTAACCGTATAATTAAATTAGATAAAAACGCAGTTTTGAAGTAAAATGCAGTTTTTTTCACTATTCAATAAGAAATGAACATTATCAGAAAAATACCAAAAATTTATCCAAAGTAAATTTCAATGTCCCAATGATAATTAATATGTTTATTTTGACAAATAGAGCTTATAAAATCGTCAAAATATAGATTTAAAAATGGTTCACCATCAAAAGGTGGTAAAACAATGTTTTAACAATATTAGAGAATTCTATGCTTAAGATTGGATTTATTCTCATTTTAAGTCTTTAAGACACTATATAAGTCATATATAGACATAGATATGAAAATCCATAATTCTTTACATACTTGGGATGTTACAGTTTGATGTTATTATAAAAATGGTACAACCATATTCATTATTTTATCAATCCTATGGATGGAAAAGTCACTATACGTGCATACGTACGGCTTACTGTCTCCACGTCGCGATGTAGTTTTTTATTCAACAATTAATTATTTGGATGGTTATAGTAAGAAGTAGAATTTCTGTAAATAATAAATATAACATTTTAATTATTTTTTATATGATATACCATAAAATTACATACTATTTCACCATCAACAGAATGAAATTGTTGCTCGTGCGTACCTACGGATTACCATCTCCACGAACGCAATGAGATTCATTTCCCATCATAACCATTCAATAAGAAATTTATATTATGATTAAAAAAATGTTTAATACCATAATATAATTTTTTATATGAATCAAATACATCCTATCCATAATAAACATGACTTGCGTATTTAAATATATAAAAGAAAAACTAATCAGTTAAAACCTGAAATGATGATACTACTGATATATTATAAACAAAACAATAATATAAAATCAGATATAATATCATATTTTTGTATATGGTTGTTGAATAATTTAATAAAAATTATTTAACTATTATACCAATGGTTAAAGTACCCTGAAACATGGAAATGTAAATGTTAATGGTTAATTTTACAATCACTTTATTATTTGAGGATGTTTATATGTGAGTATCAACTGGGACCTCTTTATCATCCACAAATATGCATCTTAAAAATGTATTTCAAAACATTTTTACTATTTCCTATTATAATGGTTAATGTCATTTATACATTTTTTTCTATTTATGAAATGTTTTGAAAGTAATATTTCTGTCATTTTTGAAATAAGTTACTTTATGAAATTTTCAAAAAAAACTAAGGTAAGAATGGTTTTTTAATGTCTACGGTAGGTGTGGGTATTTTCCATCATTTTAAAATCTTCAAAACATCTCTTAGAATATAATAAGAAATTTTTCAAAATAGATGTTTTATTTTATAATTATACGACGTTTAAATGATTTCAACTTATAAATAGATATTTCTATCAAATAGTTTTTATTTCATCTATGTAGACATCCTTTAACTGATTTTACAGTTGTTTAATTTTGATTTATTATGATACAATTTTCAATATTGTATTAATTTTATTTTGGAATATTTAACTATGGATGTGTAATTTTTATACCATTTAGGGTTTATGGTTAAAGTATTATCATTTTGGGTTCTATTTTTAATAAGAATGTTTATGTTATTTTTCAACCTTTTCAAATGAGAAATGCATTGGATAGAGTAAGTGACTGGTGGATCGCACTATAGATCCTCAATGCATCAGTAGGTCTAAGGAGACAAACTATTGTCTTGGCACAAGGACTTGAAAAATCGAATTTGTAATCTTGGAAAAAGGCTTTCACTATGTGTATATGATGTCCTGTATTATGCATTCTATCATTATGAAACTAGCTATTGATATTACAAGTCATAATTTGAAAAGTAGAATATCCTTGTGAATAAGTAAATGGAATTATTTGATTTAGTTTTTCTAAATTATTCTGATGCTTATGTTTAAAAGGATTGTGTTTTAGTCTTATGCATTACCTTAAAGGTTTGTGTTTATTTATTATCGTTTAGGCTGTATTGTTATCCTTACTGAGCATCTCAGCTCAACCCTTTCTACATTTACTATTAAACTAGTTGTGAAGAAGTATAATATGATTAACCTATAAGAATAGTCTTGGGGATATTATTTTGTTCAAATGGGAAAAAATCTTATTTTTTTTATTTCATGATGTAATGTAAAACTTATGTATGTATCTAGTACTTCCAAGGATACTAAAATAATCAGTATTTTGAGATTTGTTCTCCTATGGTCTTGCTAATTTTTTTAATAATTCATTTACATTGGGTAACTAGGGTCAAGGTGTTAGATTACATATCTAGGTTAAAAAAATTTTATAATTCATTTTTGTCCATGTTGATGTTATTATCTAAAAAATACTCAAAAACATCGAAAGTGGTCATTCAACTTGAAATGAATGTCATGGATAGTTTATCAATCACCTGTAACACTATAAAAAGTATTATGATAATATATGATTCATTAAGTATGCTCGTTCATTCAATATTTTTTTAGAACCAATTGCATATATAAAGATTCGTTTTAAAAACAATTTTTTCATATATAGTTTTTTAAGAATTTTTAATTCATAAATACCAACAAAAATAAATAAAATTATTATTATTTAAAAATAAAATATAAATATTTGTATTAATATAATTTTGTATCATTCATACTTAAATTTTTTAGGCCTGGGAATGTGGGGCCCACTTTTTCCAAAATAGAAATTCAACTAAATTGGTGGAACATGGGGATTCAATTTTTCTGTGATGCTCTAGGACCGTAAATAAATAATATTTTTTTATACTCATATATGAAGATTAGTATCATAAAAAATCATGCCCCCTAAATATGAAAGTAAAATTAATATCTATAACGACCCTTTAATAAAAATTACTTAGTAATTTATTCTCCTTGCCTTGAAATATCTTATAAATCTAGATTCATAAACAATGTGACCATTAAATAACTATTTATTTTTTTATTATTGATTTCTTTTTTATATAAATTACATCTCCTACCATTGAAATGTATTTAGTCCAAGGAACTTACATCCCATTCAGGTGGGCATAAATTTTTTCTTCTAATATATAAATTTAAAATATCTTGTATTGTGCATTCAATCAATTTAATACCTCCAACTATCAACCTAATGCATATTAAATTTCAATAAACCTAAATTTTCAAGATTTTAATCAAGAATAAATGTATTTTTCAAATGATAAAAATTGGTAATAATATAAATTTTAGAGGCCAGTACACATTTTTTAAATAGTAACTTCCAATGACACCAAAAATATGTGGTGTTCTTATTGGGAGATCTTTCCTCATAAACTGAATTAATTGATATCAAGAAATGAATAATTCATGGGAAGTATTAATGATTTTGATATATCATCATGTAATATTTATACATCATATTTATTAACTCTATATGATGTATCTAATGTATTGTATAAATTTTTTAATTACATTAAATCTATCTCAAGTCTCTCATTATAGTTGATAACTACTAAAATGATTTTATATGAAAAATTAAGAATGGGAATTACCATGTAAATAGTGTACTAATGGGTTTTAAAACAGTTTTAGTTTTAAAATAATCATAAATAACTCTCTCTAAACATGAATTATAACACCTCAAGCTTCCATGGTACACTTCTCTTTTAATAATATAGTAGCGTGTGTTGTACGCAACTTCGAGTTCTAACACACACCACAACCAATCAAACTAGTTGTTATGAATATTAATACCAACTTTTTGAAATTTTATAAATTTTATCTCTCAAAATGGACATCATTTTTGGATTCGTAATATCAAAATTATCCAAGGGTAAAATTTTTGAACTTTTCGGATAAAATTTATATTTTGATGAATAGTGAAAATTACTAAATTTTAATTAAAGACAACTTTTTTAAACAAAATAATTAATAGTGATAAATTATTAATTTGAGTGGTTTTAAAGTATATTTAGAATATGTTTTTACCATATTATACAAGGTTGGTCGTTGGAAATAATTTCACAATTAAACCGAACATAAACAAGTGTCAATCTTTTGATAGTTATTATCTTTTAAAAACATGCTTTTTATTTTAACATCAGAAATTAATTTTAAATTAATTTCTACCACCTATGTGTTTTGAATTTGGAAAAATGGATTCCATATTTTTAATCAGGATGTCCAAATTTTGTATATATGTATCTTTTATTTTTAGACTTTTTGAATAATTACTACGGTAAATATTTTATTTACCATGGTTAAAAGGTAAATCTGGTAAATAAGGGTAAATAAATAATATTATAATAATAATAAATTACCCTAAAACGTGTCCAAACCTTATTGGTTGATACATGTCCTACCATGAGAATATTGGGGTCGATTTGGGGACCCCATGGAGCCACTTGTAAGTGATAATGACACGTTATATTAATTAAGTTAAAATAAATACAAAAATGACATTGGCATATATCTTTTAGAAAAATAATTTTTACCTAGGGTTATATATGTTGGATTTTCGACTATAAAAATTCATTAAAAATATAAAACTATTTCCTATATAATTTTATTTTATTTATAATTTTTAGAAATTTAATAATTAATATTATTTATGACACAATAATGATGCAATATTTTCCTTATTAATGAAAGAATCAAATAGTGGATTTTATAATTGTTAAAATTATTATAATTTGAAAGTTTTGATGACATACATGAATTTTATTGCTTAATATGACATTATAGGATTGATTAAATGAATTTTTTTCTAATTAATAAATTAGTTAAGACTCTAACAAAAATCAATTATTGGATAGTGTGAAAATTCACATAAAAGAGTTTTTAAAACAAATATTATATTATTAATTGATATTAAATTCTTAAAAATCTATGGTTCATCCAAGTGACTTATATCATGATATTGTTATCATTAATGGACCACTTTTGGGTCTCATGGATGAATATAGTATGTTTATTAACTATATAATATAAAAATTCAAAGTGACATGTTAAATGATAAACTAATTAACTAAGAGTTACAACTATACGATAAGGTTAATATAGTGAACCAAACCTGTCTAAAACCTATTTGTTGAGTTTTTATAGACCTATCCCTTCCTTAACCTTAAAATAATCCACTTTTGAGCCATTAAAAACCGAATTTCAATTTATTATAAAATAATATTTCTAGCTTTTCCAAAGGTGCCCCTCACCCCTCTTATAAAAGGGCACTCCCCCTTATCACTAATTAACACATTCAAAGCCTTTTGGCTCGGCCAAACACTGCCCAAATACTCTATATACATTCCTCAATTCAACCTAGAGTCCTTATTTTGATCATAAATCCAACTTATGGAGCCCTTTTGATCAAATCAAAAGGAAGAACCCGAAGAAGAGGTAATGTTTTCACCACCCTCTTTCAAGTTCCTTTCTTCTCCAACTTCTTCTTTCTTTATTATTACCATTATAAAATAATAACTCCAGTATCTTATATGTACTGTGATGTTATTATAAATATTTTACAAACATATTCAGTATTCTATCCATCCTTTGAATGACATGTCACCATACGTTCGTACGTACGGCTTACCGTCTCCACGTCATGGTGTAATTGTTATTAAATAAATTATTATTTGGATGGGTATAATAATGATGTGTAATTAATTTAAATAATAAATATAACATGATAATGATTATGTATATATGATATACTATCGAATTATATATTATTTTAATATCAAAAGAATGATATTGTCACTCATGCGTATGTACAGACTACCGTCTCCACGAACATGATGAGATTCATTATCCATCGTATCCATTCAAGTAAAATTATCATTTGATGATTAAAAATAATTTTTAAGGACATTATATCATTCTGGATATGAATAAGATACAACCTATCCATAATAAACACAGTGTATGTAACAAATCATATACGAGTAAGTTGACACCCAAAACGATGATAATACTAAGATATTATTTAGAAAACAATGTTAAAAGATCATATATGATATCATATTAATGTATATGATTCTTGTGTAATTTAATAACAATTATTTCACCATTATACAGGAGGTTTACCTACCCCCAACAAAGGAAATGTACAAGGTAAGGGTTTATTTCACAATCTTTTCATTAACTGAGGTTGTTTATTCGTAATTATCAACGGGGACCTCTTTATCATCCACAACCATGTTTCTTAAAAACATATTTCAAAAAAATTCTTAAAATTTTACATAATATGTGTTAAAGCCATTTATACCCTTGTTTGACTCTTTATAAGAAGTTTATAAAGGAATATTTCTGTCTTTTTCCAAACAAGGTCATTTTTAACCTTTTCGACAGAATTAAGGTAAAAAGGTCTTTTTTAACTTATACAGCGGGGGTGGCTATTTTCCGCAATTATAAAATTTTAGAATCTTCCCTTAAAAGCTTAAAAGAATATTTTCAAAGTAAATGTTTTAATTTATAATTATGTGACTTTTAAATGATTTCAAAAAAAGATATATTTCTCTCAAATAGTTTTGATTTCATCTTCGTCAAAATCCTTTGATGGATTTGAAGCTTATTTGAAGTTTATTTATTATGATACGAAACATTAATATCAAATTGACGGTTTTGTGATATGTTTGACAGTGGATGTGTTATTATTCTACCATTCATGGTTTATAGAGAAAGTATTGACATTTCATATGCTAGTTGTATACGAATGTTTATTTTATGTTTAAACCTGTTCATATGAGGAATGCATTGGACTTAATAAGTGATGGGTGGATCCCGCTATACCTCTTCAAAGCATCAGTAGGTATCATGAGAAAAACTATTTTCTTAGAACAAGGCCTTGAAAGAATCTTATTTGTAGTCATGGAACGAGGCCTTGACTATGTGGTTATGATTGTCTGGCATTATGCATTCTGTCATTATGAAAGTGGTTATTGATATTTCATGTGATTATTAGACTAGTAGAATATCCTTGTGAATATGTATATGGAATTATTTAATTTTATTTCTTCCATATGATTCTGAATATCAAGTTTTAAAATTCTTTTGTTTTAGTTATACATTTCCTTAAATGTTTATGCTTATTTATGAAAGTTTCCACTATATTGTTATCCTTACTAAGCATTTGAGCTCACCCCTTTCTATATTTTATTTTTCCCAAGATGTGAAGAAGTATTTTATGAATGACCTACAGGGATAGTTTGAGGGGTTAAGAGTGTGGACTATGGAGACTATATTGTTGTAGTTTTCATTTTATGATGTAATGTAAACTTTATGAATGTATCTTGTTATTACAAGGCTACTAAACTAATCGTCCTTTCGAGACGTGATCTTTCTTGTGATCAAGCCAATGTTATGTAATAATTCACTGACTCTGGGAAACCAGGTTCGGGGAGTTACAGTTTGTATCAGAGGATGTTTAGTACAAATCTTGGAATCTAGATTTAGATAAACTCTGATTAGAGCACATAGATATAAGATGGACTTTGAGGATTAGTATAGAAGAGCTTCCTAGAATTTTTGTACTGTAGAGATTTTGTTTTTTTCCCTAGAAATACATCCCTTTCTAGATACGAGCAGGTAGAGGTGGCTCTGGCATAGATGTACCTAGGGTTAAAACCCAAAAACACCGCTTTGAGATAGACTCGAACGGGAACTGGTGCATGAAAACGGGCCTTGTTGTACTCTTGGTTATGACACTCCCAGGGGATATTCTTAGGATAACTATCATTTTTTACTAATCATTAATAAGGGTTTATGAGTATATAATTTCTCAAAGAAAACATTTTTATTATTATGGATTATATCCATAAATAGTTTAATTTATGTTAAGTGTTTTATAAGTATGGAATTATGTATTTTGATTCATAAACTGATCTAGTTTATGCCATTGTTTAGAAATAGTGCCTAGTTGAAGAAATGGAAACCATATCAATTCACGTACTCCATGTAGGGATTTCCATCCTGCTCAAGATAATTATAGTGGAGCTAGTGATGCAACTGGTGCTAATCAGCTAATCACCATACTAGGACAACTCACTCAGGTTATGAATAATAACCTTACCCATTTGGAGAACCCTGATCTGTAACATGGAGGATCAATTTTTGATCTCTTCATGATGAAACAACCACCAAAGTTCAATGGGGGTACAAATCCCTTAGTAGCTGAGTAATGGATAAATTCCCTAGAGAAAATATTTCAGGCTTTGGGGAGTAGTGAAAGGGAAAAAGTTATCATGGCAGTTTACCGCCTCACTGTAGATGCTGATCAATGGTGTTCATCAAATCAAAACACAAAGGAAGACAATGAAGTATCAAATATGGAATGAAGGAAGTTCAAAGATATGTTTTTAGAAAAATACTTTCCTCATGACCATCAAGCAGATATGGAAAGACAATTTCTGAGTCTTAGATAAAATGAGGATGAGAATGTCGCAAAGTATGAGGCTAACATTACAAGATTAGAAAGGTATGCTGAAGATTATATATGTAACCCAAGAAGTAAGATTGATAGTTTCTTTGATGGGTTAAAACCATTTATCTGTCAAGCATTAGTCTTACAATCCTTCTCGTCGTACGAAGACATTGTCTCATGTGCTATCAAGACATTAAAGGAATTCTATAAGTATTACGACTTTAAAGAAAAGCAAGATAAGAAGATATCTAATGATCAATCTGGGAATGGAAATAAGGGGAATAAAGGAAAAGTTGAATATCCATCCTGCAGTAAATGTGGGAAGAAACACCCTGGTACTTGCTTAAAAGGAATGGGAGTCTGTTACAAGTGTGGTGAAAAAGGCCACAAGGCTTGTGATTGTATGTGGAAGAAGGAATATGCCGATGTCCGATGCTACAATTGCAAGGAGATGGGACATTATGCAAATGAATGTCCTAAGAATCTGGGGATCTTACCTCAGAAAAGGCCAAGGGATCAAGGCCAAGCTTATGCTATCACTACTGCTGAGGTAGAAGCTCTGAAAGATGTGGTGGCAGGTAATTTAATGGTTTCTTCCGGTTTAGAAAATGCATTATTTGATTCTGGATCATCTCATTGTTTCATATCTTCCTAGTTTTCTAAGAAAATTATATATTTCCAATTTTATTTAACTAGGGAGTTGTAAGTTAAAACTCCTAAGGGTAGTATCATTGCAACAAAGTATTGTGAATCAGTCCCCATTAGAGGACATAAATTTTCATTATCCACTGATCTCATCAACATACCTATGATTGAGTTTGATATAATCCTCGATATAGATTTGATTTCATTCTATGATGTGAAGATTTATTGTAATAAGAAGGAGGTTATGATTTTTGATGATGATGATAAGGAACACCTTATCTTTAGAGAAGAATTTTCACCAACTAATTCTTATCTAGATCCACCCCCAGTAGCTCAACTAAATTTAATTATTGGGGAGGAAGTGAATGAAATGACAGTGGGTGAGGAAAGGAATGTTCAAAAAGAGGATGTACCTATTATGAAAGAATATATAGATGTGTTTCTGGAAGATTTACCTTGACATCCTCCAGAACGAGAAGTTTTAGTTTTCCATTGATTTAATTCATGGATCAAGGAATATATCGAAGACCCCTTGTAGAATGTCCATTTTAGAATTAGTGGAACTAAAGAAGAAACTAGAGGAATTGAGTAATAAGGTATTTGTTCACCCTAGTGTTTCTCCATGGGGAGTCCCTGTAATTTTTGTTAAAAAGAAAGATGGATCTATGAGGTTATGTATCGACTATAGGGAGATCAATGCTATAACAATAAAGAACAAGTATCCCCTACCTCGCATTGATGATTTATTTGACAAACTACATGGAGATCAATACTTGTCAAAGATTGACCTTCGATCTAGATACCATCAGTTGTGTGTGAAGAAGGAAGACATTCTGAAGACATCATTTCGAACCAGGTACGGGCATTACGAGTTTACAGTAATTCCTTTTGGATTGTCTAATGAACCCTCTGTATTCATGGATCTGATGAATTGTGTATTCAAGTAATATCTTGATGAATTTGTGGGGGTATTTATTGATGATATCTTGGTATACTCCAAAATCTATGAAGATCATGAAAATCACTTGCGCATTATCCTGAAGACTCTGAGAATACATGAATTATATGGGAAGTTTAGCAAGTGTGAATTATGGCATCAGGAGATTTCTTTTCTAGGCAATACTGTCTCTAAAGATGGAATCTCTGTTGATCCTTATATGACCAAGGAAATCCATGAATGGCCTGCACCAACGAGTATAACTGAGGTACGCAGTTTTATTTTTTTAGCAGGTTATTATCGATGTTTCGTCCAGAATTTTGCCCGATTGGATAACCCATTAACAAAGCTCACGCGTAAGGGAGTTAAATTTGTTTGGACAAAGGAGTGTGATGAATTTTTTGAAGAACATAAGAGATGATTATTCAATGCGCCTATATTGACTCAACCATCGGGGAATGATGGGTTCATTATTTATAGTGATGCATCGAAGAAAGGACTTGGTTGTGTCCTTATGCAGAATGATAGGGTTATTGCATATGCATCACGACAGTTGAAAATTCATGAGCAAAACTATCCTACTCATGATCTTGAGTTATCAGCTGTGATCTTTGCATTGAAGATATAGAGACACTACCTATATGGTGAAAAATGTGAGATTTATACTGATCACAAGAGTTTGAAGTATATTTTCTCACAAAAAGAACTCAACATGAGGCAAAGGAAATGGCTTGAACTACACATGGATTATGATTTCATGATACACTACCACCTGGGGAAGGCAAATAAGGTGGAAGATGCATTGAGAGGGAAAGATCATGGAGTTTTGAACTTGATGAGAATTGAAAGGGATCTTATTTTTATGGATCTAGTAATGTTGGATGTGGGAATCATCATGGAAGGTGAAACATCATTGCTTTTTCAAATGGTGTCAAACCATCTTTACTAGAAAGGATAAAGAGTTCTCAGACCGATGATGAAGAGTTTCAAAAGAAGATTAAAGCTATGAATTATCGGAGATTGAGAGACTTTGTGTATGAAGAAGGAATTTTTAAAATTCTGGAAGAGACTTTTTGTTCCCAATATACCTAATTTAAAAAGGTAATTGTTGGATGATGCTCATAGTCCCAATTTCTATGTACACCCTAGGAGCTCCAAAATGAATAGATATTTGAAGGAACATTTTTGGTGGGACAACATGAAGAGGGAGATTTCTGATTTTTCATCAATATGTATGGTCTTTCAACAAGTGAAAGCTGGAAGGCAACAGCCTAGAAGAGTCATGCAACCTCTTCACATACCTGAGTGGAAATTGGAAAATATCATGATGGAATTTGTCATGGGACTACCAAAGACTCCTAGAAGGAATGATGCAATATGGGTTATTGTTGATCATCTTACCAAGTCACCACATTTTCTTGATATATGATAAGATCTCCCACTGGAACGTCTAGCAAGACTATATATTAATGAAGTTTTGAGACTTCATGGAGTACCCCTATCTATTTTTTCTGATCATGATCCCCATTTTACTTCAAGATTTTGGAAAACTCTTCAGAAGGCCTTGGATAGTGAACTTCGTTTGAGCACTGCCTACCACCCTCAAACAGATGGACAATCAGAATGGACTATTAAAGCCTTATAAGACATGTTGACATCATGCTCACTTGACTTTCAGGGTATGTGAGATCAATATTTACCTCTGGTGGAATTTTTATATAACAATAGCTTCCATTCGAGTATTCGAATGGGACCATATGAAGCGTTGTACGGAATGAGATGTCGCACACCAACCTGTTAGGATGACATTGGTGAAAGAAAACTTGTAGGCCCAGAACTGGTGGAGGAAACGATGGAAAACGTGAAGTTAATCCAAAACCACATCAAAGCAGCTCAATATAGGCAGAAGAGCTATGTCGTTAACCAAAGGATGGATTTGGAATTTCATGTAAGAGAACATGTTTTCATGAAGGTGTCTCCATGGAAGGGAGTTATACATTTTGGTAAGAAAAGTAAATTGAGTCCCAGGCACATCGGAACTTTCGAAATTTTAGAACGAATGGGGAATGTAGCTTACCGTTTGGCAATACCGCCAAGTCTCTCCAAAGTTCACGATGTGTTCCGCGTATCACTGTTGAAGAAATACATGCCTGACCCAACAGATGTACTCACCTATGAGGAATTAGAACTGGAACCTGATATGTCTTATTGCAAAGAGCACATCAATATTCTTGATACAAGAGAACAAGTGTTGTGAAACCAAACGACTCATCTGGTAAAAGTTGTATGGAGAAAACATAAGATAGAAGAGGCAACGTGGGAACCCGAGGAACTTATTATGAAGAACCACCAGAGTCTTTTTAAGCAATAATATTCTAGAAATATTAAGGACTAAATTATTTGAAGGAGGGGAGAATGTAACACCAAAATATTCCACGGTATGCTTCTCTTTGAATAATACAGCAGTGTTTGTTGTACGCAACATCGAGTTCTAACACACACCACAACCAATCAAACTTGCCGTTATGAATAGTAATAACCACATTTTGAAATTTTATAAATTTTATCTCTCAAAATGGACATTATTTTTGGGTTCAGAATATCAAAATTAGCCTAGGGTAAAATTTTGGAACTTTTCGGATAACATTTTTATTTGGATGAATAGTGAAAATTACTAAATTTTAATTAAAAACAACTTTTTTAATCAAAATAATTAATAGTGATAAATTATGAATTTGATTGGTTTTAAAGTATATTTAGAATATATTTTTACCATTTAATACAATTTTGGTAATTGGACATAATTTCACAATTAAACCGGACATAAACATGTGTCAATCTTTTGATAGTTATTATCTCTTAAAAACACCCTTTTCATTTAACATCAGAAATTAATTTTAAATTAATTTCAGCCACTTCTGTGTTTTGAATTTGGAAATATGGATTCCATATTTGGAATCAGGATGTCCAAATTGTGTAAATAGGTAACTTTTATTTTTAGACATTTTGAATAATTAATTCGGTAAATATTTTATTTACCTTGGTTAAAGGGTAAATCCGGTAAATATGGGTAAAAACATAATATCATAATAATACTAAATTACCCTAAAACGTGTCCTAACCTTATTTTTTGATACAGTTTTGACCATGGTCATATTTTTTTCGATTTTGGGACCCTATAGAGCCACTTGTAAGTGATAATGACACGTTATTTTAATTAAGTTAAAATAAATACAAAAATGACATAAGCATATTTCTTTTAGAAAAATAGTTTTTACATAATGATATATATGATGGATTTTAGACTATAAATATTTATTATAAATATAATAATATTTCCTACATAATTTTATTTTATTTATAATTTTTATACATTTAATAATTAATATTATTTTTGACACATTAATGATGAAGTATTTTCCTTATTAATGAAAGAATCAAATAATTGATATTATAAATGTTAAAATTAATATAATTTGAATGTTTTGATGAAATACATGAATTTAATTGCTTAATATGACATTATATTATTTCTTAAATGAATTTATTTTGAATTAATAATGTTTTTATGTCTTTAAAAAAAATCAATTATTGAATAGTGTCAAAATTCACATAAAAGAGTTTTTAAAACAAATATTATATTATTAATTGATATTAAATTCCTAAATATCTAAGGATAGTCCAAGAGACTTAAATCATGATAGGTGTATCATTAATGGACCTCTTGGGGGTCTCATGGATGTATATAGTATGTTTATTAACAATATCATATAAAAATACAAAGTGACATGGTAAAGGATAAACTAATTAACTAAGAGTTAAAACTAAAATAAAAGGTCAATATAGTGACCCAAACCTGTCTAAAACCTATTTTTTGAGTGGTTTACGACCCATACCCACCTTAACCTTTAAATAATCCTCTTTGGATCCATTAGAAACCGAATTTGAATTTATTATAAAATAATATTTCATGCTTTTCCAAAGGTGCCCCTCACCCCTCTTATAAAAAGGCACTCCCCCTTCTCACTAATTCTCAAATTCAAAGCCTTTTGGATCGGCCAAACCCTACCCAAATACTCTCTCAAATTCTCTCACTAAAACCTAGAGGCCTTATTTTGATCAGAAAAACATCCTAAGGAGCCCTTTTTATCAAATGAAAAGAAATAACCCGAAGAAGAGGTAATGTTTTCACCACCCTCTTTCAAGTTCCTTTCTTCTTGAACTTCTTCTTTATTTGTTATTCCCATTATAAAATAATAAATCCGGTATCTTATATATAATGTTATGTTATTATAAATATGGTACAACCATATTAAGTATTCTATCCATCCTTTGAATGACATTCCACCATATGTGCGTACGTACGGCTTACCGTCTCCACGTCGTGGTGTAATTGTTATTCAATAAAATATTATTTTGATGGGTATAATAAAGATGTGTAATTCATGTAAATAATAAATATAACATGATAATTATTCTTTATATATGATATAATATCCAATTATATATTATTTTAATATCAAAATAATGATATTATCACTCGTGCGTACGTACGGACTACCGTCTCCATGAACGTGATGAGATTCATTCTCCATCGTATCAATTCAAGTATAATTATCATTTTATGATTAAAAATAATGTTTAAGAAATTTATATCATTTTTGATATGAATAAGATACAACCTATCCATAAAAAACATGGCTTATGTAACAAAACATATACGAGTATGTTAACACCTGAAACGATGATAATACTAAGATATTATTAACAAAGCAATGTTAAAAGATCATATATGATATCATATTAATGTATTTGATTCATGAATAATTTATGAACAATTATTTCGCCATTATACAGGAGGTTAACCTACCCCCAACCAAGGAAAATTACAAGGTAAGGGTTTATTTCACAATCTCCTTATTATCCAAGGTTGTTTATAGGTAAGTATCTACTGGGACCACTTTATCATCCACATCCATGTTTCTTAAAAATGTATTTCAAAAAAAAATTTACTATTATACAGAATATGGGTTAAAGCCATTTATACCCTTGTTTGAATTTTTATAAGAATTTTATAAAGGAATCTTTTCGTCGTTTTCCAAACAATGTCCTTTTTAACCTTTTCGACAGAATTAAAGTAAGAATGTATTTTTTAACTTAAACGGCGGGTGCGTCTATTTTCCACCATTATAAAACTGTAGAAGCTTCCCTTACAAGATTATAAGAATATTTTCAAATTAGATGTTTTTTTTATAATTATGTGACTTTTAAATGATTTCAAAAATAGAGATATTTCTCTCAAAATAGTTTTGATTTCATCTATGTCAACATCCTTTGATGGATTTTAATCTTATTTGAAGTTTATTTATTATGATAAAAAACTTCCATAATGTATTGATGGTTTTGTGGTATGTTTCACTGTGGATGTGTTATTCTTATACCATTCATGGTTTATGGAGAAAGTATAGACATTTCTTATGCTATTTTTAATACGAATGTTTATGTTATGTTTAAACCTATTCATATGAGGAATGCATTGGACTTAATAAGTGACGAGTGGAGCCCGCTATAGCTCCTCAATGCATTGGTAGGTCTCATGAGACAAACTAATGTCTTGGAAAAAGGCCTTGACAAAATCTTATTTGTATTCTTGGAACGAGGCCTTGACTATGTGGTTATGATAGTCTGGCATTATGCATTCTATCATTATGAAAGTGGTTATTGATATTGCATGTGATTATTCGACTAGTAAAATATCCATGTGAATAAGTATATGGAATTATTTCATTTTATTTCTACCATATTATGCTGATGTTCAAGTTTTAAACGGCTTTTGATTTATTTATACATTGCCTTAAATGTTTATGCTTATTTATGAAAGTTTCCTCTATATTGTTATCCATACTAGGCATTTGAGCTCACCCCTTTCTATGTTTTATTTTTCCCAGGATGTGAAGATGTTTTTTATAAATGACGTGTAGGGATAGTTTGAGGGGATATGAGTGTGGACTATGGAGACTATATTGTTGTAGTTTAAATTTTATGATGTAATGTAAACATTATGAATGTATCTAGTTATTCTAAGGCTACTAAACTAATTTTTCATTCGAGACTTGATCTTTCTTGTGATCATGCCAATGTTATGTAATAATGCACCGACTCTGGGTAACTGGGGTTGGGTTGTTACATGAATGATAATAAAATAGCACAAATTTTGTTGGTTCTAGGGCACATAGCCTCACTAGACTATATACTCATGTTAATAATAAATAAACCATCCCTCACTAATAATGATACCATTAGATAAAACTAAATACATGAAAATATAATATGTGATCAACCTAATCATCACAATGACGTGTCATAAAGAGAATCTATCCCATTTTTTCTATGATATTGGTAAAAATTTGTTAATGACATATAGAAATAGGGTCAATCATGATAATATCATACTATCATAGTTACAAATAATTTTTCATTTATTTTTCCCACTTAGAATGGAACAATCTAAAGGGAAATTTTTTTTTGATAGTGTGTAATTCGAAATCGAATCAATAATCATCATTTGTGAAATCATATCACCAAAAAACTTCAAATAATAGAGTGCACCAAAAAATTTATATAGAAATCATGCATAATTAATATGTCAAGTAAAAAACATGACCATATAACGAATGCGCTAAATAGTCAAAAAAAATTATCTTATCTACAAGAAAGATAATAGTTTTTCAATGTCAATTTCTTTATTAAATTATATGTACAACCATATATTTCATTTCATCAACTCTAAAACCATAAAACCTTCCAAATGGATATCCACCACTAAACATCATAAATAATAATACACAAACCACGCATGATGATAAATAACAGTACAGTATGAGTTATAATAATAATAATCTTGATAAAGGGAACTAAAAATTTATCCTTATGAATCATGATCACCAAAAAAGTCAATTAACATCCCTTGCAAACACATATATAAGGCTAATTTAGATTCTAACATTGGATTCAATGGAACTTTGTAAAAAAATTCCCACAAGAATAGTGAACTTTATAGTGGTATTGGTGTAGGAAAATGTAATGGATAGTTATTTTAAAGGAGATTTATAGTCATATTATGCATATGTACTATTCAAATTTTCATCTCCATTATAGAAAGGGTCTAGTTTTATTTTTCTTAGCCAAGTTCAATTAAAAATATCACTCAATTGGAACATTACATTAAAAGTTCTACTACAATAATCAATGTTACTATAGATCTGGCAATATTAAAATTTATTGAACATCACATATTCTAGGTCATGACCACTATATATAGAGAATATATTTGTATCTTATTCCTTATGTGGTTTAAGCCCCATAGATGATGTCACTATCATCCACACCCAAAAGTAATATGGTCTTACCTCCCTCTATTTTATTAATCTCAATTTCTCCAGATCCACTAAGAATGTGGATAACCTAATAATGAGAATCTCTTATATTATATTAAAACATATGACTAAAACTATGTATTAATGAAAATCTTGTAATGATTATGGGTGATTGGAATGTGGATCCACGGTGAACCATTAACCAATAACAAAATATATTTCATATTTTTAATTATTAACACATCCTATGTCTAACATCAATTATATCATTTAAAAAATACTAATTTTTTTAATCAATGTAAAATGAATTATAATTAAACTACATTTAATAATTGATATAACAAGATTGAAAAGGGTGTTTGGAACTATCTACCTCTACTAATCCCTTAAATTATCAATATTATTTACTATGATAAAAGAGTGATTAATGTATTAAAAACATATATTCATATAAAAAATTCCTAGGATGGGAAAAAGATTACTATTAAATTGTGTAAATGTTAACAAACATCCTATCTAAACCAAAATTAAACTAATGAATTCAGAATTCCATTTTTATAATTAAATATATCATTGTCTCCAACGAAAAACTAAAATTTTTTATGGGACATGATAATAAATTAATTAATAGTTATTTTCAAATTATTAACCGTTTTTTTCATATCAATCATTGTCACACCACGATTGACACTTCCTTTTAATTGAATTATTTTAAGTCTTTCTTTTGAGTTGCAGTTTGAACCGGTTCTTTTGTTTTTAAAGAAATTGGGATCTTAGAGGGGTGAGCGATTGTATGTGTGACCATGTGTATTTCCCAACATTATTAAGATAATGTTTTATGATTAAAATCATTATTAAACGGTCGCACGACTTTTCCCGCGATCATGCGCTCATCTGTGCACGGTGTCCAGGTGAATAATTAATGCAATTATTTTGCAATCGTTTTTTTATTTTGATTTATTATTAGTATTATTATTATTTAAGTTAATGTTTCAATTTTTTATTATTATTATTATTATTATTATTATTATTTCTGTTATTGTTTTTAACTTGATCATTTTTATTAATGGGGTTTTATTATTTTTAGTTTATTACTTAGTATTAAAATTTGTTGCTATTAATTATAATTTTGCTTTGTTCTTTAATTTTATTTTATTCATTATTCTTTATTTCTTTTTATCTTCTTTGATTATTATTTTATTTTTACTTTTATTTTTATCCTATTATTTCTCTCTTCCTCTCTTTTCTTTCTTTTTATTTTCTTCTTCTTCTTTTTTCTTTCCCTCCATCTCTCATGCGCACCCACCCTTATTCCCATGCAGAACCCCTTCCTCCCCTTGTTTTATTTCCTGTAGCGGACTCCCCTCAACCCTATCATGTCGCCCTTTTTCCCCATGCTCCCTCTATCACAGGACCAACTTCTCCTCTACCCTTCTGGCTACACCAAATGTCTGCCCCTCATATTCCCATCCAGTGATGCTCTGTCACACTCCGCTGCTCCTGTCGTCCCCGCTCGCACCAGCCTGGCCGCCCCAGCCTTCCTCGCACCGGACTCCCTCTTGCACCCAGCTACTCCTTCTCTTCCCTCCCTACCACCTTGAGCCGACGCCTCCCTCCTGCCTCGCCCTGGCCACGCCATGCCGCACCAATCGCGCCTCCCTTATCCACCTCCCTTATCTAGTAGGCCGCTGACCGCACCCTCCTCTACTACCCCTCATCCCATTTCGGATAGTCATAACACCCCCTACCATCTTGAACTGAGATAAACCATCCTCCGGTTTTTTCCAGCCGTGCGCGCACCAATCCCTTTAGTGCATTTACTTTCTACCAGCTCTCCTTTTTAATTTTCTGGCACCGCATAAGCTCGGACAGCATCTCGGACCCCTTTTTGTAAGTGCTCTATACCTCGATTGACAGTTCTTTTAATTTTTTTGAGTTGTGATTTGGGTTTTGGTTTCACGTTTGGTCCTATTATGGTGTAATTGCTCCGATTTCTTGTTTTTAGGGCTTATTTCTGTTGTTTATGGTGTGTTTGGTATGCATCAATAGTTTCGTGCCAAGCTTACGAGGTTTCCTACATTCCGAGGTAGGTGGTTCTACGTCCAATTATTATTTGACTAGTTAATTTGAAAGTTTAATTAGATATAGTGCAATTTAATTAATTTGTGTGGTGTGAAGTTGATTTTCATTGATGTTTATTTTTTTCATTGAAATTGTTTAGTAGCGTGTTGTCATAATATGTGTACTCAATGCTGAAATCATATATGGTTAATTGTTAGTGTTTTTTTAATTATGAGGTTATATTTTTAATTAGTTCTTTGGTGTGATTTAATTTTTACATGAGTTATAGTATGTCTTAATGTGTTTATTAGTGTGTTTAGGTGGTACGAGCATGCTGTTGCTGTGAAAACCAATGTCGGACTATTCTTTAGTGTTTTATAAATTGTGCAGTTACTTTGTTAGGATGTGCAATGGGTGAAATTGGTGTTTTGTTGTAGCGTCGATATGAGTTATATCTTAAATGATCATTTGAGTGGATCTTCTTGTTTTTTTTAGTTGTGTGGCGTATTTTGAAATGGTTTGACAAATATTTTTGGTAGTTTGTTTAATTATAGCAATGGTCTTTTTAACTATGCAGATGGTTTTCTTTAATTGCGTGCGTAATGCAGGTTGTGTTCCTGAGGTGACGTCGTGTGCATATGGTCATGTAAGGGGGGTTTGGGTCAGCTAGGTGTGTAAAGTAGTTTTTTTTCTCTTTAAAAATTTATTTATGAAAATTTGGATTTTTTTATTAAATAATTATTAAAGATGAAAATTTGTTTGGACTACATGGTGTAAAGGTTTTTGGGTTTTAAAGTCATGAGACATTGGTTGAAACTGTTTAATAAATTCTTGTGATGGTTTGTTTGACTTTGAAAGTGTTTTCTTTGACCACACTGTATTTTTTATTAGTCATGTAAGTAGTGAAAATTTAGTTTTGAAATATTTTTAGGGTGAGTATTCTTCCAAAATGGTATTTATGAGTTAGAGTAGTGGTTTTTGGCATGTGCGGTGTCTTGTTTTATTTGGGTGCATAAATATGACATAAGATATGAACTTGGAATTTGTTTTATCACAAACTAGGAAGCACGGGTAGCTAGGTGGGTAGACTAGACTAGTGGGCTAGTGTTCTGGAGGTGACTCGACCCGGTTTCACTAGCATGACTGACGATTGCAACACTAACTAAACATATGCTATTCTGAGGGCAGTGGTCTTCTAATCCATGTTTTCTAAGGGTCATGGCCTTCTAAGCCACGTTTTCTGAGGGTCCTGGCCTTCTAAACCATGTTTCACCGAGACACGAAGATCTAGGTACCCAAGCTAGCTAACACCCATATGGCCTCTCCCATATTAGTGCCCATCAGTTAATTTATCAATGTGACACTTTTGTTATTTTAAAAGTAACTGTGTGTGTGTGTGTGTGTTGTGTTTTAATTTAAATTGGTTCTTTTAAAACAGCTTTCTCTAAACCTGTTTTCTCTAAAGTTGTTTGAGAATTTAGTTCTTTTCTCTAATTAAAGTTGAAAATGTATTTGTCATTTAATAATTTTTCATGGATCCTTTTTTAGGTGGAATCTTACTGGTATTTTAGCTCACACCCTACATACACCCTTGGGTGGATGTAGATTCTGTTTCTTTCTCTTTCCTGGATGAGGCATTGGGCCTGGCGTTGGTGGTTCGGGTTGTCAGTGGAATCCTCATGTTGGTTTGGTGGCGACGTTTTGGGGATGTGACTCCTCATGTGGCAAGGAGGGTTTTGTGGAGTTTTTTTCTTGAAGTAGTTTCTTTTGGGTTTTTATTTCATGTTGTTAACAATAAGTCTGAACTTGGTAGGGGAATGTTTGGTTGCATGTTTTTAGTTTCAATTTATTTAGCTTATTTGTCTTATGTCTATTTAATTTGGTAAATCGTTCCCAAGTTATATTCTTGATACCCAGGCACTTGTGCCAGCCCTTGGGGATCGGGAACGCCCTTTGGGCCATGTCGCAGACCGGGTCGGGCGCCGGGTCGGATGGCGACCCATCCTGGTTCGTGACAAAATGGTATGAGAGGAGGTTTTGTTCTTGTTAATTTGGGCGTCAGGTAAATCGAAGATAGTATTGTCGGTACTCGAGTGGTAAGTGTTGGAAGAGCGTCGCAAACTCTTTCTCTTTCCGACCCTCGAGTAACTAGAGGTAGTCCTGGATTTAACTTCTTCGGATTTTCTCTGTGTGGATGGCGGATGACAAAAGGATTGAACCGATACTAGGCGCGGTCTGACATGGAGTAGCGACCCATGTGATGCCCGAGAGTATGGTTCGACCCTCTTGGTGGTTGGTGCTTACCTAGGGCATGGTCAGCTAAACCATGTAGCCGGGTTAGACATGACCACTAGTCCTCCGTCTAGGTGCTTTAATGTTTGTGATGTCTTGCTTCAGTTTTTTGATTGGCATGAAATTGTTTCCCTTTAAAAAGGGAATTGGACTTCGGTGCCACTCTTATTTTATATTGGTGTGCGGTTGGCATGATACATGGGTTGCGTTCCTCTTGGACCTTGTTTTTGGAATTTGGCGTTGATTTTTCGAAGTTGAATTTCTAAAAGGATGTCTTGGGTTATCTGAAATTGAAATGGGTTGTTTTATAAATGAAAATCATTTTTAAAATATCTCTTGAATTTTTGAAATGGTTTGGAAAAAGATATTTTTAGAATATTGGGAATGTTTTGTTTTGAAAGCAGAAGAGCCCTGTTTTTTCCAGTGGTATTCCTATGGGTTCTTGCATGTGAATGTGGAAGTGATTAATGGATAGTTGGTGGATTGTGTGGATGGGTGTCTGGGTGGAACATAAAAACAAATCTGTGAGGCATCTAGGAATAACATTGGTGAGTAATTGATTTTAAAAGCTGTATCTTATTTCTTGAAAAGTGGGGTTTCCTCTCAAACGGGTTTTTGTGCTTTAATGGTTTTGGAATTTGGAAATGGTTTTGAGTCCAAAGTGAAAGCGATTAAATCAAAAGAGTTGTTGGTTTTTGTTGTACTGTGTTTAGTTTTTCAAGCAGGTGATTTTATTTACGGATAAATTGATGTTTTAAATTGAAATTGTTTGATTTGTGTTTGGTATATGGATGTTTGATTTGTGATGTGTTTGGATTTGTGGAAGGTTGTTTTGTGTGTCTTGTTTTGGATATGCCCTCTAGAAATGTCTTATGGGTTCCAGTAAGTCTCTCTCAGTTCTTGGCCCAACTCAGACTCTCAGTGGAGTGACAGAGTTGGGTTCTGCTCGGTTGTGTCATCTTTTTGTAGATGTTGAGGTCGAAAAGGTATTGTTTAATGATTTGTGAAGTTGGGAGTGTCTTCAGTTTTTAAGGAACTATGAATGTTGTGTGGGTGTAAGTTGTCACGTGTGTCTTTGGAGGAGCGAGACTATATGAGTAAATGATGATCGTCTCGTTTTCTATGAATAATGATTTCTTGAGATATCCTCAAGACTGCCTCCATCTTGAGGTTTCACCTAAAGAAGTGAAGGCGAGGGGAAGTGGTTGACCTCATAGGTGCTCGACCAGTCAACTGGCAACGAAGGGGTGCGTTGACCTTTCTGATGAACATGTTTCATGTTAACAAGAGGTTGTGTCGAACAATCAGTTAAAATCTCGTAATAATTTTTGGTCTTGTTCATACTGTGGTAAGTGTGGGTTCCTCATCCAATGTGGAGTGTGAACCAAAGGGATCTATTCTTGGAGTGCCCCTTTCGTCAGTTTGCATCGCGCGTTTGATAGACTGCTCAATTTCCTATCTCTAGTGAGGTCAGTCGGGCACTCTAAGTTGCTCACTTCAATTCTCATTTGGTATGCTGACAGAGTTTCCATTTGGGACATGAGGAGAAGTATGCATGTTGCTTTTCCGGTAGAGGAATTTACCGTCAGAGGTGGTCATCTTATGACTGCAAGGCTATATATGCTTCAGACATTAGGGCCCCAGCCATAGGTCTCAGGGTGAAGCTTGTGCGCAGTCAAAACTCATCGGACGTGGTATGAGTATGGTCTGACTTAAGTCTGCAATGACAGATGGCGACCTGGCTTGGTTTGGAGAATCCACATTCTTGTAAATCCAGCAGGCGGGATCTGTAAACCATCTTGTCGGTCGCTTAGGATTTGAAATTGTACTCGTTTTGGGGATGTCCTCGTCTTATGGAATTGACACACACCCATCCAGTTTACCGCTATGTTTTGGGGTTTTTGCTGTCAACACCATCTTATGGGGATTCGTGTGGTCCACTATGGAAATTTTCCGTGCACGTCAAACTGTGTTGGTGGGATTGTGATGAAGCATCTAGTCTGTATCTCTCAAAGTAAACTGAGAATTCCCGTGCAGGTTTCGTGGTGTTGGGAAATTTTAATATGGTGGGGAGACCCGCCTCGGGTCTCGCCGTCCACCCCTCTTTTGTTGGTTGGATAAACATAGGGCGCTTTGATGGTCAAGAAAGTGTTAGAGGTTTGTAGGAGGTTTGGGATGTTTTGGTTTGTAGAAACAATTTTTGAAAAAACCCTTATATGGTGGGGAGAACACTATAGGACGTGCTTGTGGAGGACTCTGTTTTCAAAGGGCGTTGGGCGGAGAAATCCCTTACTTCTGCTCCGCCTGACCTCGACCATGATAACTAGTTAGCTTGGGTAGTGGGTCGCTTGACAAGTGTTCTTGGAGATCTCGAGTAGCTCTGGTGATCTATAAGGTAGGGTTCAGGGTGTTCAATTTTGTAGTTTTTTTAATTGAATTCCTTGTTGCTGGTTATTTTGTTTTGTGATTCTGGTTTAGAGATCATCGAATTTTAAGGTCATGGGTGTTCTGAATACTGGGCCTTCAGGCGATTGAAGTTTTGTTTTAGGTGTCTTTATGGTCTCACCTGGAACCCCTGGTTGACCTAGTCTTTTGGGACTTTTTGGGGGCAAAAAGTTTCATGGTGGGGAGAATTTTCACACCCCGACTGACACTTCCTTTTAATTAAATTATTTTAAGTCTTTCATTTGAGTTGCAGTTTGAACCGGTTCAATTTTTTTTAAAAGAAATTGGGATCTTATAGGAGTGAGCGTTTGTATGTGCGACCATGTGTAGTGCCCAACTTTAATAAGATAATGTTTTATGATTAAAATTATTATTACCCGGCCGCACGACTGTGCCCGCGATCATGCGCTCATCTGTGCACAGTGTCCAGGTGAATAATTAATGCAATTATTTTGCAATCTTTTTTTATTTGGATTTTTTATTAGTATTATTATTATTTAAGTTAATGTTTAAATTAATTTTTTATTATTATTATTATTATTTCGGTTATTGTTTTTAACATGATCATTTTTATTAATTGGGTTTTATTATTTTTAGTTTATTTCTTAGTATTAAAATTTGTTGCTATTAATTGTAATTTTGTTTTGTTCTTTATTTTGATTTTATTATTTATTCTTTATTTCTTTTTATCTTCTTTGATTATTATTTTATTTTTACTTTTATTTTTATCCTCTTATTTCACTCTTCCAATCTTTTATTTCTTTTTATTTTCTTCTATTTTTCTTTCCCTCCATCTCTCATGCGCGCCCACCCTTCTTCCCGTGAAGAACCCCTTCCTCCTCTTGTTTTATTTCCTATAGCGGACTCCCATCAACCCTAGCGCACCGCCCTTTTTTCCCCATGCTCCCTCTATTGCCGGACCACCTTCTCCTATCCCCTTCTGGCTACACCAAATAACCGCCCCTCCTATTCCCATATAGCGATGCTCTGTCGCCCTCCGCTGATCCTGCCCTCCCCTCTCGCACTAGCCTGGCCCCCCCGGCCTTCCTCGCACCGGCCTCCCTCTTTCACCCAGCTACTCCTTCTCTTCACTCCCTACCACCTTGAGCCGACTTCTCCCTCCTGCGTCTCCCCAGCCATGCCATGCCGCACCGATCGCGCCTCCCCAATCTACCTCCCCTGTCTAGTAGGCCGCTGACCGCACCCTCCTCTACTACCCCTCATTCCATTTCGAATAGCCGTGACACCCCCTGCCGTCTTGAACCGAGATTCACCATCCTTCAGTTTTGTCCATCCGTGCATGCACCACTCCCTTTGGTGCGTTTTCTTTCCAGCATCTCTCATTTTTAATTTTCTGGCACCGCATAAGCTCGGACAACATCTCGGACTTCTTTCTGTAATTGCTCTATACCTCGATTGGACGTTATTTTAATTTTATTGAGTTGTGATTTGGGTTTTGGTTTCGTGTTTGGTCTGATTATGGTGTAATTGCTCTGATTTCTTGTTTTTAGGGCTTATTTGTGCTGTTTATGGTGTGTTTGGCATGCAGCGAGAGTTTTTCCAAAATCCCACGAGGTTTACTACATTACGAGGTAGGTGGTTCCATGTCCAATTATTATTTGACTAGTTAATTTGAATGTTTAATTATTTAGTGTTCTATTTAATTAATTTGTGTGGTGTGAAGTTAATTTTCATTGAAGTTTATTTTTTTCATTGAAATTGTTTAGAAGCGTGTTGTCATAATATGTGTACTCAATGCTGAAATCATCTCTGGTAAATTGTTAGTGTTTTTTAATTAAGAGGTTATCTTTTTAATTAGTTCTTTGGTGTGATTTAATTTTTACATGAGTTCTAGTATGTCTTAATGTGTTTATTAGTGTGTTTAGGTGGTACGAGAATGCTGTTTCTGTGAAAAACCATGTCAGACTATTCTTTAGTATTTTATAAATTGTGCAGTTACTTTGTTAGGATGTGAAAGGGGTGAAATTGGTGTTTTGGTGTAGCGTCGGTATGAGTTATATCTTAAATGAGTTGTTGAGTGGATCTTCTTGTTTTTTTTAGTTGTGGGGTGTATTTCGAAATGGTTTGAAAAAATTTTCTGGTAGTTCATTTAATTATAGAAATGGCCTTTTTAACTGTGCAGACGGTTTTCTTTAATTGCGTGCGTAATGAAGGTTGTGTTCCAGGGGTGACGTTGTGTGCATATGTTCATGTAAGGGGGGTTTGGGTCATCTAGGTGTGTGAAGTAGTTGTTTTTCTCTTTAAAAATTTATATATGAAAATTTGGATTGTTTTATTAAATAATTATTAACGATGAAAATTTGTTTGGACTACATAGTGTAATGGTTTTCGGGTTTTAAAGTCGCGCGACATAGGATGAAACTGTTTAATAAATTATTGTGATGGTTTGTTTTACATTGAAAGTGTTTTCTTTGACCACACTGTATTTTTTTATTAGTCATGTAAGTAGTGCACATTTAGTTTTGAAATATTTTTAGTGTGAGTATTCTTCCAAAATGGTATTTCTGAGTGAGAGTAGTGGTTTTTGGCATGTGCGGTGTCTTGTTTTATTTGGGTGCATAAATATGACATGTGACATGAAGTTGGAATTTTTTTTGAGCAAAAACTGGGTAGCCCAGGTAGCTTGGAGGGTAGACAACACTAGTTGGCTAGTGTTCTGGAGGTGACTCGACCCGGTTTCACTAGCAGGACTGACGATTGCAACACTAACTAAACATATGCTATTCTGAGGGTCATGGTCTTTTAAGCCATGTTTTCTGAGGGTCGTGGCCTTCTAAGCCACGTTTTCTGAGGGTCGTGGCCTTCTAAGTCATGTTTCACCGAGACACGAAGATCTAGGTACCCAAGCTAGCAAACTCCCATGTGGCCTCTCCCATATTTGTGCTCATCAGTTAATTTATCAATGTGACACTTTTGTTATTTTAAAAGTAAGTGTGTGTGTGTGTGTGTGTGTTGTGTTTTAATTTAAATTGGTTCTTTTTAAAGCAGCTTTCTCTACACCTTTTTTCTCTAAAGTTGTTCGAGATTTTAGTTCTTTTCTCTAATTAAAGTTGCAAATGTATTTGTCATTTAATAATTGTGCGTGGAACCTTTTTTTGGTGGAATCTTACTGGGCTTTTAGCTCACACCCTACATACACCCTTGGGTGTATATAGATTCTGTTTCTTTCTCTTTCTAGGTTGCGGCATCGGGCCTGAATCTGGTGGTTAGGGTTTTCAGTGGCATCCTCGTGTTGGTTTGGTGGTGACGGCTTGGGGATGTCACTCCTCATGTCGCACGGAGGTTTTTTTGGAGTTTTGTTTTTCTCTTGATGTAGTTTCTTTTGGGTTTTCATTTCAAGTTGTTAACTTTAAGTCTGAACTTGGTAGGGGCAGGTTTGGTTGTCTGTTTTTAGTTTCAATTTATTCAGCTTATTTGTTTTATGTCTATTTATTCTGGTAAATTGTTCCCAAGTTATATTCCTGATACCCGGGAACTTGTGCCAGCCCGTGGAGATCGGGAACGCCCTTCGGGCCATGTCGCGGACCGGGTCGGGCGCCGGGTCGGATGGCGACCCGTCTTGGTTCGTGACAATCATTGAACTCATCAAAAACACCATGTTTTGGGATCACTAAAACCACACAAAAAAATTAGACATGTATAAAATTAATAAATTCTCCCCTTAGTGAAAAATTTCAAAATTTCTCTTAAAAATTATAAATTTAAAAAATGTAAAAATTTTATTTTATAAGGATATTAATTGAGTTTCTCATAATTGAAACACTGAGAATGAGCTTAAATTTTCATGATATTTTATGAATACTCAAATTGATTATGATTATCTTTATAAATAAATTGAAATTCAATATAATGTTAAAAAATACTATAATGTTCAAGAATATATTTTCTAGAGTTAATATTATTTTTTGTGTTTCAGATGTATATCAAATGTTAATAATATAGAATATGATCTCAAATTAAAAAAAATATTTATGAAAATGAACATATATTAATTTGAGACATGTTTGAATAAATAGTTCAGTATGTATTGTTTAAGAAAAAAAAAGATAATTTTTTCAATTATAATTATTTTTGTTATAAACAAATGAAAACTATTTATAAGAGAGAAAATGATATTTATTAGTCATTAATATTTGATAAACCATTCATTTTTTAATTAGTATCTTTTAAAAATGTCACATAAATAAATCAATATATGATCATTATGTGACCTATTTTTTATATTTTTGAATATTTACTCTTTCATATGACCAAATTTTTTATCAAAAAATAATTACTAAATAAATGTTCTTGAATTATGGTGTAAATTTTTCATAATGACCACGTATTACTTTATATGTTATAAGAAGAAACTTTTTTTTGGTAGGAGTGGATACTCAAGATGGGGGGTTGAGTTGAGTTCCAATTAAAATTTCTATTAAGAAATATTTATGGTTAAGAAAACCCCCAATTTTAAAAATGTCCAAGTTAATTAAGGAAGTAGGAATGTAAATGTTTAATTGGTCAATATTTTTCTCAAAGGGTGATTAATCCTCAAATTAATTAGTGTAGAACACTAATTCAACTATTGAAACAAGATTACTGAATTAAAAAAATACACAGACAAACCAAAATTAACTATCAATGTATAATAAAAAATACTTTTATGTTTTATCAAAAATAAGAAGTAGATAATTTCAAAATAGAGTATATGATGATTTTCACAACAATGTAAACAAGAGGTTCAGTCTCAAGCCAAGACCAAATCCTCTCCACTTGGTGATCACCTGCCACCAAGAAGTTTGTTTTAAAATTTTATACACAGCCTGTATCAGGATTTACAATAGTTTTCACAAATAGTCCAGGGAACACACCCTCTACGATAGTTCTTTATGGGAAAGACAAACAAAATAGACCACACACAGTCTCTTCCATAGTTATACATGGGAACCATAAATAAAGTGATGTTTTATGTGAGGATTTTTAATATCCTCTAGTTCAAGCACGTGAGACAGTGTGTGATATAAACATACACACACACATCTCAATGATATAAAATAAATACACTCAATAGATCAGTTATGATGAAAAAGAGTTTAGATGGTTCTATGTGTTTGCAGTTCAACTCCTGACTCCTTGGAATGAGAAATATTGATGTTTGAGTCTATCTATGGAATTTGTTTCCAAAACAGAGTGTTGCAACTCTAGGTTCACGTTTTCATTGTTCTTCTTCTGATGTTGATCAAGAGTTGATGAACCACATAAGGCAGGAATGAGTTTATCCCAGAATTATCTTCATGATTCTTGTGGGTTTAGGATATTAGTACTGGATGATTAAGCTTTTTGATCTGGAAAGTAAGCTTTATCACACATCTCAAGAAACCCCTTCTTCGGGTCTGTGTATATGTTACTCATCTTGTTTTTTATCTTTGATCCTCTTCTTATTTTTTGGTATCCCTTTTTATATTTGATGTTCAATAATGGGAATGAGTAGATCATGTGAATGATTTCTCGTACCTCATACTATCAATAGTATTGTCTCCTGAAACATTTACAATAATCATTAATTAATGTCAGAGAATTTATTTTATCAAATATGACCGTTAGAAAAGTATTTTTCAAATTGAAAAAGTATGGAAGAATAAGCATCGGTAGACTAGTAATGGTGGCCTTCATATCGGTAAGCGTCAAAAGTAGGTGCACCTCGGAAATCTCCAACTCTAAACTTTAACTGTGTGCTCACACCAGTAACCATGTACTAGTGACCTTGTCGCGGTAAGCCTATAATGGTGACCTTTTAGTGGTGAACAAATAAAGGTAACCTTTTATTAGTAAGCTTGTAACGGTAAGATTATAACTATAAGCTTGTAATGGTAAGCTCGTAAATGTAAGCTTGAAACGTTAACCTTATAGTAGTGACCTATATACTTAGATACATTATACACTGTAAGCTTAACCAATCAAGCAGTGAGATTGATAGTATATGAATATTACTCTATTGGAATAGGAAACGTTAATGGAACATAATTAAGAAAACAATGAAGACCTGGATCTCACTTAAATGAAAACAAGATTTGGGATTATCAAAATTGGATTTTTGATTATCAAAACAGGATTTGGGATTATCAAAATAGGATTTGGGATTATCAAAACAGGCGAGTCCAACACTTCTAATAAATATAATTATAAATATCTATGACCCATTGTGAATTTTTAAATTCAAAACACTGTAATGATTTTTATATTAGATTTTGAGGATTTATATTCAAAAAATTATCTTGGGTACTCATAATAATCTATTTATTACATGAACAAATAAACTAGATATCAATGCAATACATTATGATCTCAATTAACTCAACTTATTTTTATAAAATTATCACTCTTTATGATGTAAAAAATGTTATTTAATGGATTAACACTAATAAATTGAAATTAAATATTTCCAAAATATTTGGATTGTGATCTCTAATTTATTACTTAAATGTATAAATAAAATTCATTTCCACTTGACATGTAATATTTTTTGAATTATGTAATGCTTGTTTTGAATTAATACTGTTGTGTGGATATATTCTTATTATTGATATCACATTGTGTATTGTGTTATATGTTATTCAATGGACATGAAGTATATATGTGATTTCAAATTTTTGATTGAAGGTTGTGAAAGATATATTTAAAGTTGGTGTTTTATTTATATCACTCTACGGTTTGGGTTATATTTTAAATCAATCATTGTAATGTGTAAACATGATATTATAATGTTTATAAAAAGTATCGAAAGGTTTTTAGAGTTCCAAATCATGATTAGAAAGAGTTTTAAATTTCCATTAACGAAATTTAAATCCATTTTATTACAAACATATTGATTAAAGTAAAGAATTTGTGTAATAAAGTAAAAAATTATATATATATATATATATATATAATATTAATAATTTTTTGCATATAGTTTTATGATGATTAAATACAGAAAATTATAAGTAATTTATAATGATGTCCGATCATTAAATTAATTGGATAGAAAGAAATATATAATTGTGAAGTTAAGGGAATGTGACCGGCTATTTCTAAATTATCCATGAAAAGGAAAAATGGTTTTATATGAAATTAGAAGATATTTTATGTAACATATGATTTTATTACTAAGGAATATTTTTAGACTTTGTAAGGACCCAAGAAAACCTTAAATGGGGAAAAATTATTCTATTATAAAAACAAAATATCTTTTTAAGTTTTTCTATTCTACTCACTTATTCTAGATTATTTTACCTCATTAGAAGAAACAATATTCAACCATTGATTTTTATTAAAATAGTAAAACACATTTACAAATATGTAAACAAATTTAAGAATGTTAATTTTAATTTTTAATATTTAATTGGATACCAATATATTATACACTAAATATTGTGTTGGTGTACTAAAACCATTATAACTCAATATTTTTGTGGATATAATGTTTTAAAAAAACTCATCACCAAGTATTATTTCTTCTCCATCACTTAAACCTAATGAATTCATTAGGATTTAAAGTTTAGTGATTGAACATTATTTCCCATGTATTTCTCCCACTTCTTATCCTTTGTACACTTATTTGTTAAAGTTGTTAGTTTGTAACCCAATTGGACTCTTATTATTTTAAGAATAGGAAATTACCTTCAATAATAGTAAATCATGTATACATCATATTTCAATATTGTTGATATGATTTGAAATTCAAAATTACACATACTATTCACTTTTAGATAAAAAATAATCATTTTTATATAGAATTGAGTATATGATTCATCAGTATTATGTTTATAAAATTAAAAATAAGACTCCAGATGATTATCACATTGATGGTAATACACATCATTACATTCAATTATCAATTAGTTTAATTATTCACTTATATCATTAGAAATACTCAAACCAATTTTTTCCTATATAAACATAAAACACATGAACTATATATTGCATTAATATTTATACATGAAAGTAAGAACTGTGCAAGAAGACATTATAGGAATATTTATCTTCCCTACTCTGAGAACACACAGTTCCAAATATTCTATGAAATCCTATAGTACACATTACTCTCTTTACTTCTTTTAAAATGCATTGTCTTACAATTTTACTCTACAATATATATATATGTATATATATTTATTAATTTTGATTTTAAATTTTAAATTCAAAAAAACATTAAAATCTAAATTATGCTTCTTTGAATATACTTTTGGGTCATTTTTTCATTTAATAAAAAACATTTAAATTTAAAATGGTATTAAATTGATAATGGATTAATTAATAAATTGGGTATTTAAATACCAATAATTTTTTTTGAACAAGACCAACATCATGTTTCATGGTGTTACATACTCTTTTATGGAATTACATATCATTTAATTTTTAGTTAACATAAAAGTGATTGATGTTTTATGGCATAAACTATTTATAATGTTAGGGTCCATGATTTTGTAGAACTATAAAATATTCTTTCTATTAAATTGTGTTGTATTATATTCCTTTCTAGTGCATAAATCCATTCACATGAACGGTTATGTTGTAATGAAAATATGTAGTGAAACTTTATTGAATTAGTATACTCTTTTCGATGTAATTGATTTCTCTAGCCTATACATAGAAAGGAAGACATGTATATAATTTCCATCAATCTGTTAATAATACACCCTCCAAGGCATAAACTTATTCTATAGGGTTACCCCCTGCAAACATTTAAAAAATAATCAACTTATGCATTTTAATTTTTTTTATTTTAAATTAATACCCTATATGATGTATTTGTCTCATGAAGTGTGGAATTTATCTCCATGAGAATGTTACCGTTAAAATATCGACTTCAATGTGTCGATATCCAAAAAATAATGTGTCATTCAAATCCCATGGTTATCATTATAGTGTAAATTTTAATAATGGAGTGGTTTAATTTTATACTAATTCAAAACATTAAATTAATACAATTCAAACATCCAAAATAATATCCATTGAAAATCATATCTCATGCTCAAATTATTTACTTAAAATATAGAAATCACAAGAAAATGTTTTTACTAATAACATCATCTTCTTCAATATATTTCCATGAACTATATTTATTTCTTATAAAAATCATCATTAAATATAAAACGTTATCATATCTCAAATGGGATAAATTTGATTTCTCATCCTTGAAAAATTCCATCAAATACTTTTCATCATCATTATTCATTATTGAAACATCATCATATTATTAAATTATATTCCAAATCATAAGTATCTCTAGATATAAACTATGAATTAAAAACCCCCCAAGAATGAAAAATATGCAACTTCTCTAATTATCTTATAAGGAATATGTTTGTTTACATCCAAACATCATAATCAGAAACCCTCCAATAATGAAATCTATTCCTTATTATCCAATATCATTCTTATAAAATATAGTGAAATAATTAAAAACATTATAGAATACATTATGAAATACAATTTTTATTCATTAACATTTATCTGTAAATACATTAACCAACATATGTATTACTTTATCGAATACTTTATAAACCATCTCCACCATAAAAAATCATAAATTCATTCATCCTATAATCATTTCTTAAAATATATTTTCAACAAAACTAACAAAAACATATGGTTATAACACTGTACCCCTTTGTGTTTTGGTTCAAAAAATCTCATACTAACAACTGCCACCCCATTTCAACCAAATTAAAATGTTATTATTTTATTATTTTCTCCCCATATTGGATTCTCTCTATTTTGACTTGAACTTTTTGTTCCCCTGTGTTCCATAGGGACATATTCAATAGCCCATACTTCCAATTTATAAATATAATTATTGAACCAAATTTGTATGAAAACTAAACATCATCTCACACCTTAGAAACACACATAAGTAAACATTATTTTACATGTACTAAATATATATTGATAGTTGCATACATCCTAAGAAATATCTATCTGTAGATTTACCTCATTATAATGAATAATAAAAATATAATCTAACCCTATTGTACTAGTGCTCGATGTCATAAATTGATATCGATATTAAAAATAACATTACTATCCATATCCTTCAGTAATTATTATACAACATTAACATCTAGATAAATTTAAAAACATGAAATGTGACCATATTCTGATATTAAAATAATCACACATAATATTATGCGTATAACAAGTTAAGCACTATATTTTCATTCATTACATGTATAAATTCAATTTATTCACTTTTATATAACTGATTCCACTTGATATAAATTTTTTTCCTTTCTTCACTGAAAAACATATTCAGATATGGCCAAATGGGCTTTGAAGACTAATCATATCCAACCACCACTAATTTCATCATATTTAAAATAATACAAATTAAAAAAGTTATCTATAAAATGTATAAATTTAATTTTTTAGCATCCCAATATTATCATAACATAAACAAAGATCATACATGAATTCTATGTATAAAATAGTTATAGAAAATAAACCTCCATTTTTATAGATACATATCTAATGATATGTTAATAAAGTTTATTATGGACTTCCATCAATTCAAAAAGTCATATATCATTAGAAAAATTAATTAAAACTATTTCCAAATTATTCTTGTGTATTGAAAAATAATTTAAAATCAAATAAACCTTATATAACAACTGATGATCATCATTCAAACATACCCCCAGTGATTCCCATTATGAATATTTTTTACATCTCTTTGGGATCATTATATATATATTGAATATATTTAAAACAAAATGAAATTTCATATTTAAAAATATTCATATTATAATTCTCCACCATCGTGAGGTATAAACCACATTCATTAACTTACCAAAAATTGATTCCATTTTTATAAAGATATTTTTTCTCTGAAATCTATTAGTATTTTACTTGTATTTCATGCACAATTAAAATTTATAAATTATAAATGTTCAAATAATTCATATTACCATTACTATTAATCCATCTATTTTTAACATATATACCCACATTGATTATATATTCCCCAAAATACAGCATTGATGAAATTATGGTACAACTCTAGGAGATGGGTAACCTATATCAACATCAATTTTATGATTGCGGTTTCTCATGATAACTCAAGCCATTTTTTTACTCTTCTAATGAATATTCCTCTGAGACTCACCACCAAAAATATCATTACATATGTTTGAAACTACAATTTTAATCTTTCGTATCTTGATTTTATTCTTCATTAGTTGAATCATTTAATTAATACAAGTATCCTTATTCAAATCATCATCCATTAAATCTTTTATAGAATTATTTCTCAGTACAAGATAAAATACACTAATATTTTAGTCATGTTTTGTAGTTATGTGAATTGAACCACTTAAATAAAATTCTTTCTGGTCCTCTATAGATAAATGATATAATTATTTTTTTATTCTTACATTCTATGATTATTTATATTCCCTAAAATGATTGTGGTTAAACCCTATCAGTATTTAAATTACGACAGGCATACCTTTGATACTAAACATCTATATTAACTTGTATTTTAATTATAATATAATATTGTTCAATATAACCTTTACTGTTACATTGATAACATATTCTACTACAATAATAATTTATAATTTTCATTGATGCAACAATCATAGTTCATTATATTTGGGATTAAATAAATTGAAATTAAAATCACATATAGAATTTTCCATTGAATTTACACATTAAAATCATCTAATACTATAATTTTTTATATCTAGAATATATTTATGTTCCTCTTTTTCATGAATTCTTATTTTCATGAAAAAGTGTTTCTCATATTGAAATATAAATAATATTTATTACTAAAATTCCATTCCATGTGACCAATTACATAAACAAATATTTCATCTCCCAATGAAATATCCATAAATATCAAAACAAATAGGGGATTTGATGCATGGGAATATCTTCAATGTCTGCAAATATTTATCTTTCAATGCAAACTTCTATTAAGAAACATAAATTTGTTTAGAAATAAAAATTATTAAACATGATACATTGAATTTTTCCCATCCAAATCATGTATTTTGGATATTATTATTTCTAGATTCTATATTTTTTATTTTTGGTTATAGATTGTTGTTTCTATTTAATAACCTTTAATATTTTACATCATTATAATTATATAGAGTTTCTCCATAGTATTATAAATCATCAAGCTCTTATTTTTTCCTTTCATTATCTCAGAATGGTAATTATTTTACTTATGAATAACATCAATATTCTTATTACACTATAATATAATAGTATACCTTATTACTCAATGAAATTTTCCATCATATATAATTAACTCCATCACAAGAACATGTTCATCAGTTGTATTTATATTTTCATTCTTTTATTTTTTCATCCTTGTAATTATAACCTTGGAATGAATCTCCTACTCCATGTTCTTGTAACATTACTCTTAATATTATATATAAACACAATTATTTTCAAATTCACTCCTTGATAATTGAACCTCACTCCTAAATTCTTAATGAATCTTCTAACTACTACACACAGAAAATATTTATTCACCATGTTATTTTTTCCCTCTTCTATATAATCATCTTATAATTATTAATATTATTAGAGACTCTTATATTTATATTTACACAAACTGCATACTATTTTGTTAGATTTGAATTTAAAGATTTCCATTATATATTTATTCTTATTACTATTCTTAATTTTATACAGGGGACATTATTATAAATAAATGAGAAATCGTATCAAAACATTTAATAGGTTCATAATCTATATTGGTAGATGAAATCTGAATTTAATTAGTTATTTCAGATTCATGAACATAAAAAAACATCAGTTTTCATACACATTTCTTTATAAGTCTTTTATGGGAAAATATTCTTGAATTCATTTTATCTAAGAAATTTAATTAATTAGGTATTATTATAAGAATCCATATATAATTTCCATTATTTCTAATACTATAAAATTCTATTCTTTCATAGAAAAATAGTTAAAAGTTTTCAATAAATTAAATATAATTCTAATATGTTCTTCTATTTATGATAAAAACTTCTTCATACAAGTTAAGAAATGATTTCTATAAAAGAACTGGTTCTTTTACAAGAGAAACAATTTCATGAATTTTATTCAAAATAAAAATTTATATGGTTGAATACTTAATATCTCATTTCCCACTAATACCACTTTTAGGAACCTGAGATGCATTTATATGAATTTTGAATAATTTTTTGAGAAGAATTAAACTTATTTTAATTATTTCACATTCTTTGTACTTAAATTTAATCACATTCCCTTAATATAAGAAAAAAAGTCAAACTTTGAGTTCTTATTTACATAAAAATGCATATATAAATAATTTTCCATTGAAATAACATAGTTATTTTACTTGATTAAACTTTAATATGTTACCCAAGGATTATAAACTCAATATTTTAATTGTGAACTAAATCGACAATAGCTAAATTTTTGTGTGAATAAAATTTTTTTTGTAAGGTAAATCCTCAGTAATTATCAATTTCACTTCCTCTTTAGCCAACAATAATTTCATGAAGGTTATTAGTAATGGGATATGACAATATTTCAAAGGGTTACTCCCACGTAATCTCATCTACAAAATGCATTGAATTATGTAACAATTTATATATGTATATGTTTTTTTTGATTTAATTGTCTTAAAATACAATTAAATAATAGATTATCAAATTAACATAAAATTCCCCTCTTTTTGATTCCCCAATAAATTCCAAATGTTACTTTACATTCTACTCCAAATTAAAAAAAAATTGTATATACGGTTGATTCATTGATACTTCAATCATACTATTACATAATATAAAATAATTCTCTAGATAAAATTACATCCAATTTAAATATTCATCATCATATTCCATCTTCAGTTTGTTAAAATATATATATACATATATATATATATATATATTGAAATCCTCAATCAATTTTTTTAGATATATTTCACTAGACTTCCTCTCTTTCAAAACCTAAAAATTCAAACATTCTCACTCTATTATTTAACTTCAAATCTAATTTTCAACACAAATATCCAATTATCATTACATTACTCAAATCTATAAGAACAAAAAATTTATCTTCTTCTGTTGGAACATATAGTATCCTCTAATCTCTTATCATATTTTTAAATAATTTATCATATCCTTTCATTTGTGATGGTATATTTCTATATATACATAAAATAGATTGAATATAATATTTGGAATTTATAATATAATTTACATCAAAATTCACCTACATAAAATCCATACATTGGACATTTTTATATTTAATCTTAATAGTTTACATTCAAAATGTTATTTAACAGATATTAGAATAATCACTAGATCACTATAAAAATCATAATCATCACTGGTCTTAAAAAATCACAAATATAATGATTTGTGGAATACAATAATCCTTTACATCCTAATGGAGATTTTTTTAATAAGTTAACTCAAAATTACTTGAAGCCTTAAAGTGTGGACCATGTATTCTGATATGAGAATCCTTGATTTTCCAAAACCATAAAATATTTTTTTTTTGTTTTTTCATTTATATTATAAATAATTCTAATATAGTGTAGAAATCATTTAATATGATTGGTTATGGTTTAGAGATCCTCTGGGTTGGATCTTCATTGACCCAGTAGACTCAAAAATGTATAATTTAGTTATATATTATATACAAACAAAATTAAAATATCTTGAATTTCATTATATATGTTATGTCCAGACCTTCCATGGTGAAATAAAATTTATATGATGATCAAATATAGACATCAAAAAAATAATCATTATATATTTTTCCATTCATTCTGTTAAATTAAAATGATCCATAGTGTATTTTTCTCATCAATATTGAACTTCATCATAGTTATTCAAGTTAATCTAGAAATATTGACTATGGAATTTCCATTTCCAAAACTAGAGTTTGATTAAACAAAATTTTATATCTTGATAACATTTTCTATTATAATATGGCATATAAAAATGTATACTACATTAATACTATATTTTAGTCACTTAAAATCATCTTGAATAAAATCCAATGAACATAACATCTCAGGATTTAATGATTCAATAAAAAAAATAAGAACACAAAGAAATAGTTTCCATTTAAAACATCACCATCATCAAAAAAATTAACACATTTTATTCTCTTCCTCCTTAAATAATTGATGAGCCTTTAACAATATCATGTATTCAATGAATTAAATGTGATTTCACTTAAATTTGACGATCAATCAAACCCCTTTCTTAATCACGCTACTTCATTTAAGCTTCTTTCATTTCATAAAATATCGTCTAATACATAAGTTCATTTACAAACATCCTTTGGAATTTGAAACCCTTTCAACATGACACAAATTTAGGATATAAAATTATTTTCCAATTCATAATTATATTAAAAAACATTCAATATAATCTAAAACCCCCAATGTATGAAATAAAATATATATTCACCAATATATTTCTTGAAAAAAATGAGAACTTTATCTACAATTCCATAAAATACATATTGTTACACGATTATTATTCACCAATATCTATATTTTAAAATCTCATAAAACATATCAATAGATCAATGATATAATTCATTCAACATATCCACATTATAACTTCCTAACACCATTTATAATAGTACCCATTATTTAAAAAATATAATACAAAATGATAAAAAACCTTAGGTTTGAGAAACTCATTAATGATATTGAAATGAGTTTATTTTTGAAGCCTATAAGATACCATGGTACATTCAAAAATATAGTTTTGAACTATTATCTAACTCAACCAGAAAATAATCTTAACCACCATTTGAAGCAACACTAGAATAAATCCAGGGGCTAACCAATATTGGAATTAAAGCTAAACAACATTCATAGGTTAACATAGTTTTCAGTGTTCTAGTCAATATGGTTATATAAGAAATGGGTACATATCATCCACTTGTGTTGGTCAACATGGTTATAACACCCTTTGATTTCAGACCGTTTAAATTAAACAATAATTCAGTAGCTTTGGGCACATAACACATAGAATTAACATAAAATCCAACTATCATACAACAAAAAAAATTATTATTACATAAATTTTATAATAGTTATTAGATAAAAATATTGTATTCAATTAAACTAATTACATATTTTTATTTTTATTTTCATTCGTAGAACCAATAAAAATTGTATTGTATTTTACCTTAATAAGATAAATTTATCACCATTAAAAGTAAATTATAATATTTAAATTTTATATTTATAAACTAATATGTCAATAATTAGTCATTTATATATTTTAAATGAAATATGATTACAAAAATTAATGTTTTAGAAAGTAATTATTTTTTTAAAAAAAAAATTATAAACATTAATTCAAATGGAAAATCATATATTTTTTAATTTGAATTTTAAATATGAAAAAAATAGATTATTAATGTTAATATTTTATTAGTATATGGTTTTTTATACTTCTAGAATAATTTATTTTTATCTAAATAATAGAAAATACATATTTTTCTAATATTGTCTTCTTTATTACATTATCATAATACAATAATGATATAAATACCATTGAAAACAATTTTTTAACTAAATGTATTTTTAAACATTAATATAAATTATTTTAAAACACAATTTTAATTTTATAATACTAATATTTAAAATTCTATAAATAGGAGTAATATTTTTCAATAGAAAATGTTTTTATTCACTTGTATGTATAATAATTATTCATCACATGAAGGAATTATATCATAAAAAATGTATTTTATATATTATATCAATATAATCATATTATTTTATAATTTAAATTTATTTTCTATGTACAAAAATTATTTTCACTATGATTAATTTTAATTACCATCATAAGGAAAAATTTTATAATTTCCATGATTTTCTTGTTTGCAATGGGAAATATTAATCTAATAAAATAATTTAATAACTTCTCAAAATCTTATCTAATATATGCTTTTAAAACCCATATATAAATTTTTTATAACTCATTTAATTATTAATCAATACTAACAAATATTATGATCACTTAGTTGTAAAAATAATATGTTTTGGTAGAACAATTTCTATATATTTTATATTTATCAATTTGAATGATATATTAATCTTAATTATAAATTTAGTTATACAATATGGTATGAATATCTGGATATATGGAAATATTATTTGGTTATAGGGTTACCATAATTTTTTATAATATATAATATTAGGGTAATAAATAGTTTCCAAGGTAATAACCAAAATGGTAAAATGTCAAAAATGAGTGGTAAAATTATTGAATCATGTTTAAAAGTGTGAAAAAATGTGGGAGGTTGGATTTATAGACCTTATATCAAATATAAATCAATTATATATCACATTAGTAACCATTTAATATTAAACGGTGTTATTTTATTTATTGAAAATAAGAGTTGTCCACAAAACATCCCTTTTCTTCACTTATAAAATGGGATAAATTCCACCCTCTCATAGTTTCACATACCCATTGAAATTTACATGAAAAAATACCCAAATCTCCTATCCTATAATTATAATTAATTTCTAGAATCCCATAATCACTAAATTTTATCTTAATTCCCTCCATTCTAAGGAGTTCACCAAGAAGAACATTATGGTCTCAATATAAGTATTACTCACACATTACCCATTCTTATTAATATTTATCTTCCAAAAAAACCTATCCATAGTAATATAATTGATTTAGTGTCTATAGTTTAATGATGTATTATTAAATTAATTTAATACTCCATATTATTGTTTCTAATAAACTTATTAAACCAAAAAATGATGCCCTTTTGTTTGTTCAAATTACCACCTCCAAAAAATGATGTATTAAAATTTTCAAACACTAATTTATTCATAAGTTATATGTTTGTAATTAAATAATAAATGTATATATTTTATATAATTATTTTTTGAAAAATTATAATTTTAATACCCCTTAATTCCCACTCAATCTTTGGAAAATTACAACATTAATCGTCTGTTGTGTGGATGGACACCTCCATAAATTATCTTTTTTTATTTCTCTTATTTTTTCTTAATATTTGTCTAAACCAATTAAAATTTTTTTATAAAACTAAAAAATATAGAGATAATATCTGTATTATTCCATTATAATTATTTTATATACTTCTTTAACCATATGTTCCCATAAATATATATTGATAATGTTGCAATATCATTATTCATCAAAATTTGGTGTGCATGCCATGGAATTGGAATTTGGGCCACAAGGAATCGAGGGATTAATGAATGTATGAATACATGATAAATTATAGTATATCCATTATTATTAAAGAATTATTATTCAATATATTTTTCAAACTAATCACTATATTTAAATAGTGATAGAGTTTTCTTTCCATCATCCCATTAAGATATGAACATAAGAACTAAAATATGGATTGAACCATCAAGAGTTCATCTAAGAGAAATCTTGAAAAGTTAATTGGGAAGGTTTTTTTATAGTTTTGTAAAAGTCTTTGGTCATGTAATGGATTGACAGACATTTTTATATTGGGAGATAGTATAGATAACTATATACCTCATGGCCTCTTGGACATGTATGTGTTTCCTCTCAACCTAGATAAAAATTGGATTATCTAATGAATGAAAAAATTCAATCGCCTTTGATATAAGGATTAGTGTTACTAAAATTAATTAAATATTATTAGGTTGATTAAATTTTTAGGGAAACATAAAACAATAATACATTTTAAATAAAATATAAAAATATTATAAATAGTTTATATTTAATTAAATATATAAAAATAAGTTTCCTAATATAGTATCTTATAAATATTACATGATTATTATATATGTTATACACACGCTCACAATGAATTAGAAGAATGGTATGGGTTTTTTCTCTCAATTTTCACCCCTTGATTGATATTTATTATTATACTATATATTTTCTTTAAAATGAAATATCAACTTCTATATCAATATTTTGGACATGATTCCATTATATATCATGGTTTTCATTGTTCTGTTAATTTTTCTATCACTCAGGGAAATTTAACTAATAAAATAAAACATTATAAAAGATTTTTCCCCATATTCAATTCTTTGATATTCCATTGTATTTTTCACATTACTTTAATTATATTGTTTATATTATTTCTATTTTATTCATTAAACAATTAAATATCTTTTAATTATACTACGAAAATATTAATTTTTCCCACACATTCTTTCAAAGGGAAATAATTTAAATTTTCTATGGACTTAATAGTTTTCCCTATGAAAATTATTTTCCCTTGAGTCATAAATTATCTACAAGATTCAGATCTTAAAAATCTATTTTTACCACCAAATTACTTTTCACTATATAATTTTTGTCTTTTTATCTGTAGAAGTTAATTTTTTTCATCTATATCAAATTCCAGGATGAAATACCTTCTCAAATAAATTTTTAACATTGGGGGGGAGTAACTACAATTTATTCCAATGGATCTTGTTCCTCCAATTCCATATTCTCAAACCCACCAATGTTTTCCTCCATTGATCTGAACTCTAATAATGATTAATTCATGTGATCGATTTAATTCTTACCAAAAATATTAAAATAGAAAATTTATCTCCCTCTATATGATGTGGGTTGTAAATAAAGGTCTGATAAAAATTTTAAAAAAATTTAAGTATCATCTAGATACTTTTTAATATATAATCCATGTTTCTCTATAAAATCATTATTAAATTTTCAACAATATATTATTACATATTTATTAAAAAAATAATTCCTAAAATATCTTAAAATAAATTCTTTGCACCAATTTTAAAAATGGTTTCAAAAGAAACAGGTGACATTATCACTTATAATTTATTTATATAAAAAAATAAACTTCTATTTAAATTTATTTGGGTTTTCCCATTATTTTCAATATGATTTTTAAAATTTTTCAATATTTATCATCATTTTTTAAATTCATTCTAATGATTCAAATTTTTTAGAATTTAATTATATTCTTATTTTTCGATGAGATTAATTTAAAATTGATTTCATGTAAAAGGGCCCAGTTCCTTCATGCTTTGGAACGTAGAATTATATTATTATTCTAAATTATCGTTCATTATTCCATTGATTATTTAATTATTTTATTACAATTGAGTAATATTAGAACTTCGAATGAGAAATGATAAATCAATTATTATTTTCATTACTAATCAAATTTGTTGTATGACCATAATTCTACATCATATGTCTTTATAATATAAAATCCCTTTTGATTTCATTGATTGAAGAGTGTTCACTTAGAAATCATACCCCGATAGGTTGGGGAAATAATATAATTTATGTTATTCCATTTTTATATAGTATTTAAATCCCATTTTCTCAATTATATTGATTAATATGTATTTTCATGTAATTATATTTATATACTCCTTTATTTTCTGTTTGTATATAATGTTATTATTGTTGATGTAATCATGCAGGTTTTTTATGTGTCTCAATTTAAAATGGATATAAAAACCATTGTCATTATGTGGTAACCTTTTTATTAGATAAAGTTGTATTATATTTTGAAAACATTTGTATGTATAATTACGGGTTATGTAATATATCACCCTCTAATGTAATTTTTTATTTTTATACATCATGAGGTAATCAGGCATAAACTTAATTGATTTATTTATATGGATATTGGAATAATGAGTTTCCTCATATTTTTAGACATGTATATATTTGGATTGAAAATATAATCATAAATAATAATGAGTTTTTTCATAAGTTTTTAATGTTATATTATTCTGATATATTTTTCAAAAACTCATTACTCTACATTTCTATGATATATCAAATATTAATTCAAATTATTATACATACATTATGGCATCTATTATTATGATTGTTAGAAAATGTTCACACACTCTTTTGATTCGTATCTTAAAATTTGAAAGGAATTATTTGATGATTAATGGATTTTTTATCAATGATAATTTAATTATTATTTTATAATGAACATATATTATACTCATTTTATCTTAACTTTAAAGCTTAATATCATTAACATTTATCATTTATCTTTTCCTTTACTGATTGTTTTAGGTCACCCCTTTCATCCGCTTTTATTTACCTATGTTATGAAGAAACATAAAGAGTAAAATGGGTCTAAAATAGTGGCCTTTAGGGAAAATTTTTGGGAGATCTAAAATAATGTTTATGGTGTATCATTTTTCTTATATAGTTAAAAAATATCCATTAGTTGAAAATTCCATGGGTTTAATTATTTAACATTTTGTCCAAATTCTCTAAAACTCTAAATCTGAAAGATCACATTAATGTATTATAGTGAAATATTTTCTTTAATGTCATGAAATTTATAAATACACATATGTTATGAATCATATTTAGAGTCATATAAGAGTTTAGATAACTTTTGAAAATAGGATATTGTTTATTGAGGAGAATTTAAGAGATAAATTTCATCAAACAACGATAATTTACGGTCAAAAATAAATTCAACGGCACATGTAAAACATTATGTTTCTTGAGGTAGTATAAAAAATTAATTTTTTAGATATTAATATAATTTGATATTCCTATATCTAAGTGAAATTTTTAGTTATACTTCATCATCTAAAAATTTAAGAGAAATTTTTTATATATTAATTTTCTTAACAATGAATCCCCTATATAGATACAACCTGTAGATATTATGCCATAGAATATAATTTCCCTTGGGAATTAACCATGAAAATATCTTGTTGGGTATTTAATCAATCAGTACCTAGCTCATGATAATATTTCATAACTGTAAAAATAGTTTGAAACTTATTGAGGATACACCATAATCAATTAATATTATCTTTATGAAAACATTATGAAGAATTTTATTATGATATTAACTAATTTTGAAAGCAATTATTATAGGAAAACAACCATTTATAACCTATGATTGAACAAATTGATTCATATGTTAAACCTAAGGTATCATATGTTAAATATTAACACATAATAGGAGAATAAAACATCATATTCTTGTTTCTATATTCAAAATTTAGAGGTTATGGTTATCATTTTTGTCATAGTATTTTGTTTTAAAGGATCATAAAAATTAATACATGAAATGTATGTATCTAGAAACCACTATTTCATATAACAAAATATTGGATCATACATTATTGATATAAAACCTTGTTAAAAATTTTTTGTTAGAAATGGTCAATTTGTTATTCTTGATTGTCTGGTTAGAATTATTTCACAAAAGAAATCAAATATTGATGTAGTTATCTACTTTCACTATTAGGTGATATTTATCAATAATCATCTGTTACATTCTAAATTTTATGAGGATTGTGTGAAACATCAAAGTATCATACTTTGTTTTTTTTTTCATAAAAGTTTGGAAACATATATTTATTTATATTATTGTTCTATAAATTTTATTTCATAAAAAGATTATAATTTCATGAAAAACAATAATATAACACAGTACTGAGTTATAGAAAACACTTATGGATTATATATACATAATTTTGATGTAATAAATAGTTGATTATTTTTGGTAAAAGTGAGTTAGATATTATTGGAAACCTTGGAATTGATTATTTATTTAATACAAACTAATCAATTATATCTTTCAGGAACATTATCTAATTTTTAGGACAGTGATTTATAATGTCTTCTTCTTGACAATATGAGATACTGAGATAAATATTTGAGGGTTATTGAAGGAATAAATATTTGGAAGAATATATTTTTTTTGTCTAATTTTATTGGGATTCAAATGTTTTTTTTTGGAAAAGTATTTTATAAGTGAAATAATATTAGGGTATATGATTATATGAAATATTAATGTGTTTTGAGGAAATATAAGTATCCAAATATAGCCTAATATGGTTATAGGGATTTTATTTTATATATAATTTCCTGATTGATAATAATGTGAAGAATACTATCACCTACATTTAACATATAATAATAATTAAAATTATGAGGATTACAATTATTTATTGGGAAGAATGTAACAATTAGAGATTTGGGATCCATTAAATTAAAATGATATTTAATATCCTCTATCACTCAAAACACATAAATAACCCCATGATTAAATAAAATTATGACATATTAAGAATACCTAAATAATATAATCACTACTAAATAAAAAGATAATAATAAATTAAAATAATAAAATATTTCTAATGTTCATGGCCATTGAAGAATAATTAAATATATTTATTATATTTGGAATTAGGAAAATAAATTGTTCATTCTTAATGGTTTATTAAAAAAGGTAATATTTATATTTATAATCTAATATTTCAAAATTATGTTATGTAACAAATGTTTATAAAATAAGATTAAGAAAACATGAATTTTATAAATATGTCTTCCAAAATAAAATAATATCTTTATTATATATTTATTTAAAATAGTTTATAAATTTTAGAATTTGAATATAATAAAAGTAAATTATTTTTTAAATTAAACCATTCATAATTATTTTAGTTTTTTAAAAATTAATTTAGTTTAGGTGATTATAGAAGACTATATAGATTTTTCTAATACTCTCGCTTTTATGAATTTATCATAATAACATAATGACTAAAATGTACTTCAAAAATAATTCAAAAAAATATAAATTTATAAATTAATATAAATCAATTTAAAACAATATTTTGATTTTATAAATCTCATGTTTTATGTTCTCGAAACAAGAATCATTTTTTACTGCATGAATAGTTTTGTTAACTTATCTTAAAAAAATCATACCTTATATAAATTAATTAAAATGAAATTGATTTCTTATTTTACATAATAATTTTTACATAATGAAATAATTTCATCTTCATTTCTAGCAATAAATGCATGATTACATGGATTAATGTTAATTTTTATGATAATGTTAAAATTGTTATTTTCAGATAATTGTTTTATTAACATTGTGATATTCTTTATAACAAAATAAATTATTCCATTACCAAAGAATAAATATGATACATATTGGTTAGAAATATAAATATATAGTAACATGTTTAAAAGGTAATTAGAACTAATTAATAATAACAACACTTTCTATTCAAAACAAAAAATTTCATCAAAATAGTTTTTATATATACTAAATGTTGGTAATTTAAGGTTAATTTAATCTTATTTAACAATTAAATCAGTCAATATGGTAAAAAAAACTATTTATAAAATAGACATTAATTTATAAGGGTTACGTTATAATTTTTTTTTACTATAAACTAAAAATGTAAACACTAGTTTCCTAGATAAAAAGGAAAAGGAGTTAAAATGTAACAATTAATCTGTAAAGGTATTGAAACATGTTTATTGTGTGTAGAAAAATTGGGCCAGAGGATTTATATACATTTTACCTCCAAATAACACCTTATTTTTGACCTTTTTGAAACATTAACCCCAGGAATTTTTTTATTCAATCATTGAAGAATAATTTGTGTTCGAAAAACTGATCTTTTCTTCAAATATAAAAGATGATAACATCCACTAAGTCAAAGTTACACGTCCTCTTCGAAATAATATTGAAACCATACCTAATTGTATTATCCAATTATCCATTTTATTATGTAAAAACATCTTTGTGTATAAGTTTCCCTAATTCCTTCAATTCAAAGGACATCATTAAGAGGATGTTTGGGGTCTCGTCATATGAATCACTTACTTACTACCTTTTCTTATAAAAAATTATGTTATAAATATTCCCTAATCATTGTAATATAACATAATTTTTATCATTAGTATAATTATGAATTATAATATTTATTGAAAAGTATATTATTACCTACACATCGACTTAGATAATTTAAATTACGTTGACATGAATTTGTGAAGGCTACAGCATCAATGAAATGATGTCTTGTGTTTCTTACCACTTCTTATTTTCAGAGGTTTTAAGGATAGAAGTAAAAAATAAATTTTACATGTATAATATAATTATGATTAAAAATATAAATAATATAAAACTCCATCATTCTCACTCATTCATCTAGAAACAAAAATGTAAATCAAGTGTTATTAACCCAAATGCCTACAAGAAATAACATTTTTCATTTATCATGTTTATATTTATATTAATTATTTATACAACATTATTCAAATATAATCCACCAATATATATATCTGACGTTATTATTATTCTACAATAATGGTATTAAAAAATCATTAACCATTATCACCCATCAAGTTATAACGTGATCATGTTTTGGTTGATTTAACCACTAACTTGAATAACATAATAATACTCCATCATGAATGACTATGGAAACATACATAATAATGTTATTATAATTTAATAAGTAAATAATTATTTTTAGGGATATATAATGATTATATTATGTATTTTCCATATTATTAAAATATAATATTCAATCACTAAATTTACTAGAATAATTTGACACTTTTTCAATTTCAAATTATACATTAAAAAAACTATAATAACAAATAAATTATAAAAATAAGTTTTCCACATTAAATTTAAGGTACATGAATATATTTTCTAATAATGTATCTAATCATTATATTTTTTTTTATTTTGGATGTTAGGAATATATTAATAATTATTAAAGAACAAGGTAAGAGTTTCTTGGATTAATTTCTACCCTTAAAATATATTTCTTGTTTTACACATTTTTGTATTTATAATGGTGTATCTAATATCAATTTCAAAAAATTTACATTATTTACAAATATTCCTTCATGTAAAATGTTTTATTCATTATTATTTATCACTTATTTTTTTAATTGTGTGAAGAAAATGTAATGTTGGTCTATATAAATTTCCTTTCATTGAGAAACATTTTTATTATTCACTTAATTTTATTTATATACTTCGTATGCTTACAATTCGATTCATTTAACCAATAATCATATTTCATTCAAGGTATTTTATGTTTAGATTCATGATATCTCACATTCAAGGATTGTTAATTTAAATTATACTTGAGTCATTGTAATTTAAATAACTCATATTATTTCTCTCTGATACATAAATTATAAACTTGAATTGGATCTTATAAGTCCATTTAAACATCCCAATTAATTGTTTCTAAGTTTTCTTCTCTAGTTATGAGTGGAAGATAATTATTTTAATTGATATCATCTCTATAAAGGAAATACCTTGTTTAATAAAGGTTTACTATTACAAATAATAACTTTGACTAATTACGATGGATCTTACTATCCATGCCTATATTTATCTTCCTACCAATGTTTTCAAATATTTTTTGGAAATCAAATAATGATTAACTAATTAGAACCTCTTACATCACATCAATATTTTTCTAAAGTAAATCATATTTCATTATTTTTGATGTGGGGTTCAATAATGGTGTTTTAAAATTATTAAATGTTTTTACATATCATGGATATATTTATTATTATCCCCCACATGTATTCAATATTAATCCCTTATAAAATTTTCAAGACACTATTATTACATATTTTATAATTACTATTTTTTAATATATATCATGGAAAAAATTAAATTTGATTGAAAACAAATTTTGGAAAGAAATTGGGGGAATTTTCTTTAATACTTTAATTAAAAATATAATAAAAAATAATTGTATTAAAAAAATAGGTGGAATCCCCCCACCAATATAATTTAATCAAATGCACACCTTTTGTCATTTTGGGTAGAGTGATCCCATTACATAGACATTATGGGCCCAATTTGTTATAAACACCAATAAATCAGGTCCATATGTATAGAATGGATTGAAGTATAATTTTCCAAGTAGTACGTACATATAAATTACATATTTTCTTTTTGTATATTTAATATATTACACAAACTCACTCCTAATGATCATATTAGTTTAGTTTAATTAGAATTTTGGAACACAATATTCTAATTTAGTGAAATATCTTCAACATCTACATTAATGTTCTTACACTTTAGTATTCCAACCTAAATCATTTCATTGTAACTCTAGGAAAAGAAACTTACAAAAATGGTGAGATAATATGAATATTAATTGTTAAAAAGGAAGATATTAATCAAAACATAAACATATGAGTATAATAATTAAAAAATAACATTTGAAAGGTAATGGGATTCATAAATATCATCCCATCATAAACATAATACAACCATAGATATAAAATGGATATTATCCATGAGAAATATTCCCAACAAACCCTAGTTAATGCCAAATACTATTCTCATAAATGGAAAAAATTATAGATTACTTCAAAATTATTATTGGGGAAATCCTTTCAGCTATTAAAATATTTTTATTTTTTAAAATTGCATGAAATTATAAAATAATGTATTTTAAATAAATGTAAACTTATATAAAATTACGTTAATATTCAAAGAATTAAATAATCATAAAATTAGAAAATTTATGTCATTCTATATAAGGTAAAAACATTTCTTTTATAGTTTTTTAGAAAAGTCACAAAGTACCCCATTCGGAAAATGAAAAAAATATTCATTTCAAAAATATTATTAAAAATAAACAAATGGGTATAATTTTTTTTATTTTTGTATAATATTAAAAATTATGTGGAAATTTGTTTTATGAAAAATAGAGATGAAAGATAAATATTACCCATTAGATACGTATATATAAACAATCTTGAATAAAAATGACACTGTGAAATTAACCCTTACCACAAAATAATATATAGATTTATATGTCCCATGAAAGAAAGAAAATTACATTCACTTTAGAACGCCTTTATATTGATGATATTATGCATAAAATATAATCATGAGTACTATATACATCATACGGAATAAAAAATTAGTGTATGACACATGTGTCCCAAAGAAACAAATGTGAGACAAAACATCTATTATCATAAGTCTTGTGTTACTTTGTATATGTTAAAACCTACTATATCATAAATATAACAACATTATACATACCACAAAATACCATATTCAAATATATAATACCATATATTATATACCAATGAATTTAAATAACTCACTTATTGATAGTTTGATGATAAAGTTATGTTTTAGGTAATAATCGATTCATTTTTCATATATTTTTTGAATTTCGAACCTTGGTCATCTCACATAGATCAATATTTAATCATCTCTAAAATAATTTCCATGAAATAAATATCATATATATTTATTATATATTTAGTCCTGGTGATTCATAAAATATTGAGGTAAAAAATAAAATACACCACCCATGGAGACATAAGGTTGTAAGTGTGCAGTAACGTTATTTTCATTTTATTTTTTATATTAAATGTATGAAAATTATATGATATATTATCATTAAATAATAATATTTATGTTATACATATAATATATATTCATAAATTTTATCCTTATTACCACCCATGTAAAATATAGATGAATGAAGAATCACATCACATCGTGGAGAGGGTAAGCCATATGTATGCACGAGAGAAGATATCATTTACAAAAAGATTATACAGTAAAGAGTTTAGAATGGTATTATCATTATAATGGTATAATTATAATATAAATATTTTATATAAACATTAAACCTATAAAATTCTCCAATTATAGAATATAATTATGGAAAATGAATTGTATCGTTATGTGGAGATGGTAAGTTGTACGTATGTTCGAGCTATGAATTCACTTATTGTTCCATGGGGACGGGAAAATGTAATGGTTTTTTAATAATCATAATAAAATTTGAAAATATTTTGGATTCTAATGTTATTATTTTAGTATATTTATCACATATTTATTTTTTGTATAAAACATCGGAAAAAGAGAGTGATTTGTTAAAGTTTTTACCTATTCTTCAAAATGGCTCCTTTAAATCCCCTCTAGTTGACTCAAAAATTAGTCATTTTGGAATATTAGAACCTTTATAATATGAATTTATAACTTTAGAATATAATATTTTATATATTGGTTGAGCTAGTAGATTCAATTAGGTGAAAGGAGACGAGGTATGAGGTTTCCTTTTATAATGAAGGTCAGAGGAACTTTTCAAATTTCAAAAATTATTAATTTATAATAATGTAAATATAAATAAAAATACCAAAAAAAAGAAATGTATTATAATATTATATGATATATGGTTATAATAAAATCTATCAAATAATATTATACTTGTTCTGGTATTATTTTAAACTATATCATTTCGATTAACCCTTAGTTAGCAAGTTTTAATTTTTACTAAAGTACAAGTTCTCATATATTAAAAGGTTAAAATATTTACTTATATGATGTTAAATAGACCATAAATGAATGATTTTTAAAAAAAATTCCCAAATTATATATTTTTTATAGATGTGTTATAATTTTTATATAATTTAAAAAATAATAATTCTATGAAACATCATTAGTTATAATTTTGACATTGTTCATTACATGGAATTTAATATATATATATTTATAATATTTTAACTTATAATAAACTATTTTATTATATCACTAAGAGATATTGGTCATATATTTAATTATTTTATCTAAATAATTATCTGAAATTATATATATATTTATATTTTTAATAAACATTAATTGATTTTTCCACAAATAAAATAATTAATTCATCAATGTTGTCTAGATACTTAATACACTTATTTTTTCACTAAAAATAAAAAATACCATGATGAAGATAAATATTCTCTATATAATAAAAACTTTTATAGTAAAATATATATTTTTGGTAAACTAACATTAAAATGGTATATTATATAAAACATGAATGTGACATCTTTAGATTTTTTGTTAAATAAAACATTATAAATATAAAAATATTATTTAGGTGGCCATAAAATCCAAAAAAAATAATTAAAATATGTTTATTATGTTAAAATTTTAAATTTATATTTGTTCACAACATACCTTTTTATCCATTTGGGGACATCAAGGATACTTAAGAAAAAAAGTGACATTTTGTGTATTTCCTTGATTTGAATATATTATAAGTAGTTTTCTTAAAAAATATTCCTTTAATCTACTTTATTTTGGTACATATGTTTTATGAGTATAATTATCTCAAAAAATTAGGTCACCTTTTAGGGTTATTTTATAGTGCACATAGCTTTGTTTTCAAAACCTACATTACCCAATTTACCCTTTCCTATGGTAACATAATTACCAACATTACAGTTCGTATTGGAAATCATAAAAAGGAACTATTCAATAAATTTGTAACTTCTGATTCCAAATAAGAAATCCATTTTTCCAAATTAAATTCACTAAATTTCCATAAAATAACTAAAAATTAATCTCATAGACTCAGTAAAACAATATGATTATAAATTATAAATATTTCAATTTTTGGAATGTTAGTATATCCATTTTCAATGTTAAATTAATTACAAAGTCCTAAATTGGTTTAAATGGTGAAAATTTTATCTAATTATACTTTAATACAAACAAAAATTACAATATTAAAGTATTAAATATTAACATTCATAAAATTTGAATTAGAATTCATTATTTATCACTATTCATTAAAACATAAGACTTATCAGAAAAATACCAAAGATTCAAAAAATTAAATTTTGATATGAATTCAAAGAATAATTATATTTTTTTCATATATAATTTTATAAGTGTCAAAAACTATATTTAAAACATGTTCACTTTCCAATTGTGATAAAAATATTTTTAGTACACTAATGTTTTTAAGCATCAAAGTGGGTTTATTTTATATCATGTCTAGAAATCACTTAGGATGAATTTGAAAAATTATATTTAATATTATATATATATCATTAATATAATATGACAAGAGTAATTTTGTTATTTTATTAATATAAATAACAATTGTGGGAATATAAATTGTTTTTAAACAAAAAAATTTCCTTTTTATTTCAAAATGGTTTTTCATATGTAACCCATACATTCATAATTTAATTAATTACTTTCATATTCTCAAATATAATTTATATATTATTATACAATTATTTAAATAATCTCAATAATAAAATGTTGTTTTTTAGAAACATGGATTTTCATTAAATGAAATCTAAGTCGATGTTGTGTATAACACTTTATTAACATAGTTTAGAGTGTAGTGAATGTGATTAAATAAATAATACTATTAAAAATCTATCTAATTAAAATATATGGGTGTTATATTATTCCCACATTAAATTAATTTTGACCCAAAAAGTATTTTGGGTCATCAAAGGTGGATATTGGATTCATAGAGTCCCCCTTCATAAAAACGATTAATAGATCTCCCACTAAAAATAGAAAGTTGAAAACATAATGGTTACCCAATGTATCCCATGACATTGATTCCATATACGATAATAATAGAGGAAATATATAACACAAAAATTAAAGATGAATCTAACTATTTGGTTTTGATGGACAGTGATAGAGACCACGGTCATGAGAAAGTTAACAACCACAATGTCATAAATATTTTATGATCTATGAGGCCATTTGATTCCTCAGAAATAAAGGTATTAGAATAAAAGTTAGATTCAAGACCATTTCATTAGATTTGAATTATTTTAATGAAAATAAACACTTAATATATTTCATTCCATTTTATATTTAGAATCTCATCATTTCATTGGGAATTGATTAATTTCCACTTCATCTATTATTCTATGAAATAATGATGCATTTTTCATTCCAAATACATTATACGATCCTAAGATCCATTAATAGAATGTTTTTCCATTCAATATATAATTAGTATATATAAAACATTGTCGAATGTGAATAAATACTCTGGTGAATAGATAATACTTTATTCCTTGTAACCTCATCAAAATTTCAACGTAATCAATTTTCTAAATGGTTACCTTTATGATCCTTCCAAAAGATTTAAAACGGAAAATTTTTAAATTATGATACTAATTTCAAAATTAAAATTATCATTAATCCCCCAAACTACTTAAAATATCTCTTAAGTTTAACAAGACATAAATGTAGAAAATATTATAATATAATCATTTAAAACATTTTAATAACCTATATTACCCAACAACCATATTCGAAACATGCACGATTCAAATAATTAACTCTTTCTTCATAGCATAAATACATAATATCAATAAAATAAATCCATAAACCACCTAGTCCTCATATTTTAAATTAGTTCCAACATCATCAACACTAGATCATTTATTTCATCCCAAACTAAACATATTTTTATCTAATTATTATCCCCTAATCATGAACATATTATGGGGTATCTTTCCCTTATATATGTGTTCTCCAAAAATAACACTGAACTAGTATATCATGTTTCCATTCCACATACAAAATTAAATATAACCATCCTAATATTTATTTAATCTCTGTAGTGGACTAATCCTTATATTTTTAATTATTTCATTGTATTGTAAAAGTACTTCCACAATGTTACTCTTCAAATATAATACATAAAAACTTAATCATTCCAGTACATCATTTTATTACTCAACATTTCCAATACTGATGACAAGAGATTTACCGTTTTTAACATCATTAAGAGGTGGATTACATCAATCAGCATTCATAAACCTTTTGTTTTGTCATATATTATTATAATTCCCATTTTCCTAATAGTTTGATCATTGATGTATGGGGTAAATTCCATACATATTTCTCCTTATTCTCTTCATTATTTATCTTTATATTGTCACTTCGGCGCATAGTTTTCTTATGATCACCATTCCCACATTAAGAACATTTATCACTCCCCTTAAAATAATTTCATTAATGTTCCCTTTCATACTTTGAGATAAAATAATATATAATCTTCTTTTATCTGTAGTTTGAAGATTTTACTTTGTATTCTATACTTATTTTGGAATCATAATCATGAGATTGATTAGAAACTTCACTCTACCTTTTTGTAAGAATAATATGAGGAATGTACATACTATTAAATGATTTATTTAACTCATCCCAATCCATGGAGTCAGTTTTATCATATTACTGTGAATTCCAAATAATTTCCCACAACTAATTCTCTTCTCTATCCAATAGATAAGTTCCCAACTTATCTTTTTCCTGATATGAATAAAAAATAATGAAAAATATCATTTCAGTGGTACATATTCATTTATTAACAACTAGTTGATTGATTTTTTCACTAAAATTTGGTGGATGTTTCTTTAATGGGGATTCAAAAAATGTTATTCCCTCATTTGATCATTTCGAATATTATCTTGATCCAGTGCTTGATAGGGATGTGTAGTCATAGTAATGTGATTTTCCATTCCTTATTACTTAATATTTGGTTTCTTAGGGGGACCATCATTTCATTTTCTATTGAATTATTCAATGACATAGTTCCTTTAGGTTCCATCCAATGACTATACCTAGAAATCAGAGCATTAAAACCCTAATCAGATTCATAAAACAACATAATAAATGGTTATGTTATTATAAAAATAAAAATATATGACACATTTGGTTTAATATAGGATATTCATGATCATTTCCAAAACTCTAGGATTATAACCAACACATATCCTTATGGTCCTTACTAAGTATTTGTGATCCTAGTTTCCAAATGGTAACTAAACAATTGCATTGATACCAACTATAATGGACCATGATTTATGTACATAGACATTACATAATTTTTTAGAATATTTTATATATCAGAGAAACACGTGAAAAAAGATCATATTTGTTAATTTAATTCTGGAAATTGGAACACTTTCTTCTAATTTAATAAAATATATTCAAAGTATCCCATAAATATTTTCCCCTTTGGTACCTAAAACCATTAATTATAACCTGGGGAAATGAAACATTTGAAAAGGGAGAGCTTAGATGCTCAGTAATGGTAAACTAGCAAGATATGAATCATAATAAAAATATAATGGTATAATAATATGAACTTGATATTTTAAAATTATGCCATACATATCAAATATAAAAATTTTGAGAGATATAAAAAATCATAGTCCATCATAATACATGAATCTAAAAGAATAACTTTTACATAAAATATGGAATTATGAAAAACACGTAAGAATAGAAAATAATTTCATTAGTTGTCATGGTTCTTTCCCAATAATATCGCAGTTGAATGGGTTCACTCCCCAAACCACTTTACTAGTCATGGTTCACACCGAAGACTATAATGGAAGACATTGTTCTATACTAAACCAGTTTTAATTACTCTTTAGACCTATCTGAATTGATTTTAATCAATCTTCCAACCATATCAATCTAATGATATATAATATCATTACCCAATTAATTGGATTAAAATTATTTTCCACCCATAAATAATGATAACCATACATATGTGTTATATAATAACAAATATCATTTACTATATTAAATTCCATTAAAATAAATGGATTTCATAAAAATCATTCCATCATAACATATACCATTAAAAATAAATGTGTTTCACAAATATCATTCCATAAAAAACATAGATGAAGAACATAAATTATTGTGAAAGTATCCTTAAAAAAATTCCATAATAAATCATTGTTTAATATCAAATATTATTTTCATATATTTTAAAAATAGTATGATATTAATTTAAATCTATTATTGATTTAAAAAATCTTTCTTACTTGAAAATAATTTGTTTTTATAAAATACCAAGTATTTTAATAAAATTTGTTTTATTTGGAAATAAACTTCTATAAATGTAAGGTAATCATTAACAATCAAAGGAATCATGAAGCAGTAAAAACATAATCATGTAATATAAGTTAAAAAAACATTTCCTTTTTATGGTGATGAGTTCGAAGTGTGGTGCCCAACGATGACTTGGGGATGCATTTTTTGTGTTGACATGAAGGTAGTGTGTTGCTGTTTGGATGGCGACGTGATAATAGTGGTGTATCACAGATCCATGATTTCTCTCATATGAATTTTGGAAACATTCAATCTATTTTTGGATTCTGGTTTGAGTGGTATTTGAAGAAATTTTTGGGAAATTTGTTTTATTTTGAATATTTTGTGTGAAGGAAATCAGAACACTATATGGTCCATCTCTAGATGTGGATCTCAAAAGAAAGCATTCACTAGAGCATTTTCATTCGGATTTGGAAGTTTGATAGGGTATGGCTCTACCATCGGTACCAGGCCCATGCAACCATTCACAGCACAACTATCTGAGTGATAATGAAAAGTTGGATACTTGACATAATGTTATAGTTTATGGGGAAGGGAACTTCCGATAGTCGTGATTAGATTTAACTTCTTTTATGGTTTTGTTTGGATGCATTGTATGATAGTTGTGGTTTCTCACTTTTTCCTCAAAAGGAGCTTTCATAACAAAAAATTAATGTTTCAGTCAAGAAAAATAATATAAAATGTTGTCACCAGTGACATTGATGGTTTCTGTTGATACTCTACTGTGATGGCAATGATGCTCAAGGTGGTGATGTGGATTTACAGTGGATGGATCTTATTGGTGATCTGATAACTGAATCTTCTGTGTCAGATTGTGTGTCTCGAGGCTATTCGGTGACTGAGGTAGTGATGACGGTGTCACGGTTTTTTTGAATTTCAAAATTTGAAATGGATTTTTTGGTTTCATTGGTAGAAATGTGGGGTGGAGGACTAAACGACGTGGATGGCATAGGTGGTTCTTTGAATTTATTTTTTTGGGGAATTTGAATGTGGGATTTCGGACTTTGAAAGGGGTATTTGTGGTTTGTTTTAAGGGGGACTTGGGTTGTGGATCTTTCTGTACGGTTTATACTTTTCCAAAAATTGGTTTTTATAAAATAAAAAAATCAATTGGGGATATTCTAAAAATATAAGAAAAAATAGTTTATAAGACGTCTTCCACTACAGAAATAAAAGTGAGACCAAAATTTATTACTATAAGGCTTTATGTCCATCATATATATTAAAACATATGATAAAATTAATAAATGTTTCTTATACATATACCACATAAAAATATTCATATACATAATATCAGATATTATTTACTTATGACTTTATATTTCTCTCTAATTAACAATTCCATGATAAAGTTATGTTTCTGGTAAAAATTTCTTTGTTTTTTGTACATGTTTCGACTTGTTATCCATGGTCCTAGTTTATAGAAGATGATTGATTCATATTAAAAATAATATCCATGATATAAATATAATACATATATATTCATCATATATCTATTCATAATGATTCATTAAAGATATAGGTAGAAAATTAAATACACTATTCATAGATATGGTAGGTTGTACATATGTATGAACATTTTTTAAATTTATTTTAATATTAAAGGAAAGTAAATTATATGATATATTGTCATTAAAAGATTATTTTATTGTATTATATATAATATATGTTTATTAATTTAATCTTTATTACCAATCATCTGAAATCATTCTAAAAAATAGATCACATCACATGGTGGAAATGCAACGTCGTATGTATGCACGAGCGACGTTATCATTTCACAAATGATTAGATGGAAACTAATTTGAAAATTATAATCTCATTAAATTTATATAATTATTTTATAAATATCATTTAAAATCCTTATAAAAATCAAAATTCCCACTTATAAAATTTGGTTATATAAAATTACTAGTATCGTTTCATGGAGATGGTAAGTCGTATGTACGCATGAGCAATACATTCACTTATTATTCAATGGTAAAGTGGTTGTATAATTTTTATCTAATAATCATAAAAAAACAACTCATTTTTTAATAATGATTTTATTTTTTTATGATATATATAATAGTTTATGAGTATTTATAGAAGTGTATAAAAAAAGAGAGTGATGGGTTTGAGCAATTACACCTTCTTCAAAACATCTCATTTAGACCACCAATAAAGGACACTAGATCTGCTACATTAGGAATTTAAAAACCTATGGAATCTATATATGAAATTTTAAAAGGGAATTGGGAATATTGTGGTCATGATTGAATACTCAAATAGGTAAAATGATATGAGGGTGGAGGTTTCCATTTACAATGAAGGTGAGGGGAACTTTTGGAATTCCATGAAATATTACATTATAATAAATTCAATAAGATTCCAAAAACCACAAAAAAATACATGTATTAGAATCTCAGATGTATTAATTTTGGAATATCACCATCCAATATATTAAAGACATGTTTTTTGATTATTTTAAACCTCATCATTTTGATTAACTCATAGTTACCATATTTTAATTATAACTAGGGTAACAAGTTATTAAATAATATTAAGCTGTAATTATCACTTATGTGATATTAATTGTACCATAAATGAAAATTTTATAAGATTTTAAATCATATTATATTTGATTTTTTATTTGAATGATATTTTATGATTTTAATAAAAAATTATTTGGATAAAGTATTGTTGGTGTTAGTTTTTACACTACTCTTAAGTTGGGCTTTTAAAATATCAGGATAACAGGTTAACATAGAAAAAAATATTTTCTTATATTAAAAAGATGAAAATTTAATCTATAAAAGTATTTTATCCCAATAATTATCTAAAATAATATATTATTTATTATTTTTATTTCATTTACATAATATTTACATTAATTAAATAATTACTACATCAACCTAGTATAATTATTTAATACACTTATTTATTCACTAAAAATAAAAAATAAAATAAAAAAATTTAAAATATTTCTTCCATATTTATGAATAATTTTTAAAGTTATATCTATATTTTTCTAAACCCTATATTAAAAATGATATATTATTTAAAACATGAATGTATCCTCTTTAAATTTTTACTCGATAAAATATTATTAATATCCAAATCTCATCTATGTGGCCCAAAAAGCCAAAAATAATATTTTTTAATGGAAATGTGTTTATTAATTTATAAATTAAAATTTATACTCATTCATAACATACATTTTTTTCATATGGAAAAAATGATATTAAAGACAAACAAGGGTACTTTGGTGTCTTTTATTGATTCAAATATTATATAGAACATTTTCATGGACAATTGTTCATTAAAAAACTTAATCTGGATCCTTATGGGTTTATGAATGAGTTATATGCATCTAATAAGATTTTATGAATGTATTAGTGTCATTTTTCAGTCCTTATCACATTATGTTGTTAACCTAAATTACATAAGATACCATTTATTATGGTAAAAAAATTACTAATGTTACTATTCATATTGGAAAAAAATAAAAAATATATTGTTAATAAAATTTTACCTTTTTATTCCAAATATGGAATCCAATTTTCAAAAATAAATTCAATAAATCTGAAAAAATTTATTAAAAATTATTCTCGTAGACCAGCCGAAATAATGGGTTTTTAAAGTAAAAGTGTTTAATTGTTTAAAAAGCTTTCATATATTATTTAAATATGAAATTAATTAATATGAACTACATTTTATTTAATGTTTTAAAATTTATCTAATTTTACATGAAAACTAATCAATAATATAATTAAACAATATAAATTACTTAGATGAAAAAACTGTTTTCATTTAAAATTTAGTATTTTTAACAAATAATCAAAACTGGAAAATAATCCAGATATACCAAATATTAAACCCATGTAAATTATGAAATCATTATTTCAAATAATATTTATATTTTTCGAATATAATTTTTTAAATTTTCAAAAATATATTTTTAATATGTTCTCTTTCAATAAGATATAAAACTATATTTAGAGAAATATATTTTTTAATCATAAAATTGGATTTATTTTTATATCATGTTTAGGAAACACGTAATATTAATATTTGAACACTATATAGAATATTTTAAATTTATAATTAATTATTATAACCCAATAAGTGTTATTTATTTATTTCATGGGTATAAAACACACTTTTACACAATTAAATAGTTTTATATATATACATTTTATTTTAATTTCAAAAGGTTTTTACATGTGTAAACCATAATTTCAAAATAAATTTAATCTTTTTCATACACTCAATTATAATGTATAGGTTATAATGGTCTTGTTTGAATGATTAAAATAATAAATTTATGTTTGAAAAAAATCAGTGTAACATGTAACATTAGCTATGTTGGTGTGGTCTATATATAAAGAATAAAATGGTTAATCGTGCAATGATATCTATTAATTAAATTAGATTATTTAAATATGTATTTCATAAAAATATTTGGTTGTTAAATTCAACAACGCTTAAAATTATTTTTTGTCCAAATTCATCTGGGTCATCAAAGGTGAATATCCATTTCATCAAGTCCCACATTTTAAAAATTATTACTAAAAATCAAATTAAAAATGGAAAGTTGGAAATATAATGGTTACGTAGAGGAACTAATTACTATGTTTCCACCCATGAGAACATAAATGGGATGTGAAAACATGGATATGAAAGAGAAATCAAACTATCAATTTATGATGACGAGTGATAGAGAACATGGTTAGGATAACTTTAACAATAGCAATGTCATCAATCTAATATGATCTAAGTGACCATTGGATTAATTTGAAAATAAGGTATTGGGATAACATTTTTTTATTAAACTTCATTTCTGTATTGTTGGATAATTTTAATGAGAATAAATACATTCATGATTTTATTAGATTTTATCGTCACAATCTTATGCTTTCATTGTTCCGTGATTATTTTAAATTTCTTCCATTTTTTAAGAAATGAAGGTGAATATTTCATTTTGATAATATAATCAGATAATAAGATCAATAAATAAAATATAATTCATTCCATATATGTTTATTTAACATCACAAGTTATCCAATATTAAAAAATCCTTATAAGTGGGGTTAATACATTAATCTCTAAAACCACATCCAGGTTTAAATGTATTCAATTTCATAACTTGTTAACTATGTGATCCTTTTATAAAAATTAAATTAAAAACTATTTAAATAAGGTTATTAATTTATAAAATCAACATATCATTAACCCCCCAAACAAATTGATATATCTATTAATTCTAACAAACCAAACATGTGAACACTATTATCATGTGTTCTCTTGACACATGTTAATAACCTAAATTACCATAAACATTACTGAAAACAAGAATTCTACTAAAAATAAACTCATACCACAAGGAATAAATCAATAATATCAATAAACTCAATCTATAAACAACCTTGTCATCATATTACTAATGAGTTCCAAGGTCACCCATACAATCCCTTTAATTTTATCACAAACTAAAAAACTATTTATCTCATTGTTAACCACTCATCAAATGCATATTAAGGGTTATATTTCCCTTAATTATCAGTCCTCCAAAAATGCCACCTTACTAGTAAATCAAGATTCCATTCCATTATCATTATTCAACATATCCATTCAAATAATTAAGGAATACCAGAGTGTACTAGTTCTTACATGTTGTGTTCTTCCACAGTACCATAAAATTATTTCCACAACAATACTATTGATTCTTAATACCTAAAAACTCAATCATTCTAATAAATTATTTTCACACTCCACATTCCCAATAGTGATCACATACGATTTACATTTTACATTTTATCTATCTATTTTCTAACATCAATTATAATATTTTACACTTATATTAGGGAACTGAATAGCATAATTCCTATTTTATATAAACTTAATGCATTGATGAGTGGGGGTGAATTATGGGAATCTTTCTGTCTATTTTCTTCATTATCTATCTTCTTCCCATCACTTAATAACTCAGTTTCACAATGACCCTCTTTACCACATTTAAAACATTTACCAATACCCTTAAAATAATTTCCTCTATGTTCCATTCTACACTTTAATCATAAATCAGATCTAGTCTTCCTATCTCCATAGTTTTTAGAGATTACTTTAAATTTTATCCTTATATTATTATCAAACCCCTAAGACATATGGGATACTTCAATCTTGATTTTTTTAGAATAATATGAGGAAGGTACATGATGAAAAATATGTTCATGAACTCTTCCCAATACAAGGAGTCAATTTTATCTTGTTCCCTTTTATTCCTAATAATGTTCAACCACTAATTCCCTTCTTCTTCATAATGATATGTTCATAAAATATATTTTTCATATTTATATTAACATATAATGATAAATATCTTTTCAATGGTATAGATCCATTTCTCAGCAACAATTGGATTGTTTGTTCCATTAAAAAAATGTGGACATTTTCTTAAGGAGGATTCAGTAAAATGATGTTCCATACTCTGTTTATATAAAAACTCAACATGATTCATGTATTTATAAGGTTGTGCGGACTTAGTAATGTGTTTTTCATTATATATTATATAATATTTGATTTCATGGGAGGTCTATCATTACATTGAATCATTCATTCCCCACTAACACGGTTCCTTTGGGTTACAATATTTCACTAAAACTATAAAGAATATAATTTTCAACACTAGTCATAGTCATTAAACCACATAATGAAAGGAAATTTTATTATAAAATTTTAATCATTGACATGTTAGTTTTAAGATAGGATTTTTATGATCATTAAAAACACTGGTATTGTAACCAATTCATATACTTAGTGTTATTACTATGTTTTTGTCATCCTAGATTCCAATTATTAACTAAACTGTCTATTTGAAACCAACGATAATGGCACCATAATTACATACATAGTCTTTACATGTTTTTTGTTCATAATATTTTATATATTTGAAAAAAAAATCCATAGACTGTATTATTTTAGTTCTTTTGGACACTAGGAACACAATGTTAAAATTTACTGAACTATCTTCTAAATCTCCCATAATAATCTTCCCCTTTATTATTCCTACCTAAAATCATTACATATAACATGTAGAAAGGAAATATATAAAATGGCTGATCTTAGATGCTCAGTAAAATTAAAAAAATGGAGATATAAATAATGGAAAAAAAACAAAATGTTATAAGAATATAAATATGACTATTAAAAATTATACACTACATATGAAATATCAAAATCTTGAGTCATAGAATAAATTATAAAATTAATAAGATATGAATAATAAATGAATAACTTTTGGATAAAACAAGGATATGTTTCAAACACATAATAATGTGAAATAATTTCATTAGTTGTCAATGATCTTTTCCAAGATATTCATAATGGAATGGGTTTACTTAAAAACTATAATAATAGTCGTGTTTTATCCCCAAGAAAATCATGGGTGGAATATTTGCATTCTGAACCAGTTTTACTTTATGTTCTTTTCATGTCAAAATTGAGTTCAATCCTCATTCTAGTCATGTCTATCATATAAGATATAATATAATTACCTAATGAATTGGTTTGAGATATATGTTCCACTCATCACAAAATTAAAATAATAAACATTCGTTTTTCACAGGAACTTAAATCATTTATCATATCAAAACCAATGAAAAGAAATGGGTTTTATAAACATTATTCCATTATTTTATATCCCAAAGAAAAGAAATGGGTTTCAAATATGTCATTCCATCACAATCATAAAACAAATATTGAAATAATTGTGATATTATCCATGAAATAATATCCCCAATAAATCATAAGTAATGTCATATATGGGTACCTTAAATAGAAAATAAATTTGAGAGATTACTTGAAAAAAATTCTTGAGGAAAAAATTGATTTTTAACCATTTTCATTTCATAAAATACCACAAAAAATTATAAATTCAAAATTTCCATTGAAAAAACACGTGTAAGGATACAAGAATGCCTTGAAGGCATTAATGATTATGGAAATTGGTAAAATACTTCATTCATTATAGGATAAAAAAATATTCCATTAATGATTTTTCTGGAAAAGACACAAAGTACCTTGTTTAGAAAACAATAAACAAATTCCTTTCAAACCATTCAGTTAAAATTCACACATGGCTACAAATGAATTTCAATTTTTTGGATAATATTAAAAATATTTTTGAAATCATTTTTTAGAAGCATGTACATAGAGGATTAAAATTCCTCAGTATATACTTATTTATAAACAAACTTACCTAATAATGAAACAGTGAAATTAATCCTTACCTCTATATAATCAGTAAAATAATATTCCCAAAAAAAATGAAAATTATATTAATATTAAAATACCATAATATTCATGTTAATATTCATAAAATAATTTCTTGGGAATTATGTACACCCATAAAATGAAACAAGTACTGTATAAGAAATGTGTCCCATATAAATAAAAGGGAGATAAAAATACCTTACCTTTGGTCTTGACTTCATTTGTTTACACTCAAATCTACAATATAATAAATATAATTTTATAAAAAATAGTCCAAACAAACCATATTCATATATATAATACCATACATTATTTACTTATGACTTTATATTACTCTTTTAATAACATTCCTTGTTAATGTTATGTTTTTGGTAATAATTTCTTTGTTTTGTGTATGTTTTGACTTATAAAGTTTGGTCCACTTACATTAATTATGATTTCTACATATAAAACTATAAACATGATATAAATATCATATATATATATATAATATATTTATTCATTGTGTTTCTTCAAAGGTAGTGTTAGAAAAAAACACCATTCAAGGTGACGGTAAGCCGTGTGTACGCATGAACATTATTTTCATATTATTTTCAAATAAAAAAGATTATTTTTTGATATATTAACATTAAATAAAAAATTTTATGTTATATATATCATATATATTCTTAAAATTTATCCTTATTTTCATCCATGTTAAATATATAAAAAATAATTACATTGAATTGTGGATATGATAAGCCATATGTACGAACCAGATCCATTATCATTTCCAAAAAAATCATGGTAAAAGGGTAAATATGATATTATAATTAAATATATATAACTATGTATGAAATATAATATATTAAAATTAAACCCATCAAAATTCTCAATTATAAAATATGGTGATGGAAACTGAATTATATCACTATATGGAGATGGTAAGTTGTGCATATGCACGAGTGAAATTTTCACTTCATCATCAAGGGGAAAGGGGAAGTAAACAAGTGTTTAAATAAATATAATAACATTAAAAAAATATTGGATGATTAATTTAATATTTTTTGATATATATAATAGATTTAAAAGAGGTATAGTATAATAGATTAAGTTATTGATCGATTAGAGCGACTACCTCTTCTTTGAAATGGCTCCATTAGATCAACCTTAATAGACTCTATAGTAAGTAATTTTAAATGACCATAAACTCAATAATGTGTCTATAGAATTATATAATATAATTTGGTAGAGTATGCTTTATATATAAGACTCAAATAAGTGAAATTACAAAAAGGAAGAGGTTTTCATTTATAATGAAAGTGAGGGGCACTATAGGAATTTCAACATATATTAATTTATAATAAATTTCATCTGATTAAAAATAAATCAAAAATTAACTTTATTAGAATATAAGAATATATAATGTTGTAATATCATAAACCAATATATTTTAGACTTTTTTGGTATTATTTTAAACCTTATTATTTTGATTAACCCATAGTTAATGTATTTTAATTTTAACAACAGTAAAACATTATTCAATATGAAAATCTCATTATTTTTACATTTGTGATGTTAATTATACCATAAATTAAAAAAAATATAATTTATAATCATTTTATAATTATTTTTTATTAGTAATGTTTTATTAATTTTTAAATAATTTTATAATATATTTTTTTCATAAAATATCAATTGTGTGAATTTTTATGCTATTCATTACTTCAATTTTAAAATTATCTATATAAAAAATTAAATTCCTAAAAAATATATTTTATTATTTACAAATAGTTCAATGACATCTATATAATTATTTTATAATAATAATTATCTAAAATTATATTAATTTTAATATTTTCAAAAACATTATATATATATTTTTATTAATAATATAATTACTACATCTATGTTATATAATTATATTATACACATAAATTTTCACTTAATATAAAAATTAAAATTCAATAATTAATATATATTTTCAATATTTAATAATTATATTTATATTATAATGTATATTTTGGGTAAACCGTTATTAAAGGTTTTATGTTATTTAAAACGTGAATATGACATCATTAAATACATATGAAAAATTAATATAAATATAATAATCTCATCTATGGGGACTAAAAATCCAAAAAAAATTATCATGAAAATATTATTATTATTCTAATCATTTATATTTATATTCGTCTATAACATATATTTTCCCCATGTGGAAACATAAATGATATTTAGTAGAAATAAATTTGCATTTGGTTTCTTTCATTAATTTAGATATTATATGAGCCATTTTCAAGAAATGTCATCCATTAAAAACTATATTTTGATCCTTCAATATTGATGGTCAAATTATATTCATCCAATAAAATTTTAGCATATGTTTTGTGCATTTTATAGTACTTATTACTTTTTTTAAAACTAAAATTGTCCAATTTACCCTTTATCATGGTAACAAGATTAGGAATGTTACTACTAAAATTGGCCAAAAATAAATAAGATGGGTTTAATAATATTGAAACATCTGATTCATAATATTGAATCTATTTTTCCTATTTAATTTCAAATAAATATTTTAAATTATTTAAAAATTAATTAAATAGATGGGACAACATAATGTGTTTTAATGTAAAAAATGTTTAAATGTTTTAAATGTTTTTATACCAAATTTCAAATAAAAATATATTCTAATTTCCTAAATTTGTTTAAATGAAATAAAAGTTATCTAATTATAATTTAAATCAAAAAAAAATATAATTTAATAATATAAATTATATAGAAATACACTATTTCTAAGAAAATTTCAGTATTGTCAATATTTATAAAAACATGAAACTAGTCTGAAAATTTTAAAAGATTAATCCAAAGAATATTTTAATATTATTAAATCAAATTAGAGGTTTTTTTATTATAATTTTGAAAAATTTCATAAACTATATTTAAAATATGTTCTCTATCAAATGGAGATAAAACAATTTTAAAAAAAATATAGTTTCAAGTATAAAAAATATTTTTTTATATCATGTCTAGAAAATACATAGAATTACTGTTAAAAGTTATATTGAATAATTTAAATATATATTTCACTAAAATAATCCAATAAGATTAATTGTTTATTTGTAAGGTATAAAACATACATATGTATATTTAAATAGTTTTAAAGAAAAGGATTTACTTTAATTTGAAATGGGTTTTACTTATGTAAAACAACTTTTCTAAATTCAGATAAAAATTTTCATATTCATCATTATAATTTCTTGGTTATAATTTTATTATTTAAAATATTATCAATTATAAAATTTTGTTTCATTTAAACTCATTGTTTCATGCAATGCAAGCTCAGTCGGTGTTACATATTGTGGAAACATCAAATGGTGTAGTGTAAAATGAAAGGTAAAAAATAAATTACATTATTTTAAAATATATTTCATAATGGTATCACGGTGGTATATGAAGTCCAATTAACTACACATTCTTTCACCCTGGCCCACCTCCACCTAGCTTTCCCAGTACAAAATTTGTGTGTCGTTATTGTCCACTAACCTACATTCTATGTTAGCATCCACCCATCAATATGTATCCCCATGGATCAACATTTACTTATCTCCGCTACATCATAGATCATATCATCCACATACCCTCTGGACTACTACCATCTTGGATCATAGCCACTGTCCATAATGGCGACCATCCCCACTGTGGAACATGTTCATCATCCTCCATCCTCAATCCTATTGATTCCATGTAGACTCATGCACGTGTGAGGATACATTGTAACCAATAAAATTGTGAGACCAAATATAAAAATAAGAAAAGAGAATTAATTTTAATTTATTTTAAATATTCAATCATTTTTATATTCATTTCCCAAATTCAATAGTTTTAGGGAATAAATGTTTTTTAATTATTATTTGAGTTTTATATGGAGTTTTCAATGGGGAAAGGGTCATTTTCCTCAATATTTTAAAAATAAATTCTATAATTTTTATAAAAAAATATTATTTTACTATATGTTGATTATTTACCTATAATTTTACAAATTCTAAAAGTTAAAAACTATAAGATAAATGATTTATAACTTATTTTGAATTTCCTAATCATATTTAGTGTATTATATAATTTATACATCTAATTCCATATATAAATTAATAACCAAAAATTTATTATTTTTATTGAAGAATTCTTACTATGATGAAATACATGAATGGATTGTAGAAAATGGTATTGTACCTATATACCATTTATCTAAAGTATGTAAATGGAATATTATTTATTATATGTATTTAATGGTGTTTACCTATAAAATATTAGAATATATTTGTAAAATTGTTTATTTTCTATGTGCTTACCTTGTTTTTATCAATTAAAGAATTATGATTTTCCCCTTATTTTAATCCACTTGAAAATGATATGAACCCCAATTTATTTCCATAAGTTAATAATGAAAATATGTCGATTTATTTTATGTAAAATGTATATGTAAAGATGAGGACTGGTGGGGTCCAATATTTACATCTCATAAATTGTTTTATGTATAAATCTCATGAGATATTCAGGTATGGATAAAATTATTTTATTCACATAATCACGGGGAAATGAGTTTTCTATAATTTTCATATGTTGAAATATTGTTTTTATTCACATAGGCAAGAGAATAATGTTTTTTATCATAATATTTTTATGTGATTTGATTGTTCAATATTACTAATATGATCATTATTCAATATTTTTATAGTATTTCATAGTATTATTCTTATTATTAATCAAATTTTACTCTCCCACGTATTATGATGGTTATTATATGTTTTAACAAAAAAAATCATTTATTATATTATGAATATATTTGTTCCTTGACTGATGAGTTTTTATTTGTACTTTTTTGGGTATGATATTTTTATATTCATTAGTTTTATCTATTTTCTCATCTTATTCCCTCTTATGATCATCAAAAATCATTAATTATATTTACTTATACTGAGTTCCAAAGCTTACCCAATTATTATATTTCCATGTTCTAGTATTATAAATAAATGTATTATGAATGATGTTTATTAATGAGTATAAAATGTGGATAATCATTTTTGAATGTTGTAATTTTTTTAACTGGTTATTCATGAGTTTATATAGTGGAAAAAATAATCATCTACTTGAAAATGAATGGGTTTTCTTGGTAATATTTTTAATTAATTTGATAAAACTCTAAACCTAAATGATTTTATGAATGTATTGTAGTTTAATAATTTTTTTTAGTCATGAAATATAAAAGGTCTCATGTATTTGTTTTCAAAATGATGGGTCACAAGAGCAAAACATCTCCCATTATACGTCATTGAGCTAGTGATGGAGCATGTTATATTATTAAGAAATGAATCACTATGTATCCTTTGATGTTGGACTCGAGAATCATAACCTAATTCATATATTTAATATAAAAACATGTGAAATAATTTAAATGATATTATTTCATCCTCAGTCACCATAAAACCTATTCCAGTGGAAATATATATAGGGATAACACATTATATATCACCGAGAATGAAATCAGCCATAACTAATTACCATGAAAGATCATGGGAGTATTTTTCCTCATCTAAGAAGATTCTTCCTAAAAATTAATGTTCCATAATATATGACTAATCATGATGTCTATACATTATTTTAGTGTAATTATATCAAATTATTTTGTTATATAATTAATAGTAATTGTATGTGTGTGAAGCGTAAAGTTAAACTGGAACCATTATAAGGATAAAATTGAAGTTTAGTGACATATGTAAGGGTAAAGACAAGTTATTAAATAGTAATATTCTCATTCTAAATATTTGTAAAGGTTATTGATACATTTCTATTAAAGTTCTATAGAAATGCGCAACTTTATAAGGGTACATAAGTATTTATAAAATCTATGAATATATATATATATATGTATATGTAATTTTAATCAATCATTAACCTAAGATTCATGTTGAAATTTAAAGAACCGTGTATTTTTAACCATGTAATATGTAAATGTAAATAATTCTAACATTAGACTACGTAAAGATAGTTTCTAGGTTATGTGAAGGTTAACTGGACCTGTATAAGGTTGATTTGAGATTCAAAAATCATGAATATGTATATTATCATGAATTAAATATAAAATTTAATTACATAGGGATTGATATTAAGATAAAAATTATCATGAATCATGTTTTGTTACTCTAAATGTATTTTAAAGATGAAAAAGTGATAATTTCAGAACATTTCTTATTGTTTATGATATTAAGATGGAAAATTATATGATGATTTCATGGAGATATATTTAAGGAAATTAATGTAAAAAATGTATATGAAATTTTTAAATATAGTAAAGAATAATTTGGATCCCTTATAATGATTTAAAGGAGAATTTGTATAATAAGGGGACTGGATGATGAGTCCTAAATGAGAGATACTTCAAAAAATATTTGAATAGATTTTAAAAAACATTAATAATAGAGGATTTATAGACACAAGTGAAGAAGAAGAGGAAAATTTAAAGTATTATTGTTCAATTTTAATCATTACACATTCTATAAACAGTGATAAAAGAAAAGAAGAAATATGAAATATAATAATATTGGAGACATAATGTATAATAGAGTTAGAGAGAACCAACTTACCATATACCTATTCATATTAATTTCTTCCAAATGATATGGTTCATGTGAATAAACATGATCATATCTTTTGTGCACTAATGATGAAGATGAAAAATGATAATTTAAGGGAATTTCTGATTTTTCATGATATTCAGATGAAAAATTATGAGTGATCCATTATAAAGAATTAATATATATTATTCAATTTGGATGTAAATGATGTATCCTTTTTTAATGAATATTTGATATATCCAACTGATTTTTTTGATCACAGTATTCTAGATATTATTTCACATTGAGCAAGAAATCCGGACTATTCCTTGTAAGGGTGTTAAATTCATGTATATTATTACCTACTTCAATGTCATATAACCTAAAATATGGGTGTGAAAATGTATTTACCAAAATACATTTATATTTATTTTTTCATACATATTATATAGATTCCTGTGTTAATGAATAATAAGATAAACACATGGTATAACATTCAAAATAAACTTGGTACATATTCATTAATATTTTGGGTGAACCTCATTATCAAAAACCGGTGTTCAATTACGATTCATATATGTTATGATTTGAACATTACAATCAAATGATAAATAACCAGATGTAATTTGATATATCTCTTTACTAAATAATTGGAGGTTTGAAAATAAAGAAATGGTAGAAATTAGTTTAAATTTTCCAATACTAATTCACCCAATCCCCTTCAATGTAGTATAAATCCATTCATGATTCAAACTGGTGGTATTAGAGATTCTGTAAATACACTATTAAATTATCTACAATGTTAATGTTTGGAATTTTTTGATTTTCTCATCTGAAGGAAACATTAAATGAATACATTCTAGGATTTTATCATGCATTGATAGTATTTTCATTTCATTTTAGAAATTTAATAAAAGATATGATAATGACTTTAAAAATATATTGAATATTTCTATCTAGTACAAATGGAAAAAATCCAACATCTATATGCATTGACCGTGTTGAGATTATACCTTTATTAAATATTGAATAATTGGTTAAAAATAATATTTGTAACATGGTAGAAGAATATTCCACTTAAAACACATTATATTTTATAAATGATGATGATTTAAATTTAAATTATTATCATGAAAGTACGAATAGTAAATTTAGTAGGAGTGGGGAAGATCAAATAAATAATGATCTTTATAGTAAAAATATATTGATTCAAATGATTCGTATGAAGAAATCATTAAATTTTTCCCAAATATATTTATCATTTTATTATTTTGTCCATGAATAAATTTCATGAAGTGGTCACTCACATTCTGAGAGAATAAAAGAAGAATAAAAACACTTAGATAAAAATAAATTGATTTTAAAAAGTCTCACAAATCTAGATTAGGTCCAAATCACTCAGAATCTTGATCTTGAAGATAAATTAGAAAAAATACAAAAATAAAATCCATATAAATTAGATTCATTGAAATGTTGTGTTGAAAATTTCCATGAACTGAAATAACAATAATGTTATATCATTGATGAACAACATACTTTATTGGAAGACATTGAATAAAATATTATACTGATAGATAGTTTACTATAAGAAATGAAAAAAATTAGCAGATTGATGAAAAAATAACATAGGAGTGTGATGAAAATTTGGGGACATTATAAGATGATATAAATATCCATAATATAAAATTCATAGAATATGAGTTCCCGGTTGACAATTTTTAAATTTTTCTAAATGAATCCTTAGAAAAAAACTAAGAAGAATGTCACAACCAAATATACTCCCAAATAGGATTCATAGAAAAATAAGAACTATGTATTGTGGGAAAATGTTCATAGATCATATGAATATCTATATAGAGTATCTATAATAAGAATGGTATTATCCATATTAAATCTAATGATTTTATTGAATATATTATCATAAAAGTACTAGTCTAAAAAAATATAGATAAATTGGTTTGGAAAAGTTTGAAAAATACTAACATAACATTAGTAATGGATAAAAGAATGATTTTTTGTGTTGTATTGTTATAATAACCCCAATATGTGGTTAGAAAATCCAATAAACTACATGATATCAGGTCTAAATATTTTAGATAGCATGTAATAGAGAGTAAAATATTATGATTTATGTGTCATTTATGGTTGTGTAACACATTTTTACATTGGGAATTATGTTTGAGTATAATCAATCAATTCATAATGTTTGATGTAATCCCATTTAAAGGGAAAAAAATCTAGAATATAAGGAACAAAACAATTCTTTGTAAAATATTTATATTACACAAAATTTATGTTCTTAACGATTTGGGGTATTAGAAATGTTGATGGTCAAAAAAATAATGTGTGTTCATCTCAACTTATATAAAATACATATGATAACCAAAAAAAATTAAATTTTCATTTAAAAGAGGAGAAAAATTCATATTGGAGTAGAAAATTGATTCAAATCCTAATCATCTTAATAAGTGTGATAATAAGTTTGATCCAACCATTGGAAAATAGAAGAAATTAAATATGGTTCAAAGTGGAATAATGAATTATAATAAAATTTATCTATACAATATAATATATTTAGTAAATATCGCTCATTGGATTCTTTGTTGAGAATCTTATATAGCTAGTCTTGTTATCAAATAATCTCTAGTTATTTCACTAATATATGTAGATAATGGAAAAAATTAGAGAAGAAGCATAATAAAAATATTCTGTGAATGTTAGTGATAAAATTCCACATGAATGTCCCAAATTTCAGGAAAGGGTACTAATGAATGAATGCATAGGTGTAAAAGAAGTGTTTTGTAAAATATATAACAAGGTTTTGGCACAGTAGTTATTATTTTCTAACTATTCTTCCATTACAATAAAGAGAATAACAAAGGATTAAGACTACACTGGTCATTAATATTGTTTAAAAATCATGTTCTCCAAAAAAATAGAATAGTTTTTCAAATATTTACATGATTCATAAGAAAAATGTGGGTCTGAAACCTAGATGTGAATGTATAAAGATTGGGAAAATCCAAGAAACTTGGTTGTGAAAAACATATCAAATCTACTATTTACATTGAGGATTAATTAGATCCACCTTATTAACGAATCATATGTTTTTATTTTTTTTGTATATTCAATTAATTTAAGGGGAACCATTATGTCATGGAATAATCTATAGGAGAAGAAACTATTATAATTTCACATCATAAAGGAATTGATCCAATATTGAACATTCAAAATATAGAAGATATTTTATTAATATATTAAAGTAATTTTACTTAATTAAAAAAATTTATCATTCTTTATGATGTGAATATAATTATATAAGATTCTTAATAAGCTAGAATATATATTTTCTTTATATAAATATGAAATTTCTAGAACACTCATGAATTTTGGAAAATATAAAATTTATGAATTCTCATTCTCTAAAATTTGGTTTTCAAGAATTTATCCCATCATTAAGGAAGATAACATCAATTTTTAAATAAAATAATATTTTTTCAGACTAATACGGTTATTTTAAATCAGTTACATTGGGTTGTAGTTGAATGTTTTTCATATGTATGTAAAGTGAGTTTAGGAAATCATGGTTTAAATTGGTTGAGAATATTTGAAAAAAATGTTATCTACAATTTTTATCATACTAGATACTAGTGAATAACCCATAAGGGATTGAAGTGACAAATCTAACAGTTGGAATCATAATCAATTGTTAATTCAAATAATTTTGTAATATGTAAAAAACTCATGTTTTATACACTAAGTATATCTCACATCGAATTTTAGAAGGATAATTGATATCATATAGAATAATAATGCGTTCGTACCATGATCTATCTTGAAATATAGGTATTTATAATCAAAATGGGTGAAAAACTAAAATTAGTAAATAAAATTAAAAAATGAAAGAAAATAGAAGATTGTGTGCAAAGAATTATTAAAGGAACATATTGGTATATCACTTCCTAGTAGGTGTTGACAACAAATATAGAGGATATTGTTGAGCCCACATTTTATTTTTTGTTTTATATTTTGATACTAGACATGAAATATTAATGTGATATTATAGTATTGATGGAAAATCATTTCATAACATTTTCCATTTGATATGAGTAAAAAATAAAATGGGGATATTTTACCTCACTTTTTGGTTTGTGTTGTATTTATTGTCAATGCATAAGAAGTAAAAAACATGATTTCAATATATTGATGGAATCTCATGGAAATTATTTTGACTTCACAACCATGATGAGAATGAATTTTATTTCCCTATGAAATAAGTTGGAATCCATTCTCCCATATTCATGTCGATTGAAGAGAAATTTTGATTTTATAATGTATAGATGTTTATAAATAAATCAACTTCATGAAGTGGTTTTTATTAGAATAATGATATATAAATTAAAATATGCTTATAAAGGGGATATACACTTATATTAAAAATCCTAAGAGACATATATAAAGGATATATCAGAGGATATAAACTGGACAAGTTCTATTTTTTCTAGAAACGTAAGATCCAATTTTTTGACTTTAGATATAATTTTTTATAACTTCATTTTTTTAATAGGGTAATTAATATGAGTTGAATTTTTTAGACGTGAGTTATAAGACTTATGGGATTCTGCATCTTAATAAAAAACCAAAAAATATATAGCCTTCTAGCATTTAATCTGAGCCATCACCAATAGTTGGCCAAAAAAATCCATCATCCAGTCGTCTGCATTATAACGAGTTTATAGACCATTAGGTTAGTTTATGAGTGATTGTATTGGTTAACATGGGTAGGTAAGTGAGTGGTTATTTGAACCCTGATATATTGGTAAAAACTATGGGTTCTATGATAGAATTGGTTCCTATCATACTTCATTATGATGGTGAGGGAAAATGGGAGACTATTTAATGATGGAATCCATATATCACATTCCATGTCTCCCTAGGGAAGCATAACATTTTTCATTTGTTTAATATAAATTCCTGAACACATATTCAAATGATATCACTTCATCATTCATATTTATTATTTTACAAATTATTCAACTTGTGATTGAGTTCACATGATTTATTACTCAGCTTAAGATCCACTAAATCAAATTATAATAAATAGTTTTGGTAATATTATGAATCATCTAAGATGATAGTACCCCAACAATAATGTTTCATAAACTATAAATAATTTGCCAGTGTAGAAATATTTTTGTGTTAATTTTTCATATTTACATATAGCATTAAGGATATTAAAGTTAAAAATGAGTCACATAAAGGTATATATGTACCCACATAATTTTAATGTTGAATTTTAGTGAAATGTCTAACAATAAAAACTAGTTTCATAAAGGAAACATTGTCCTTATAAATCTATGTATATATAATTAATTCTTCTTCATTAAGGAACACCTAAATATAGAAATTTCGTAATGGTACACTTGTATCCACAGAATGAAAACACAACTATGTAACTGTCATCATCCTTTTTGAAAATAGTTATCTAGGGATTAATAGAACCAATTAAAAGTAAAATTGTTATTTATAATGATAAATCATGCTTATAATAGACTAAATAATGGTCATTTATATGCATTTTGACCTTTAACTACATCATTATACACTTTATTAGAGAGTTTAGAATCAAGAATATTTAAATTTTAAAGAAATATATTAAATATTTCAATGATATATGATGTTTTATTCAGATATTAATTATTTAAAATAATTTTTTGTGATTCCATCATCAGTTGAATTATCAAACAAAGAGGTTTTTTAGTGAGTAGTATAACATAAAATATCTTCCAAAACAGTAAATGTTGACTCTTGAATTTAAATTATTTTGAAGATATTATTCCGTTTATATTTTATGTTATTTATTTGTAGGTGTAGAATGGAATGAATTTAGTGATATTATTATATATAATGAAAATCATTTTCTGAGACATCGTTAAATTTTTTTGGAGAAGTTGAATTAGAAAAATAATGAAACGTGATTTTTAAAATTATGAGATATTAAGAAATATTTAAATAATAGGTTTTGAAAAGTAAGAGAAAATATAAGTTAAAGTAGTAGAGTCTTATCTGAGTTTTAAAATAAAATACTTCTAAAAATGAATATATATTCTATGATAATAAAAAATATAACGTGGATTAAGAATTATTTATTTTAATCATTTTAAATTTATTAAGTAAAAATTATTTAAAATAGGAAATATATTATAAAAAAATCAAGACACTATGTATTCAAGGTTTGAGAGAACCCACATTTCATACACTTGTTCAAATTTGTAAAGGTATAGGATATTTTTACGATTAATTAATAAGAGTACATCTATTATGCATTGAATAAGAATAATAATAAGTGATTAGTTTTTTGGTGTTTTATGTTGGAATCCTTTTGCGGTGGGCCTTGAGGAATTTCTAATTATTGGCATATAGTTCATATGATATGTGGACCATGTATGGGCCTTTAAGCCACATATTTCCTATTCTAGTGTACCTCTAGGCCTATTGCCCATGTTATGGGGTTCCTCTTAACCAATTTAAGGTAATTAATTTGTTAATAAAAGGGGGATATACCATGAAAGTTTTTACAAAAATATATAGAATATGTCTGATGTAGTTGAAGTTTCCATATTTTTTTATGTATATAAGGTAGTTAATTGATTTATATGATCAAGGACGGATGAATATTTCTACCTGAGGCTGTGGAAATAAAGCATATTTTCATTAGGAGAGACATAAATATTTCAATGAATGATCTACTCAAAAGTGATATATTCAAAATTATGAATTTGAATATTTCTTGCTAGTATAAGAAACTCTACTAATCCAAGTCCATATCCATGCTTGACCATCATGTGCTAATAAAAAGAATATTGTGCACATGAAATGATAACTATTGTGTATTGGGGACTTAGTCATCCTCTATATAAGAAACCACCATTAACAAATTTTGGTGTTTTAATGTTCCCTTTCTATATTATTTCATAATCATTCCCACGAAAGGAAAAATAATATGTAATATAAATATTGACTCGTTCACAGAATACGTTAATAGGTTAAAGGGAATATATGTTTTAATTTTATTAAGAGTTCCAATACATGACTCCATTCACATTTTTTAACTCCTTCCTTTATAATACTTGAACACCCAATGTTTTATAGTTAAAATTATTATAAAAACATTATATAGTTTCATTAATTTAAAAAAAATTATAATTAAATCATACTGATTATATTAAAATTCAATTTTGTTGGTTTAACATTAAATTAAATTTATATATTTCTTAAATCATGTTCTAAAAAAATAGTTAATATTAAATAAGATGATTCCTTCATTTAAGTACCAAAAACTAATTTTTTATTGTTCTAAAAAATTACCAACTTAATAATAATTTTGTATTAGGTTAGGATTTTAGATATTTTTTTTGTAAATTGTTTTATTATGATACAATATAGAATAATTTCGTGAGTTTACATTCATGTGTTATTGGTTTTCAAACATTCAAAAGATATTATATTTTTGTAATAATAGAATTTATAAAACGAAAAATTATATTATTATTTTTCTCTTAAGAATATAAAACATGTGATTACATTTTCTAAAAACATTAAAATATTTAACTAAATTATTTCTATATTCTAAAATCACCTCAAACTTAATATATTTTTCTACAATATTTATAACATTTTCTGATTTTTTTTTAAATTGGTTCTTAATACTATATTGAGATAATGATATCAAAATAAAGTGATATTTTATGTGAATAAGATTTATGAAAGGTATGTAAATATTATTTAAATTTATGGTCGAGTGAAATTTCAATATATTCTTTAAAATGTTCACCAAAATAAATGTAATGTTTTTGTATCAAATTTTCAATTTAAATTGTAAAAAAAATATTTTCTGTGGAATATTGGCTAGATAGTAGCATCTTTTCATTTAATTTACATTTAATTGAATATTAGCATCACTAAATATCATGGTATTACTTTTTTATGAATTATTTCACAATATTTTACCATTATTCAGTGTTTATTTGAAGTATTTTTTATATTACTTCTATTTTTATAGTTATAAAATAATTTAATGAAAATTTATGATGAATGTAGAATAGATTATGATGAACAAACCAAGAATTTGGATGAATAATAATGTCAATGAATATACTGTAGTATGAGGTAATACTAGAAAAATAATTTCTTTATAATGTGATAATGATAGTCTAAAGAAGATATAACCTAAATACCATATATATATATCATGTTTTTTGATCTATCGTACATGATAATGGGTTATATCATAATGAATGGATTTTAGATTTCATGAAACTATCATATGAAATAATATTTTATAAATATGTAATATCATATTTAGAATTATAAATATAATCATACTATGTAATATACATTGAAATATTTTGATCATGAATGAAAGAATAAAATTTTTATCATTTTGTAATATTTCATGCATGGTTATCACTGATTGAAATGTTCCAAAAAATGAAAAAGTGGGATATGAAAATGAATTGGGTGAAAATATTTATAACCATGTTCTAGTGAATAAATAATTGTAATTAATTATTAAATGAATGGTAATTAAGGAATTTCTTCAAGGGATTTTCTAAATGAAAAAGGCCATAGAAATGTGTTGTTAAATTATCATGGTATCTACTAATAAATGTTCCCCCATCCCTAATTACCATATTTATTCTATAATGTTTACGCCTAAGAAATCATAGAGAATCATAAATATAAGGATTTACCATGAGATAGATAATTTATAAAAACCCATTAATATACAATGTAGGAGAGATTCCATCTGGTTTCTATAAGGGACCATCATAAATATTGTTGGATGAAGACATTTTTTTGTCTTATTAGTGCAAGGTACATGATTATTCTTCTTTTTATGTTTATATGTGGTTTCAGGTTTCATTTATTTTGGTCTATGCGATTTGGATTTATTATTTTTTTAGGTAAATAGATTATGTTCTAATCATTCATTAGAAACCAATATAGTGTATTATTGATTTATCATGTCAACTAATTTATTATATAATGTTTTAAAATAATAAAATATTATGTTGAAATATATATCATAATGGTTGTTTTCAAAAATTATGGATTACATGAAATGATATTGGAAATATGATATATGATATTGTAGGAAAATATTGGGTTGTTCGATATGAAATAACATATCCAAGGTGGATAGTCATTTCAAATCCTCTAATATAAGTGTATATTAGTATATAATATAGTGTATTGGGTGTTATGATGGATCTCATTCACATGGGAAAAATGTTTTTCATTGTAAATATTATATATCTTTTTTCGTAAAATCTAAATCATAGTGGTGTGGAGTTTATACTTTGGAATGGTATAACATTTGAAATTATAACCATATATATAAGGTGTATAGAGTTATTATAACAAATTCATTAGTCATAATCCCTGAAAGTGCATGGATCTAGGTTTTTCATAGCCAATGTACTAATTACATTATAAATCAAACAAAATTTATGATATGTTGTGTTCCATCTCACATGAGAAATAATGCATTCTATAATATCATGTCTGTTTTTGAGTTAATCAAATACAAACCACCCAATTTTTGGTTTCATCATGTGAGATTAATTATAAATAATTTTTTAATATTAATAATACAAATAGAAGAAATGGAATAAATCATTTAATACAATATATTAATGAAATTTTATTATAATATATTTCCATGAAGAATTTTACTGAATAGTTAATAAATTGTTTATTTTCTATAGAAAATATCTCTTTCTATATTTTTTTATTTAAATCTATTTTTATAATTTTATTAATTATAAAAATTATAATAATTAACAAATATTTTTTATGAAAAATTGATTAAATACATTTTCCAATATAATTATGGTTAATGTTAAAATAAATTTTTTATATTACATAGAATGGATAATAATTTAGATATTTATAGTTTATAGAATGTGTATATGATAATATCATTTTTAAAATTCTCATTGAATTTTATTTTGTGTATGATTTATAAGCCTTTTATTTGGAAATAATGTTAAAAAATAGCCACACTTATATTTTTGGTTTTTCTATGAAGGTAACCATTGATTTTTAAGGGTTACATATGGGTTGTGGGGGTTTTGAGAAATTATTTTTAGGTAACACATTTTTAATTTTTGTTTTACTAGGGTAAAAATGCTACTACATATGGGTAAAATATTTTTATATACATTATATAAAGGTACAATACGATATATAAAGGTATGAATGCCTTGAGTAAGGGTACCATGCATTGTTTAATTGTAGCCAAATGATGTGTAAGGGTCCTTCTAACACTAGGTAAGGTTGAGGAATGCACATCATATTGGTAACATATGCATTAAAATGGTTAAAAATGGTAACTCTAAATTTATAAAAATTACATATGGGTAGAATATGAGTTTTTTAAGGGAAACCCATACTTTTTAAGGTCTTTTAAGGTTAGTCCGTGAGATTTATAAGGGATTCCTTTACTTTAATAAGTTTATATTAGGGTAACTAGTTAGTTGTGTAAGGGTTAAAATTATTCTAATTGTTGTTCATGGGTATTGAGTATAATCATTTGGGTATCTACGATACTATGTAATTGTTGTCCAAGGGTATTTTGTGTCCTAGATGTGTTTTTAAAATATTGATATTTCAATAAGAAAACTTTTTTCGATATCATATACAACATGCATCACTATGAAAAAAAAACAGTTATCTATTATTATTAGCATTATAAACTAGCCATTCAATTGAAGGGTGTGAGTAAGATTTACTAACTTATAAAATCTGTTTAAAGGGCCCACAAAATTTTATTGTATTGATAAAATTATTGAAAATAAAAACTCATATTTTTAGTGTAGTCATCTTTTACATGAAAAATATATTTCCATCAAATATGGTTTTTATTTATTTATGAGAAAAAATAATAATTTATTTCTACTGATTTTTTGAATTCTATTACATAAGTTTTTAAATTTTTAAATAATCTTGTTAAAAAAATTACAGTTAATTTTTTTATTTTTCAGAAATTGTTGATGTTCCTGTGAATAGAGACTTATATTGATTTTTTTTTTTGGAAAGTTTTCTTTTACATTTAATGTTTTCATTTTATTTTAAATTTTTTAATTCTAAATTATTTATTTTAAAAGTTGAATAATCCAATTGAGTTTAAAAGAATCATTTTTTCATTTAATTTTGTATGATAATATGTTTAATAGTAAAAAGGTATTTTTCTTAAAAACAATTCTCTGTTACATTTTTCTAGTTTAATTTTAAGTAACATTATGATACAATTGTGTTTTTGATATATAAAAATTAATTAAATATTTAGAATCAGAAGTTACAAATTATTTAAATAGTTATCTTTTATTTTTAGTCTTATAGTGTAGTGATCATAACAAACAGTGTTACACTATTTAAGATAAAAAACTTAATTAAGTGTAAAAATATTATGATAAGGTCTAAAAATTAACAACACAACTTTCTTTAATTTTTCTATAAGAGAATATTTCATCCATAATCATAAAAAATTAGAATATATGACATTTTCTCTATATAGGAGTGATGATGACCTTTAAATTACTTTATATAAAGAAAAGGAAAAAATTCAATTCTATTTTTATTTTTAACTTTAAATTATTACCATAGTGACATAATGATGTTATGTTCAGTTATAAATGGTTATCTAAAATATTTTTTTTATCTTATTAATTATGTTCCATTTTCAATTAATAAAATAATTACCTTAAATTGCGATGCAACATCGACCCATTTTATATCTTTTTAAAGTAAAATATAATAAATTATTTTAAAAGTATATAAATATTATTATTTTACTCAAATATAGTTAAAAATAAATTTTATATATTTATATAGTATATTGGGTGATTTTAAATTTTTTATATTCAAATTTTATCATTTTCTTGATGTTTTCAATCTAAAATTATCAAATAGTATTATAATTGGTATTAATAACACTTTATAGAAAATAATTTTTTGTTAACTGGTTTAAAATTACTAAAATTCATATATTATATAAATTTGAATTTAATTTAATTATAAAATTATACATGATAAATTTATGTATTCTATTTCATTTTATAATAATTGTCTTCACCCATAATGGTTAAACACATTTATTCCACTATAATTGTCAAAAAAGGGTTTACAAGGTCTAACAAATGACATGGTTAGAAAAATAACCTAAACATGGAAAAAAAATTGTCTGATTTTATTTTGACTCAAACATAAAATATTTTTCAATATTATCATTTTTTGACACTTTTATTTTGAAAATTATTTTATAATAATTTTATACTTTATGAAATTCCAACAGTGTCTGCCATTATCATATAATATAGAACCTCGTGTCCCCTTTATTCACCAAAAACACTTCTTTCAAAAAAGCACTATCAAAATACCAACCATACGTCATTACACAACAGTTAGTGTCTTTTTATCGGAAAACCAATCTTTGAAATCTTTTACTCTAAACCATAATAAGTTTCCCGAAAAAGATATATTGTGTATAACTAAGAATTTTCATTTTTTTTATTATTCCTCCGTAATGTATTCATAAACCCTACATAAAAATAAAACCAATAGAATACATCTAGATAGATGTTACTTTGTTATTTTCATAACCTATATCCATCTATTATTCCCTAAAATGGGAAACAAAACCATCGTTCGTGTGTACGGCGGACTGCAGACTCATTAACTGATGTAATTTGTTTCTATAACCTCCTCTTATATATTATTATGATTATAGATGTAATATATATATATATATATATTAAGAAAATATTTATAATTCTAAAAATATAATATTTCATTTAGTTTCTTAAATTTATATTCACTAAAAAATGGCATCATTGTTCATGCATGTGTGTGGATACACCCTCCACGAAGAGATGTGGTTCTTATTATATCACCACATCACTTGGATAATATATATATATATATATATCATGTTAAATAATGTTATATTTATTTTATAAATAATTATTTTTAAAATATAAAATAATATATACCCTCTGTCAATCAAGATTACAAAAAATTTGAATGTTACACCTACATACATATGGAATATCATCCTTTGATTGTAACATAGTTTATATTCAAAATCATATTTATTGGGTGGATTTAAAAATATAAGTGACTTATAAAAAAATTAATTATTTCATTATTATTATTCTAGATATAATACAGTAATAAATTCTCTGACCAATGTCAACCTAATAATGTCCTTTTGGATATGTGAGTCAAATATCATCAAACCCTCTGATATAAACAATATTGGTTGAGTAACTGAATGAAAATTGGAATTAAATATGAACAAAAGCAGTAGTAAACTTGAAAAAAAAACTTAATCATGTAAATAAATTTCATAATTTTTATATTTTTCAATATAAATAACATATTTTAACATTCAAACACAAGGTAGAGTATTTCATTTAAAAGTCATATTTTAATGTATCACTCCCAACTCTTTTTCTTCCATCTCCACATTCATCAAAATATTTCAATAAACATATTATTTATTTTTTAATTGATGATAAAATTTTTTAAATTATTTTACATTTTTTAATGTTTTTTTAAGTGTTATTTTTTTCTATTTTAACATGAGGTGTACATTAATTAAAACTCTCATTTTAAATGTTTTAATGATTTAATTTCTAAATAATTATCTTCCATTCTAGTAATCATAAATTTATTTTATGAATGTGTATATATATGGACATGAATGAATTGTAATATAAATTTAATTTTTCATTTTATATTCTTTAAAGTTTCTCAAAATGAAGATATTTTACCTAAATTTTCTCAAAATGAAGATATTTTACATATTTTATAAGAACTGTTTTTTCATTCTTTATAAATGATAAAATAAATGCTATGTTTTAAAGTATACTGAATCAATGGTGTTTCATTACATGGAAACCATATTTTTTTTAAACTATAATTATCTTCTATATTTTCTTTAAATACCCCCCCCCCCACATAGTAAATTTATTCTAGTAATTTTAGTTATGATTATTTAAATATTAAGGAAAAGGATATATCAATATCTGTAATTATTTTCATAAGGCTGAAAACAATTTATTTAAAATTACATGATTTTTAGTTTTTTGATTATTTTATAGTTCCTATGATATTTTATTATGATGATTGTTTCCATTATAAATCGAGGAAGGGTGGGTGCATGATCACCCTCATATGAATTGGTTAAGATTTTTGTGGAGGTTGACTATGAGGTTTTTTCCACCTGTAACTGGGAAGGTTATTTATTACCTTGAAGGATACTCTATTTGTTTCCATAAATATTATTCCATCTATAATGGTGATATTAAAACTATGTCTCGTGTTTCCTATATGATTTATCTATCATTTCTATGGTTTTTTGGGAAATCTAATGATTTCATAAAGCTAATAATGAAGACTATTTTTAATGGAAATTATAATCTATTTATTAAGGGTGAAAAGTTTCACTTCATATTAATTATTCTATAATAATTTAATGATTTTAAAGAAACCATTATGAGTTTTATTTTCCTTTTAATTTCATTATGAAATTTTTTAGGAAAATAATTGGGAAGATAATTTGATATTTTATATAATAAAATGTTTATCTTGAACACAATGTTTAGTTAGAATATGTAAAATATTTATATGTATTATTTCTTAAATAGTTTCATTATTTATTTTTATAACCATTAGTGGGATTTTTTTTCTAATCTCGTGTTTTAAAACATTTTTCATATGGGTTAAAGGATGGGTTGGGTAGTGGATGAGGTCAAAATTAATATTGTAATTACATTTCATGAAAACAAAATTTGTAACTTAAATGTTTTTTTCATGGAAAAAATGGATACAATGTCGAAGATTCCACTTTATGATGTAATACAATATTATATATGGGTGATGACCTACTTCTCTAAAACTATAATACTAAAAGAAATTTGGTAATGCATCAAAATGAATTTTCATCTGAAGACACAAGAATTTTTATTTTTTTTACGTCATGTTCATATAATTACATAGGATGTGTAAGATTAATTATTTACCCATATGTTACACTTAAGAGCTTCATAAGTTTAAAACCATGTTACCCATACATTTCACCATTTTAAGAGCATTTTTTTTCAAAATATTTTTTAATCTCTTCTTCCTCCATAATTAACCTGTAACCCATTTCAATGTATTTAAATTCTAAAACTCATTTAATTAAATATCATGGATAGATTTTACATTAATTAAAATTAGTTATAATGATTTAATTACTCCTCCTAAAAGAAATATTTGGGGGATGTATTAAACTATTAATTTAATTTTTGGATTTAATGCTTAAACACTGTACTTAGTTTCCCTAATAAAAATACATTATCCTTTAATGCTTTGGTTTTTTAATCCTTTTAAGTATAGGAAATCTATATATAATTAGTTCAAGATAATGAATACTTATTCGTTCACTTTGAACCCTTTATTTGGATTTCACATGTGACAGAGCCTCACATATCACCTCTATTATACGTATTGTGTTTTTAATGTTAAAATTACAAGAATTTTATGAAGATAATATATTTATAGAAAATTTTGAATTAACCTATCAAATATATTTGGAAGAGTATCCTAGACTGATAGTAATTCATAATTATAGAATATTAGAACACCAATTATTCTTTTTATATTTTTAACAAGCCAAAATTTTGTCATTGGAATTTATCCATTATTATAATTATTTCATATAGTATAAATCAAATAGAACACATAGATATAAAAATAAAAAAATTATAAATGATGAATGAGTGAAATAAGTGTCATTCATAGAAATTTAAGAGCCTCTACCATTAGAATAGTAACATGACATTTGGAATAGTTACATGAACCTCAGGAATAGTAACTCATCCAATATAATAATAACCTTACACTGGAAAGTATAAAAAAAATTATGTATCTTATGAATGAAATATAATATATTAATATCATAAAATAAGAAATTAAAGGTTTCAAAATTGATTAATTCGGTATATGTATTTTTATAAGTCATAAATATTTATTTCAAATTTTATGATTAATATAATGATTTAAAATAAATTTTAATTTCACAAAATACACTCATAAATTATTATTGTTTTCATCTTATTATTATTTGATAATTCTATTAGACCTTTGTGAATTTTTGAATGTGTCATAAAATTAGTTATAATTTTAAATTGGTATTTTTTGAATAAATAATGATTTTAATTAAATAAAATTCTCATATTTAGAGAATTATTCTAATAAAATGGATTCCATTTTTTAATTCTAAAAGAAAAAAAAGGTTAAGGTAAATTTTTTCTATTTTTATAAAATAGATGAATTTTTTAGGAAATAGAAGAATCTACTAAATAATAGTATATATATATTATAACATAAATAAACAATTACATGAGTCATTTATAATGTAATCACAATAGTCGCAAAGTACCAACAATTACTGGAATATATATAGTGATAATACTCAAACTATTCATAGTCTTAAGCCTAAATAATAATCTAATGAATAAAATAATGGGGAAACTCTTTTATCCACCCGTATCAATATCACCCCTCACCACCTCTTATACTCACCCCTTACAATCTTTTATCATTTTTATAATTTACGAAAATATCTTCCCAATACCATCCTCAAATTCTAATACCTTTTTATCTCATAAAAAGACCAAAACCTTTGAGCTAATGTGGTTCTCAAGGATGATAACTTCAAGAGGTAAAATCCTCTTCCATTTCATTTTAATTTCTTTTAATTTAATTTTCATTTATTTTTCTATCCCCACCTCTGGTATCCAAATTTTGAAAATAATACTATAATATATTAAATACTTTAGTTATATCGTGTTAATGTAAGATACATAATCAATCAGTTTTCTCTCTCTCTTAAATTCTAAAAATGGAATCATTACTCATGATTTGTCAATTTTACAACATCGTGGATGATGCATTTTTATTTTACATTAATGCTTCCAAAGATATTCATAAAACCACTATAATGGTTGTTAAATACTGGAAGATATATTTTATAAACCATTTTATGTTCTGGAAATTACATATACACACAATAATAAATAATTGAACAAATATAATTTTTGATGTTCAAAAAACTAAAAAAATTATAACTGATTATCAAAAACCTTTTATCTAATAAATAATCAGAATAATATTTAACCAAATGATATAAATAAAAATTTAAACCCCAATATTTTCATTAATATGATATTATCCCAATTCCAGATAATTATACACATTTTAGATAAACTTCTATACTCATACTCAACTGAACCAGTAATGAAAACCTAGATAATAAACACTCTAGAATGATGGAATTAAACTCTATAAATAATCTAAAAGGATATAAATTAACATAATATAAATATATAAAATTAAATTAATTTATAATAGGTTATTAATTATTTAATTATTATATTTACTTTTATTATCCATGATATTAAATTGAATAATATAATATGGCATACGATAAGGGGAATCTCGATCTCAACTCTATTTCCTTGGGTATTCGCTTTTTCACTCCATTTAAAAAATTCATTTTCCATAGATGTTCTGTAAATTTAATTTTTTTATCCGGACTTATTATATTTTGGATATAAATGTTTCTAATCCGCATTTATGAAAAATTAAAAGATTTTTCCAAAATAACTCATCTTTTATAAAAACAATACTTATAATTCTCATGAGATTATTCCATCCTCACTCAAGATGGATGATTCCTATACCAATTGTGTTATTCCCTTTTTATTTTATGACCCCCAATGTTTATTCCTAAATTTATTCATTATGAATTAAACCTCATTCTTTTCCATGTGTTATTTTATATCTATGATTGATATATGTTTAATGTGACATTCAAGAATATAAAAATGTCATGATATGATCTGCGTGCTTGTAATTATTATACAATGAAAATATTATGATGTGATGAGTGATAATAAAATTATATATCACTCAAATACATTAGATAATGTGATTTTTCTCATGAGATAAACTGAAACAATCATGAACATGATGCTACCATTGTTCACCGCTTTGTATTGTAGTTGACCCCTAATACATTATGATACATTTTTATACATATACACATTCCACACATCTATATAATTATTCCTCTCATGATAATGATGATGATGCAATGCTTATGTTGTGATTATGATGATCATTCTCACCCCATGTTATGTTGCCCTATGTTTTTTTCTATACACTTACTGGGATTTTAGCTCACCCCTTTATTTAATGTGTATCCTTATGTGATTACATATAATAAAGATAACAAACAAACTAATAAGAATATATATAATAAGGAATAAAAAAATCATTTTTAATTTTTTAAATGTTGTGTATGGTCAAGATTTTCCCAGGACACTAAACCTTTGGATCTTGGTTGTGTACATATTTTATGTTCTTTATCTTTAAAATGATTTAATAATATTGTAATAACAAGTAGAGTAAATATATTCTTTAGTTATTATAAATAGAAACATTTCCATCACTTTAGGATTTATATGTATTTTCTATGAAATAATCATGTTAATGTGGAGGAAACATGTGGAATTATCATGCTTATTCTATATTATCTTGGAGACATAATTGTTTATTTCATGAGATATTTTATTTCATTTGGACATAAAATAGAAAGTTTCATTTATAGGATTCATTGTCTAGTGTTATGTGCCAATGAGTATGTGTACATGACTCCGGATATGTTTCCTTGGTGAACTATAAATTTCTTCAACAATGACCTTGATGTAGAAAAAATCATTACAATTTTTTTCATTGATATAACATGATTTTATTATTATGTTTCATAACCTATTGAACTATTTTGATGTATTTATATAAAAATTTTGATCATCCATGGATATATGGCCCCTTGTAGGGGAAGCTTAATGATATGATGATGTTTATTTTTTGTGGATCATAGTGGAATGGTTCATATCTTAGACTTTTTTCACACATGAGTAGAACATGTTTGGGACTCCAATCTATCGCCTTCAGAGGAATTGGTATAATTCCATTTTTAGGGTTTTTGAGTCATCTATTCACATCAAACATATTTTTTAGGATCTACCATCATCCGTGGATAATGACCATTGTAACACCCGAGACTTTTATGTTATATAAATCATCAAAGGAATCTTTTTCTACACAACACTTTCTTGGCTTGCTTTACACGCAATCACGACCTTCCTCGATAGCTTGCGTTGTACGCAATACCGAGTTTCACTAAACAACAATATGCTATTAAAACTAGCCGTTATGAATAGTAATAACCACTTTTTGAAATTTTATAAATTTTATTTTTCAAAATGGACTTCATTTTTGGACTCAGAATATCGAAATTAGCCTAGGGTGAAATTTTGGTATTTTTCTGAAAACTTTCAATTTTTGATGAATAGTGAATCCACTAAGTGGTAGGTTAAAAAACTGAATTTTGCATAAAACTTAATTTTACCACTTCTGTGAATGGAATTTCGAAAATCCGACAGACACAGTTGATATCAGTAAGTAAAATGTGGTTCAATGAGATAAAAATAATTTTTTGGTAAATAGTAACTTTTTACTTTTTTTTACCGCGGTTAATAGTAAATAGGGTAACTAAGGGTAAATATGATATTACTATTACCCTAACACATGTCGTACTTCTATTGGATAAGTGTAATTCGACCAAAAACAACCTTATGAATAAAATATGACCATTTAGGCCCACTTGAGTTAGATTATGACATTTATTATTAATTTATTTAAAGAAGGGTTAAAATAGTTAAAATCAAAGTTTAATAAGTAAATCATTTTTAATATGGGGTTACACATACGATAAATTCGACAATAAATATTCATCAGAAAGCTAAAAATATTTCCTACATAATGGTATTTTATTTATAATTTTTAGACATTAAATAATTTAATTTAATTATGACACAACGATGATGCAGTAATTATCTTATTTATGAAATATTGACATAATTGATGTTATAAACACCAAAATAAATGTAATTTGAGACTTTTTATGAATTACACAAATTTTCTAGGTTACTATGATATATTAGTGTTGATTTAATCAACTTGGTTCGAACATATAATTCTGTTATGACTTTCACAAAAATCATATATCAAATAGTGTCAAAATTGACACAAAATAGTTTTTAAATCAAATATTATATTATTAATTGTTATTTTATTCCTAAAAATCTAAGGTTCAGCAAAATGACTTAGATAAGGATATATATATTAATAATAAACAATTTGGGATTCGTTTGGCATGTTATAGTAAGTGTACTAACCATATAGTGAAAGAAAACAAAAAGACATGGTAAAAGTTAAATTATTTAACTTAGAGTTAAATCTAATTGATAAGGTTAAAATAATACCCTAAACTTTCATAAATCCCGTTTGTTGATAGGAGTTCGACCCATCCCCACTTTAGCTTCGAAATAAGACCCTTTGGAACCATTATAAACTGATTTTGACTTTAATATAAAATAATATTTTGAGATATTCCTAAGGTGCCCCTCTCCTCCCTTATAAAAGGGCACCTCCTCCCCCTCCTCCTCACACCAATTTGAGCACTCAAGCTCGTCCAACCCCTGCCATTTTCTCCTCTCCACTTCCCTAGAATAATCCTAGAGGTCCTGGTCTTTTTCAAAGACAAATCATAGTTCCCTAAGTGGAGGATTCAAAGAGGTGTTCCAAAGAAGAGGTAATATTCGTTACCGATCTTTTCAGTTTCTTTCTTCTTCAACTTCTTCTCCTTTAGTTGTTTCATGATAAAGTAATAACATCAGTATTACATACATACTGATATGTTATTATAAATATGAAACAACCCTAATTCACCTTCTATCCATCCTACGGAAAAATGAAATCACCGCGCGTGCGTACGTACGGAATACCGTCTCCACGCCGTGGTGTATTCTATTTTCCACCACCACCTTACAAGGATGGGTATAATGGTGTAATGAGTAACTATTTATGATTATTATAAAGTAATATTGATACTGAAATAATATATATATACTCCAATACAATTCCACGATCATAGGAACGATATCATCACTCGTGCGTACGTACGGAATACCTTCTCCACGATGTGATGCGACTCGTTCTACATGATCATCATTACATAGTAATTATATAAATGAATTGAATGAATAAATATTATATATGTTACACTAATACCATTCTGGATATAAGGTATCTATAACCTTAAAAGAAGAATAATAATTTATTCGGCAAAACACGCATAAGAACAAAAGGCAATAAAGACCCGAGTAACAAGTAACAATGAAATATTACTAAGAATATGACCATATATGATATCATATCAATATGTATGATTCTGGAATAAATCAATAACATTATTTAAACCAATATACAGGAGCTTTGGACACGTACAATGCAAATCGGACCTAAGGTAAGGGAAAATACCACAATCTCATTTTTATCCGAGATTGTTTATTCGTAAGTATTTACTGGGGTGTATTTTATAATCCACATACATGTTCCCTCAATATGTAATATTGTTTCCATCCACTTACAATAGTTTAAATCCAATTTTACCCTTCGGTGAGTTTTTAGTAAAGAATATGAAAGGAATCTTTTGTCTTTTTTTTCGTATGAGGTACTTTTTGACTTTTCTGACAAAGGTACGAAGAATGTTTTTTTTAACTTTTACGGCATGTATGGATTTTTAAAACATTATTTCCAAGAAGATTCCTTTAAAAGTTTTCAAGTTTATTTTTAATCAAATTATTTTATTTTAATGTCGTATGACATGCTATGAAAGGAAAAATGTTTTTTTTAAAGGATATTTTCCTCAAGAATGGATTTCAAGTGTTTTATCAAAATTATATTCCATCTAAGATAATAAAGGGTTCTGTTTTTATCACTATTATTACATTGATTTGATCATGTTGTGATTGAATTATTTTTATGAATTCCTTTATCTTGTATGAATTGTTTTATGATGTCATGATGTTTAGGATTCCAATTTGTATTACATGGGTTATGCAATGATGTATGATTTATGATTATGTGGCACACATAAGAAAGGATTCATTATAAGATGGGTGGGACCTATATCTCCCTCCAATGCATTGGGTAAAGATTTTATATCTCATGAGATAGACATGGCTGGAACGGAAGTTTATTTCGGTTCAGTGATACAGGACTGAAACGAGGAGTGAACTCGGTTCAGAAATGGACTTTGTCCACTAAGATAGTCTTGGCAATGAGTCATGACTAACAAAAAATGATTTTCCATGATTATGTGTGCATGCCACAAAGTTTCAAGTTTTATGTTATGATTATGGGGATCTCATTTTCACTTCAATGATTTGTTACATTTTAAGATATTATGATCTCTTTTGCAGGTTATGATTTTCAAAAAGATATGATATGATTTTTATTTCCTTTATTTGCCCTTGCTGAGCATTTGAGCTCACCCTTTTATGTTTTATTTTCCACAGGTCCGGAAGATGGATATTAAGTAGAATATGCTAAAAGGGACCCTAGATATGATGAAATAAATGTGAGACACTGTAGAAGATTTATGAACCAGTTGTTTATGTTTCCCAGTTTCTAAAGACACTATACCTATACGGTCCTTTGTGGTTTTGTCATATGTTGTAATAAGTGTGCTTCAATTTTGAAGTATTAACAATGTATGTAAAGTATGGGTCGTTATAGTTGGTATCAGAGGAAAGGTATAGTCAACCTTTGGAAACTAGGATGTGAAAGCCTTAGTAAGAACCCTAAGGATAAGTCTAAGCATAGAACACAATCTTAGTGTTTTAGAAATGGCCATGAATAACCTAGGATAAGACCTTAAGCATGAAAATTGTATTCTTGAATTATGTGGTTTTCCTATTATAATTAGTGTTTCTCACACTATTCTTCTTGGTTTTAGTCAATGGCTGGAACCCGAAGGAACCGTGTTAATGCGGAATGCGATAGGAAATGCAATGATTGTCCCCATGAACAACCAAACGATATGGGAGCTGGAATGAAAAATCTTGTAGCCATGCTCACACAACTTTCTCAAGCTATGAATCATGCAGGACTTCTAAACGAGCAAAGGAAGGAGAAACATTCTGTTGAATCCTTCATGAGGCAGCGTCCACCTTCTTTCAGTGGGTCTACTGATCCATTAGTTGCTGAACAATGGATTAGTACTACTGAAAAGATATTTTCAGTTCTTCAATGTTCTGAACATGATAAAGTCATCCTAGCAATGTATCGTTTGAAAGGAGATGCTGATCAATGGTGGAATCTTATTAAGAATACGAGGCAAAGGGATGAAATTGAGTCTATGGAATGGGATGAGTTCAAGAACTTATTTTTCAATAAGTACTTCCCTCTTATTCTCCGAACTAAGATGGAGAAAGAGTTTCTTGAACTGAAGCAAAGGGATGATGAATCTGTTGGTACCTATGAAGCAAATTTTACAAGACTTGCAAGGTACGCTTCTGGTATTATTATCCAACCTGAGAGTAAGATCGATCGATTCTTTAGTGGCTTAAAACCAAGTCTTCGAAGGGTGTTATCCATAATGGACTTCAATAGCTACGAGGAAATCGTTCGATGTGCTCGCAAAGTCGAGATGGAGATTGGAGTAACCCATCAGTCACATGGGTTTCATAAGAAGAGGAAGATGGAATTCAAAGGAAAATCTAAAGATCACACTAAAAAGAAGATGAACTTTCCCTTATGCCCAAAGTGTGGAAAGAAACATGGAGGGAGTTGTCTTAAAGGGACAAGTAAATGTTTTAAATTTGGAAAGGAAGGTCATCGGGCATTTGAATGTCGCGATAATGGGAATAAGATGTCTAATGATGCAAACAAAGGAAGGGACACAGAGAATGAACCTACTACACTTCAATGTTTCAAATGCAAGGAGATGGGGCATTATGCCAATCAATGCCCAAATCCAAGGGTTGATGATGATGGTCGACGTCAACAAAATCTTAAGGCTAAAGACAAAGGAAAGTCACATGCAATTTCTATCAGCGATGTGGAGTACGATAACGAAGTGGTTAAAGGTACACATACCATCCACTCTAAAGTAGCAAATGTTTTATTTGATTCTGAATCCACCCACTCTTTTATTTCTGAAAATTTTTCTAAGGGTATCACCGTATTACCTCAACAATTAGATGTTGAGTTAGCTGTGACAACACCTAATGGTACAACAGTCGCATCAAAAGTTTATAATTATTCTTCAATCGAAGTTTGTGGGAAAGTGCTTCCCGCAAATCTTGTGATACTTCCTTTAGTGGAATTTGATGTGATTCTTGTCATGGATTGGCTTTCTCTACATGGAGCTCATATCAATTGCCAAAGAAGGGAAGTCACATTTTATATTCCAGATCAATCTACGATCGTCTATCAATGCAAGGATGAATATAACATTCCAGTGGAAATTACTTCCATCTTATGGGTGTTGATTCCACTAAATGAAGGTTATTTATCTCAAATGGTTGGTGAGAAACTCACGATTAAGAATATGCCCATTGTACGGGAGTTTGATGATGTATTTCCGGAGGAATTACCGGGTCTTCCACCAAATCGTGAAGTTGAGTTTTCAATAGAACTCGTACCGGGCGCTTTTCCAATTTCAAAGACACCTTATAGAATGGCCCCAATTGAGTTGCAGGAATTGAAGAACCAACTCTAAGAGAATCTTGATAAGGGATTCATATGCCCTAGTGCGTCACCTTGGGGAGCACCTGTTCTATTTGTTAAGAAGAAAGGTGGATCAATGAGACTCTGCATTGATTATAGAGAACTTAACAAGATCACTATCAAGAACAAATATCCTCTCCCACGCATTGATGACTTATTTGACCAACTACGCGGAGCTCAATACTTTTCCAAGATTGATCTTTGTTCAGGGTATCATCAATTAAGGATCAAAAGGGAGGATATACCAAAGACGGCTTTCCGTACAAGGTATGGACACTATGAATTTATAGTGATGCCATTTGGTCTTAATAATGCCCCTGCTATCTTCATGGATCTAATGAATAGAGTCTTTAGAGACTATCTTGATCAATTTGTGGTAGTCTTTATAGACGATATTCTTGTCTATTCAAAGATCAAGGAAGAGAATGAAGATCACTTGAGAATTATATTGAAGACCCTGAGAAAGGATAAGCTTTATGCCAAATTTACCAAGTGTGAATTTTGGCTTCAAAAAGTTTCATTTTTGGGTCACATAATCTCAAAAGAGGGGATATCTGTGGATCCAGCAAAAACAGAGGTTATCGAAAGATGGTCGAGACCAACAACAGTAACTAAGATCCAAAGTTTTCTTGGTTTGGCTGGATATTATCGACGTTTTGTAAAAGATTTTTCAGGATTATCTAATCCACTCACCATGTTGACTCGGAAAGGAGTTAAGTTTGTTTGGACAGAGGAATGTGAAGAGAATTTCAAGGAGTTGAAAAGAAGGTTATCCAGTGCACTTGTGCTCACACTGCCTTGTAGTGGAGAAAATTTTGTGATCTACAGTGATGCATCCAAGAAGGGATTGGGGCGTGTTCTTATGCAAAATGATATGGTGATAGCTTATGCCTCACGACAGTTGAAAATCCATGAGCAAAATTACCCAACTCATGATTTGGAGTTGGCTGCGGTAATCTTTGCATTAAAGATTTGGAGGCATTACCTTTATGGTGAAAGGTGTGATATTTATACTGATCGTAAAAGTTTAAAGTATATTTTCACACAAAAGGAGTTGAATATGCATCAAAGAAGATGGTTGGAGCTGATTAAGGATTACGAATGCTCAATCCATTACCACCCTGGGAAAGCAAACAAGGTGGCAGATGCATTAAGTCGACAAGACAATGCTAGTTTATCCATGATGAGGATCACAAAAGATCCAATATTTATGGATTTACAAAGGATGGATCTTGGAATTATAATGGAAGGGGAAAAATCTTATCTTTCTCAAATGAATGTTCAACCATCTATACATGCGAAGATTAAGGAGGCACAGAAAGAAGATGTCGAGTTACAAAAGAAGGTGAGAAATGTTCCTGAGTTCAACCTTGATTGTGATGGGATAATAAAGTTCTGGAATCGGGTTTGTGTTCCTCCCATTCCTGAATTAAAGAAGGAGCTACTGGATGAGGCTCATAGTTCATCATTCTCTATTCATCCTGGAAGCACGAAGATGTATAGGGACATGAAAGAGTACTTCTGGTGGGATGGCATGAAAAGAGATGTTGCTGAATATGTCTCTCGATGCTTGGTTTGTCAACAAGTTAAAGCTGAGAGACAGAAGTCTAAGGGGATGTTATAACCATTACACATACCCGAATGGAAATGGGAAAACATCACTATGGTCTTTTTCACAGGACTTCCTAAAACATCCAAAGTCAATAATGCTATTTGGGTCATAGTTGATCGTCTTACAAAGTCTACACACTTCATTGCTATTAGAGAGGATTTCTCTCTAGATCAGCTTTCCAGGATATATGTAAAGGAAGTGGTAAGATTGCATGGATTACCACTTTCTATTATATCTGATCGGGATCCGAGATTTACCTCGATGTTCTGGCGAAGTCTTCAGCATACTCTGGATACAGAGTTGAGTTTCAGCACTGCTTATCATCCCCAGACAGACGGTCAGTCTGAGAGAACAATTCAAACCCTAGAAGATATGTTGAGAGCTTGCACTATGGATTTCAAAGGAGTTTGGGATCAACACCTACCTTTGGTGGAATTTTCTTATAATAATAGCTTTCACTCCAGTATTCAGATGGCTCCTTATGATGCTCTCTATGGAAAGAAATGCAGGACTCCAACTTGCTGGGATGAAGTTGGAGAAAGAAAGCTGTTAGGACCTGATCTCGTTGATGAAATGGCAGAAAAGGTTAGATCTATTCAAAAACACATAAGAGCAGCTCAGAGTCGACAGAAAAGTTATACCGACAACCGAAGAAAAGACCTAGAGTTTGAAGTGGGTGATAAAGTGTTCTTACGAATATCTCCCTGGAAGAGGGTTATGATATTTGGAAAGAAGGGGAAGTTGAGCCCTAGATATATCGGTCCTTTCGAAATACTGGATCATGTTGGAAAGGTAGCTTACTGATTGGCGCTTCCACCGAATCTCTCTCAAGTTCACGATGTGTTCCATGTATCTCTCCTGAGAAAGTACATACCTGATCCTTCACATGTAATCAGCTCAGAAGTTGTACCGCTGGAGCAAGATCTTTCTTATCAAGAACAACCGATAGAGATTCTGGATCATAGCGAAAAATTCCTACGAAATAAGACCACTCGATTGGTGAAAGTTTTATGGAGGAACCACCAACTTGAAGAAGCTACATGGGAGCTTGAGGATATGATGAGGGAGAAGTATCCTCATCTGTTTATTACAAAGTGACGAATTTCGAGGGCGAAATTCTTTTTAAGGGGGGTAGAATGTAACACCCGAGACTTTTATGTTATATAAATCATCAAAGGAATCTTTTTCTACACAACACTTGCTTGGCTTGCTTTACACGCAATCGCGACCTTCCTCGATAGCTTGCGTTGTACGCAATACTGAGTTTCACTAAACAGCAATATGCTATTAAAACTAGCCGTTATGAATATTAATAACCACTTTTTGAAATTTTATAAATTTTATTTTTCAAAATGGACTTCATTTTTGGACTCATAATATCGAAATTATCCTAGGGTGAAATTTTGGTATTTTTCTGAAAACTTTCAATTTTTGATGAATAGTGAATCCACTAAGTGGTAGGTTAAAAAACTGAATTTTTCATAAAACTTAATTTTACCACTTCTGTGAAGGGAATTTCGAAAATCCGACAGACACGGTTGATATCCGTAAGTAAAATGTGGTTCAATGAGATAAAAATAATTTTTTGGTGAATAGTAACTTTTTACTTTTTTTTTCCGCGGTTAATATTAAATAGGGTAACTAAGGGTAAATATGATATTACTATTACCCTAACACATGTCCTAATTCTATTGGATAAGTGTAATTCGACCAAAAACAACCTTATGAATAAAATATGACCATTTAGGCCCACTTGAGTTAGATTATGACATTTATTATTAATTTATTTAAAGAAGGGTTAAAATAGTTAAAATCAAAGTTTAATAAGTAAATAATTTTTAATATGGGGTTACACATAAGATAAATTAGACAATAAATATTCATCAGAAATCTAAACAGATTTCATACATAATGGTATTTTATTTATAATTTTTAGACATTAAATAATTTAATTTAATTATGACACAACGATGATGCAGTAATTATCATATTTATGAAATATTGACATAATTGATGTTATAAACACCAAAATAAATGTAATTTGAGACTTTTTATGAATTACACAAATTTTATAGGTTACTATGATATATTAGTGTTGATTTAATCAACTTGGTTTGAACATATAATTCTGTTATGACTTTCACAAAAATCATATATCAAATAGTGTCAAAATTGACACAAAATAGTTTTTAAATCAAATATTATATTATTAATTTTTATTTTATTCCTAAAAATCTAAGGTTCGGCCAAATGACTTAGATAAGGATATATATATTAATAATAAACAATTTGGGGTTCGTTTGGCATGTTATAGTAAGTGTATTAACCATATAGTGAAAGAAAACAAAAAGACATGGTAAAAGTTAAATTATTTAACTTAGAGTTAAATCTAATTGATAAGGTTAAAATAATACCCTAAAATTGTCTAAATCCTATTGGTTGATAGGATTTTGACCCATCCCCACTTTAGCTTCTAAATAAGACCCTTTGGAACCATTATAAACCGATTTTGACTTTAATATAAAATAATATTTTGAGATATTCCTAAGGTGCCCCTCTCCTCCCTTATAAAAGGGCACCTCCTCCCCCTCCTCCTCACACCAATTTGAGCACTCAAGCTCGGACAACCCCTGCCATTTTCTCCTATCCACTTCCCTAGAATGATCCTAGAGGTCCTTTTCTTCTTCAAAGACCAATCTTAGTTCCCTAAGTGGAGGATTCAAAGAGGCGTTCCAAAGAAGAGGTAATATCCGTTACCGATCTTTTCAATTTCTTTCTTCTTCAACTTCTTCTCCTTTAGTTGTTTCATGATAAAGTAATAACATAAGTATTACATACATACTGATATCTTATTATAAATATTAAACAACCCTAATTCACCTTCTATCCATCCTACGGAAAAATGAAATCACCGTGCGTGCGTACGTACGGAATACCGTCTCCACGCCGTGGTGTAATCTATTTTCCACCACAACCTTACAAGGATGGGTATAATGGTGTAATGAGTAACTATTTATGATTATTATAAAGTAATATTGATACTGAAATAATATATATATACACCAATACAATTCCACGATCATAGGAACGATATCATCACTCGTGCGTACGTACGGAATACCGTCTCCACGATGTGATGCGACTCGTTCTACAAGATCATCATTACATAGTAATTATATAAATGAATTGAATGAATAAATATGATATATGTTACACTAATACCATTCTGGATATAAGGTATCTATAACCTTAAAAGAATAATAAGAATTTATTCGGCAAAACACGCATAAGAACAAAAGGCAATAAAGACCCGAGTAACAAGTAACAATGAAATATTACTAAGAATATGACCATATATGATATCATATCAATATGTATGATTCTGGAATAAGTCAATAACATTATTTAAACCATTATACAGGAGCTTCGGACACGTACAAAGTAAATCGGACCTAAGGTAAGGGAAAATACCACAATCTCATTTTTATCCGAGATTGTTTATTCCTAAGTATTTATTGTGGTGTATTTTATCATCCACATCCATGTTCCCTCAATATGTAATATTGTTTCCATCCACTTACAATAGTTTAAATCCATTTTTACCCTTCGGTGAGTTTTTAGTAAAGAATATGAAAGGAATCTTTTGTCGTTTTTTTTTCGTACGAGGTACTTTTTGACTTTTCCGACAAAGGTACGAAGAATGTTTTTTTAACTTATACGGCATGTATGGATTTTTAAAACATTATTTCCAAGAAGATTCCTTTACAAGTTTTCAAGTTTATTTTTAATCAACTTCTTTTATTTTAAAGTCGTATGACATGTTATGAAAGGAAAAATGTTTTTTTTGAAAGGATATTTTCCTCAAGAATGGAGTTCAAGTGTTTTATCAAAATTATTTTCCATCTAAGATAATAAAGGGTTCTGTTTTTATCCCTATTATTACATTGATTTGATCATGTTGTGATTGAATTATTTTTATGAATTCCTTTATCTTGTATGAATTGTTTTATGATGTCATGATGTTTAAGATTCCAATTTGTATTACATGGGTTATGCAATGATGTATGATTTATGATTATGTGGAACACATAAGAAAGGTTTCATTATAAGATGGGTGGGACCTATATCTCCCTCCAATGCATTGGGTAAAGATTTTATATCTCATGAGATAGACATGGCTGGAACGGAAGGTTATTTCGGTTCAGTGATACAGGACTGAAACGAGGAGTGAACTCGGTTCAGAAAGGGACGTTGTCCACTAAGATAGTTTTGGAAATGAGTCATGACAAACAAGAAATGATTTTCCATGATTATGTGTGCATGCCACAAATTTTCAATTTTTATGTTATGATTATGGGGATCTCATTTTCACTTCTATGATTTGTTCCATGTTAAGATATTATGATCTCTTTTGCAGGTTATGATTTTCAAAAAGATATGATATGATTTTTATTTCCTTTATTTTCCCTTGCTGAGCATTTGAGCTCACCCTTTTATGTTTTCTTTTCCCCAGGTCAGGAAGATGGATATTAAGTAGAATATGCTAAAAGGGACCCTAGATATGATGAAATAAATGGGAGACACTATAGAAGATTTATGAACCAGTTGTTTATGTTTCCCAGTTTCTAAAGACACTATACCTATACGGTCCTTTGTGGTTTTGTCATATGTTGTAATAAGTGTGCTTCAATTTTGAAGTATTAACAATGTATGTAATGTATGGGTCATTATAACCATGACCATGGTGGGTCATGAAATGTTACTAATAATGACCACTATCAAGGTAGTGCATGTAGGTGGTACTTGTTTTAATGTACCTTGATAATTGTATGGTCTATAATCCAATGCATGTGGGGTCAGGGTTTATAGTGTCCTTGTTAGCGTATGTTGTCTCCACACATGTTTTATTGTATGTTTATTTATATTTGACTTATATTATTTAATTAAAAACTATAAACATTCAATCACTCTAGTTAATGAAAAACTTATTGTTGTCTTACAGGATTTCAAACTTGAACCTTGTATAGTGTCCTTATTGTGCATGGAGATTTCAGGTATAAGAACCCATGAATGGGTAAGGGGGAAATGGTATATCATTAATCCATAGATAAAGGATTTGGATATGGTACCGAGTAATACGTCATGGATTACTATAGATTAGTTTATTTATTTACCTTATAAATGTATTAATGTGGTCAGTATTCCCACCTTGGAATCATTTTTATAATCTTTATGACATGTTTACTCCTTGATTATTTAGTTTTCACATAATTACTTAAATTATTAATTATATTGATTTTTATTATTATTTTTATTATTACATTATAATGAGGGTATATTCCCCATAATGACATACTTAGACCCTCACTATTAATTCGAAGCCTCTTGCGAATGGGAAGGAGTGCATGAAGTCGTGTGACACTCCATCTCATACTAGGTTGTTCAGTTTTGGAAGTTATGAAATGGTATCAAATGAAACTTTTCTTCTTTCATGAATATTCTATGGAATAGTTGAATAGAGATAGATGAGTGGGAGTTAGATGAACGAGTTTCCATGTTCCTATCCTGAACATGTTTAATAGACCTCTGAGTTACTATAGATAAGATTGATGTTATGGTTTTTGTTCTATTTTTTGTGGATTCATGCATCATGAATAAACAATTGGGATCCAATTCCATTTATATATTATTTTTATGTTTCATACTATTTCTTAACAAAATTATTTGGTTTTTTAAATCTATTTGGGATAGTTCCCTTGTTTTTGTGATATAAATATGTTGGAATTCTTTATTTGAACCTCAAAAAGTTGTTATTTTTTTGAATATATATATATATATATATATATATATATATTGCAATGAATGTGAATGTATAAGACCATGTTAAATTCTAGGTGGGATATATCTTGAGTTTTTGGTAGACCCATTAGATATCATTTGTGGGATTTCATATACTATATAGGATATTCCATGAAACATTATAAGTGTTTTATTTTCTTCCTATGTACTACCTCAAAGATATATGAGGGGAAATCCATCTTAGGCAGACTAGTATTCTTTAATTCCACCATCATAGATGAAAAAGAGAATACCCATGCACTCTCTTGTAACATAATAGGTTACTTCTTCTATATATCTTGTTCACCTAGGACTCTATGGTTTTTTGACCCTATAAGGCGGAACATTTTATTAGACCAAGATCAATCTTGCCCAATATTTCCAGTACCAAAATCCTTCTAAATTCCATGGTGTTGGTGGCCCTCAAGGTGTAGAGGACTACATATACTTTATTGAAATAATTTTAATGATAGTACAATCTATTAGGTAAGACAGAGGGATTATATAGAAATATACTTTCTGAGGACTAAACAGGTTGTAAAGACCCATAAATTTCAAATAAATTTTTTTCTTAAATTCTTAGGGATTTTACGAGTATGCAGTTTCTAATGGCACATGATTCCAAGGCCCGGTGTGCCCAGAATAAATTTCCAATGTTTAGCATGGGTACGTTCAGTGAACGAACGAGTGGGTTTTTCTATCTTTTGAACTGGTACTTGGATTTGAAATATGAGGGTACCAATGGAACTATAGTTCCGGTAATTAATTAAGAGGACCTTTACCGAAGATACATCTGCTCAGGATGAGTTGATTAAAAATGTGGATTAAATGAAAAGTAAAATAAAATTGTGTTACAATTTTAATTCTTTTTCTAAGGGGTTATATCCTAGGTGTGGGAGTTAGGGTGGTACCCACTAGTTACTAACTACCCTTGAGAGGATAATGGTGAGGTGGGGCCCACACGAGCCCCAACTGTTCACATTACCTAACTCCCTAACTCCCCCTTTATTTGGGAAACTCTCCACCCTCCAACTTTAATTCATGACAACACACACTAAATTAATTGATTAAACGCCTTCAATTAATTTAGTTAAGTTTTTTGAATTTTAATGTTTAAATCCATGGAATGAATTAATAATATAAGGAGGAGCCTTGTTTTATTTTGTTGGGTTGGATTTTTGTGTTAAGACTTTGGAAGAGAGCTTTATTTTCTCTTGGAAGAACTTCATCCTCCCGTGAAGAACAAAACCCTTCGATAAAGAATGCCATCACCACAAGGAGAGATTACGTGCCATTCATTCTTCTCTCCACATCTTGTGTGAGGCGTCGTTCCCTCCTTGAACTCATGCCAATGCCGTCTTTGAAACCTCACCCCGTGACACCATCTTCTGAGTTTCCGGCAAACGACATCGTTTATGTGAGGTAGGGGTTAAGTTCAATTTTAATGAATTAAAATTGTGCTTGTTTTATCATTGAACATCTCATTTGTTTTGGTCGCTTGATATCGTTATAACAGGAGGAGATCGGACCGCACAAACATGGCCGATCCTCTGTCCCTTATGTTGTTAATCTTTGTTGATCGTTGTGGCAAAGGTGGCGTGGTGCCGTTGCACCGCGCGGGAATGAAAAAGACTGCGACCGAAGCTGGCCGCGATGATGGTGTGTGGTTCCATCTCACCGTGCAGGTGAGGACAAAGGAGGTCATGACCAGGAGTGGGCTATGGCAGAGGGGCGCACCGTCGTCGCGCTGCACTGGTCGGACAGGAGCCGCGACCAAAGGCCATGGCGGTCTTCAAAGGGGCGGTCGGCCGCAGGCGCCACCTGAAGGCGGGACCTGCGGGGGTCCCGTTGTTACACCCAAGGCCGGCCATTATGGCCGGCCATTTTAGAAAAACTGGGGTGAACCCCCCCCCCCCCCCCCCAATAGATCCCTAGGGCGGACCCCATGGTTCCGCCATTTCGAAGACAAGGGGGTGGTGCCCCCCTTCGCACCCCGTCCGGCCGTGAGCCGAGCCGCGGCCGGCTTCCGAGCCGGGCCGCAGGCCGTGCCGTGCCCAACCAGGATGGGCCGCACCCAGCTGGGTCGGGCCACACCAGCCAATCCGAACTCGAATCCGGGTCGGTTCGACCTGGTTCAGGCCGGCCCAGGGGGTATTGGGCCCGGTCGGACCGGGCCCAAACCCCCTTTTTTCGGACCAGGTTCATTCAAATGCTCATATCTTGGGTTATGGACCTCCGATCGATGCACCGTTAGTTGTGTTGGGATGCTTGGATCAATACGGTAGTTTTATTATATTACACATGAGTTTTTGGAGATGTTTTGGTATGCCCAGGTTGGTTCGAACCTGAAACCAACCGGGCCCTTGGAGCGGAAACGCTTATAACTTAACGACCAGACGTCCGAATGATGTCCCGTCAATTAAGTTGAATTCCTATTAGTGAGACAGTTCTTTTGGCTTACTCCACTTGAGGTTTGGATGCAGCTGGAGTATGGTCGGGTTGGTTTTATCTTAAAAATCTACTGGGTCCCTGGGACAAAAATGCCAAAAACTATCAGACAGGGCGTCCGATTGATGCATCATCTGTCGAATTGAGTTACTATTGATGAGATGGAACTTTGTGATACATCAACTCTAGACTTATTGATAGTTGTTCTATCGAACCCTTGGCTCGTGGAGTGGACCCTCCTGGAATCGAGCGTGTTGTGTGCGGGAACCCTAGAGCTGGCTGCGACTGCGATGACGATGGCGATTGTACATGGATCCTACATGGGTTCGGTAGCAAGGACGACTGTACATGGATCCTTTGTGAGTTCGGCAGCAATAAATACTGTACTGGGATCCTATGTGGGTTCGGTAGATATGGTTACTGTACTTGGATCCTACGTGGGTTCGGCAGCGATGACTCTTGTACTTTGATTCTACATGGGTTCGGCAGGGGAGATTATTCAGAGGCTACATCCATCATCTCCACCCCTCTTCATGAGTAGTATACCTATGTAAGCTGAGTCTTGACATCAATCATTATCATCGATATGATTTAATTTCTTTCCAATGTGGATTAGGTTGTGCTTTCCTGTGTGGAATGGGTTGTACTTTCTTGTGTGGACTGGGTTGTACTTGGGCTCGTGAGTTGGAGCCGAACTGGAAATGATGAATTAGGTATATGTATGGGTATATACATAATTAGAGTTGGTTGATACTTCATGTTTGTATCCTTACTTTTTGTCTTATCCTTTGTGGATTCTGGGAAACCTTCGGGGGTCTCGGGGTCCCTACTCAGTATCGTACACTCACCCCTACACGGGCCATGCCCGCACTACATTATGTTGGTTGCAGACGATGGACAGTGTTGATCGTGGTTGAGGCTTGTGGAGTAGGACGGTACCTAGAGGTGGACTATCAGGTGGGACGTACACGAAGCAGACGGCCGGACCCTAGGAGCTGAGGAGACCATTTGTACCCACCATTCAGGTGGGATAGCCGGAGAACGACTCGGTGGTTGTTGTTTTACTTTACTGCTACTATACTTTCATTTCAGTTGTACTGTACTTTCAGTTGGGTTTGTATTCTGGCCCATTTAATTTTCCGCACATACATTTGTACTCAATTACTTAGTGTTTATAATAGCTTGTGTACTCTGTTGTGTTTCTTTACTTATGTAAAGGCAATGCCTTCCCATTTATTGGGATTTACGCCTTTGGTGCTAGTCGCCAGCCCCTGGCCTATGGAAGGTGGGCTTGGGGTAGTCACGGAACGGGCCTCAAGGATGGGTCATGAAAAAATGGTATCAAATGGAGGTTATCAGTGCAAGGAGTCCAATGTTGGTGATGCGGCAGACATAGCCATACACCAGGACCCTACCTTCTGATTTCCGACTCAACGCATGAAAACATTGATTGGATGTGTGATTCAAATGTTTTCTTTGTGATTACTTTGTGTTATCTCACCAGGTATACTGTATTAACCGTGGTGCACCTGTTTCTTTTTAGGATGCCCCACAATGGCAGCCATCTAGGGTTCCTAGTTACCTGCGAGATGGCAGCCCACCAACCGACGAGGCCTCGGTGTAGGGACCCATTACAACGGAGGAACCAGTTGTACCTCTACCAGTTGGGCCACCGATACCACCATCCCCTACAGTGGAGAGTGCATGCCTCTTGAGTACACTGCATGAGTTTCAGCGATAGAGGCCGCCTAGGTTCCCCGGAGAGACGGACCCTCAGGCTGCCGAGGATTGGCTGGAGGCTGTTGTTCGAGTCTTCAGATTAGTAGGGACACCAGATGACCTCATAGTGATCCTTGAGGTGAGTCTCCTGCACGCAGTAATAGGTAGATAGTGGAGCCTGATGCTCCAGGTGCACGATGAGGCATCTCTACTTTGGATGGACTTCAAGAGCCTCTTTTTCTCGGAGTTTATTCCATCCACCCTCCGTGTGGTGCACATCTAGGAGTTACTACAGCTGCGGCATGGCATCATGATAGTATCCCAGTACTCGGGGAGATTTGCTGATCTCTCACGTTACTCCACGTATATGGTACGAGACCCATTCTTCCAGTCTCAGACCTTCGAGCAGGGACTAAGACATGAGATCAAGACATCGGTGATCTCCCTCAGTATTCCGACATAGGCAGGAGTACTGGAGAGAGCCCTTCTTGTGGAGAGCTTTCTTGCTGAGCCAACACCAGCAGCGAGGCCTACTGTAGGGTGACACATAGCGGAGTCTTCTGCAGCCGGCAGTAGATAGTTGTCACAGAGGTCCAAGAGGACTAGAACATCATGTGGGAGACCTCAAAATATTGGTTTAGAGGTGCGGGGCACATGTAGCAGATCCATTCATATGAGATGCAGACATCACTATGCATGCGGCGGGTAGGGCCACATGGCTCGTGACTGCCCGACACGCCACACAGAAGAGTAGTAGAAGGTTGAGGGACCACCCAGACAGAGGTAGAGGTTCGACCATGTCGGTCCGCTAGGAGCTGGCGGACGCGGTAGAGGAGTTTGCAGAGCAGCAAGATGTGGACGACGCTTCGAGTTTCTACCACCACCACCGGCAGGAGGTCCACCCCGACCATAGGGAGCTAGCGGGCCGAGGCAGGCTCAGCATTAGACAGTGGAGGCCTATGACCACGGTGCACCTAGGATGATTCAAAGTACTATCTGTGTCTACTCCACCCTTGCTGCATTTCTTATAGACACAGGAGCGAGTCATTCATTCATTGCCTCTACTGTAGAGACCCGAAGCTTGACGTACATGAACATTACATTACTTACGCGGAATACTTAGTACATAACAAAAAACACACACACAAGGATCGTAATAGTTTAGTGTCTTTGGAAACTCGGAATAAAATTTTCTAATCGTGGTGAAAGATCGTCAACATCTCCCATAAAGATCTTCCTTTTTTTTACCTAAAACCTTTCTTTATATCCTGGGGAAAAGAAAACATAAAAGGGTGAGCTCAAATGCTCAGTAAGGGTAAACAAAAGAAAAATCAATCACATCATATTCATAAGAACATAACTTTTGGAAATCTTAACCTGCAAAAGAGAGCATAATTTCATAACATGGGATAAATCATAGTAGTGAAATGAAATCCCAATAATCATAACTTAAAACATGAAACTTTGTGGCATTCACACATAATCATAGAGAATCATTTCTTTTTAGTCAAGACTCATTGCCAAGACTATATTAGTGGACAAAGTCCCTTTCTGAATCGAGTAACCCTCGTTTCAGTCCTGTTTCACTGAACCGGTATAACCTATCGTTCCAGCCTTGTCTATCTCATGAGATATAAAAACTTTACCCAATGCATTGGAGGGAGATATAGGTCCCACCCATCTTATAATGAATCCTTTCTTATGTGTGCCACATAATCATAAATCATACATTATCGCATAACCCATGTAATAAAAATGGGATTCTTAAACAACATGACATCATAAAACAATTCATATAAGATAAAGGAATTCATAAAAATGTTTCCATCACAACATAATCAAATCCATGTAATAATAGGGATAAAAACAGAACCCTTTTATTATCTTAGATGGAAAAGAATTTTGATAAAATACTTGAACTTCATTCTTGAGGAAAATATCCTTTCTACTTCAAAAACACTTTTCCTTTCTTAACATGTCATACAATTTTAAACTAAAAGAAGTTGATTAAAAATAAACTTGAATACTTGTAAGGGAAGCTTCTTGGAAATAATGTTTTAGAAATCCATTCATGTCGTATAAGTAAAAAAAACATTCTTCGTACTTTTGTCGGAAAAGTCAAAAAGTACCTCGTACGGAAAACGACAAAAGATTCCTTTCATTTCTTTTACTAAAAACTCACCGAAGGGTAAAATTGGATTTAAACAATTGTAGTTGGATGGAAATAATATTACATATTTATGAAACATGTATGTGGATGATAAAATACACCCCAGTAAATACTTACGAATAAACAATCTCGGATAAAAATGAGATTGTGATATTTCCCTTACCTTAGGTCCGACTTACTTTGTAAGTGTCCAAACCTCCTGTATAATGATTTAAATCGTGTTATTGACTTATTCCAGAATCATATTCATTATTATTATATCATGTATGGTCCACTTATGACTTTATATTACCCGTTCTTTTGTAAATTCATGTTAAAGTAGCGTTTTGGGTAGAATCGTCTCATTTGTCGTTCGTGTTTTTAACTTGTAATTATTCATATGATTACTTAGATCATGATTACTTAATTCCAGAATATAAAACATGATTTATATATAATATATATTCATAATATACATATATAATAAATCAGTAAATGGAAGGAAATACACCGTTCATGGAGACGGTAGTCCGTACGTACGCATGAACGCTGTTTTCGTTTCCTTATTGAATTGAATGGAATTAAGTAGATGACATACATATAAATATAAATAATTAAAGTATCATTATAAGGTCATATATTTAATTAGTAATTATTATATATACTTTATAATCATTCATGAATGGTTAATCATTGAGAATGAATCTCATCGCGTCGTGGAGACGGTAGTCCGTACGTACGCACGAGCGATGATATCGTTCCCATGGTCGTGGAATTGTCTTTAAGTGTATGTATACTATTTCGGTATCAATATCACTTGATAATAATCACATATAGTTACTAATTACACCTTTATACCCATCCAATTAAGGTGGTGGCAGAAAATAGATTACACCACGGCGTGGAGATGGTATTCCGTACGTACGCACGCGCGGTGATTTCCTTTTTTCGTAGGATGGATAGAAGGTTAATTAGAGTTGTTTCATATTTTTAATAACATATCAGCATATAAGAAATACTGATGTTATTACTTTATCAGGAAACAACTAAAGAATAAGAAGTTGAAGAAGAAAGAAATTGAAAAAGATCAGTAATGGATATTACCTCTTTTTGACGCGCCTTTTCTTAGCCTGCACTTAAAGAACTGAGGATGGACTTTGAAGAAGACCAGGACCTCTAGGATGATACTAGGGAATTGGAGAAGAGATTTTGGCAGGGTTTGGCCGAGCTTGAGTGCTCAAATTGGTGTGAGGAGGAGGGGGAGGAGGTGTCCTTTTATAAGGGAGGAGAGGGGCACCTTAGGAATATCTCAAAATATTATTTTATATTAAAGTCAAAATCGGTTTATAATGGTTCCAAAGGGTCTTATTTCGAAGCTAAAGTGTGGATGGTTCGAAATCCTATCCTCCAATAGAATTTATACAAGTTTAGGGTATTATTTTATCCTTAACAATTATATTTAACTCTAAGTTAAACAATTTAACTTTTACCGTGTCTTTTTGTTTTCTTTCACTATATGGTTAATACACTTACTATAACATGCCAAACGAACCCCAAATTGTTTATTATTAATATATATATCCTTATCTAAGTCATTTGGCCGAACCATAGATTTTTAGGAATAAAATAACAATTAATAATATAATATTATATTTAAAAACTATTTTCTGTCAATTTTGACACTATTTGATATATGATTTTTTTGAAAGTCATAACAGAATTATATGTTCGAACAAAGTTGATTATATCAACACTAATATATCATAGTAACCTAGAAAATTAGTTGAATTCATAAAAAGTCTCAAATTACATTCATTTGAGCATTTATAACATCAATTATGTTAATATTTCCTTAAAAGGGTAATTACTGCATCATCGTTGTGTCATAAATAAATTAATTTATTTAAAGTCTAAAAATTGTAAATAAAATATCATTATGTAGGAAATCTTTTTAGATTTATAATGAATATTTATAGTCGAATTTATCTTATGTATAACCCCATATTAAAAATGTTTTAGTTATTAAACTTTGATTTTAACTATTTAACTATTCATTAAATAAAATAATATTAAATGTCATAATCTAATCCAAGTGGACCTAAATGGTCATATTATATTCATAAGGTTGTTTTTGGTCTAATTACACTTATCCAATAGAATTAGGACATGTGTTAGGGTAATAGTAATATCATATTTACCCTTACTTACCCTATTTACTATTAACCGTGGTAAAAAAAAGTAAAAAGTTACTATTCACCAAAAAATATTTTCATCTCATTGAACCACATTTTAGTCCTTGATATTAACCGTGTCTGTCGGATTTTTGAAATTCCATTCACAGAAGCGGTAAAATTAAGTTTTATGCAAAATTCAGTTTTTAACCTACCACTTAGTGGTTTCACTATTCATCAAAAATTGAAAGTTTTCAGAAAAATGCCAAAATTTCATCCTAAGCTATATTTCATATTCCGAATTCAAAAATGAAGTCTATTTTACCAAATTCATAACATTGAAATTGCATTAATTAATTTTATAATTAAATCCCGCTGTTAAAACAAATAGCGTGTTTTTAAGAAACAATATCTATCAAAAGATTGACACTTGATTATGTCTGGTTTAAATGTGAAATTACATCCAATGACCAACATTGTATTAAATTGTAAAAATATATTCTAAATATACTTTAAAACCACTCAAATTAATTATTTATCACTATTAATTATTTCGATTAAAAAAGTTGTTTTTAATTATAATTTAGTAATTTTCACTATTCATCAGAATATGAAAGTTATCCGAAAAGTACCAAAATTTCACCTTAGGCTAAATTCGATACTCCGAATCCAAAAAATGAAGTCCATTTTGAGAGATAAAATTTCTAAAATTTAAAAAGTGGTTATTACTATTCATAACGGCTATTTTTAATAATATTTTAATAGCATATCGTTGTTTCGTGAAACTCAGTATTACGTACTACACACGCTATCGAGGAAGGTTGAGATTGCGTGTAATGCAAGGCAAGTCAAGGATGCGTGTTGTGCAAGCTCCGTTTTGTGTTGCGTACAACACAAGACATTAGTGAAATTAAAAAGAATATTTTTCATAAAATCTTGGGCTGTTACATTCTACCCCCCTTAAAATGAATTTCGCCCTCGAAATTCGTCGGGGTTATAAATGGTTTACTATTCAACAGTTTCTTTAATAGAAACCCACATCGTAAAAAGGAATACCAAAACCAATATTTTAAAACAAAATCATGAAACTTAACGGTTACCCAAATAAACTAATCACTGGGTTTCCACATAGGTGAAAATATGGATATGGAAGAAAAATCTAACCATCATGTTCTGATGGAGAGTGGTAGAGAACATGGCTATGGAAAAGCCAACAATCAAAAATCCATAAATTTGTGACGATCTAAGGTACCATCCGATTCATCAGGTATAAGATCACTAGGACAACATTTTTTTTTTGGTTTTCAAGATCGTTTCCCTAAAGTTGAAGAATTTAGAATAAATACTTACTTTATTTTGGTACAGTCGCACTATTGTTCATGCCTTGAACAATTTCCACTTCATCTCTTAAATAAATGAAGTTGAATTTGTTATTCGTGAAGTGTTAGCAGATCATGTGATAGAATGACGGGTCATTCCATCTGTCTCAAACAAATGGTTAGCAAAAATTATATACATAAGTCGATCTATAGTGAGATTAATCATATATGGTTCCTAAAATGGACTTATACTTCATATATCATTCTGCTTAATATAATAAAACTAGTTTCTACTAAACAGGGACTTCCTGTAGGCCAGTGGTAGGTGATAAAGGCCAGTCGCACTTTGGTTGTGGGTTCGATTCCCACAGCCTTGTCTGAAGCGATGGGTTGTCGCCCGTCCTGCAGGTTGTCCTTTTTCTAAAACTAAATTACTATAACATCCCATCAATAATATCGAGAAAACTTCTATCCTTAAACAATACTAACTTATGTCCAACATAATCCATTCCAATCTTTAGGCTTATCCATAATACTGCAGTCCACTCTCATAACATAGTGAAAACGATTACCAGAGATTTAACACCATCGTCGATCCCCATATATCATAAGATATGTTTTGTTGGTCACATTCCAAACATTCAAAGGCCTTAATAATGTATTCTCTTGAATACCCATTGAACCTTAGTGAAAACATGAATGAAGTTAAAAGTTAACTCTTTCCACATACCAAAATCCAAAAATTCTCTATACTCAAACCATGATATAACCTTCTCCTTATATCAGTCATGAGCTCATGAATAAAATCAAACACCTCATTATCTTATTATTCCTTCATTATGCGCATATCATCTAAATTCTAAAAATATCTGAATAACCTTTCATGGATAGTGGTACCATTAATCATACACTTTCATAACTCAAGGAAATACAACAGTGTAACAATCCTTAGATGTCTCTTTATTCCATAGTACCATGAGATTTCTTATACAGCATTACACATGATAAACATGTAATCATTCCACTACATTCTTAAACCATTGACCGAGCTTCAACAATTCTTTCATCTCACATATCATTTGTAGTCTCTTCATCATCATCAACATAAATACTTCCCATACGACCATACTGATTATCTTCACGAGACTTTCCCTTAGGGAATTGGTTTGCATAATGCCCGTACATTCCACATTTAAAACATTTAACCATTGTTGATGTCGTAGCAATACCATTATCCTCATCCATGGTGTTAACTGAACCTTTTCCTTTTCACTTACTTGCTTTGTGTCCTTCTTTTCCACACCCAAAGCATCTTCCAGTTCCTTTGAAACATTCTCCTTGATGCCTCTTCCCACATGATTTACATAGGGGAAATTTAACTTTCTTTCCTATATGATCATCATGAAACTCTATCTTTCTCTTATTAGCCGAGTCAGGAAACTTACCAAATTTTACTTTATTGAACATATTATGAGATTGCTGATTCGGCATAATAATGATGTTTGGACTTCCAAATCCCATTTCATTATGAAGAATATCATTCCATTGTCCATCATATCCTCCATTATCGTGAATCATCTTGTTTCCAGCCATTTTCTAAAACCCAAAAAAAGAATAGTGTGAGAGGCAAAAATCATGCTAGGGAAAACAACATAATAAAGGTGGAGTATCCTCAATATCTAACATCTTAGGTTAAATTCTATGATTGTTACCGTAGTTCTAGGACTTTATCCTATACGTATACTTATCCTTAGAGACATCCCTAGACATACCTTATAAATATCTCTAGGGATCTCACTAAAGTTCTCGCATCCTAGTTTCCAAAGGTTGACTAAACCTTTCCTCTGATACCAACTATAGAGACTCGAAGCTTGACGTACATGAAAATTACATTACTTTCGCGGAATACTTAGTATATAATAAAAAACACACACACAAGGATCGTAATAGTTTAGTGTCTTTGGAAACTCAGAATAAAATCTTCTAATCATGGTGAAAGATCTTCAACATCTCCCATAAAGATCTTCCTTTTTTTTTACCTAAAACATTTCTTTATATCCTGGGGAAAATAAAACATAAAAGGGTGAGCTCAAATGCTTGGTAAGGGTAAACAAAAGAATAATCAATCACATCATATTCATAAGAACATAACTTTTGGAAATGTTAACCTGCAAAAGAGAGCATAATTTCATAACATGGGATAAATCATAGTAGTGAAATGAAATCCCAATAATCATAACTTAAAACATGAAACTTTGTGGCATTCACACATAATCATAGAGAATCATTTCTTGTTAGTCAAGACTCATTGCCAAGACTATCATAGTGGACAAAGTCCCTTTCTGAATCGAGTAACCCTCATTTCAGTCATGTTTCACTGAACCGGTATAACCTACCGTTCCAGCCCTGCCTATCTCATGAGATATAAAATCTTTACCCAATGCATTGGAGGGAGATATAGGTCCCACCCATCTTATAATGAATCCTTTGTTATGTGTGCCACATAATCATAAATCATACATTATCGCATAACCCATGTAATAAAAATGGGATTCTTAAACAACATGACATCATAAAACAATTCATATAAGATGAAGGATTTCATAAAAATGTTTCCATCACAACATAATCAAATCCATGTAATAATAGGGATAAAAACAGAACCCTTTTATTATCTTAGATGGAAAAGAATTTTGATAAAATACTTGAACTTCATTCTTGAGGAAAATATCCTTTCTACTTCAAAAACACTTTTCCTTTCTTAACATGTCATACAATTTTAAACTAAAAGAAGTTGATTAAAAATAAACTTGAATACTTGTAAGGGAAGCTTCTTGGAAATAATGTTTTAGAAATCCATTCATGTCGTATAAGTTAAAAAAACATTCTTCGTACTTTTGTCGGAAAAGTCAAAAAGTACCTCGTACGGAAAACGACAAAAGATTCCTTTCATTTCTTTTACTAAAAACTCACCGAAGGGTAAAATTGGATTAAAACAATTGTAGTTGGATGGAAATAATATTACATATTTATGAAACATGGATTTGGATGATAAAATACACCCCAGTAAATACTTACGAATAAAAAATCTCGGATAAAAATGAGATTGTGATATTTCCCTTACCTTAGTTTCGACTTGCTTTGTAAGTGTCCGAACCTCCTGTATAATGATTTAAATCATGTTATTGACTTATTCCAGAATCATATTCATTGTTATTATATCATATATGGTCCACTTATGACTTTATATTACCCGTTCTTTTGTAAATTCATGTTAAAGTAGCGTTTTGGGTAGAATCGTCTCATTTGTCGTTCGTGTTTTTAACTTGTAATTATTCATATGATTACTTAGATCATGATTACTTAATTCCAGAATATAAAACATGATTTATATATAATATATATTCAGAATATACATATATAATAAATCAGTAAATGGAAAGAAATACACCGTTCATGGAGACGGTAGTCCGTACGTACGCATGAACACTGTTTTCGTTTCCTTATTAAATTGAATGGAATTAAGTAGATGACATACATATAAATAAAAATAATTCCAGTATCATTATAAGGTCATATATTTCATTAGTACTTATTATATATACTTTATAATCATTCATGAATGGTTAATCGTTGAGAATGAATCTCATCGCGTTGTGGAGACGGTAGTCCGTACGTACGCACGAGCGATGATATCGTTCCCATGGTCGTGGAATTGTGTTTAAGTGTATGTATACTATTTCAGTATCAATATAACTTTATAATAATCATATATATTTACTAATTACACCTTTATACCCATCCAATTAAGGTGGTGGTGGAAAATAGATTACACCACGGCGTGGAGACGGTATTCCGTACGTACGCACGTGCGGTGATTTCCTTTTTCCGTAGGATGGATAGAAGGTTAATTAGAGTTGTTTCATATTTATAATAACATATCAGCATATAATAAATACTGATGTTATTACTTTATCAGGAAACAACTAAAGAAGAAGAAGTTGAAGAAAAAAGAAATTGAAAAAGATCGGTAATGGATATTACCTCTTTTTGACGCGCCTTTTCTTAGCCTCCACTTAAAGAACTAAGGATGGACTTTGAAGAAGACCAGGACCTCTAGGATGATACTAGGGAAGTGTAGAAGGGATTTTGTCAGGGTTTGGCCGAGCTTGAGTGCTCAAATTTGTGTGAGGAGGAGGGGGAGGAGGTGTCCTTTTATAAGGGAGGAGAGGGGCACCTTAGGAATATCACAAAATATTATTTTATATTAAAGTCAAAATCGGTTTATAATGGTTCCAAAGGGTCTTATTTCGAAGATAAAGTGTGGATGGGTCGAAATCCTATCCTCCAATAGGATTTAGACAAGTTTTGGGTATTATGTTATCCTTATCAATTATATTTAACTCTAAGTTAAATAATTTAACTTTTACCGTGTCTTTTTGTTTTCTTTCACTATATGGTTAATACACATACTATAACATGCCAAACGAACCCCAAATTGTTTATTATTAATATATATATCCTTATCTAAGTCATTTGGCCGAACCATAGATTTTTAGGAATAAAATAACAATTAATAATATAATATTATATTTAAAAACTATTTTGTGTCAATTTTGACACTATTTGATATTTGATTTTTGTGAAAGTCATAACAGAATTATATGTTAGAACAAAGTTGATTACATCAACACTAATATATCATAGTAACCTATAAAATTAGTTTAATTCATAAAAAGTCTCAAATTACATTCATTTGAGCATTTATAACATCAATTATGTTAATATTTCCTTAAAAGGGTAATTACTGCATCATCGTTGTGTCATAAATAAATTAATTTATTTAAAGTCTAAAAATTATAAATAAAATATCATTATGTAGGAAATCTTTGTATCTTTCTAATGAATATTTATAGTCGAATTTATCTTATGTATAACCCCATATTACAAATGTTTTAGTTATTAAACTTTGATTTTAACTATTTAACTATTCATTAAATAAAATAATATTAAATGTCATAATCTAATCCAAGTGGACCTAAATGGTCATATTATATTCATAAGGTTGTTTTTGGTCGAATTACACTTATCCAATAGAATTAGGACATGTGTTAGGATAATAGTAATATCATATATACCCTTAGTTACCCTATTTACTATTAACCGTGGTAAAAAAAAGTAAAAAGTTACTATTCACCAAAAATTATTTTCATCTCATTGAACCACATTTTAGTCCTTGATATTAACCGTGTCTGTCGGATTTTCGAAATTCCATTCACAGAAGCGGTAAAATTAAGTTTTATGCAAAATTCAGTTTTTAACCTACCACTTAGTGGTTTCACTATTCATCAAAAATTGAATGTTTTCAGAAAAATGCCAAAATTTCATCCTAAGCTATATTTCATATTCCGAATTCAAAAATGAAGTCTATTTTACCAAATTCATAACATAGAAATTGCATTAATTAATTTTATAATTAAATCCCGCTGTTAAAACAAATAGCGTGTTTTTAAGAAACAATATCTATCAAAAGATTGACACTTGATTATGTCTGGTTTAAATGTGAAATTACATCCAATGACCAACATTGTATTAAATTGTAAAAATATATTCTAAATATACTTTAAAACCACTCAAATTAATGATTTATCACTATTAATTATTTCTATTAAAAAAGTTGTTTTTAATTATAATTTAGTAATTTTCACTATTCATCAGAATATGAAAGTTATCCGAAAAGTACCAAAATTTCACCTTAGGCTAAATTCGATACTCCGAATCCAAAAAATGAAGTCCATTTTGAGAGCTAAAATTTCTAAAATTTAAAAAGTGGTTATTACTATTCATAACGGCTAGTTTTAATAATATTTTAATAGCATATCGTTGTTTTGTGATACTCAGTATTACGTACTACACACGCTATCGAGGAAGGTTGCGATTGCGTGTAATGCAAGGCAAGTCAAGGATGCGTGTTCTGCAAGCTCTTTTTTGTGTTGCATACAACACAAGACATTAGTGAAATTAAAAAGAATATTTTTCATAAAATCTTGGGCTGTTACATCTACCCTAGTTCGGAGCTCGGAGATTCTGACAGAGTCGTTGGCTCGATCCTTACAGCTAGAGACTCCTACGGGAGGAGACTCGATGATTACGCACTAGTGACGATTGTGTGAGCTTACTCTAGGAGGCGAGAGCTTCGGCTGGGATCTTTTGTAGCGGCGTCGAGGCCTTATGACGTCATCTTGGGCATGGATTGGTTATCTACGATCCATGCTCAGATCGACTATATTAGGTGCAAAGTGTGGTGTGTCTGCACAGATGGGAGTAGGTTCACCTTCACCGGTGATAAGGGATCCATTGCAGTGTAGTATGGACTCACACAGAGGAGAGGACAACCAATCACCCATCAGATGGCTAGTCTCATCCTAGGAGCAGTTGGTGTGCGGAGTCCGAGTTTTCCTGTTTTGGTGGATCAGTATGCAGACGTTTTTCCTGACGATGTTCCAGGACTACCTCCTCACTGATAGGTAGACTTCTATATTGACATGTACCCTGGGATAGCCCCGATATCTACTCTAGCATATCAGATGTCTCCCGCTGAGCTTCGAGAGCTACGGGTACAGATGGAGGACTTACAGGGCAAGGGATTCATTCGACCCAGTGTTTCACCCTGGGCATCCCCTATTTTGTTCGCCAAGAAGGCGGACGGGTGCTTGAGACTGTGTGTACACTACCATCCCATGAACCAAGTGACTGTGAAGAACAAGTATCCACTTCCATGGATTGAATACCTCTTAGATTAGCTCAAGTGAGCACGATGGTTCTCGAAGATAGACCTCATGTCAGGCTATCATCAGCTCAGAGTTCAAGATGAGGATGTGCAGAAGATGGCCTTCTGGTGTCGTTATGGTCACTATGAGTTCTTGGTTATGCCTTTCGGCATAACCAATACTCCAGCAGTGTTCATGACTCTCATGAATAGGATCGTCCAGCCTTACCTCGATCGATTTGTCATAGTCTTCATCGATAACATATTGATTTACTCGACCACTGAGGATGAGCATGCCTACCACTTGCGGGTTGTACTGGATACACTCTGAGAACACCAGCTTGATGGTAAGCTCTCGAAGTGTCAGTTCAGGATTTGAGAGGTCCACTTCTTGGGGAACGTCATCTTTGAGGTGGTTGAAGTGGTGGATCCTGTGAAGATTGAGACAGTGCTAGCTTGGGAGCCACCCAGGAGAGTGACAGAGGCGAAGAGTTTCCTAGGTCTGGATGGGTACTATCGGAGTTTTGTGCCAGACTTCTCAAGAGTTGCAGCACCACTTTCAGCTTTTATGAAGAAGGGGAAACCCTTCGTGTGGTCATATAGATGTCAGCATAGCTTCCAGGAGCTGAGACAGAGATTGACCGGTGCACCCATCTTGAGGCTACCGGAGGAAGGTGTAGGGTACGTAGTTTACTGCGATGCATCAGGGACCGGACTCAGGTGTGTCTTAATGCTGGAGAATCAGTGTTCACCTATAGTTCACAATAGTTGAGGAAGCATGAGCAGAACTATGCTATCCATAACATGGAGTTAGCGGTAGTGGTCTTCACCTTGAAGATGTGGCGGCACTATCTGAAGGGCGAGTGCTTTACAGTCTACACTGACCAGCAGAGTGTCAGGTACATCTTCTCACAAAAGGACCTGCACCTAAGATATCAACTATGGCTCGAGTTCCTCTAGGACTATGACTTTGAGATAGTTTATACTCCTGGTATGGAGAACGTAGTAGCTGATGCTCTCAGTAGGAGGTCGGGAATTCAGCTACTTGGTGAGGCGAAATAAAAGTTAGCCACTTTGCATATATCCTTCGTGGATATAGATGGGGTATCCTTTCTACTGTCACTCACAGTCACTCCTCCAATACATCAGCAGGTTAGAGAGGCACAACGTGGGGAGGTTGACTGTGAGATGCGACGTGCACAGATATCCCCAGGATAGGCACCTGATGGATTTTCTGTCGGAGGAGAGCACTACATCCTTTTCAGGGGATGTACCATGGTACCAACTGCATAACGAGAGGAGGTGTTGTGGGAGTTTCACACTTCCCCTATAGTGGTACATCCTCGAGTAGCAAAGATGTACCAGGACCTCAGGAGATAGCACTGGTGGCCGGGTATGACGAAGGTTGTGGAAGAGTTCATTTCATGATGCCTCACCTGCCAGCAGGTGAAGGTGGAGCACAAGGTACCAGCAAGCATGGTACAACCCTTAGAGGTCCCGAAGTGGAAGTGGGATGGGATATCTACGGATTTCGTGAGGGGACATCCATGTACTTCTAGAAGACACAACTCTCTCTGGCTGATTGTCGACCGACTCACTAAGTTGGCCCATTTCTTACCCATCAGAGAGCAGGGCTCAGTGGAGAGCTTGGGATGCCTCTACGTTCAGGAGATCAGATGGCTTCATGGTGTAACATCGTCTATCATCTCCAATCGTGATTCTCTATTTTCTTCCTTGCTTTGGAAGGGGTTGTAGGAGGCTTTTGGGACGCAGCTACGCCAGAGCACTGCCTTTCACCCTCAGACAGATGGCCAGACGGAGAGGGCCATTCAGACACTCAAGGACATGCTCCGTGTATGTGTCATCGACTTTGGTCGTAGCTGGGAGGATCAACTACCCTTTGTGGAGTTTACGTACAACAACAGCTACCACTCCACCATCGGAATGGCACCATACGAGGCATTTTACGACCGACCATACAGATCACTTCTATGCTAGACAGACCCTGGGGAGTCAGCACTTGTAGGACCAGAGATGGTCCAGGCCATGATAGATAAGGTTCAGATCATCCAGGAGCAGATAGGACTTCTCAGAGCCACCAGAAGTCCTATGCTAACAGGAGGTGGAGACCACTAGAGTTCGATGATGGAGACCATGTTTTCTTATGGGTCTCGCCTCGACTTGGACTACGAAGATTTGGCCGGGGTGGAAAGTTAACTCTACACTTCATCGAACCATTCCAGGTTCTCAGCAGGATAGGCGAGGTGTATTATCTCCTAGATCTTCCACCTCTGTTGCACCGGGTGCACGACGTCTTCCACATATCTTAGCTGAGGAGATACGTGCATGACCCGACGCATATTATTGATCACGGGGAGATGGACATCGATGACGGGGTGACTTTTGCAGAGGTCCTGGTGGAGGTCGAGGATCAACAGGAGCGGGTCCTATGCGGATGGTCAATTCCTCTGGTGTGCATTCGTTGGCAGTATGGGATCCTCCTGGAGAGCACATGGGAGCGGGAGGCTAAGATGCGTGCGCAGTACCCTCATTTGTTTTCCTAGTTTATAAAATAGCTTTACGGGAACGTAAAGACCTGATGTGGGAGTAATGTAAAGACCTTTAAATTTGAAGGAATTTTTTTGTTAAATTCTTTGCGATTTTACGAGTACGCTGTTTCTAACGACACTTGATTTTGAGGCCCGGTGTGCCCGGAATCAATTTATGAAGTTTAGCTTGGGTATGTTCAGTGAATGAACGAGCAATTTTTTTCTATCATTTAAATCGGTTCTCGGATTTGAAATCTGAGGGCACCGATCGATCCATAGTACCGGTAATTGCTTAAGAGGACCTTTAACAAAGATGCGTCTGCTCGGGTTTAGTTGGTTAAAAAAATTTATTAAATGAAATGTAAAATAAAATTGTGTTACAATTTTATTTCTTTTTCTAAGTGGTTATATCATAGGTGTGGGAGTTAGGGTGGGACCCACTTGTTACTAAATACCCTTTATAGGATAAAGCTGAGGTGGGGCCCACACAAGCCCTAAATCTTCACATTCCCTATATCCCTAACTCCCCCTTCATTTGGGTAACTCCCCACCCTCCAACTTTAATTCATGACAACACACACTAAATTAAAGGATTAAACCCCTTCAATTAATTTAGCTAAGTGTTATGAATTTTAAATTTTGAATACATGGCATGAATTAATAATATAAGGAGGAGCCTTATTTTATTTTGTTGGGTTGGATTGTTGTGTTAAGACTTTAGAAGAGAGCCACATTCTCTCTTAGAAGAACTTCATCCTCCCACGAAGAACGACACCCTTTGATGAAGAATATTGTCACCACAAGGAGAGACGGCATGACATTCCTTATTATATCTATAGCTAGTGTGAGAAGCAGTCCCCTCCTTGGATGTACGCCAATGATTTCTTCGAAACGTCACCCTGTGATGCCATCTTCCATGTCGTCGGCAAACGACATCGTTTATCAAAGTAGGGGTTAAGTTCAATTTTAATGAATTAAAATTGTGCTTGTTTTATCATTGATCATCTCGTTTACTTTGGCCTCTTGATATCGTTATAAAAAGAGGAGATTAGACAGCACAAACATGGCCGATCCTCCTCGCCGTTACTTGTTAATCTTCGTTGATCATTGTGGTGAAGGCGGCGTGATGTCGTTGCACTGCGCGGGAAAGAAAAGGTCTGCAGACGAAGCGGGCCACGACGATGGTGTGCGGCGCCGTTGCGCGGTGCCGGTGAGGTCGAAGGAGGTTGCGGCCAGCAGTGGGCTACGGCGGAGGGGTGGGGTGCTATCACTCCCCACCAGAGACTCAAGGGGCCATGGTCGGGGCGGGACGCAATGAAGGGGTGCGGCGCTGGCGCGCGGCGCCGGTTGGACAGGAGCCATAGGCAAAGGCCGCAGCGGTCTTCAAAGGGGCGCCCGACTTAGCCGGCCGCCGGCGCCATCTGAAGGTGGGACCCACAGGGGTCCCATGATTACACCAAAGGCCGGCCATTACGGCTAGCCGTTTAAAAAAACTAGGGGGTGTAACTCCCCCCCCCGAAAGATCCCTAGGGCGGACCCCACGGGTCAGCCGTTTCGGAGACATGGGGGTGGCGCCCCGCTTCGCACCTCGCTCGGCCGTGAGCCGAGCTGCAGGCCGCAGGCCGCGCCCAGCTGTGGGCCGGGCCGTGCCCAGCCGGTTCAGGCCACGCCCAATCGGGCCAGACCCGAACCTCGGTCAGGGTGACCCAGTTCGGGCCGACCCAAGGGGTATTGGGCTGGGTCAGACCGGGCCCAAACCCCCTATATTCAGAGCAGATTCGTTCAAACTCCTATATCAAGGGCTACGGACCTCTGATCGATGCACCATCAGTTGCGTTGGGATACTTGGATCCATGCAGTCATTTCGATATATTTCACTCGAGGTTTCGGCGACGTTTGGGTACGGCTGGGTTGGTTCGAACCTGAAACCAACCGGGTCATTGGAGCGTAAACGCTTATAACTTAACAACCGGAAGTCCGAATGACCTGCGGTCAATTATGTTGAATTCATCTTAGTGAGACAGTTCTTTTTACTTACTCCACTTGAGTTTTGGATGTAGCTGGAGTACGGTCGGGTTGGTTTTAGCATAAAAATCAACCAGATCCCTGGGACGAAAAAGCCAATAACTCTCAGACCGGGCATCTGATTAACACGACGTCTGTCGTGTTTATTTTCTATTGATGAGATGGAACTTTGTGATACATCAACTCTAGAATTCGTGAAATTTGATGTATCGACACCTGGCTCGTGGAGAGAACCCTCCCGGAATCGAGCATGCTGTGTGCGGGAACCCTAGAGCTGGCTGCGACTGCGGCGACGATGGCTACTATACTTGGATCCTACGTGGGTTCGGCAACAAGGAAGACTGTACTTGGATCTTATGTGGATTCGGTAGCGATGACGACTATACTTGGATCCTACATGGGTTCTGCAGTGATGGTTACTGTACTAGGATCCTACGTGGATTCGACAGCAACGACTTCTATACTTGGATCCTACGTGGGTTCGGCAGGGGTGATGATTCATAGGTTACATCCATCATATACACCCCTCTTTGTGAGTAGTATACCTGTGTGAGCTGATTATTGACTTCAATCATTATCATCGATATGATTGAATTTCTTTCCTGTGTAGACTGGGTTGTACTTTCATTTGTGGACTCGGTTGTACTTGGGGTTGTGAGTTAGAGCCGATCTGGAAATGATGACTTAGGTATATGTATAGGTATATAACTAAGTAGAGTTGGTTGATACTTCATTTTTGTATCCATCCTTTGTGGTTTATCCTTTGTGGATTCTGGGAGACGTTCGGGGGTCTCGGGTTCCCCACTGTGTATCATACACTCACCCCTCCATAGGCCATGCTCGCACTACGTTGTGTTGGTAGAAGACGATGGACAGTGCTGATCATGATTAAGACATGTGGAGCAGGATGGTACCTGGAGGTGGACTATCATGTGGGATGTACACAGAGCAGACGTCCGGACCCTATGAGTTGAGGAGACCATATGTACCCATCCTTTAGGTGGGATAGCCGTAGGATGACTCGGTGGTTGCTGATTTACTTTACAACTACTGTACTTTATTTCTCGTTTTACTGTACTTTCAGTTGGGTTTGTATTCTGGCCCATTTACTTTTCAACACTTACTTTTGTACTCAGTTACTTAGTGTTTACTACAGCTTACGTACTCTGTTGTGTTTCTTTACTTATATAAAGGAAATTCCTTCCCATTTATAGGGATTTACACCTTTGGTGCTAGTCTCTAGCCCCTGGCCTATGGAAGGCGGGCTTGGGGTCATCACAGCATGGGCCCCGAGGACGGGTCATGACACAGGTGATGGTCGACTAGCATGATTCACTACGGGAGTTTATAGGGTCTTACTTGGTAGAGATTCAAGGATACATTCCTTGAGTAGTTTTCTTCTGATATTCTGAATATAGACCATGACCATGAGCTCATATAGTTATGGTATGGTTCTATTGATATATTTTCATATCATACTTGGTTTATGGAGTTACATATTTTATCTCCATTATTGTTAGGGGATGAGTTTTTCTATGTCTCAAATGTTTGATATTGGGCTGTGATTAGTAATGATAAATCGAGTTAGGTTGTTTTATTTAATAACATGCACATAGGTCCTTCAAAAAGACATAATATTTAATAAAGGGATTAAATAAAGTGGAAAAAATGTTTATATATGTCACTTAAAGTGCCATTGTGTGATACTTCCCACACTACTATATGAGTTTCCTCTGGAAGTAGGAAGAGGAAGGTGGACCGGGAGCAGTAGGGTAGAGAAAGTCTTATAGGAGAAAGTCCCATTTAGTACCCTCAATATGAGATGAATGTATTAGTATTTCTAATTAATGTAATAGGGGGAATTGTATATATTCATAAAATAATACATATATTTAGTTCTTCTATTTTGGATGGTAGGTCCATCACTAATGTTTTTTAATGAGAGTTTCTGAGAGGGGTATTAAAAGATCAAGACAATCGTGGAGAAGAGGACCTTAGTATAAGAGGATTAAATCCTAGTATATTCCAAAATGGGGATACGGATATGGAACTAAGATATTAAATCTTTATATTATTGAATAAACCCCATCAGATAGTAGTGACAGACCATCAAGTATTAAACATAAAATTTTGATTACATCTACTTTATCTACAATATTGTGTGATAACAGTTCTTCGCATCATTTCTGTTCTACATAATTAATTTATGTAATTAAACTATCATTATACATATACTCTATTTTATTTTCCCATGATGCACTATTGGAATTTATATTATATATTTATCATCGATTCCTTTAGATACCTATGTACTTTCTAATTATGGAAATCTATGGGAATTACTAGTTTTTGAGATTTGGATCTTTGTTGTGATTTTTATTATGGACTATCTAAAAAGTGATAGTGATCCCAATTATTGCTATAAATGATGGGTGGAATTCACCATAACAATGGGTGAGTGGTACTTGATGGTTGGATTATGGGAACTGTGAGTAATTAGTTTTGGTTCATGCTTAATTCATCTCTAGATGACCACAATGAAAATGGTAGGCTTGGATCCTTTAGAGGGGATATTGGCATCCCACTCAAAATATCCATCGATCAGAGATCTCTACCATGAATTAATTATTCATGAATTTATATTACTTCTTCATGCTAGAGGAGTTGACTTTGTGATAGGTGGGAAACATATTTTTAATCCCCCTTATTATATGTCCATATCAAAGTATAATGATCTAATGGTGCAACATGACGACATAAAGAAGAAGGGATTAATCTGGATGAGTGCTTCACCAAGTGTGAAGCTATATTTTTCTCCAAAAATAAGGATGTAATTATTTATCACTATATTTATTATTATAAGATAAACAGGGTGATGATGAAAAAAATATATCCCTTGTCGAGTATTGACGATCATTTCAATCTGTTATGGGATGCCTAATGGTTCTTCAATATAGATACTTAATTGGGCTATCACCGATTGTGGGTTTTAGAGGTGGACATTCAAAATATGGTGTTTTAGGGTTATTATGGGTCAAATATGTACATAGTGATACCATTTGGTTTCATCAATGCGATGGAATTTTTGGTGTCCCTCGTGAACAAGTTCTTTCACCCTTACCTAGAGTCATTAATCACCGTGTTTGTTGAAGATATCTTTATTTACTCATCGACAATAGAGCCGAATCCAAGAAATCAAGAGATATTGTTAGGTTTTCTTTGTCTATGTCGACTATACACCATTCTAAAACAATCATATTTTAAAATAAAACTTTGTTCGATACCATAAAAATATTAAAACCAAGGTTAAACAAACCAAGAAGTATTATCATTATATCGAAGATATATAATTATAAATATGAATAATATTAACCATGTTATGGAACATATATATATAGTATATAATAAATAAATAATAATTTTTTATTCTTCTGAAATGATTATATAATTTCTAGTAGTGTCACTTTACTCTTCAAAAATTGATTTTAGTTGATTTTTTGAGAAAATATTGATATTAATTTCTATAAATATTATAACTTTTATTTGATAAAAAGGGTATAATTTTTTGAATTACTAATATAAAAATAATTTTATTACAAATTTTTTGGTACTTTTAGAATGGTTGGGTTTTTCAATGAATAGTAAAAATAATGATTTTTATTGAAACATATATTTTTTAAGTTTTTAAAAATTTGAAGTTATTTTTTTAATTATTTTTTCAATAAAATTATTTTATTTTATTCTAAAATGTAAATATTTCCTTTTAAAATATTTTTATACTTTAACTTAATAAAAAATATTATATTTAATAGGCATTTTTTCAGAGAATATGTTTTTTGTAATGTTTTTCTTTTTTATTCGAATTTAAATTCATCCACTTTTAGTAAATGAATCATGAAAAATGGATTCCCTATTTTTTATCTTGAGGTATAAATTTATTATATTTTCCACTTTTACATTTTCACATAATTAACAGTGTACATAGTAAATTTTTAAGATCATGGTAAAGGAAAATGTGTTAATTAGGGTTAACACTAATATAAAAAGTTTTCAAATCACTTAAGAACATGAATTTATCCAATTTAATGAGTTTGTTTCACCCATTTCATTAAAATTTTATATTATACATAGTTATTGTGCCACTTTTCCTTCATAATTAAATTTATAATATTTAATTAAAAGATACCATAAAAAATGTCCTTCTATTAACGTTAATATCTCTTAAATTATTACATAAGAACAAAAGTAATTGGTTCTCTTTGAAAAAGAAAATTTTAAATATAATTTTTTTTAATGGTAGTTTTTTTATAATTTTTATTGATGAAATAATTAACTTTTATGCTTACGAAAACCAATGTAGTATTTTTTAATTGATATACAAATAAAATAAATTATTTTAAAAAAAAATTAGTTAATGTAATTTGGAAAAATAATCATATCCCATGAATTTTATATTTATTTATTACTTGTTATGAATTATTTAATAATTTATATTTTACTTCCATCATTTTAATGATATCATTAAAATTGAAATTAATTTTTTATTGTTAAAAATGATATTAAAGATATTTTATAGAAATAATATATTATTAAAAATATAAAATTTAAAAAAACTACTCAAAATTGTACTAATTTTTTCAATTTATGTGTCAAAATATTCATAATAAGTAATATTATAATCCTTTAATGGTGTAAAATGGGTTATTGTGGTTACTTATAAAATGGTTTAACTGAGTGGTCAAACGAAATGATAAGCTCTAACACACCACATAAACCTTTAAGAATTATATTGGTTGATGGGATTAATAAAAATTGTGACCTTATAAACTATTCTATGGAATCTTTCCTGTACTTTTATTCATAATTACTTTATCACAAATTAAGATATTATGAAATACCAAAAGTCCTCCTCACCTCTAGTATGAAAGGGATCCTCATCCCCTCACTTATTCACACCTTTTGAGACATATAGTGTGACCAAACCTAAAAAAAATTCCTCCCCAGAATCATTATTACCATTACAGTTTATTTTCTTCCATAATTCCAATACTAAGATGATTAATAGGGGAACTAAAATAGTTTTTTCAAATAAGAGGCACTTGCATTAACTGATCAGTATTTTTACAAGTTTATTACCTCCAATAAATTTATGGTATTTATTATAAAATAAAAACATCAATATAAAACATTATATAAATTGAATTAGAAATATCAAATCATCATTTTCTACCCTCAATCCCATAAAATTGTAATCAAAATTAATGTGTGTGTGTGTGTGTGTGTGTGTGTATGACTTACCATCATCACATTGCGATACATATCATTTTTCATGACTATATTTCATTGATGTGTATTACAATCACATTAAGGATTATATATGATATTTATGACATAATTATACTTCTATAATTTTAATATCACATTATCCTTCTTACCTTCTAATCTGTAGTAAAATACTAACATCGTGTTTGTGTATATGTGGAATTCCCCTACCATGAAGAGATATGTTTTTTTTCATTACCATTCTACATGGATGGGAATACAGATAGATATAATTAATATATGTGACAAAAATTATACAAAATTTATCATAAAAGTTTTATTATTTTTTTCTTTTCTTTCATTCCTTCTTTCTAAAAGTGAAAAATGTTTTCATGTGTACGCTTATCATATTACCTCCACGAATGAAGTAATTTAATTTTATGTAACGAAATTTTGTAGATGAATATAAATATATATGTAATGAATACATAACATTTTTAAATCATTATGAACATTATAAAAATTATTTAAACATGATCAAATTAAAAGGTTCAAAACTAATGAACAGAAATACTCATGAAAAATGAAACTATTAACACCCAAAATGATAAATTTAATAAGGAATTATTGTTAAATGTGTATGGTAAGGTTATAAATTTTCCATTTGTGATATTATAAGTATGTATGTTATTGTATTATATAATAATAATAAATTTAAATTTAATATATTCTTTGTTATAGTGATTTTGAATCACATGGAACTTGAGGTAGGGGTTTATCTTCTCTAAATAACTTCTTTGGAACAAATGGTGTGTCAAACTCCTATATTATTTTACAAGGTGTATATAAATAACTATTACATGTTATATCTTGAATATAATTATGATTAGTAAATTAAATGTTTTAGTTTTTTTTTCTTTCATGGGGATTATGATTGAAAATTTATTGGAGCGATAAGGGTTTAATGTTACAATCTAGTTATTTAACTAGATTATTTATAATAATGTTTACAATAATGATATATTATGATATACCTCTCCATAAACCCTTGATTTTTTAACCAATGTTCAATTCAAGAGAATACATTTTTTCATTTCATTTAACTATCTCTATGTACTAAATATTTTGAAATAACATTTTAAAGGAAAAACTGTCATTATTTCTCAATTCAATTGAAAATCCTTTTTTCAATATCAATGTTTTAAAAAATTATTTTCAGGATTTTTTTTGATAATATTCTTTTATTTTTTTATTTAATTTTTACCCATGTTTTACATTTTTAAAAATCTATTTAAAACTAATCATCTTGTCATTTTCCGAATAAGTTATTTAATTTTTTACATAAATTTGAAATATGTGATTGCATTTAACTTATAAGGAAAAACCATATTTTCCACAATTTTGAGTGATAAATATTATAGGGAATCCTTAATACTTTTTTAATGATATTTTTAATGAAAATTATTCACACAGTATTGTTTTAAATAATATTTTTTGAGAGATATTTTCAAAAAGTAAATTTTACTTTTATTAGAAATGTTTTATTAAATGTGTAATGGAATTTTTTTTAATAAAATATAAAACAACATGAATTTCAATTATTCCTTAATCGAGATATGAAAAAAAGGTACCCATCCTTATTTTTTCTATAGATGGTTTATGTTTACTGTTTCAAATATTTTGATAAATTTTGTTCATATTCCATGGGTTATGCCATAATTAAAGGATGAAATGTTTATAAAACTCGTTTATTTTCCATGGGTTATGCTCTAATGGAATGTTTAGGAAACTCATTTAATTCCTAGGTTTCTATTATAAGGAATTTTTTTGATCTTAGGGAACACGTGTGAATTATTTTCGTTTTATTATGGGTGGTCCAAGAATTATATACCATTATAATTTACTAGGTAATGATATATATCTCATGATATAAACTTGAATGTAATGGGGAGTAAAATCTATTTAGTAGTGAAATGTTTCCATTGTTATAGTCAAGGAAGTAAACCTTAATTATTGTGATGGTTTGTGGAGTAATCCCAACTCAATATGATAGTATTAAGATTCAGCCTTTATATAAGGAAATAGTTTTCTTAACCAATGCATTTTCCACAAATGTGTCTATTTTTCCAATGTTATTCTCTCAGGTCATGTGTTCATTTATACATATAGGATTCATGTCTAATAGACTTCCAACCATGATGTTATTACTCAATATTATGATATTTGATATGGATTCTATGGTTATAATATTTTATGTGCATGTTCTCATGACATTATAGTCAAGTTATATTCATGTGATCTTTAGTATCTCACTTTTTTAACCATATTGGTAATTTGATCTCGCTCATTAATTATTTTTCCATTCCCCATGTTATGAATAATGGTTATAATTAATATATTTATATAAATGGTTGTCGTTATGAATATTATTTTGGAGGATGATATATTATACTCATAAAACAGCTGTTTATCTATAAATGTTTCAAATGATACAATACATCTATGATTCTAGAGAGGATCATATAAAAATAAAGTATTTATTTACCTATTAGGATGTAAAATCTACATATGAAATTTATGGTTTACTACTGTTGATATCAATGTAATATTTATTTACAATTGGGAACTATGACGAGAAAACTATAGTGAGAACTCTAGGGATTATTATACGTATAGGTTAACGTACAAATTTTTTATTAGTGATCATTAATTACCTAGGTAAATCCTATATTTTCATAGATTAAAAATATAGTGTCATGATTTAAACTCCATATAAATGAAATTATTCATGATTACTCACTATCACTATGGTTTCTAACATTATAAATTTTCTGTTTTAGTAAATAAATGGAACTATGAGTATTTATGTTAATACTGATAATAAATTTTATAATTAATATAATGGGAAACCCATTGAAATTGTAGTTAGAATATGAAAAATTATGATTATGCCTAATTAGATATCACATTATACGATTAAAACCCCTATATGGGTGAGTTTTATAATACACCTTATAATAAGTGGAATGAGGCTCGTGAATACTATACTGGAAGGAAGATATTTTATCCTCTATGTTGGGAATATAGAAAGAATCTCTCATTGAAATATCTCAAATGAATGGTATGTTGCTTTATATGAAAAAATAAATGGCCTAGAGAAGGTAATTTTAGAGTAAATTTAATGATTTTGATGAAGGAAAATGATTTTTGTCCTATGGTACCATTTATGTATCAATATCTCATGTATGGGGAATATAGAAACTATCAAACCCAATTTCTTTATCCAAGTGTTATTTCATAGTCGTTGGAAGGAGTAATTCTTTACCACTCATTATGGTTAAAAGATATAAGTATTTATTAATTGGGATAAAATAATAAAATAAATTTTATTTTAAATATAATAATTCTGAAACATATAAGTATTGTTCCATTGTATTTTTCATAATGGATTTGAAAACATATGATGAATTATTATGATAACCAAAGAAATATTTACTTGTAATCTAATATTTTTATGATCCAATAAATAGGTTCTTTAAATTAATTTGATAGTACTTGAGACCTATAATTTGGGTAGTAATTTCATTAAAAATTGACATAGGTCATCATTGATGAAGTATATTAAATTTTTGTATTATTGAAATATATTCAATAGTCCTAGTTATTATTTTATGAATACATATTATGTTAATTTTAGGATGCATATATGTTATCATGTGATGTAACATTAATGTTACGGATACCATCAGGGGTTTATAAGATCAATGTTAATAAAAAATTCATAGGTATCAAAACCACCGTTATAATGTTTTATGTGATGGGATTTCTAAGTGATTTAAAAAAATATGTTTTAGGAATAATAATATTTTACATTTTAAATAAACATTTGGGATAATATTTTTTTCTTATTATGATAATTATGGTCTATTTGATAGTGTTATATAATAATTCTATATGATTGAAATTTAATTCATTTGAAATAATATATTTTTAAGCTATTTTTGGTAAATCTACAAGAAATATTTTTAGTTAGTATCTCAATTTTAATAATTATCTGATTATATAGTGATTTATCATTGTGATTAATGATATTTGGGATATTTTTCCTTGGTTTGGGGTATATGTAACACTTTTTTTAACATGTGATACTACATTGGATTAAGGTTACTAAATATTTGAAGATGTAAGATTTAGAAAATGAAATAACCATTATGGTTAAAATTTTCTTAAATGGTAAGGTCATTTATAGGATATTCAACTTATTTTGCAGAACATAATAGGATTTAATGTAATATTGTTTCATATTAAGGACATTTTTAGTGCCAATAAGAAATTCATCACATTTGGGAATATTGTGGGGTGTGAACCTAGAACCAAAGGGAACCAAGTGTAAAGTACCTATGCCTAGTCTACGTGATGTCTAGGTTAGTATAAAATTTATTTTATTTAAAAATATAATGATTCAGATAAATTTAGAATCATGTTATGAATAATTTAAATATAAATACATTTGGAATAATGGGTTTTACCATGTAGGGAAGTATTTTATTATGTTTTCAAAATACTTTATGATTTTAATGTCTCTTTGTGATGATTCGGGTTATTTATGGAAATGATTGGAATATTTTGGTGATTATATGTTTAGGGATCATACATTTTGAGTGTAATTTTGAGATAAATCTTTCATTGATCATTATATAAACTGTGAACAAATCCCCTATAATTTTTTTGGTTTTAAACTTATAGTATTTTTCAAATTTTATATCTGGAATAATCTATGTTATACCACTAGTGTTATTGTTGTGGGTTTGGAGACTAATATTATTTTTTCATATAAAAGTTTATTCATTTTTGAAATTATATTACCTTGTGATGAAAATGTTTTTTATTGATTATAGTCAAATGGTAGGATGCATATATTGATATAATGTTACGTTTCATTAGAAATTTATTCTAGTTCACCAGAAAAAAATAATCATAAATACTCACAGTTTGAAGAAATATATTATATTATAGTTGAAATTTATTAAAGGATAAAATTTTAATTTCCATGTAATTATAATTAATTAGTTTTCTAGTCCTAGTGGAAAATGAATTATTCTAATCAATGAAAATGAAAATAAAGAACAAATTATCTCTGATTAGCTTCAACTCTGATGATTTAATGGTCTTTTCACACCTCATGAATTGATGTTTTTTTGGTCGTTAGCTTTTTAAATATCATTTAGGTACTTATGATTAATATAATATACTACTCTATATAATTATAAATACATTATGTATTTTTAATGTCTATATGTTTACTTCTTGTAAATTTCAACTATTTGAAAAGTAATATACATGTAATTCAATGTAAAATTCATTTTTATCTTTCCTATATTTCAGGAATACATTTTAATAATCCTTTTTAAGATGTGGGTTATCAAAAAAACCATAAAACCATTGATTACCAGGAATAAGTTCATATTGCAAGGACATGCATTATTTAAAGATGTAGAATGTAAAACCCCATTTTTTTAAAGAATACACTTTTCGATTGTATATAAAATAAGTAACTCCATGATTAAATGAACAATTAAATATTGTAATTTTATGAAAGATATCTAATTGGCTGGTATAAATATAATTAAATAATTAATATATATGTATATAAAGGATATACACAATTTAATTATATTTATTAATTATTAATAAATGATTGTTGAATTTTTAGTAAAATCATCTTATCATTCAAAAATACATTTTCAACAACATTATTTTATTAATTTTTTACAAAATATTGAAATTAATTTTTGTATTTTGAATAACTTATATTTTATTAAAGAGACTATAATTTTTGAATTTTTTGTACCAAAATAATCTTACAATTTTTTTTATAATTTTCATAAATGACAGATTTTTAAATAAACAATGAAAAGTACTATTTTATAGTGAAATATTCATTTTTTTTAAATACATACAAAGTAAATTATATGTAATTTTTATAATATAATATATATATATAATATAATTTTTCTATTGCAATCAATATTTTATATGTATTTTTTTACATTTTCATACATAAAATGAAATATTTGTGAAAAATATTTCATCATTGTGTTTTAAGTTTTTATTGATAAATTAATTAATTCCCATTCTGGGAATTGAACCATGAAAAAATGGATTTAATATTAGGAATTAGAAGTTATAATTTTGTTAAAATTATCTCTTTTACTTTTCGTAACAATGAATATTAACAATCGTAAATTTTTATTATTACGTTAAAGATAGAACGGGGTAATTATGGTCAAACCAAAGATAACAAGATATCATAATAATACCAAAAAATAATATATTATATTTATGAGTTAATTTTAAATATTCTATCAATGTCTCTAAAATATGAATTTTTGGAGCCATTTTCCCTTGTTAATGAGATTTAAAATATTTAAGTAAAAGAAAATGTCAAAAATTTCATTCTCTTAACATTAATAACTATTAAATTATTACATAAGGGGGAATGATTATTAGATTTGAACTAAATAAGCAATTTTGATATAATTTTTTTTCGAAATAATTTATTTATTATTTTTCATAAATAAATAATTAGATAAATTTTTATGTTATGCTAATATAGTATTTATAAAATTTACAGAAAAATAGAATTTAAAAAAATTAAAAAACAAAAATTAATGTAATTTAAATACATTAGCATGTACCTTGAATTTCTAGATATTTATTTCTTATTATTAATGTTTTAAATGTTAATATTAAATTCAATCATTGTATTTATGTCATTAAAATCTAAGCTAGATGAATAGTGTTAAAAATGACATTAATTATATTTTTTTGAAATAATAGAAAGTTAGATTATTTAAAAATTATAAAATATATATTGGAATATTAGGATACTATATGGCCAAAAATGTCTTCCCATGTTTGTTTATGAGTCAATAATTTCATTATTTGTAAAATTATAAACATTTAATAGTGAAAAGGTTTTTATTATGGTTAATGTTAAAATGGTTTAACTACGAGGTTAAACAAAAAGATGAGGTTTAAGAAAACCATGAACCTATAAAAAAATTATTAGATGAGACTATTGCAACCACATAATACCTTTTCCTTGAATATATTTACAATTTGAATGATTTTATTTATAATGACTTTATTTCATTTTAATCTTTAAAAAAATTCGAAAAGATTCCCTAAACTAAATTATAAAAGGTCACCTACTCCCCTCACATAATCCCACCTAATGAGCCCTAAACCATAAAAAACATTGAAAATCCCACCTAAAAATCATTTTATACATTTTATAGGTACTGGTATTCCCAAAAGGCCAAACCTATGATCCTTAAGAGTATATTTCAAAGAGTCTTATAAATGAAGTGGCAATCACATTAATTAATCACTTTAATTTATAACTTCTTATTTAACTCTAATAAATCTCTATTATTTATCATGAGATAATAACATAAGTATAATATATATTTATAACTGTTATTATTATTATTAAATAATCACTATCCTCTATCATTCTGATCAAATAGGAGGTGGATGTATTGTTTGTGTGAACCTACGAGATATCATCTCCACGTGGTGATACTATTAATATTTCATCGCTATGATTTTTTTATGGGAAATATTATCGTTTAAATTATAATATAGGATAATTTAGACCTAATTATATTTCATTAATTAAAATATCACAACGACCTATTTACATTCCAATCCATTTTAAATTGATATCGTCACTTGTGTGTATATGTGGAAAATTATCCCCATGAAGAGATGTCATTTATATTATATTATTTTTTATAGTTAGATGGTGATATAGATATATTCTATTATTATATATATTATAAATGATATAAAAAAGGAATTGTAAAGTGGAATTTGTTTTACCTGTGTTTTACTTCATCTTTCAAAAATTGAAAATAGTGTTCATGCATATATCTGGCCAACCATCACCATGAATAGTGTAATTCATTTTTCAGTCTCAATATTTTATTTATTAAATATATATATATATATATATATATATATATATATATAATGAATATATATTTTATTTACGTCATTATTAACATTCTTGATATGATCCAACATTCACCAATATACAAGGATAATAATTACTAAAGTGTAATACTCATGATAAATGAAACAATTAGAAATTAGGAACGATGATAAAATAAAAAAATTAATGATTATTGGGTTGTAGAATTTCATAAAGGGATCATATATGATGTTATATTTATATAAATTATTTCTTTAGATTAATAATAAATTTAAATTTATTATAAATGATGTTATATTTCATTCAAAATAAGTGGAACTTGATGTAAGTGTATATAATCTAAAATTACATGCTTGGGTAAATATTTTGAGTGATACACCTATATAATTTCATGAATTTTATGTAGAGAAGATTGGAATGGAATATCATTATATTCCTAAATTTCATGATATTTACCATTTTAGTAAATTCTTTTCCCATATGTAGCTTACTATTCATATGTTAACAAAGTGATAAGGGTTTTCATGTAATAATATCATTATTTTCTAAGATTATATATAAATATGTTTTTTATAAAATATTATGATCGAGACTTCAATGAAATCATGAAAACCACTTCCGCTATAGTTATTTCTTGATAATACATTTTATCTTTAAATTTCCTCTCTTGAAGTACTCAAGGGGCCAAAGGAATAATTTTAAACAGAAACTGAATATATTTCTCTCTATGATTGGAAAAAATATTCATACATATAAATGTTTTCAAAAAATTATTTAGAATATTTTTACAATTATTAAATGATTCCTTAAATTATTCTTAACCGATAATTGAATTTTTTTTAAAAATAGTTTAAAATTAATATTATTTTATTTTTTCAAATGATATAGTATTTTTATTTTTAAAAATATTAAAGGAATGTTTTATTTTAACTTATAAAATATGAAAATAATTTTCCATTATTATGAATACTTAATAATTAAATGGGTCTTCATTAATTTTACAATGCTATTTTTAAATATTAATATTTTTTTTAATATATTTTTTTGAATTTTTTGTTTTTTAAAAAATTTATAAAAGTGTAATGGGTATTTTCCTAAATAGTGATTTAATAATATTATAATCTTATTTATATTAATCAATGAAAACAACCATCAATTTCACTTTTTATTTTCTAGGGATATGAACCAAGGGTTCAATCCTTATTATTTCTTTTATTTTTTTCTTAATGATAGAATTATTTTATTAATCCTGATCCATTTCTATGAATTATGATCTAATGAAAAGATGAATTGTTTTGTAACTTGTTTCCTTACTATGGGTTACTGTATTAAGATATTATTTTCAATCCATTTTATTTTCACATATTCTGATATGAAAAATGTTTTATAATCTTATGGAATGAATATTTATGATTTAATTATGTGATTTGTGGACCTCAAACTATATATCCCTCTAATTAAGTTGGTCAAGATAAATATCTCATGAGATAAATATGATTTTTAATGAGGTGTTAAACTAGTTAAATAAGGGACATTATCCACTCTAATATTTCTAATATTCAACCATAACTACTATGATGGTTTGGGGAGAGACACCAATTCAGTAAGGGACTCTATCCCCTATGATTGTCTTTTTAGTGAGACTTAACTACTATGATGGTTTGGGGAGTGAACCTGATCAACTATAATGGCCTTTAATATAAATCATGAATTAAAAAGAAGAAATTTTTATACTTATGTGTATTCCATAAACCCATTTGTAATAAAAATGGTATGCTTTCATGAATCATACTTTTTTATTCATTTTTCATTCATGTCTTATGAACTTCCATGAATTATTACATGACACAAGATTATGATCTTTGATATATTGGGTATGGTCTTCTAATGATAATGGTATTATCTCATTGCCTTATTCTCATTTTTTTCTCATGTTATCATTTATATCTCCCTTCATTACCCTTATTAAGAATATGAGATCACCCTTTTCTTATATTGTTTCCCAATTAATAAATAAATGTACAACGAATGACAAGTGAATGATGGGATCCGGTTATGAATATTTTATTGTGAGATAATGTATTAAAATCATGAACTAGTTGTTTATGTACCCACACTTCCTAGTATATTAGACCTATATGATTCTAGAACGATTCATAACATGATGTAACAATTATTCACCTAATAAGTGGTAATATTTGTGTATAAAATGTATAGTTTGTTATAGAAATGTTGTAGAAGTGTAACTTTTGGAATAAAGGTGTGATGTTCTTTGGGAATGTGGTAATTGAAATGGGTATATCTAAGGGCCTAGAGAAATTGGAGGAGGCAATGTTCAGGAAACATCCTCAGAACATGTTCATTATCATGAGATTTTCGGTCTTATGAAGACATTAATAATTTTTTAATCAAGTATTTATCTTGATTATCAACACCTATGATGATGATGAATAATAAGGAAGTGATGTTATATTATTAAAATTAGTTTAAATTGGTGTTTCTAGATCTCAATAGATGGTTGAATATATCTCATGTGATGATAATCCTTGATCCTGGGATCAGTTATGCCATATATTGTCAAGAATCATGAATTGTTCTAGGGGTTGTATAGATATAGACAGAGTGGGTTGTAATGTCATAGAATTTGCGAGTAATTATTTTTATTTATATGGAATTATTTTGAGACCAGACTCTGAGAAATCTCGTGATTTTGAATCCCTGGGTTCCTAGAATGTAATTTTTAAAATTACTTTGTTTCACTTAAGTAAAGGTGCTAGTAGGTTTTTTAACGTTTGAACCGGTTCTTAGATAAAAAATATGAGGGAACCGTTGAAATTGAAATGTTAGGATTTTCCTAGAATGGAATTAACATTGACCAGAAAGATTTAGATAGAGAATATATTTTTCATACATTTTGAAAAATAATAAAATAACTTAGAGAAAGTTATTTTATTTTATTTCACACTGTTGAGTGGCAGATGGCGGTGCTCTGGTGTGGAAATGGGGAAACTATGAGTTTCTCTAAATGAAGATCAATAATGGTTCACTGTGCAAGCGTAACCACAACACTATTTCATAAATGAATAAGCATAACGACACAATGACACAACCTAAAAGAAATATTGTGATGTGTTCATTTTTATTAATTTAACACGTTGAAGTGTAGAGAATTAAACCCTTGTGATTCTTTAATGAACCTACAACAGAATTCCTCTCCAACCAAAAACATCAAATCCCGGAGAAACCATCAACAGCAACAAATGTTGTAGGTTCAATGTGTAGAGAAAAATATTTTATAGAATGAGATCGGAACCAATAATTTTTAAATAGTGAAGAACAAGATGGGATCATCGGTAAAAAATGACTTGGATCATCACCCATCACCTATGAAAGATCCAAACCCAGGTAGGGATTACTTGGTGCTTAAATTTCTCATTCTTCATTCTAATACAATGAATTCAGATCAAACCATAGATAAAATGATTTGTGGATCTGGTGTTCTTTCGAGATGGTTCTATCCATGGGGTTTTCACAAGGATTTTTGATAGCTTGATAGAACTGTGATCCCGATCCTCCCATATTTCAAAATTGTAACATGGATGGTGCATCGCAACACAAACAAGGCCTAAACCCCTCCGCCTAGTGCATTTTTCAGGGTTGGATTTTTGAAATGGTGGAAAGATGAATTTGAAGCCATCTAAGGGAAGGTGGAATCCCTATGATCTCATACACATAGACGGTTCATGAAACTGACCCCCAAAGAATCATTGGTGGCCCGTACAAGATCCACTAGTGTAATAGTGCTAGTGGTCAATTGCAGTGGTAGTGGGAAGAGGAAATCAGCTTGCCTGTCAGTGTGCCATGGTAGTGTGGAGGCACTGCTCTGACCATAACCACGTGGAGGGTTTGGCCCGTGTCTGGGCTGCTCAGATGTGCCAGAGGCACGAATTCCCTCGACCGCGTTCGGGGATTAACAGTTGCCTACCTACTGGTTGTGCTGGATGAAAAGGACATGGGAAAGCCACATCTGTTTAAACCATACCAGTCTGCTACATGGACTGATTGGACCGACGTGATGGTGCCAGCTCGTGCCACTATTTGAATAACTGTAAGAAGCTAAACTGCTCTGGTCTGGGGATGCTATCCCACTTAAATGGTAGAATTTCTGCAAGTGAACCGTTCCCCACCAGGTCGGCCGAGCCAATCACATGCCAATCTGAACCCTATCGGGTCTGGCCTAGTCGGCCCAGACCCTGTCATGTTGGGACTAGGACAACCCTGACACATTCATGTTGGGCCTAGGTCCAACTGGATCCAGTTCAGTGGGGCCCTGGTCGACCCTGACCCAGTCAGGTTGGGCCCTGGATGGGTCTAGCCCGGACCCAACCGACACCCTGTTTCACTAAAATGATTGAAACTAATAGACAAGGGGTCTGATTAGTGTGCTATATGTGGCATGACAACCCTTTCGATGAGGCGGTCCTTCTGAGATATTCTACATTAGTTCTGGAGGAGGTTTTTATATGGATGGGTTGTATCATACTCAAATCCAACCATTATTTTTTTACAAACATGCATATATCATACAGAGCGGGTGTCCATTCGATGCACCTTTTGTTGAGTTATGGCCCTTACAATGATACAGTCTTATGGGTTACACTATTTGGGTCTTCCTAGTAGTTGAGGAATGACCGATGGCTTTAGAATCAGATCCTCCAAGAATCAAGACTACTAAGTGCTGGAATCCAATGGTTGGTTGTGACGTGATGATTGAGATCCACCCTTTATCGATCAGCAATAGAGTGACCCTCCGTGGATCAAAATGAGAGAGACCCTCTAAGTATCGGTAGTGGAGAGACACTTAGTGTATCGGCATTAGAGTGGCCCTTTGTGGATTATCATGAGAGAGACCCAGCTTAGATCATGAGTAGAGAGACCCCTCGTGGATCCACATGAGATCAACCCTTTCATGGATCAGCATGAGAGTGAACCTCCATAGATTAGCATGAGAGTGACCCTCCAACTATTAGTAGAAGATTGACCCTTCCTGGATCAGCAACAGAGCAACCCTTGGTGGATAATAAGTAGAGCCCCTCAATAGAATAAGATGATCTTACTTTACAACTAATCTTATTAACGTTTTTACTTATGTTATACCAGGTGTGAGGTGTCTTTTAAATTTTGATATATATTTGGGATCTTTCCTGGTGGTTTTTACATTGTTATATTTTACATTTCAATTTATGAGAGACCGTCAGGGGTCTTGGGGTCCATACTCAGTTGTTATACTCACCCCTACATGGGCTTCACTGACAGGTGTTTTGTCTTGTGTAGACGACTGGCGCTACGATGTAGACTATAATGGTCCAGTCCTTAGTGGAGCTCATTGAGGTAAGAGAAAACCAAGAACACTTCTACAACTTCAGTAATTACTTCCACAACACAATAGGTAGAGTGTTAATGGAAGACATTTATAGTACTATTTACTTTTGGGGTTCTTGGGCTTGTATTTTGGCCCAATTAATTTTAGTTTACACCTTTTACACTCAGTGATGGTACATTGTGGTGGTTGTACTTCTTTTGCTTTGTGGTTTTCTTTGTGCAGTATTTTGAGTCTTTGTGTGTACAGGTTTAAGGGTAATGCCTTCTTTTTTAGGGATATTCCTTTCTGGTGATAGTCACCATCCCCTGGCCTATGTAATGCAGGTTTGGGATAGTCACAGCATGGGCCCCGAGGGATAGTTCAGCACATTTTTACAACCCTATGTTTCATTCTAGTAGTTCCCCATGAGAAGAAATACACTATAGATAACTTGTAGTTCATAGCAGTGGTCCATTATTTGAATTTATAGTGAAACTATCACTTTGGGGAGACACTTATTATCTATATTGATCATAGTATCCTCCGTTATATCATTAAACATATAGACCTACTATCATGAACCAGCATGGACACCCAGGTACCCCGATTCCTAGACTAATCATAAATTGGATCAAAGGGAATTCATGATCCCCATGGGTTGGTTAATAGTACCTAGTATCATATAATACAAAAGTGGGTAGGATTTTTCCAAAAAAATTATTAAATAATGTTTAAAAAAATTTATATTCATACAAGAAAACTCCATAGGGATAACTTTAACAGCTGAAAAATATGTATAAACAACCTAAAGTACACTAAATTTACTAGAAAGAAGATTACAACACATGTCCTATAGTACAAAAATCTCAATACCGAAGGATCAACAACAATAACCACCTACAAATGGTGCATAACCCTTGCTCGAACCAAGATGTATATAATATTCAAACACACAATGGAATAGGTAGGGCATGAGGTAAATTCATAGAAGGGTCTCTCCACATATTCCATAATATATGCAACATTTAATTAACCAAAAAAAGCTTTAAATTTGAAAAAATATTCATAAAATTTTAAAATCATGATTAAAATAAATCATGGTTTTCAATTAAAATGATGGTAAAACATTAGAAAAATTGATTAATAATAATTTTATATAAAAATAATTAAAACATTCATAAGGAATGTGTAAAATATTTTACAATAAAAAACAGAATATATTTCAAATAAAACAACAAGCAACTTTGACATTAAAAAAAATAAAAAATAGTTCCAAGCTACTAGATATAACACACTCGATGGTGATCATGGAAATATGTGTATATACACACCCCTCTCACACTGGTCAAAGAGGATGCCTCACTATCCCATCAGGGATGTGACCTATGGCACATGGTTTTGTTCCATTTGTAACGTTTCAAAACAGTGTTATCCCAATTACTCTCTATCTACCTGTGCTTGCATTTTCAGGAATAATAATCAGTGACAGTTGAAATTTTTTATAACTATTTAAAAAAAATTCATCCCATTCTACCATATCAAATATGCCAATATCCCTTTAAAAAAACACATACGTTTTTAATGAAGTTATTCCTTTCTCTGTTATAAAACCACTAGGTTTCTATCCAAAACATTTTAATCTATTTTTCTCAAATACAACATTGAAATAAATTTCTTAATTTTAATTCAACAATATATATCTCATAATATTCCATAAATTTCATAAACACACTGTAATTCATTATTAATGGTTTTTCCAATTTTATTTCAAATCAATTGAAAATCCCCCAATTCAACGGAATTGGATTTTTTATTAAAAAATTGAAACCAATTTATCAAAAAAATGAATTTAAATAAATTGTATGAATATAAATCATTAAAATTAGAGATAATAAAATTGGGAAAAAAATAAACCACTTACCTTATGATCATGGGATCTCAATACACAAATTCCTAATCTTGAAACTCCAATGTTGAACATTAGAAATGATGGTCTGGGAATCATCCCTATATGCATATCTTAAATAGTGGTTATTAGATAACCCAATAACATAGGGATCTAAAACATATTGAGGACAGTTGAGAGAGGGATAAAGATATCAGGAAGTGGAATCTTACTTTTAAGAGATAGAATGTTATTCTCTTACTATTATTTCACTTCTTGAAGGATGTAGATGGGAAAAATAATCTCTTGGTAGTATATAAGGAAGAATATAAATATATTTTGTTGTATAGGGCTATAGGACATCTAATATTTTTTTGGTTATTTTAAAAATTATTTTTTGAATTAATTAAAAATCATGCATGGTTTCCTAGGTAGCTCTGCAAGATTAGAAAGAAAGTTCTCCCTAATTGGGTGACCATTTTTATATGGAAACACAGTTTTTCTTTGTTTGGTTAATATTTTTTAAAAATATACTCTATCCATACAAGCCACCCCACACTATTTCGGTTTTTATAGTATTTATTGAGAGGGCACAAATTTTGGGAAAACCGTACACCAACCGTGCAAAGCCCAGAAACATTCAAATTTTTTCAAATTTCCCTAGAAACACTTATTAATGAAACCCAACCAAAATATAATTAAAAAAGGTTTTAGGAATACCTAAAAATAGTAACTTGATGTTACAACCCCCCCCCCACCAATGAAATTTTCTATCCATAGATATCCTATTGGAATCCTTCCATATCAAAACGAGGATTCCACTGCTCTCTCATTACTACCTCCCACTACCATATCACAATAGAATCATAACCATTCTTCCATTGAACATTATCCAATGGTGTTTTCATCCAATGAAGTAACATGGATTCTGAATCAACAATTTTGACTAGTTTCTAAGTCATGGATAAATCAGGTCCAAACTCAATATCACTCTAGCTCAAAATGTGAGATGGATTAGATACATTCATAGAAAAGAGACATGGGACATTTTATATATCAATGATAGTGACAGTAGAGTTTAAAAATGATAATAAAATTTTCAAAACTTATTAATAACATCAAAAGGTCCCACAAAATTGGGGTCAAGTTCCCCTTTCCTTCCAAGGTATTATTGACCCAAACATGGTGACAATTTTAAGAACACCTGGCCAACATCTTAAAATTCTTATAGGCTTCAATAATGATAATAAAATTATTTATACTGCATCTTTTTTATCAACATTATCTAATAAATCAACTAGACCATTTTTTCATATCTTGAACATTTTTCAGTCCAACCAATAAAAATTCACCCATCTCTGAGCTACACAAAAATACTTATATAAAAGGCTATAAAATTTCTCAAAATAAGCCATTCATGTTGAAAATTGTAAACTATTATTATAAAACCAACTCAACTATCCTTTGATGTTTATCCCAAGAAAACCAATATAGATAACACAAGCACATATGGTATCTTGAAGAATCTATATAACTCATTATATATGGTCATCTAACTATGGATGGTATGTCGTAATCAAACAGAGCTGAGATCTCAGTTCCTGTTGAAAAAATATACAAAATAAATAAGTTGCATAAGGAATTTTATTATATACTATATTGTATGTAACTCAATGATAATGAACAATATATTTCAAATAGAGACTACCCAAATCATAAAAATTGGTTTTATCAACAATGGGTATAATGTTAGCAGTATTTCTGAGTCTATCAATCACAAACCATGTCACATTATTATTATTTGGGTATAGAAAAACCAAACCACAATGTCCATAGAGATCTCATCAAACATCCATGTTATAACTTAAAGTGCCTGAAGTAAACCCAAAGGATCCTTGTTCTCATCCTTGACATGTTGTCACAAATAACACCAATAGAAAAATTCATTAATGCCATGTATCTTACGTAGAAACAAGAATATAGGATCCATGTCATAAAATATCTTTGTGGTTTCTAGGTTCAATGTTCACAAGGAATCATGGAAATCTCACATCAGAGCTTTTATCACTAATAATTTTACATCAAATATATTCAGATATAATAGATGTCCAACAATAAAGAATGACTAGTCAGGTATTGTCTCCCCATCATAAAGAGATACCCTATTGAGAAAAAATATATAATCAAGGAATTATTTTGAAATAATCACCTTGAGAAGAGTGTATTTCAACAAAAAAGTCTTCATGGAAGCATTATCACATGATTCTCATACTCTAATGTGAAACTATGGAAAACTATCCGTCAGGTTCCCCTCTTCTGGTGATTCATTCATAGAATGTGTTAGAAGTCTTATGCCCATGGAATCGACAATGAAATTACATTTCCCCAAGGTATTAGCATTTTTAAATTTGAAATATTTTAAATATTCAACTCAATTTATTTATTGGAGATTTATATCTTTTCTAGTGAATATATTACATATTCTCTTGTGGTTGTAAAAATAGAAAACCATTCATTGAAGTGGTGACATCACCAACTCTAAATCATTTGCATCACATCTATTATTTCAAGGTCTTGGTTTGGGTTATTATTCACATGTGGCCAAAGTTGATGAGATCCATAAGCAATAAAATGATCACATTTCTTAATAAAATAGCCCAAATCTAAACCTGATGTGTCATAGATAACCACATATCCATGCCCATCCACTCTGATAGTCAACAGTAGGGCAGCAGTCTAATGATGTTTCATCTAAAATAATTATTCTGAAAATGTTCACCCCCAAGAAAACATTACTTCCTTATGAGTTATATACATCATCAAGTAATCCAATATTGAGATGATATTAACGAACTAGAGATAATATCAAGCTAAATCCAACAATATTCAATTCTAAAAAAGATGTTATGGTTGTTCCCATGTCATAAAATCCTTCAAATTTAAATTCCCAACAGAAATTCCATGTTCCAATGCCACTAATCTCAATAAATTCACTTTCGGAATCAAGAAATCACATTTTTAAATCTTGTAATAAGGTCATAGAATTTTCAATAATCAAAAAATTGCTCTTAACTTATGAAAATGGACTTCCTAGAACCAGGGGAAAAAGGATTTCATCTATAAATACCACCATGAATGAATAAAGATACACACAAGAAATTTGGTTCCTTAATTTCATAAGTACTGCATGAGCATGGTTAAACAAAATGGCATAAAAATTTACTCTAAATGGTAATACCTAATATTAAGAGGTGGACTTATAAATGTTAGACTCTTTTGTCCTTCACTGATGGTAACCAGATTAAAGATTAATCTTTAAGAACCACTTCAACCCTTTCAAGATGTCAAAAATCATCAATATGGTTCAAGGGATATTTTTTCATTACTATAAATTGGTTGTGATTATTGTAATCCACAAAATGTAAAAGTGATACATCTTAATTCTTTGAAAATGAAATCATAGTCACCCAAGGTGACATGCTTAGGGGTATAAATAATTTCTCTGAAAACTCATCTTCCATAGTCTTCAACTATTTCATTTCAGCTAGTTCCATGTGGTAAGAAGTAATTAACACTGGTTGAGTACCATGATATAAATAAATAAAAAACTCTAACACCCATACTAGTGACAAACAAGATATGAAGAAAGGAAAAAAATGGTAAAATCAAAAAAAAACCTAAGGGAGATCACTGATCAAGGAATCTCACTCCGGATCAAAATAAAACACTAATATTTCATTGGGAAAATATAGATTAGAAGAACTAGATATAATCGACATTATGTACCACTATAATTTAATGATACACCACACCTCAAAGGGTGTTGTAAAGGAGACCTGATGAAGATAAAAATAAATTCCTGATTTATTAGAAATGACCTAATACATATTCAATGTAATGTCAAGTGGTTTCATTTCAACAACTTGAAAAGTCCCATAAAACTCAATCTTTGATAATGCGAAATGACAAGAAGGACTACAGAGACCCTGTTATCTCTTTATATTTGGGGGCATAATAATATCCATCTCATAAGAAAACATCTACATGGGATGATTTATAATTTTTACAATATATGTTGATGTAAATAAATTATATAAAGTAATATCAAATAAAGAAATCACTAATGATGAATCTATATTTATGTTACCACTCCACATCACTGGACCTATATCTGCTTCCACTAGAGTCTCTTATATAGTGTAAAGAAGCATCATTAAGGATGTTAGTGGTTTGAAATCATTTGTACATGAAACATTTGATTGGTCTATAGTTTTAATGTGTTCTAATGATCTCATGCCACTACATAGAGTATAAAAGGCATGGTATAACTTTTTCATGTGACCTGGGAATATGTTAGAGAAATAGATATTGGGTTCCACAATGAAAGCCCGCTTAGAATGACCAATCACTCTACACTACTATCAAATAAAAGATTATATTCTAGGTACTGAACATGGTCTATAAAAACTATATTGATGAGAAAGACCTTGAGAATCATCACACATCCTCCTTACATTGATGGAGTTTTCAGAACTTCCACTTGGAGAAAAATTAACTATGTCAACCCTAACTTTCCAGCCAAGTCCATTTTGAAAAGTAGTGCTCTATATAGAACATCATCATTAGAAGTAATATTTTGAAAGTAAAACTATGAACTATTATCTGATATAATTCCCAAATCTAACCTTTGAGTCTTCATAATCTCATTTTATGTTATCTTAGGTGTGAACTCCTATAGGTTATCAAAATGGTTTGTGTACTCTATCAAAGTCATGTCAACCAACTCAAGTTTTTAAAACATGATATCCTTGGTCAACGCCATCGAATCTATATAGAACTGGTTAGTCATAGGTTCTTTAAAGTTATTCAATAATAATCCCACATGCTTATTCACCATGACCATCATGTCCCTGCATCTCTAACTCAGTCCCTCTTGCATGAAGGTGGCACAGTTCTACTTGATTTCATCATGTGTCTCCAAGAACTGAAACATACAATCAATCTTGGTAAACCATGCATCAAACTCTTAAGTATCATTTTATTTATTAAACACTATTGGATTATAGTGAAGTAACATAAAATCATGAATCTTGAAATCACCCCTCTGAGGTTTTACATTTAGATCCTTAATAAGATGTGGTTGTGGTTCATATCCTAGAGCATCGACTGTATATATAATCACCTCAACCAAACACTGGTCCACAAGGGGATTTTCTCACTGTGGTTCACCATCAACTTCCTCCGGGATCCCATTTTCACATTCCCTTTAGGTATGAATCTACACAACATCACTGAACAATGCATAAGACCTCAAATTAATGATGAAATATAGATACAAGGAAAAATAAATCCAAACAGATTGATCAAAATGATTCATATTTCAATCTATCCAAATAAAAAATTGGTAAAATACCAGAAAAATCATTAAAACACATTTCCCAAAACACCCATAGTGACTTAGGGTTCATTGTGGTGAGATTTATCTAGCCATTCTATCATAAATACCTCTTATGTCCTAAAAATATGAAACAAATGCATACTAATAAGAAAAATATGTTAAACCGTGCTCTAATACCATTATTTCACAAACTATCATGGACCCCCCCTAATAACTTTATTCCCAAACCAATACTTAAATGTCCTAAATGGTATTTCAATCCCCACTAGAAGGTGACTAGTACCTAGAACCCTGAAATATGAATGTTATACCTATTTTTCCATAATCATAGCATAGTAATGATAAAAAATTTAGTACGGATACCTGAAAAACTCAATATAGAGAACTATTCCAGAATCCAAATAGGTATAAACAACACAACATACAACTGAATTTACCAAAAATATTATAACCACCCATGTTTCAATAGACAAAAATCTCTAATCCCATGGATCAATAATAATAACCAAATCCATGTGGAAATTTTCCCTAATAGGAACATAAATGATATAATCAAAAAACACTAAAAGGAGTAGGTAGGGTGTAAGCTAAAATCCCAGTAGGGTCTCACCATGTATTCCATAACAAATCCCACATTTAGATAAAAAACAAAAAGTTTCAATTTTTCATAAAAGGAAATGGAATTTTAAAAACATAATTTAAAAAACTCATGTTTTTCATTTAAAATGATAAAAATATATTAAACAAATGGATTAAAAAATAGTTTATATAAAATAGTTTTTATAAATTCATAAGGCCTATTAAATATTGTTTACAAGAAAAATGCCTTGTATTTATGAGAAACATGTCTGCCTTCCAAATCTATGATAGTTCCTATCTACAGGATCTCAAACACTCAAAGGTGATCACAAAAATATATATATACACATATACCTCCAATACTAGTCAAAATGGATTCATCACCATCCTAATAGAAATGTGACATGATGAACAAGTTTTGGTTTTAGTTTTCAATTTCCAAAGAGTGTTATCCCAATAACTCACTAACTTCCATGGATTTTATGTTCTATAATAATAATCAATGATGGGTAAATTATTTTAAATCTATTTGAAATACAATTCATCGCATTTTCCCATTTAAAATAATCTAATTTACTTTTAAAAAATATTAAATGGGATTTAGATCATGTAATGGATTTGTACAAGATAAACAAATGGGTTTCTATCTATAATAATTAATCCAGGTTTCTCAAATGTAAAATTAAAATTGAATTAATAATATTAATTTTAAATTTTAAATTAAATAATATAAATCTCACAATTTTTCATCAATTTTACAAACACACGCAAATTAACTAGAATTGGAGGGTTTTATTAATTTCATTCCAAAATCAAATCCAAAAACCCCAATTCAATGAAATTGGTTTTTTAATAAACCAATTGAATGAATTTTATCCAGAAATTTGATTTAAATAAAACCATTTCTATTAAATCAATCAATTTAGGTTTACATGAATTTTCCAAACAGAGATAGACCAACCATTCAAGAGATCATGGGATCTCAAAAAAACTATCTAATTAGGGAACTCCAACTCAGAACATCATAAATGATGGTCTAAGAATGAAACCCAGATTCAAGATAACATCGAGTATTATATCCTTCCACGATATGAATATCTACAAAACCCTAGGGAGGAAAGTGTATAGAGTCAGAGAATGATATTTTGAAGAGGAATCTTACCAGGAAGAGATCAAATGTCATTGACCTAGATTGGAATAGCGTATATTAGGATGTATAGAGAAAAAAATCACTTTTTGGGAGCCTCAATGGGAAAAGAAAATGTTATGGGTTCTTACGGTCATGTCGGACACCTAAAAAAGGTTTTTGGGAATTTAAAAATTATTTTTCTTATTTATTAAAATCACCTCACATTTTATTGGCCAGGGAAAAATAGTTAGAAAAATCATTCACCATAATTATACACACATTTTAATTAGGTTTAATGGTTTCTCCTAGAAGGGTTTGTGGTTTTTTAAACTTTTCTCTAGCCATGAAAACCCATAATATTTGGTTTTGGATGGTTTCCATTTAGAGGTCTCATTGTTTGGGAAAATTATTCACATCCCAGAAACATTAATAAATTCTATAATTTTCAACCAAAACATCCTAGAATGAATCTCAACCAAATAATGTTTAAAATATGGGATTATTAATACATAAATAAATTAACTTGGTGTTACATTGAAACATTAGGTAGTTGTGTTTATTATTGTATGTTAAGACATTTATTATTGAGATGGATCATACACCATATAAAAGTAACATCCTTGTGGATTCTCTTAGTCATAATAGACAGGATGATGATGGGCCTGGTGAATGGACTTCAGAAGTGTAGTGGAACAAGATGAGATTTATTGATTACTATACTATTTATTATTTAGAGGATCAAGGATCGATTAATTATTCTCCCTTGGATGTAACATATTCTAGATTAAACCAAAAAAAGGTTTTACAAGAGGAAAGTCTATAGTGTGTTATGATGTACTAATAGCTAGCTATGTCTGAATTGATACCTACTTAGTTGTTTGATTATGAAGATGTTCTCCATGTTTATAGGAGATTATTATTACCTAATTCTATAAAAAATGAATTTTATGAGGGATTTAAATAAACATTGTTTGTATGTACATCTAGGTGTAAAAATGTATTACCATGACATTCTATGATGGTTCTGGTAGATAGGAATAAAGTGGTACATTTTTTGTTTCATATCTTGATGCCATACCTATCAAAGGGTAAAGACTGAGAAAAATCATCCTAGTGGTTTTCTCCATTCACTTCTAGTAAAAATGTGTTAGATTGATGAAATCATGATAGAATTTATGATATATCTATCCAGTTCCTAGATGATTCAAGACGCTATTTGAGTTATTATCAATACACCGAATGAGTTGGACAACATCGTAATTATTCAAGAGACTCACTTAGTAAAAAAGATGGGAATTTTTTATATATATAAGATAGTGCACTTACAAGAAGATCCCTTGAGAATTGTATCTAACTAAGATGAACATTTCATGTCATGGTTTGGTCATGGATTATGGAAATCCCCAGGAACTCAACTAAGATTGTGCACATTATACCATCCTCAAAATGATGTATAGTCAGACTATATGATTTTATTACTAGATTATATGATATGATATTGTTTCCAAAACATATGTGAATTTTGGGAGGAGAATAAATATATGGTATATTTCTAATAAAACAATAGTTTATATTATTTTATATAGATGGTTTCTTTTTCAGATCACTATTGATGGATGTCCTACTCATTATTGTGTGGGAACGTAGCCAATGATGTAGTGATTTTGGGGCCTAGTTTGGTGCAATATATTCTATAGAGTTGTATTTTGTCAATAAGTGGTTTGTAACCACTTGGATGAGGCATTAATTATATACATACTAGAGGAGATGACATTTATTGATTACTATTAGAGATAATGTTTTCTATAAATTGTCTCCTTAGTTAATGAATCATTATTTGGGAATGTTGGGAAATCTAGAACATCTGATTCATATACCCTTTAAGATCTCTAAATTGGATGGTATAGTGGTGTAGCATCTAGAACAACCTCCACATTCTAGAGGCAACCTTGATATATTCCACATTTATCATCTTTGGAGGTACATGCCAGATCACGTGTGTGTTGTAGAAAACTATAACTAAGAGATGTATCCATGTGAATATTGTGAGGATTATCTAGTGATGATCATAGACTAGAAATATAAAATCTTTTGAGAGAATACAGAATAACTTGTTTATATCTTATTGCAATACAGAAAAATCATGGACGTGACATGGCCGAAGGAGTCTAATTTTTGGGTTTAGTGTCTTGTGATTTTCATGAAAGACTGTTAGAGATACATCTCTTAGATGAGATCTCATTATAAAGGGAGAATTAAAAGATAATTAATTTTTAATTTATCTATAGTCCTTGTTTTTTTTATACTTTATAAGCCTTTTAGGTAGAAATTCTAATTTTCATAAAGATCACACTAAATTTTGTTTTGGGTATTTCATAAATGTGAACATGGATTTATAAGAGTTATGTATGATTACAATGGGTTTTTAGACCCATAATGAGGGTAAAACCCATTTATTTTTGCTATATAGGGGTAAATAGGTCATTTCATAAGTGAATTCCCATTTATATACTCTGTTTAAGGGTATAATGAACTAATAAAATGTCCAGATGGGTTGTTGTAACATCCCTGATGAGGGATCCACTAACCGGTGCCCCAATCTGAGAGGTTATATGACCTTAAGAATTCCTCTCCATATGCCATAGGTTGTTGACTAGAAGCTGGGGTATATGTAGTCACGTGGGGAGACTATACCCCCTTTTTTACCAGAGTAATCTATTTCTATAAAAATATATATAGTCAAAACACTATAAAACAACAAACAGAATGCATAAATAATCCATTCCCAAACTGGGTACAACACAACCAATAGTAAGTATGTCATTCCATTATACAGGGAAAAGTGAACAAAAACTCAAATGGAGACAAATAGAGGAATCCCCAAAATGGTCCTAGAACTAAGTCTTGAACCACAACCAAGCTCATCCTGAAGCCCGACTCAATTCCGAAGCACTGGGACTTTTCCCTTCTCCTGACCTATAACCATGATATCAGCCTACGTACCCAACGAAGGCCCAATCAGGGTGTGAGTAAAACTCATTAGGCCTCCACCAATGGTGTGCAAAAACTATCCAGTCAATAGATATTTCATGAAAAGCAAAACAAAAGAAATTAATGAAAAAATATTAGAAATCCAAGATTAATTATGTTATTTTCAGTTAATTAATCAAATAACCCATACTCATTTCAGGGTACTTTATTTATCAATTCACCCTTTATATGTATTCAATGGATTAGGAAATATCAACATTCACAACATGAGGGAATTAAACAATCCATATCTCACTAGGCATCATAACACAACAATTTTCATTATCCTCACTACAAAGAATCATTCTGGGTTGATGCAACCATTAGACCAATAGTTATATCCCCCTTCTACAACATGTGAATTTAGTGGGTGGAGTTTGGAAGAATAGTCAAAACTTGGCCAATGAGCATAGAACCTCATGTTTATACCCATAATAACATGCCTTTTTCTCATTCTTTATTTAAGAATCATTAAATTCAACCACAATTCCCAACCAAGCATTGATAATGTCATTAGAAACATCAAAACAATATTAAAAATGGGAAATTCACATTATACCAAAATCCATTAACACATTCATCATTTATATCCCTCAACATCCATCCCCATTTCCCCTTTCCTAGGACTATCTCACAAATCATAATTTGGTATAAAGCTAATCCCATTGCATTTCCCATTATCTCACTTAACCCCTTTTTAATCCAACCAAACACCCTCACAGGTCACCACCCAACCAAGGTTTGTTACTAAGACTCCAATTCAAATAATTTAATCTTAATATCATATTCACCAAGGGATATATGTTCTCTCACAGTGGCCCTACACTTAATTAGCTAAAATCTATATCTCAGAATGTGGGAACACCCCTTGGGTGGACCTAACAAAATTCACATCATCCTTCATGCATCTCACAGGGACAATGAGGGTTACATTAGGTTTTTAGACACCCTAAAACATCACATAACAATAATTTATTGATGAACTCGTCATAATAGGGTAATAATCAAAACCCTAAATGCACAAATATCTATAAAACTGAAGTGATATGACTTATAGACCACCTAGCTTGAATCTCTTGATGAACACCCTACCAATCAAGGCTGTAAATACCAATCCCACACACCATTGAATCCTCAACCTTGATCTCACAAAAAATAAGGGTTGAGAGATTTGGATGGATATCACACAAAATAAAAGACCAAAACTATAAAAGATAGAAGAAGATAAGATTATACTCACCCGTATCATCAATTATCTTCCAACGACACTCCAAACGGTCACAAACCAAAGGATACCAATCCTTGGGAGTTCTTGGTCTCTTTGGATCATAACAAGGGTTGAGAGGAATAGAGTAGAGGAAAATACTAAGTTGGGGTCTAAAATCCCAGAGTCGAAAATTTTAATTTTTTAATAGTTTCTGGGTCGCACAGTTTATTCACAATGTTTTCCAAACCGTGCGTAAAATGTGTTGATTCAACTGTCCAATATCCCCCCTCCTTCATGGTTTTCATAGGCTATATGTACAGTTAGCACTCACTATGTGTAGACCGTGTGACCTACCCAGAAAATCCCTTCTCCTTTTTCGTGTCTCGAACCATCATAACACTTCCGAGCCTCAATAAGGACTTTGGTAATCACTTAATTAACAAAAAAAATAGATTCAAGTTAAATTTAAGTAAAACATGCCATAAAAATTAATCTAGTATCTTATAACCTCACCATCTTATAATGGCTCATCCTTGAGCCACTCATCCGAGTGTCATTTTGTTTTTAAGAAAAGAGTTCGAGACACTAGGCCATATATCCGATTAACTCTCCCATGTTTTCTCCTGAACCATTTTGTACTATCGCAGCACATGGACCAAAGGCACAACCATTCCTCACAAAACAATCTCATTTCATTCCACAACATGAACTGTATGCTCCACGAAGGATGTATCACAATAATGCTCAACATCATCAGCATATAGAACATGAGATGGTTCATGGTGATATTGTTAAAGCTGTAAAACATGAGACACATCAAGCATGTCATAATACCACTATGGACGATCCAATAAATAATACACCAGTCTAATCCTCTCCACAATATCAAATGGCCCCACAAACCTAGTTTCCATCATTCCCTACATCCGAATTCAACCCAACCTTAGTGACACTCATAGAAATGCACTATCATCCACCCTGAACTGTAGAGGTGTAAAATGCCAATATGTGTATCAATTTTTCATGATCTGTGTTGTTACCAAATGTATCGGAATCGAACAAACCTTATAATTTACTTCCATCATGATACTCTGTCCCAACTACTCAGATTGTCCCGCCTCTAACCAACACAGTGGATATCTACATGGTCTCCTATAGTTTTCTTCAAAAGGATCCATATCAATTGTAGCCTAAAAATTGTTATTGTATGAAAACTCAACTAGAGGAAACAGTTTCCCCCATGATCCACCAAAATTCAAAACACAAGCTCTCGGCATTTCCTCTCACACCAAAATAGTTCATTCCAATTTCTCATCCATCTTCGGGTGATAATATGTACTCAACCACACCAGGTTTCCAAGCACCTTCAGTAACCCATGCTATGAGTGCAAAGTGAAAGATGGATCACTATATGAATCTATGGTTCTCAGTACACCATGAAACTACATTAACTCTTTAACATACAACTAACCTAGCTGAACAACTATAATGGTATCCATGATCATCAATAAATGATCCACTTTCATCAACTGATCCACAACCACCAAATTTGCATCACTCTTTTGAGGCATCCTCAGAAGACCAACCACAATGTCTGTCATCACATCATTCAATTTCCTCTCTAGTATGGTAAATGACTACAATAATTAACCTAGGCACTGGTCCTTAACCATCTCCTATTGATAGGTAAGGCACCTTTCTACAAATCTTTCTACATATTTCTCCATTCCAAGCCACCAAAACTGCTTGTGTGGGTCACGATACATCCTAGTCAGACCCAGATGTACTACCCACATTGATGTGTGAAACTCACACATCAACTCTTCTCGTACTCCTATCGGTACCACAACATAGTAATGAACATGAGAAACACCATCAGCACCAAAAAAGCTTCTAGAATGTGACTCCTCATCTTTAAGACTTTCCTTCATAGATAAACACTTTGGATCCACCAGCTGGATCCCCTTAATATAATTCAAAAGTGTTGATTCAACTATTATAGATGTAAAATTCCTCTACCATGGCTCCTCCTACATCTCCAGGTGCATCTCAGCAAACAAGGTTATCAATCTCCACTCTAATTGTGAATATTGGACAACCTGATTCTGAGTCTTCTAGCTCAGAGCATCAACAACAATATTCCATTTTCATGGTGTGTTAACCAATACAAAATAAAAATATTTAAGGTATTCAACTCACGTTTACTGTGTTTGGTACATATCCCTCTTATACAATATGTACGTGATACATTTATGGTTGGTAAGCACTGTAAAAGGTTCTCCCAACAAGTAATTCCCCTAAAAATTCAAGGTATTAACCACTATATCTAGTTCAAGGTCATGAGTGGGGTAATTTATCTCATGTGGTCTCAATTGTACTGACCCATAAGCAATAACCAAGCCATCTTGCATCATAACTGTACCAATTCCAACACTATTCAAATACCAAAAAAGGTAATCTTATTTCCCAGTTAAGGTAGAACTAGAATCGGTGTGGTGGTTAACCACTTGTTCATCTCTTGAAAATAACCTTCACATTCTCCTAACCACCCAAACCTCACTCCCTCCTTTGTCAGACCAGATATTAGTTCTACCAGACTAGAGAAGTCCATAATGAACATCTGATAATAATCAGACAAACCATGAAAACTTCAAACATTGGAAACTCCCTTCAACTATTCCAAAGACACCACAACCTGTACATTCTCTAGAACCTATAACACAGCTAATTCTGAGATAATGTGTCCTGAAAAGTGCACCTCATCCATCAAAAACTGGAAAGTTGATATCTTAGCGTAAAGCCTATTCTCTCTTATATTACTCAAAACGATGTCAAGTTGTTGGGTGTGATTTTCCTGAATCACTGAGTACAATAATATTTCATCAAAAAGACATCAATGAATCATTCTAGATGTGGTTGAAATATCTGGTTCATCAAATCCATGAACACAACTAGTTCTTTGGTCAACCCAAATGACATTACCAAATATTCATACAACCCATACCTACTTTGGAATGATTTTTGCTATATGTCATGAGGTATAAACCTTAATGGATGGTATCCTGATCTCAAATAAATCATAAAAAACACTAAATAACCTCTGAGCAAGTCAAAAAGGACCATCAATTCTTGGAAGAGGGAATCTTTTCTTCACTGTTATCTGGTTCAGCTTCCTATAATTGACACAAAGTCCAAGTGAACCATCATCCATTCAATAAAAAAATATTAGTGATCCACAATGTGATATACTAGGAAGAATAATTCTATTGAATTCCAATATCACCTACTGAAATTTATGTTCTGGGTGTTCTATCAGCACCATACAATATGGCAGAATGGAGACTGGCTCTTCTCGTAGTAACAACTCAATGGTGAACTCAAAATCTCTCTTGAAAGGTAATCTGGAGAATTCTATAAGAAAAACATCCTGAAATAGATCAACTACCGATGAGAATATTGTATTCTCCTCCCCATCATTTAACTTAAGGAATTCTACCTTGGATGTGTGATATCCCAAATGCTATCAAAGTGGAATGACATGGCCCAATTGAGCATCCCACTAACCATAAACGGAACATGTGTCTCCATCGAGAGATGTAAATGTTACCTGATGTCGATAATAGTCGAAGTGGACTTGATAAAACACTAACTAATCCATTCCCAGGATAAATTATATCCTTGAAATGTTTAGAACAAAAAGATCCCATAGAAAACGATAACCTCCAATCTCTAGAGGAAATCCCTTACGTTGTCTAATTTTCTCAACTTGTACTACAAATAGAGTATCAAGTGACATTACCCCACATGCATTCTCCAGGATCAAACCCATCACAACTAAGAAAAGATAATAAATAAAATAATGTGCAACAACTATATCAAATAATACATAATAAGCGTCGAAGCTACAAGAATAGTACCTTGAACTATGGACAATCTTGCCTCACCATCCTCACGCATAGTCTAATCTATAAGGAGTTGACCTGGCCCTCTACCCTAGGCTCCAACCTAAGAACCCTACACTTCTCTACCCTAATGGTAAGATTGGTCCCACCCTAGAGTTCTAAGACCACCACCCCTACTGGTACGACCTATGGTGCTCCAACTGCTATAATGATATGGGGTAACCGGCCCCCTTCCTATACTCGGGATTTTCATCTAACATGATTCACTTCCTGGATTCTGTGAGTTCATGCAGAACTTCTAAACATGGAATATAATGTCACACACCCAGAACTCAAATGGTGGTAGGTGACACTGGCCATGCATGTTCCTCGACTAACCCAAATTATTGCAGAATATCTGGCCACCACTCTGAGAGGTTGTTCCCCTCTTCTATCTACTTTGAAAACATCCCATGTCTTGAATGATTCCTAACCGGCACTTTCATCCCTCAGAAGATGCACTATAGGTCCTCCTAGCTTCCCTCAAAAGATCAATAACTAAGGCCCCCTTGTGGTTTCCCTCAGAGATAAGAGCATGATCTACCACTTCCGAAAAATTATTCAGACAAATGATATTTGCCTGAGACCACATCTCGTGTCTCAAACCATCTTGGAAACGTCTCTCCATAGCTGCCCCATCTCTACTCCATTCTAGAACGATGCGATGAAAATAAGTGAAAGAATAGCATAGTACGTCACTGACTTCACCCCTTGAGAGTCAAACTCATAAAATCTACCACCTTTTCCAGTCTCAGTGTCTCTGAATAGATGTGCCCAAGAAACTTCTCCTGGAAGTCCTTCTTTATAATTCCATCAACCTACTCTATTTGAACCATGATGTCTCACTAACGCTTCGCTTGACCTCTCAACATATAACACACCATCTTGACTCAATTCTCTACAGGAGCCTCTAGATGATCAAAAATAATCTGGGTAGACTCGATCTAGAACTTTTCATCCATTGACCCACCCCCTTTGGTAATGGTCAGAGGGTGATGTAGCGAAAACTCTCTTATCAATTCGAACATACTCAGTGCAACCTTTATTGGGCCACATTCCATCTTCTATATAAAACAAGGGATTTTCTCATGGAATTTCTCTACCTAATCACCCTAAAAACTACATTCCACTTCTCCATCATTGGATGATCATTCTTAGCTATGTCTTCCGATCACCCAACTGGCACACATCTTCATAGTGTCATTTTTCTACAATTCCAAACCCAACTATAGGATGAAACAATAAAGATATCATGAAAAAGAAGGATAACATAGGGGGGATTATAAATAGACATAATAAAACATTTTTCATACACAATTACACAACTCCCATTAGATTAAGGACACTAACATTAGATATTCCTCCTAGGACCATGGCCAACATAGTTTACAAACTCAAAAAATTTCAAGCCTTTATTTCTTATACAATTTCAAACCATTCCACATTCCACGTTTCTTTAACAAAATCATAACATAATTTAAATTCTTATTTAACATGTTCCTTGATTATTACCCAACAATTATACACACCTTATTACCCATTCGCATCATCTTATTTGGCATAACATCATCACTTTAAAAAGAAATAATACATCCTTACCATTACATCCCACACACTCATTCTGTATGTGTTCCTACCATGATGAATGTCATATATCTTTATAGCTTCCTAGGAGGATTCTTGAATGCAGAACATCATGTAATTCCTGCAATGAGTTTAATATCACAAAATCATTAAATCACACAACAAGTGCATCATTGGATTGTTAATCATCATAAAATTTGACAACACATAACAAGAACAACAATTCCCTTCAAGGGTGACAATTATATTTACACTAAAAATATACCATTGTATTGTAAATATCCTAAAACCACTAGCCTAAAAAAATAAACCATATCAAAAAAGTAATTCACAATTATTTTAATAATGGTTTTCATAATATTATATATCGGATATTTAGATTATGTAATTGTTTTAAATAATATATTCAGATTATAACATGTATATTGTAAATATCCCAACCCTACTAGACTAAAATCAGTGGTTGATTTATTACATTTGATCAAAATAAATGTAATCATATCCCATAGGAATGAATAGTTTATTAGAATAGGAAAATTAGATACATACTTGAATATCACATTAAAATTGAACACTAAAAATAATACATTGTATTTTCCTTGAGTAAAACATTATTTCCTTTATTTTATATTAATGTATAAATCATAATATACTTTTTGGAATATGGGGGAATGAAATAGAATAAAGGGGTAAGCCCACCTGCTTGGAAAGGTAAATTACTAAAAACTTATGTATTTAATCAATAACATGGTCAGGATTAATTATATAGAATGATTAAATGATGATCCATAATGATATATACATAATGCTATTTGCTTGAAACATATCCAAGTATATCATAACTAATAAAATAATCCCATTAACATTAATAACTAATCACATGATGAGTTCATTCCAAATAATGGACATCATAAGCATAATAGCCAATCCTCGATTCATGAAAACATTTAAAAATTGATAAGGGATCATCCAAATACCCAAGATAGTTTCCCAAAGAGACTTACCAATAAATGTAGGGGATATAGAGCATCACTTCCATTACATACACATCTAATTAATCTTTATATGAAATTGGAAAACATAACCAACCAAAATATCCTATTAAGAAACCATCATATGAAATGTAAACAATCTCCATAATCATAAAACTTAATCATAAAACATCCAAAGTAAAATGAATAATAGTATCAAAATTGTACATCCCCAATAAAAATGATCATAAAACAGAAGCCAAATTAAGTTGTATAGTATAATAATATTATATCCTTATCATAATATTAATCAAATTATGTTCCCATAGATGAAAATTAAAATATATCACAGGAAACATTCTTGAAGAAAATACAATTTCTACTTTGTAATAACATATTTAAACTAAAAGTATTATTAAATACTAATGAAAAAGATTTATTTAAAATAAATTTTATAACATTTATGTTAGATTTTTTGTATTGAGTGGGGATGATGGTGGCTAATTCTATATATATCATGTAATCTATCAAAACCTTCATTTGACATTGTTGTTAAAAAGATAAAAGTATCACATTTTGGAGAATGACAATAATATTTCTTTCAAACATTTTTATTAAAAGTAAAACATGGGACATAATGACTTTAATAATATACAACTCATAAAATAAATGTGTTTTTAATATGGAATATGACTCATCTAATTAATAGTGAGACAATAAACCATTACGGAAGACCTGAATTCTTATATATTTGTTCGAACCTCTTGTATAATATATATATATATATATATTATAAATATATTAAATAACCCTAATGTTAAATATCAAACCATTTATGATATACTTATAAATTTTTATTATTCATTTATTAACAATTCTTTATTAAATACATTATTTTGGGTGATAAATTCTTGGTTTTTCAAGTATGTATTAGTTTGGATGTTTTGGTTCTTGATCTTTGATCATGGTTTTATATTCTAAAAAATATTCATCATTATAATAATATCATATATATATATATATATTCATTTTATAAGAATATAGATTAATGAATATAAATTAGACACACAAAAATTAATTACATCATTCATGGAGATGGTAGGTCCTATGCAAGCATCAAAGTTGTTTTCAATATTTAACGACTAAAATAAAAGAAATGTGATAATATTTTTAAATTATAGATTAATTATTATATTATATAAATTTTATTTTTTTATAAAATATATTCTTAATAATATAATTTTCAAAATAATATGATAATTAAATCACATTACTTCCTGGAGGCAGTAGTCCATAAGTACACACGAGTTACGTTATAATTTTCCAAAGAATACAAAGTTATGAAGATAGATATTATATTTCAATATGTGAAGTATAATTATTTTATAAATATAATATACATACCATAATTACATTATTATATCCATCCATGTTATGTGGTGATGGGAAATTAATTACATCAATTTCCAACGTAGTAGTCCACCATACACACGATTAATGGATTCTTTTCCCATTTGATCAAAGTGGAGATCAATATAAGTTATTACTTTAACCGAATAACATTCAAGTATATTTTATATAGGATTTTTATTTTTTTATCATAGTTTATTAATATTTTATATATTTATAATTATAAATAAAATCATATTTTGGGTTATGAACAATATATATTTTTGGCAGAAGCTCTTTATTATTTTCATTAATGCCTTCTTAAAATGGATTTATAATCAATAAAGGGTCTCTAGTATATGGGTATTTATGTAAGGAAGTAATTTATCTAGGTATTTTCTAATTGAAATCTATTTTAATGTGTTATAAGAAGACAATATGGGGTGTCCTTTTATATGTTGGTGGATGGAAACACGTATAAGTTTAGAAAAGAATAAATTATTACTAAATTTAACATATTCATAAAAGGCATAAAAATGGATAAATATATAAAATTATATGATATAAAGTCTAAATATAGACATATAATGGGAATTGGAAATATTTTTACTGTATTTTATTCCATCTATTCTTAGTTTAACGGCCACCCCCCTCCACAAAATATGGCTTGACCATAACCCTAAATATTTTTTTCCTATTTTAATATTCATTTGAAAAAAAATGTGAAATTTTTATAAAATGTAAAAAAAATTTATTTTAAATACTCAATATATTTTTCTAATTTAATTCATATATGTTTTAAAATGTAATAAAAAATTAAAACCGTAGAAGTGATTAAAATAGGTTTTCAAAGGGTATGATTTCAAAAGAAATAAAAATTATGTCAAAATTCAATAATTTTTTAAAATAAAATATTAGTATTTAAAATAATATAATTGAACTAATTTTTCTTTTAAAAAATTTCAAAACAAATTGGTACATATAAATTTCATTAATGAAAGGATATTTTGAATAAAAATCAATACTTTTCAATTTTCATAGAAAAATTAAATCTTACAGAAATATTCTCAAAAATTAACAAAAAGGTAATTTATATATATATATATTAGAAAAAATAATTTTAAATTCCAAATATATTATCTAAATTTGCTAAAAATCATTTAAAAATAAATGAACAAAACATAATGAAACTTTTTTTAACAAAATAATGTTATAGATCCTAAATGGGGTTTATTATTATCTAATTCTGATAAAACAATATTAGATTAATTATATAAAATTTCATTTAACATATAATATATTATTTTCATTAAAATAATTCAACAATAGTTGTTAATTTATTTCATTAGGATCAAAATATATTGCACTGATAAGACAATTTTTCAGAAAATAATTTCTTTTACTTTCAAATGATTTTTTTTATTTCAAATCTATTGATAACCAACGAATTTATTTTATATATTTTTAAAACAGATAATTTTCATAATATAGATAGTCTTATTTATTCCCTAAAATCAAATGCTTAGGTGATAACACTCTCATTAAATAGTATTATTTTTATAGTATATTGTAGTTCCTTTCAACCCATTATTACATGTAACACAATCAATTGAAGAAATAAAATTTATTTAAATATGGTTATATTATAGAATATCTTGGTGTTATATATATATATATATCATTTGTCAGAAATTTATTTCTAGATAACTATTAATATGGAGTTCTAATTGGAATACATATATTGTGTTTATATTCATTTGAATTATGGAATGTCTATTTAATATAGATAAATTACTATGTTTATAATTATATTTCATTATAAATTGTATATTAATTTTCTATCAAATATATAAATATATGAATGCTTTATTTATTTAGTTTATTCAATTTTTTATCATTTAAGAAAATAAATTCTATATTTTGAACTGTGACGTGTGAATTATATTAATGTTTTCAAACTACTTCTATGCTCTCACACATTAATCTAAAGAGTTAAATGAGAGTTATGATAAAATATTTAGTTTCTATCTACCTTGGTAATGTTTTTTACTATGTTATAATCTTTAATTAATAATTTATTTATATTTTATTAATATTTTGTGTAATAATTATAATGGAATTAAATTATATCTTGTTTAATCAATCAATTTGTATAGGGTCTTTGTGCAACTTTGAAAACTGGTATGGTGGCTTATACCTTACCTAGAAACGTGTGGGTTTACTATAAATTTTATTATTATTATGCTTATGGTGATAGTTGTACTCATATAATTGTAAACCTTTGCATTAAAGAGTTTTCTTTTTCTTTTTCTCTTGTCAATTTTTAATAAGTCTTAATATATTTTTCCTTTTTTAGGTTAATAACACAAAATATGAGTTCTATAAAGATTTATCCATTAATATGGTTGTAAAATATTAATTTGGTGGAAGGATAAATATTCAAAACTAAATCATTAGAATCTTATATACCCAATCGGATTAACATGAGATAATATGTTTAGAATAAATTCCATTTAGAGGAATAGTAGTTTTTAGGCCCTAATGATAATGGTCTAATATCCAAAAGGATGGTTAACTAACCATTCAAAATAAATTTAACCACTTATTGATTTTATTTTAATAAAAAAATTGAAATGAAATTGATTATTTTTATAGTATTTCAAATCTATATTATCCTACTCTATGGTAACCCCTCTAACAAACAGAGATAGATGTCACACACTATAATAGACACTCTAACATTCTTAAGGGAAATGACATCAATTTAACAACAACATATTTTACCTATTCAAGAACATCCCCAAATGAAAACCTTTTGTAGTCTTCATAGGATAACATGATCATCCATCCTTTCCATACCTATAGGTACAAAAAATAAGATAAATTTTAAATTTGTTTTATAAACCAAATATTCATTTTTTTAACTAGTTTAAGGTAAAATCGAGTCACTATCCTTTTATGTTAATTGAAGAACATGATTCCATAAATTTTCTTAGGATTCCCAACCCACAAGGGATAACCACAAAGAATGAAAACATATGAAAACCCTTCTTAGATATATGCCCATACATATATATCAGTTATCAAATATACACATCTTATTAATGGCGAAACAAAGGGTCCAACTCTTAGCCAAAGAGCAACTGTTCCATACAAGAAAGAATACCATGACGGTAACACCACAAAGGCAAGTACCATAAAGGTAATTCCACACAGAATAATTTCACAAAGCAATCACCACGATGTTATGTACCATAAAGGTAACACCCTAAAGCTATGTATGACATAGGTAACACCACACATAAGAATACCACAAAGGTTTCACCATGATGGTAATTACCACAATGGTATGCCACACAGAAGATTACCAAAGAGGTAAAGACATATATCATGCCAGGTATAACATAGGTAAAGAAGAAAATATGATTAGATATAACTACTGAATCATCTTACTCTGTTAAAAGGTAGACCAATTTAGGATCTTAAATCATCAGACCCACATAATATTCTAGTACAGTAGACCCATGTAGGATCCTAGTATATCAGACCCACGTAGGATCCTAAAGTTGTGTCACATGGATTCCTAGAGCAGATATAAGTGAGGCTCTCGAACACAGACCCACGTAGGATCCCAAAACCTAGACCTACTAGGGATCTAAAAGCACTAACCCATATATGATCCTTTTCTCATGTTACAGCTAGCTGTAGGGTTCCTGCACTAAGATTGCTTGATTCCTGGAGGGTCCTATCCTCAAGAAATAGGTCGATACTCAAAATTGTACAATGTCCCTCGAAAAATATTCCCAAAGGACCGCCATGTGATTGGGGTCTCAACCCAATAGACGGTGTGTCAATCGGATGCCCGGTTTGTAAGTTATTTTTCTTTTAGTCCGGAGGTCCTGGTTGGATTCATGTCCAATCCAACCCGACTGTACCCCAACAATATCCAAAACTCAATTGGGGTATACGAAAATGACCGCCTCGATCCTAGGTTTTTGGAACCACAGAAGGTTGGTCAAATGGACGCTCATATCTCATGATATGGCTAAAAGAATGAAAAGGGTCAAAGTTGGTCTGGGTCCGGTCCAACCCGGTCGGACCTACCAAGCTTGGGCTAACCCAACCTGGTTCGGTTCGACCTGTCTTGACCAGGGCCCGGCCCGCCAGAGTATCCCGTTGGGCTCATGTCCGGTTGGTCAGCCCGCCTCCTCTGTGCGGCACAATCATGCATTGCGCCATGACCGGCAACCGGAAGCAAGCCGACTGCCCTCGCCTCACTATCGTGGAACGAGGTCGCGTTTCTAGAACACCCAGTATAGCAGAGGAGCATCACCACCTCCCCTTTGCACAGTTGGCCGCCTCCCTTGCTTCACCGAGGCTGATGGGCCACGAACCTTCTCCAGCGGCGCAGTCGCGCCACTGTCTTTCTTCGCAGCCAGCCGGAATGTCGGCCTCTTCTCCTGAGCCCTTCAGTGTCTGTCATAGGTGATGTTCTTTGGGTCACTATGTTTGCCCCGGTGACCCAATATTCATTCTGAAAATTTCCAAACTCGCCTCAGGATATCTACAATGATTAAATACCACCAAAAGTTCACATTGTTTGTGGAATGGTTGGGTCATTTTTTTTTGGCCCACACCCTTCAAGTTAGAATGGTAGCATGCGGCTTAAATGTTCTGGAATCATGAAGAATGACAGGAACGGGGTAAGGAAGTATACAAACAACAATTAACCCAACATCATTTACTCATTGGAGGTGTCACAAGATGAAGTCAGTAAACGCAATGAGGGTGCCAATGATCACCATTTCCGCAACACGCTTCCGATGTCAGGCTTCTGTGTTTTTCAACTTCTTGATTATGAAGTATGTTCTTCATTGGTGAGAGTGTTCTTCATTAGAGGAAGAGTTTCTCCAAATTTATCCCAACTCTCACCTTTTTTTAACACTTCTCGAATTCATCCAAAAATTTATAGCGAACTTATTAAATTATTATTTATTCATTTAATTAGAGTTCTCCAATAATTATGTTGATGTTGGAATAATTAATTAATGGAAGGTGGCACAATTAATGTTGTACAAGTCCAAGAGTTATCTCCCATTAAAGGGGGATTTCATGGGTAGGGTGGTCCCCACCATTGAATCCAAATTGGGGTTTTTCTAGTTCGGGTGGTCCCCACCTCCATAACTCAAATAGAGAGGTTTCAAAAGAAAAATAAAATGTTAAATAATTTTATTTTTCTTCTCCCTCAAAAAAGTGAAAAACTAACTTCCACCCTCGACCTACTATGGTTGAGGTGACTGTCTCCTTAAGTGAATATCGGCACTGTGAATTCAACGGTGTCCTCGGAATTCAATTCCTAGCACTCATTCAAAAGATAGAAAAACCCACACGAATGTTTACTTAACTTACTTAAAAAAGTTAAGAAATTAATTTCGGGCACTCCATGACTCAGAATCATGCACCGTTAATTTTTGTGGGCATGTAAAATTCAAAAATAATTAAAAATATTACATTGAATTTCTGGGTCATTACATTCTCCTCACCTCAGGTCTTTGCATCCCCTAAAGCCATAACACAGAAACTGTGAAACTACGTTGTGGCACTGAGCACAAATATGAACCTCCCACTCCCATGTGCTCTCTAGGAGGTTCTCGTGCTGCCAACGTATGAACATAGAAGGTATCGACCGCCAAAAAAGGACTCGCTCTTGTGGATCCTCAATCTCCACTGGATCCTCTGTAAATGTCTCCCCATCATCGATGTCCAACTTTCCTCAGTCAATGATGTGTGAAGGTTCGTGCACATATCTTCTCAGCTGAGATATGTTGAAGACGTCGTGCATCTAGTGCAGCTGAGGTAGAAGAGCTAATATGTAATCCACATTGCCATCTCTTCTGAGGACCTGAAAAAGTATAATGAACCTCGAAGATAACATGTCGCCTGACCAAATCTATGCAAACCTCGTCGAGGTGAGACCTGTAGAAAGACGTGGTCACCATCCTCGAACTCCAAAGGTCTCCACCTTCTATCGGCATAAGACTTCTGCCTGCTTTGTGCAGTCTTCATCTACTCTTGGATGATATGAACCCTCTCTGTGGTAGACCATAATATCTCTGGTCCAATGAGTGCTGACTCCCCTAGCTCAGTCCAGCATAATGGCGATCTGAAAGTTCTACCGTAAATAGCCTTGAATGGTGTCATCCCAATGGTGGAGTGATAGCTGTTGTTGTAAGAAAACTCCACCAAGGACAAGTGATCCACCCAGCTATGACCGAAGTCGAGAACACAAGAACGTATCAAGTCCTCGAGGGTCTGAATTGTCCACTAATTATTTCCATCCATATGAGGATGGAAGTCAGTGCTCAAACGAAGCTGCATCTGGAAAGCCTCCTACAACCCCTTCCATAGCTGGGAAGTGAATCATGCATCACGATCAGAGACAATCTTCAAAGATACTCCTTGTATTCGTACAATCTCCTACACATATAGGCATCACAAGCTCTCTACTGAACCTTACTCTCTGATTGGTACGTAGTGGTCTGACTTGGTGACTCAGTTGATGATCACCCAGATAGATTCGTGACCCCTATATAAATGTGGAAGTCCTTTCATGAAGTCCATGGATATCCTATCCCACTTCTACTCTGGGTCCTCTAAAGGCTAATCTAATCCTCCAAGAACCGGATGCTCCGCCTTCACTTGTTGTCATGTGAGGTGCCGAGAGAAAAACAATGCTACTACATTCTTCATTCCCTTCTATAAGTGTTGTCATCATAGGTCCTGGTACATCATCACCACTCCTGGATGTACCTCTAGAGGGGATTTCTAGAATTCCATTAACACTTACTTCTGAAGAAACACTACTACCATGGTATGTTCTCTGAAGAGGATGATGTGCTCCCCACCTTCAAAAAATCCATCAGGTGCCAGCCCTGTTGATATCTTAACACGTCGAGCCTCATAGTCAATGTCCCCACACAACGCCTCCCTAACTAGCAGAAGAAGAGAGGGACTAATTGTATGATACTAAAGAAAAGATTCTCCATCTCATTCCACAAAGTATATATGTAAAGTGGCTAGCTGCTCGGTCGCCTCACCTAGCAGATGTATACTAGATCTCTTAATGAGTGCATCTACTACAACATTCCTATACCCAAAAGTATAGACTATCTTGATTTCATAGTCCTGGAGGAACTCAAGTCATCGTCTCTGTCTCATGTCTAGTTCCGTCTGAGAGAAGATATATCTGAGACTCTTGTGATCAGAGTACACTGTAATTTGTTCACCCCTCTAGAAATGTCGACACATATTCAAGGTGAATACCACTACGGAAAACTCCAGGTCATGGGTAGAGTAATTCTTCTCATGTTGCCTCAGCAGTCGAGAACCATATGTGATAACTTCTCACTCCTACATCAAGACACATATGAGCCCGATCCCTGATGTGTCGCAGTAGACTACGTACACAACGCCCTCCACTATAAGCCTCAAGATGGGGGTACTAGTCAGCCTTTGCCTCTACTCATAAAAACTCTGATGGAATCTCTCCGACCCCATGAAGAGTTTCCTATTTGTTTTCAATCTTTATAAAGCTGCTGCAACTTCGGATAAATCTAGCACAAATCTTCAATAGTATCGGGCCAAACCCAAAAAACATTGTACCTCTGTCACACTCCTGGGTGGATCCCTAGAAATTACTCCCTCTATCTTCACTAGATCTATTGAAACTCCAGCCTTTGAGATGCCATGTCTCAAAAAGTGAACCTCTTTGATCCTGAACTGGAACTTTGAGATCTTACCATAAATCTGGTTCTCACAGAGTTTTTCCAGAACTATCTATAAATGATATGCATTCTCCTCCTCGGTAGCTGAGTAGATTAGATTTTCATCGATGAAGAATACAACAAATTGATCAAGGTATGGCTGGAAGATCTTGTTCATGAGTACCATAAACACTGCTCGAGTGTTGGTCATGCAGAACGACATGACCGAAAACTCATAATGGTTATACTGGCATTTCAAAGTCATCTTCTGTACATCATTGTCTCATACTTTGACCTGGTGATATCCTAATCTGAGGTCTATCATTGAGAACCAATGTGCTCTATTCAGCTAACCAAATAGGTCGTCAATCCTCAGGAGTTGGTACTTGTTCTTCACAGTCACATGGTTCAGGTACCGATAGTCAACATAGAGTCTCATGCTCCCATCCTCCTTCTTGGTAAACAAAATCAAGGCTGCCCAAGGAGAAACACTTGGTCAGATGAACCCCTTCTCTTGCAAGTCCTCTAGTTGTACCCGTAGCTCACGATGCTCTGCGAGAGCCATCTGATACACTAGTGTAGAAATTGGTGTCATCCCAGGGTACATGCCAATGTAAAATTACACCTCTCTATGTAGAGGTAGACCTGGAACATCATCAGGGAATACATCTTCTTACTGGTCCACCACTACAGGATAACTCATACCCTCCACGTAAATCACTCCGAGGGTAAGGCTAGCCAACTGATGAGTGATCGGCTGAACTCTCCTCCGAGTAAGTCCATATTGTGCTGCAAAGGCTCTCGCTTCACCGGTTAAGGTAAACCTAGTCCCATTTTCATGGATACACATCACTTTTCTCCTAATATAGTTAATCTATGAATGGACTGTAGATAACTAGTCCTTACCCATGATGACGTCGTAAGGCCTCGATGCAGCTACTAAGAGGTCCCAGCCGAAGCTCTCGCCTCCAACAGTAAGCTCACACTACTGGTACTAGTATGTAATCATAGAATCCTCTCCTATAAGAGCCTCTAGAAGTAAGGATCGAGCCAACGACTCCATCAAAATATATGAGCCTGAAAGGAGGGCCATGGAAAAAAATTAATGGCCGGAACCTATTTCTATAAGTACTGCAGCTAAGGTAGATTAGAAACAGATCATACCTCGTATCATATCTGGAGAGCTTTGATTGTCGGCCTCAGCTGCCTGGAGCTTAGCTCGCCCCTATCCACCTGCTCCCTATGGTCGGGGTGGACCACCTGGTGGTGGTGCCGGTAACATCTCAAATCATCGCCCACCACCAGTTGCACGACCAGCTCCTCTACCTCGTCTTCCTACTTCATGCGGACCTCCTCGGTCGAACCTCTGTCTCTACCTGGGCGGTCCTTCGACCATCTTCCAATCATCTCTATGGAAGGTCAGATAGTCATTAGGCATGTGACCCTGCCCTCCACATGTGTAACATTGCCTGCTCCTCGCATAACATGCTCTGTCTCCAGTTCCCCGCACAACCAACCCTGAATCTTGCTGTCATCCACCACTTGGTCTGGTCCTCTTGGACCTCTATGAAATCTGTATGCTGCTAGCAACAGAAAACTCGGCTCTGTGATTCCTGATGGTGGGAGTCGCTGCTAGTGACTTCTCAACAAGAAAACTCTCCACTATGATGGATCGCTCCTACACCACCACCTGCATTGAGATGTTGAGTGAAATCATCAAAGCCCTGATCTCCTGCCTGAGTCCTTGCTCGAAGGTCTGAGCCCTGAAGAATGTTTCATGCACCTTATCAGTGGAGTAGAATGAGAGGACGGTGAAACGTGCTGAGTACTGAGCCATAGTCATGTTTCCCTACTGAAGATGAAGAAGATCCTCTATACACACTACATGAAGGGTCGATGGGACAAACTCTGACCTAAAAAGGCTCTCAAAGTCTACCAATACAAGTTTCACCACTTTGTGAACCTGGATCACCAAGCCCCACCATCTGCCTGCTACTTCTTGTAGAAGAATGGCGGAAAGGATCACCATAAGAACAACTGGTATCCCTACCAGTCAGAAGATACTCATCACAGCCTCCAGCTAATCCTCAGCTGCATGTGGGTCCGTCTCACAACTAAACATGGGTGGCCTCTGCGCTGGAACTCGTGCAATGTGCTCAAGCGGCGTGCACCCTCTGCTATAGGGGCTCGTGGAATTGGTGGACCAGTGGTTAATGGAACTGATGGTGCCATAGTTGGTCTCTCTACTGATTATGGGCCCTGTACTAAGGCCTTGTCACTCAATGGGCTATCATCACGTACTATACCTGGAACCCTAGTTAGATGTCTGGGTGGAGGCATTATGAAAAGAAACAGGTATTCCATGGTCAATAGGTTATACCTTGTGAGCTGAATCAAAAATATTAGAAAGAAAACTTTTCAAAACACACACGCAATCAACGTTTTCGTGCACCGAGTCAGAAATCAGATGGTATGGTCCCGTTTTATGGATACATCAGCTGCCACACCAACACTGGATTCCCTAAACTGATATCCACACTCATAACAATTATCACTATTACCGCTAAAACATCAGAGTCCAATAATCTACGGTAGAACCGACTCCTCTGATAGTAATTTGTCAAGACTCGTCCCCTGGGGCTCATGTCGTGACTAACCCAAGCCTTCCATCCATCGGTCAGGGGATAGTGACTAGTACCAAAAGGCGTATTACCTAGAACTAGGAAGACATTTCCATTATAACCTGTAAAAACACACAACCAAGCATAGAACAAGATACGAACACAAGTAAAGTTTATAGAAAACATGGGTTGTATAGTAAGAAAAAGGGGACAGAATATAATCCCAACTGGAATGTACAAGAAAACTGAAATATCTCTTATGAACACCCAACAACGATCCTACCTGGATGGAAGGTAAAACTCTCAAACGGTTATCTTTGCGTTATACCTCATCTAAGTTCCACCTCCAAGCCGCCTCCCAACCTGGTACACTCATCCTCTGTCAGGGATGTCCATCTTCTGCACCAAACACAACCAGGTGCAAGCATAGACCATGCTGGGGTGAGTATAACGATACTTAGTAGGGACCCCAAAACCCATGAAGTTCTCACCAAACCCACAAAGGATAACCACAAATCATGAAAACATATGACAACACTTCTTAGGAATATTCCCATATATATATACCAATGTTATCATGTATACCCATCTCATTAATGAGGAACTCAAGGCCCAACTCTTATCCAATGTACAACTCTTCCACGTAGGAAATAATACAACGAAGTTAACAACACAAAGGTAAGTAACAAAAAAGGAAATGCCACACAGAAGAATACCACAAAGGTATCACCACGAATGTATTTACCATGGAGGTAACAACACAAAGGTAAGTACCACATAGGTAACAAGACACAGAAGAATACCACAAAGGTATCACCATGACGGTATGTGCCCCAAAGTTATGCCCCATAGAAGATTACCACTGAGGTAAGGACTCAGCTCACACCAGGTATAACATAGGTATAGAAGTAAATATGATTAGATATAACTATTGAATCATCTTACTCTATTAAGAGGCATACCCACATATGATCTTAAGTCAGCAGACCCATGTAGGCTCCTAGTACAGCAGTCCCACATAGGATCCTAGTATATCATAACAACATAGGATACTATTGTAGTCTCATGTTGATTCCTAGAGAAGATCCAAGTGAGACTCTTCATCACAGACCCACATAGGATCCCAAATCACATACCCACATAGGATCCTAAATGACAGACCCATATGAGATTCTTTTCTCATGTTACAGCCAGCTACATGGTTCCTACACTAAGCATGATTGATTTTAGGAGGGCCCACTCCTCATACCACAGGTCGATAATTCAACTACCATGAATTCCAATGAAGAATAATTCCAAAGGAACATCACATGATAGGGGTCTCAACGTAACAGATGGTGCTTCAATCAGACGCCTGGTCCTTATGTTATTGGCCTTTTAGTCCTGAGGGCCCGGTTGGATTCATGTCTGATCCAACCCATCTGTATCCTAATTTTATCCAATAATCATGTGGAGAATAAAAAAAATACCATCTCAATCTACGGTTTTCTCTACCATAGACAGTTCATCACATAGACACCCGTAGCTCAAAATATGGTGGAAACAACGAAAATGGTCGATGTTGGTCCGGGTCTGGTCTGACACGGTCGGACCGACCCGGCACAGCCAGTGGTGCAGCGGTCTGCTGGGCTCACGTCTGGCATGTTTTCCAGCCTCCTCTGTGTCGTACGGTCATTCACCACGCCATCACTGGCGCCCGACAGAGAGCCTTCCGCCCTCGCCTCGCCGCCGGGACAGAAGGTCGTGGCTCTTGCACGCCCAGCGGCGCGGATGTGCACCGCCGCCTCCCCTTTAGGCGGTCGACAGCCTCTGGCCACCACCCTTGATACTATGCGTCTGATGGGATGAAAATCTTCTCTATCAGTGCAGTCACACCACCGTCTTTGTCATGGCTGACCGGTGTGTCGGCTTCCGCTCTGGAGCCCTTCAGTGTTAGTCACTGGCACAGTCCCCAACGACGTTATTCAGGTCACCGGGTGTGCCCCAGTGGCCCAATATTCATTAAAAAAAATTCTTCACTCTCCACAGGAAGTCTCCAATGATTCTAGACCATCAAAAATTCACAAAGGTTGTGGAGTGGTCGATCCATGTTTATTTTTGGCCCGCACGCTTCATATTAGAATGGTAGCAAGTAGTTTAAATGATCATGCATCATGAAGAATGACAAGAATGGGATAAGGGAGTATACAAAAAACAATAATCCCTACTTTGATTGATCATTTGAAGTTTCACGAGATGAAGTCAGTGAAGGAGATGAGGGTTCCAATGATCGTCGCTTCTGCAACACACTTTTTAGGTCAGGCTCGTGCATCATATTCATTCTTGATTCCGAAGTTTGTTCTTTATTAGTGAGAGTGTTATTCATTGGAGGAAGAGTTTCTCGAAAGTTCTCCCAACCCTCACCTTTTTCAAACACTTCCCCAATTCCATGAAAAATAATAGCCAACTTATTAAATTAAGTTTTATTAATTTAATTAGAGGTGGGTATTAATTAAGTTGATGTTGGCATAATTAATTAAGGGAAAGTGGAACAATTAAAGTCGAGGAAGTCCAAAAGTAATATCCCATTAAAGGGGGAGTTCAACGGTCGGGTTTTCCACACCATTAAATTCCAATTGGGGGGTTTCTAGTTCGGGTGTTGCCCACATCCCTTACTCAAATAGAGATGTTTTAAAATAAAAATAAAATGTTAAATAATTTTATTTTTCTACTCCCTTAAAAAATTGAAAAACTAACTTCCACCCTCGACCAACTGTGGATGAGGTGAAGGTCTCTTTAAGTGAATTTTGGTGGTGTGAGTTCAATGGTGTCCTCATATTTCAATTCAGAGCACTGGTTCAAAAGTTCCAAAATCCCACTCTCATGTTTTCTAAACGTACTTTAAAAAAGTTTAGAAATTCATTTCGGGCACTCTGGGACTCGGAATCATGTGAGGTCAAATTTTACAGACTCGTAAAATACCCATATAATAAAAAATAATAACATGGAATTTCTGGGTCTTTACATAAATATTAAATTCTCTTGGAAAATTTCTATAAATTTTTTTATAAAAAATATTCAAATTTTAAAAATAATTAAATATTAAAATCATGTTTTACCATGAATCCAGCATAAGACTTCATCCCATGTAATGATAATTTAATACTATATATAATTATTCCAAATAAAATTCCTTAAAATTTAAATAGTTAAAATTTATTTATCAAAATAAACATGTGAAATAAACATGATGTAATTCCAAATATTTAAGTATAAATAATATAAAGAATGTTTTGAACTAAAAAATGATAAATTAATTTAGCGTTCATAGGTATTTCATAATGTAGGTTCAATAATGATTGAAAATTAAACATATGGTAAAATTATTATTCACCATTCGATCACCAATTTCTTTTATATGGTTATATTATTTTTTAGGCATTCAATTTAATTTTTTATGTGGTAACCTTAGATATTTTCATATGAACACTATAATTTTTCTCATATCATTTATTTAAAAAAACAAGTTACATGAAAAATTTCACCTTATAAGGTCACATCATTTGGTTTCCTCTAAATGTTAATAGAAAATTTTGCTTCCCAATTTCACTTGATAAGGTCACTTGACAAGGTCACTTCATAAGGTTACCTTACAAGGTCACTTCACATGGTCACTTCTCTCAGTCACATGATAGTGTCAATTCGAATGGTAACATGAAAACATCACTGTAAATGGACACTTGTAAAGTTTACAACACATGGTCACTTGTAATTGCTACATCTCACAGTCTCTTATCATGCTAAAATCTAACAATCACTTCTCCTAGTCACATGACGTGGTCAATCCACTCAATATACATAAATCATATAGTGTATGGGAAATTTATAGTATTTAAAAAAAATATATTTAAAAAATAATTGAATAAAATATTCAATTAAATATTCTACCATTTTTTGATAATCAATATATAATTTTATGTTTAAAACATTTATCTCATTTTTTAAAATTGATCAGAAAGATTTAAAATATTTATCCACAAATATACTAATTGTATTATAAAAAATATATATCCCCTAAAAGTTAAACCTCCATGATTGACTACTGGGAATGGATCTAACCATTAAAATATTAATATTAAAAACATTACTAGGCCTCCTCTAAATTAAAGCATTTTTCTAAAATATTATGTGTATAAATAAATTCATTAAGGATCCATGAAAGGTTTTAAACTTTTCAAAGAATCATAATGATTTTATGTTAATTTAATACTCAAAAACTAATTAATCAAATTCTAATGAGCCAATAGAATAAAATGGAAACAGTATAAAAATATAAAAAATTGGATAGATTAAATGTTTCTATTTGAAATGGTACTCAGACAATGACTAAAAATATATTGTATAATGAAATTACCATTATAAAATGTTTAAATGTGATTTTATCAAACTTTTAATGATCTGAGAGTTTATTAAAAATTTCATTATATTGATCTTATATAGAAATCAATTCTAAATTAATATTTACATTTTGAATATAGTATCTAAAAAAGTGATACCCGAAATTTATTTGTCAATCAATATAATATTATAATAGATTTTTAGAGACAGAAATTATATATTTTTCATCAATATAAATTGGGATCTTCTCAAAATTAAAACCAAATTCATAATGTTTTTATTTTTATCTATAATTACTCTGAAAAATACAAAGAAAAAAAACATAATAACTTTTAGTAGTTGATAAAGATATTAAATATTGTTTCTTATAACTCAAGAAAATTAAACATTTCCAATAATGTGATACTTAGTTGTTATTATTTGTCAATATAATTTTCAACTACTACAATCACAACATAAAAATTAGTTTGTTGAAAAGTCTTATCTACAAGATTAAATAATAGAGGATTCAAATATACTTTAAAATACCGAATTAGTCTTTTAACTACATTTAAATGTATTTTATGAATATTAGATTGGAATTTTTCACATAGCCATATTGAAACCTTAAAATCAGATCTGTAAAATTTCAAATAAAGTATGTTTCCAATCATAGATCATAAAATCTTATTATCAATAAACATTTTTTACTCATAAAAAATAAAATGCAATAAATAATCATTTGAATATTTTATCTTTTACAATCATCAAGGAAAAATATTTTAATTTATTACTTATCCTATGATGATTGATTACAAAATAAACCATATTTACTTTGAACTATTTTCAAAATAGAAAATAACATAACATCACCCATAAGACTCATGAAAATTTCTAAATACATTAAAATAGACAATTCATTGTAAATAATATCACTTAATAGACTAATGATAATATCATTGACATGTATTTCTATCATCATGATATATTTAAATATTCTTTTGATCAATAATGATACATCCACATTTCTAATTACAAATCCATTATTTTTAATAAATAAAGACCACAACTCGTACCAAGAATGATGATCTTTTTTTAGACTACAAATATCTTTTTATTTTTTCAAAACTTTGGAAAATTTAAATTCATTAACCATATTTGGAATCACATTTTTGTTATTGTATTAAAAAATTATCCATTCATAAATCCAAGTTATTAATCTATTCTAAATGCTTATTTCTATAATTAGATACAAAATCCAAACAAATTATTATAGATTATAATCGAGAAACTAGGGAAAAATTATTTGAAATTAATTAGTTCTTTAAGATTGTATCATTTAGAGACTAATCTTTACTTGTTTATAATACTTCGACCAAGCTCTCTTAAAATTTTTATAGTGATATTTATTTTTCCAATAATATTTTTATCCTTAGTTGTTTCATCTAAGGCCCATAAATTATTCAATTAAAATTAATTAAATTCCACATAAATTTCTATAATTTCATTTGAATCATTAATATATTTTAAAATATATCGAGGAGAAAAATAAAAAATTAATGTTTGATTAGAATAAGGATTTATTAAATAATTTCTAGAATGAAAAAAAACTATTTTTATACTAATTAATTTGACAACCAGATGGTATTTAGGAAATTTTATATTTTTATCATGAGAAGTAATTTCCAAATAAATAGATTACCCATAAAAAAAATCAGTTTCACCAATGTTGTCATCTCTAATGTCTTCTTTAACATCCTCTAAATATGATTTTTTTTTCCTTCAAATTATTTTCATCAAATTTTACTTTTACCAATACATTAACCAACTATTTTATATTGTTATTAAATTATTTTGTCTTAAATTAATAAAAATTCCACAAAAAATTAACTTTTTCTAATTCTGAAACAAATTTTTCTAATGAATCGTTGTTATTATTAATGTGAGATATTCATTCAAATAATATAAAATACCCTAATTCAGGATTCCTATCTTCCAAAATTCCATCTAGACTATTCTTTTAATATGCTCTTAATAATGTTTTGTTATCATCCTTAAATGGTTAATTAACAACATCTTCATAGAAATATTTTTTCAAGGACTATGCATTTAGCAATGTTGTAACAATTCTTAAAAAGTATTATATTTTATTTCTATGACACCGTTATGTTTTCGGGTCCGAGGGGTTAAAAAATAAAAGACAATATCCATTATCTTAAAATAAATTTGAAGATTCAATATTTTTAAAACCAACCCCCTATATCACTTCTAATTTAAGAATTTAGATAACCTTTTCAATTTAGTAGATATTTTTAAAATAATGTATTTGTTGATAGTGCCTCCAATTTATTTGAATGAAAATAAGACTATGTAAATATATTACATGAAACAATATTAACCAACACATACCTTTTACCTATAATTCTAGAAATGTTTATTGGACCAATTAAGTCTAAATATTAATGTGGAATTATATTAGATGTTGTATAACCAAGAATAAAATGAATTACACATTATGTAACATAATTTTTAATAATGAATCATGTACACATGGGTTATAAAACATCATAACATAGAGATCAAAAAGATTTAGACTTTTCTAAAAAAATTACTAGCATGAAATTTTAAGGGAACAATTATCTACACAACCAACTATAATCAAATTTATCATAATTTAATATTTTTTTATTTTCAGTCAACTCTAAAAAGACAATTTAATATATATATCCTTTTATATTTTCAAAAAATGATATATATTTTTCTTTAAAAATATGATTTTTTTGTATTCAAATTTAATATTAATATTATCATTAAATTTTTTTGAGATGCATATTAAATTATGTTTTAAAACTAGCATAAAAAACTCTATGAAATAATATTTCAATTTAAAATTACAACTTCTAAAACTCCTTTTAATTTTCCCTCAACATTATCCCCAAAAGTAACACCACCACCATTGAATATGTTAAAGGATATAAATTTAGATATATCGTTAACCACATGTTAGGAACATCTAATATCCATATAACACACATCATTTTTTATTATTCCAAGACAAAATTCATATATAAGTAAATTTAATAACTCCTGTTACACATACAAATATCGGTCCAACTGGGAAGGAAAAATAATTATTTAGAACAAAAACTGCTTTCTTGAGAGATTTTAAAATAAATATAGAAGATAATAATTTGTGATAAATTCCTTTGAGAGAAAAAGATACTGTTTAATTCTTAAGGAATATTTTATTTCACAATGTACCTTCTTGTGAAATATAGAGTATGTAGAACCTGAAAAATTTCCACCTGACCATTTAAAAAATAAGGGCATATATATTTTGTGAAATTAAATCCCATAACCAATACCAGTCCTTGATTCATTAAATTTTTTAATTCTTACCATATTATCGTAGCTTTCCACTACCTTGAACAAATTTGGATAGATCTCTTTTAAAACATTCAAATTTATTTCGAATATTATTAATTTCTTCAAATAAAAAATAAAAAATAATTAAATGAGATTTTTATGATGTGAAATAAAAATATTTATATTTATGATTTTCATATTGAATACATTACATATTTATATATTAGTTATCATTTCATCTCAAATATATTTTATTCAATTTCTTATTCTCTAAAAAACATCTTCGTATATACCCATACAGTTTCATAATAATCTGATGCTTAAGTAAACATTATAATATATTCTTTTATTCTCATCATATAACTCATCATTAGAAAAATAATTTTTAGAATAGAAAAAAAATCATATTCTCGTACATTATTTATAGAATCCATATAATAATGTTTTGATGATTCTTTTCATGTACAATATTCATCACTTGAATTTCAATTAGAAATGTTACTTTGGAAAGTTGTGATTTCATTCTGTTTCATTTTGTGTTGATACATCTTGTTCTTATAATTGATTCGTATTTGTGGCCATGTTTCTTTTCTATCATTCACTACACTCATAAATAATAACTTCCCGATCATCATTACACTTTTAACTTCCATTATTTTTTGGGTGAATTTTTTTTTTCATTCATTAAAAGAATTTATTTCTTATTCTATGTGAAAACTATAGAACAAGGTATATTTAAATTTATTTAACTTAAAAATTAGTAGAGTGTGTGGTAATAATTAATTTCTATGTAATGTAAATACAGTTATCTTTTGAATTTTTTTCTTGAAAAATATTTTACAATTATAACTCCTCTTTCTAAAAAGATACAATGAGCTCATCTAAATTATATTATTTGAAATTTTTTATGGAAATATTTTTTTTATACATTAGAATTCAATTTATTCAATAAAGCTCATAAAAACATTAAAACATAATATTGTTTTATTTTTTTCTCCCAATTTACTCATTCCATTTAAATTACATTTATATATATGAAACATTTGATCAATTCTCACTTCTATTCCCTTTTTTAACAACTACTCAGCACTTAACATGCCAAATATTCTTTGTATATGTTTATCAAAACCTAGATAACTAACATAAAGAAATTTAAAAATTTCCTGTGCTATTTTTCATGATAATTGTTTACTAAGCACATTCATATTAATATGATAATATAGAATATTCATAACATTATAATTTGGTCAATAATTTAATAAATCATTACCAAATAATGTTTCAGGATAAATAATAGAAAGTGTTTATTGTTTCTCAGTGTTTATCCAACTATCAGTGACTAAGTTTCTAATTCATTAATCCATACAAGATAGTCTATGTTCATAACTATTTGAATCATATAATGGAGTTCTTTGATATGTTTATCCATAATTCACATTCATTCATGCTATCCCTAAATTTATTTTCCCTTTTTATTTTAATTTAATTCTTTTTTAGTATAAATATTTTAATAATGATAATTATATGGAACCCTATTTGATACCTATTGTTAAATCATAATGATAATGTTTTTCTGGTCAATAGGGGTTCAACTAACTGGTTAAGATAATTTTAACCACTTATCAAAGATATATTAGTGATGTGGGAATTTATATAGAAATGGACATCGGTTTATTTATAGTGATTTGGATCTAAATTTTATAACTATAATATTAACCACTTTCATGAACTGATATATATAGAACTCACTATAATTATCGCTATGAATTTTGGTGGGAGATCACAACCCTTTTACAACTGCATTATTATCCTCTGGTGGAACATCCCAATATGATTGTACTTTCACTCTTTGTGGGTTAACCCAATTAACCAAACATCTTAAAACATGATTTAATACCCCTAAATAAACCATTTTAAGTAGTGGTAAAAACTTTTCATTCCTTTTTAACCGATCCATGTAAGATCCAAATTCATATACTCATTGTGGTTAAGACAGAACATGATTTTTTTGGGATTCACATCCCACTATCTGGCTTTTTAATATATAGTATAACATGGTATAATTACACAAAAATATTAATATAAATAATTAAAACCATAAAATAAAATATAATATTTTTTATTTCAGTGTTGAGGTCACAATGTTCTCTCCAAAAACAATGGATCAAGCGATTTTACTTCACTTGAGATAATTAATTAGTTTCCAAAGTATATAGAACTTTTATAGTATAATAATATAATAAACCTCGTGTATTGATCGGGATATGTTGAAGTCCTTATATATAGTTAATTTATCAATAATATATTCAAATCAGGAAGACCACTAAATTTCATCCATCCCAAAGGCACATAATATTTCTTTATAGAATGTGCCTGAGAAATATAGCCACATTGGTCACTATGATAATATTTAATATTAAAAACATGATTCCAGGTGATAATTTGACAAATAAAATATTACATTACCAAAAAAATAATCAATTATAAATTCCCATAGAAAAATATCCAAAAAAAATAGTGATAAACAATTTAAATTCCCAAAATATTAAATATAAAAACTATGTTTTCCCATGAAACATTTATGGTACTTCATATCATATTATGAGTGTTTTAAAATAAATATAATTATTTTGAAAATATATATAGAATTTAAATAATTAATATGTATTAAAGTAATAATTAAAAAATGATAAACATGTCATCAAACATTAAGTAATAAAAAATATAGAGCTATTCAAATATCAATGATTTTTGAACTAAAAATGTAAATGTAATTAAATTGACATTGGTAAGTAATATGGTAGGTTTAGTACTTTTCCAAATGTAAATTTTCAAACCCTCCATTTTATAAATTTTTGTCACTTTATTTTTTCATTAGGTTATTATATGTTTCTGCATGTGGTTACATCATTTTTATTATAAGGTCACTTTACTTTATTTTTCATGCAGTCATGTCACATTTCATCACAAATTCACATTAGTTTTTTCCATGTTGTTACTTTACTTGTGTTCATGTGCCCACATAACACATAAGGTCAACTGATATGATCACTTCATGAGGTCACATCCTGAGGTCCCTTTATATGGTCAATTAAATGGTCACTTCACAATGATACAAGAAAAGGAATCTTCACGACATCGCTACAAAATGTTACATGATATATATGGTCACATCACAATGACTCCAAAATGGACATTTAAAAATTTCACCTAACAAGGACAATTTAAAATTTCACATCAAAAGCTATCATAAAATTTCACTGCACTAGGTCACATGATAAGATCATATATCAAGGTCACTTCTCATGGTCGCTTCACAGAATCCCTACTCATGGTCACTTCTCATGATCACTTAATAGGGTCAATCAACACAATACAAATGAATTTTATATTGTAAAAGAAATTGGAATTATTATAACTATCAAAAATACTAATAATTAAATTAGATCAAATTTAAAATTCAATATTATTTACATTCATTCTATGTAGACTCTAATAAATAACACAATTATCTAACTAGGTATTGACTAGTTTTTGAGGGTTTTATTAAATGCAAAAATCACTAAAATAAAAAATTTGAAACTAAAATAAATATATAATATATTTATATGCCTACAATACATTAACTATGAATAATAAAAATGTAATAATAAACACCGTTTGATCCTATTTGATGAAGTGATTCACCCTAATTTAGTCGAGATTAATGGTAAGTACTCAAAATAGTTCCTTCTCCAGAGGTTTCCAAGTATCATATGAATTTCCTAATTCACAGGAATGTTCTTTCTCTATTCATGGCCTATTGGAACCATGTGTATAAAGGATAGAGATAATTCAAAGCTCTACTATTGTAATGTTTTGTGAAGTTATAATAGTTGTATCAATGTTATAGAATCAAAAAACATGTATAAGAAATGAAATAACATATATAGGCCATACACAACCTCAAACATTAGTCTTATTAAAGTGAAACATTGTATATTTTTCAAAACATCAAAACACTCAGTAGAAATGTGCATTGTTTGTTTAATGTTTAAATAACCATGAAAGATGATATAACATCTCATGATCATTATAAAAGGGTGAAATTATAACAGTGACGTCTGAAGGAGAGAAGTAATTTTTATTCTCTTACATTATCTTATGGTATAATTATATAATGAAAAAAACACGATTATATAGTTCCATATAATATGTTACGGTTTACTGATGGATTGAACACTCTATGGTCTAAACAACTATTCAATAGAGGTTCATTTAGTAAAACAAATCCATGAATATTTCACATATACTAAATACTCATAGTCATAGTTCATTTTCATCTTCTGTTATAACATAATAATAAATTAATGAAACCATTCCTAAACAAACTTTTGGAAAATCAATTTAATCATTTCCACTACATGATACCTCTTATGATATGAGTTATGAGAATCCATCCCATTCATCTTTCATATATCCTCCAACTCATTTTTAGGGTAACTCTCATTTTTTTTATAAACATATTACTCATTTGTATGACCAGAATGTGTGACCCCTTGGTCTTTTTTAAATTTTATAACAAATTAGAGCTTAAAAATTCATAAATTTATGTGATGGTAGTTCTAAAACATCGTGTTCGTGAAAAATAAGATACAATGGGATCTAGAATTATCTCCATTAAACACTTATATCATTATACATATGTTCTCTAGCTACATCATATAAATATACAGATATGCATATAATACAATTATAAAATACATTCAGTGACCTTGTACGTAGAGTATATAAATACCTTAAATACAATCATAAATTATTTATTTTCAATGTAAGTACTCACAAAGGCAATGAATTCCACCCATGACATTCTTTTGGGTGATGATAAAAATACATTCCCCATGTAATTATAAAGGGAATATGTATAAAAATATAATAGGTGTTGAATTAGATGATGATTTATTCTTATTATATCTAAAATAAAATTTTTGGCTTCACCCCTTTAGTCTTGGAACCCTTGTTAAATTTATGGTTATAAATTGATCTTGTAAACTTCGACCAATATTCCAAAACAACTTGAAATGTATAAATATGATCAAGATATCAAAACATTATATTTTACATGGTTCATCCCCGATGTGGGAAACATATTCCTTTAGATTTCAACTCAAATTTAATTACATAATCAATGCTATAATTAATTTCCTAGTTATAAAAAATAGTAATGGATCATTATATAACTAAATTCACAAAATACTGCACATGTTCAGTTCACTTTTCAATATACGTAACATATTATTATGTTATTGTTTCTTCATAATCCAATACTATAAGATCAAAATCATTATATTTATCTTAATATAGATAATAAACCAGTACATTTATTTCTATTCCAAAAAAATATTTATTTTCTCCCTTAACTAGAGTGTCTTTGACAGCCTAAGTATCCTAAACACCTAATCATGTAACTTGTCCTTTATATCATTAAAAAAATAAAGGCAGATATTCAAAAATATGTTTTATTAAAATAGAATAAAATTATTATCCAACCCAAGGCTATAATAATGGGTGAAGAAATAGTTTTGACACAGACACACATCCTTAGCTTCAGCTTGTTAGTTCTCAACAATTTCATTGAAACACAACATGTTTTCTAGGATCAATTCTCTTATTTGTCCCCTCTAAAACAAGAAATAGATCCATCAACATTAACATGAAATTTATCCTTCATACTTATTATCCTTAAAGTGTCTTTACTTGTCTTTTATTTATCATAATCTCTCATAATTTTATATTCATTTCAATTCCAAATAGGATCCAATCTACCTTCTTTTTCTATTTCATCATCCTCAATATTCTAATAATGCTAATATTAATAGGCTAAATATTAAATGTATCTTTCCTTTTCAATTTCCATAAATGGGATTTTGAAGGGGAAAATAAGACACCAAGGAAAAATAACTATTGTAAAATAAAAAATTATGGATTCTCACTATTTTCCTTGTGCTTATTTATCAGCATAAAATATTGTATATAAGTAACCTTAATTAATTCATCTAATGTGGCCGAATAATATTTTTCTTTTATTCTTTGACAATATCCACTAATTTATATTACATAACAATATTCCACAAAGTATCAACATAAATATTTATAATAATATGAATATCACAAAGTACACATATGTTGTGCCATGCGGTTCTCTCATGTACTGTTAGAGAATAACATGAAAACTGTAGAAAAATTTGGTTAACTCTATGAATAATATTGGGAACTGAGTTTTTATCTTTTATTAATTATTTTTATTCATAAATTACATACGTTATTATATGAATGTGTGATTTTAATTTTAATTTCTTATTATTATTCATCAAAATATGTTAAATTCATTTCATTACTTCTATGTGTACAAAAATTATTTTCCTATTTGTTCTTAATTCATATTGATTTAATGATCATTGTCATGAAATTATAATTAATTTAATGATTTTTATTTTGTGATACTTGTTTCATTATATATCATCAATTCACAATCCTTATTAATTGTTCTCTTGAATCTCGAAATTCATGAAATATCAATATTAATCTATTGATATCCCCAAAATTATATATGTAAATTATGATAATGGATGGAAATTAATTTTATCCTAAATAAACCTAATTAAATATTAACTATTATAAGATAATTCACATACATGTAATTATTGTTTTCTTTCAATTTAATTACATGATGAAAAAATATTCATCCAACTTGTGTCTTATAGATGAATATTATTATCCAATTTATTTTAGAAGATAAATTTACTTATGTTGTCTAACATATCATATAATCATATCAAATCACTTAAACTATAAGAATTTATTTTATTTCACTTTTGAACTCTCAAAATATCATTTGAGAAGCACAAATAACCCAATGTATAACTCCCATGAATGTATGATAATCCCATTTTTTGTTTTTTAGATCCCTTATGACATAAATATTGAAATATAAAATATTGTAAGAACAATAATAATATATTACACCTAGATAAATTATATTATGTGTTATCTAAAGTAAATGAATTATCTTATGGTTGGATTTCATAAATAAAATTCCACTACCCATTTTATAATTCCATCTCAATAATCAATAAAAAACAATTTCATTAAAACTATTCCAATATTCATAAAATCATCTGTGAACCTTCTCAATCACCTAAAATAATATCATAAGGGATTTGAATAAATAGGGGAATTATTAGAATAATTCAAAACACAATATGGCTTTTTCCAAATACTAGAAGCATAATAAATAATCAAGAAAGAATATCCCATGAACTCTACTTCCTTCAGATCTCCATCTTCATTTCATCTATAATAAATCATCTTCCAGGTGAAATTAAAACATTTAACAATTCATATTATATATTATAACTTCAAGAACAGATACTACATATTAAAAAATATTTTCCTTCATACCTTTAACAACTTGTACCCATTATAATTATATATTTAAAAATTATTCTATTAGTTTAAGAATATTGTTTCTCAATCAACTATTAAACTTAAACAATATCATTATATATAGTTCTAACAAAATATTTTTAACATTAATTAAATTTTTTATTAGTGTTATAGTCATATAAACTAATATTCACTACCTAGAATTTTCTCATTCATGTATTCAAATTATGTATCAAATTCATTTATATAATTTCAATATCATTCACATACCAACCAAAAATATTGTCATAAAATGTAACTACAAAGAAAGGGAACATTATCCCCCGCCCCCTTGAATTGGTTTTTAGTTCCAAATTTATCCATGTTATCTATGTAATTATTCACCCCATAATTAATAATCAGTTCATATCGATGAATTTTCTTTACCACCATTAATATAATAAGGAAAGAATAACATTTATTTTTTATCCAACTTAATTCCATTATAAGGGGTATCTTCTAATTTATAATAAACTCTCATAATATTAAAAAAGGTCATCTTATCTCCATTAGTTTCTATCTCTTCAAAAATTATAAATTCCATTCATTAGAGAATAGACGAATCAAATTTTATTTCAAAAGTTACATTAATCAACAAATTGAAAGTAAACCTAGGATATCCTAGTATGGTAAAAAGGAATGGATAATTTAGAAAAATAATTTGGTTATTAACTAACCTCTATGTAATTTTATATATGATCATTTAATTATTATTGGATCTTCATGTAGATTTTAATGAATTTTTAATAACCTTCACTCACTGTAGTAAACACATTAAATCATTACAAGTGCAATGTTTTACCCCCATTAGGTTTCATAATCTTAGAACCATTATAAAATTATTAAAAATAAGAGATATTGTGATTTAGAAATTGAATATCATACCAAGCCTCCTAAATTTTTTACTTTTATGATTGATATTTAATTTTAATGGAAAAGATGAATTCTAACAGCATTACTTATTTCTAAAAGAACCCCCTAAATGGTAGTGGGGAAGAGACTTGTTCATCAACCCATGAAAATTTATATTAGAAACTCATGCTGGTATTGAAATCATCATGTTGTTACTTGCCTTTTAAAAAAAATATTAACCGTTAGAAAGCATGATATTATTCATGATTTCAAAATTCTTATTAGTTTTAATTGGTATTTTTATTTATTCATCTATTCTTGTAGAATATACATATATTTAAATTCTATTCATCCTGCCTTATTTCACCTTCCATATACTTCATCCTCAATATTAATTTTTTTTATATTTATAATTCTTTTCAACTACATTATATAGAGTGTCAACCACTAATCCAATGAGAGAATTTATCCCAATTATGGATTCCATTTTGTATTTTATATTTATTACTTTTCTATTGTATCATTTGGAAATAAATAAATTATATATGAGTCTCACTTTTATACCATGGTGGATGAACACTTTTTCTATTGGTTGAACATATTTGTCTTCTCTTTTAATTAGTTCCCTGGAATGATTGGATTCAACATACTTATTCACTAAATTATCATTCTAAAAATACTTTAATTATTTTATATCTTTATCCTTCGTCATGACACACCTTCACCATGATGAGGGAAGGGATAGCAGATTGCCAGACCCTTCCCTCTTCAAGTTAAAGGAGGGATAATGACCCCCGAGACCTAATTTCAATAGGTCCTAGAGTGGCGACTTGTACCAAGGGTATGAAATCACATAAAAAATGGAATTCATTGCAATTTTTATTTAGTAGGATTATAAGATAAGATAGTAAGTCTCAACCAACACCAACACTAGAAGTAAAAGTAAATCCAACCAATTCATTCGCATATGTATGTTTCAGTAATAAGTGCTACAACACAAGAAAACTTCAAAGGTAAATACCAAAGATAAGAAAAGTAGAAACAAAAACAATCCTAATGTCTGAACTAGTAGGATCCCGCACTATCATCGAAGTCCTCCTAGAAACCTGAAAGTAGTTTTATATAAATAGGGTCAGTATACAGGCACACTTAGTAGGGAAAACCAAAAGCTCTCATTCACAAGTGGGTAAGAATTTTAATACCCCGTGAAAAAAGTAGATAACCAAATCACCAAATAAGGAATCTATCAACCTAAACCTCATCAAGATTCAATCCCCAATTAATGAAAGTCATGTAATGTAATAGTAATAACACATCAATGTTTGGGTACCCCGCACCACTTTCCCACTTATTATTGAAGACATACTATGCGTCAGACCATCCCCATCATTTTCACCACAGTCCCACTACAATTATGTGTAAGCACACACATGTGCTACCACAACCACAAATACTACCTGCAAACACTTGGGCCACAGCGACATGTAACCATGCCCATAAACACTTGGTCCAGAACAACTACTGTCATAGCTTAAGACACTAGGGCCTCATCCAGAATTAACTTGGGAAATAACCTGCCTGCACACACCTGGGACAACCACCAAAACGTAACCTACACAATGATTATTGGGATATAATGTACCTTAGGCCATCATAGCCTACTCGAAGAGTCTTGGGCTACTCAGGAAAGTGATCAAAAAAGGAGCTAATAATTATCCACTCATATGAGTGTTGGTGAAAACACCCTCCCCCCTAAAATGGGAGTGTTTGGCTCGAAGTGCTCAATGTGGGTGGGGAGATAATAAGAAGCATAATGACTAAATTATATATATAGGTAAAAAATCACTCATCCAAACCTAAGTGTTCCAACACTAGCCCGTACAAAAACACCCTCATTACTATTAATTCAAAAAATCACCTCAACTACAACTATGTCGCACCTCATTCCTAGAAAACAATTTCCCACTGAACCCATTCTTGTTTTTATTTTCATATGATTCCATTTAAGTAAATATTCAGAATCGGGAAACTAAAAGCCATAGCCACAAGCCAATGAAGGAAAAACAACCAATCGGTAGACTAAGTATTCTCACATGGTTCTCTTTTAATGTCACAATAACAAAAGGGATCTGTGAGATACCTCAACATACTGGTACCAAACAAAGCCCCACCATACGGCCCCACATTTCCTTAGATCCACAAACCAACAACTGCACCACAACAGGGCATCCCATCCCCAACCATTTCACCCCACTAGAATCAAATAGTACAACCACACATATTACCAAGACAGAACAAGGGATTTTCAAGATTTAAACACACCATTCATTGAGTTCCTTATTTTCCATTGGGTTAACTGTTATGATCACACAAGGATTCTAGTTCACTGGACTTCCATTTAATCAACCGAGCTTATGTGATTAACCATTTTTAAGGTTACATCCTTTCATTCATTGGATTATGCAGAAAAATATTGGATAATTAGTGCACAAGGAAGGACCACTAATGACCACGATTTTCAGTGGACACAATCCTGTAAAATCCACAACATATATTCAAGGATAAAAGAGTACAGAAGAAACAGAAAACACACCACTTCATTCATTAAGAGTTCATTCATTATCTTTGTTGAGGTTTGGTTTCATCTATTCCTGATGGAAAAAATTTCATACCCACACCGCATGAAACACCGTAAAGAGAGATGAAGGGAGAAACTTACCTGAATAATCAATGATCAAAGTTTTTTTCCACGTACTGATAATTGGGGATGTGTGACTTGAAGGGGAAGAGATTTGGGGACTTCAAGGGTGAGTAGGAAATATCTATCACAGGCGCACCACTTGCCTTATGAAGGGGGACTCAAAACACACCAATGAGAAGAAGGAAACCAGCCATGATGAAGAAGGCAATAATTCCTAGTGTGATAAAAATGTGAGAACCTTGAGTTATGGGATATGAAAAAATCATGAACGGTTTTAAAGGTGGATCGTGGTTTCACCATGAGGATTCATGATTATACATGATGGAATTAATTTTTATATAATAATTCTCTTCAGAGAGGATAACCTAATAGTTATGTGTTAAATGATTTCCTTTAATCAGAGGAAAATACGTAATATGGGTGGAACTGGAAAGTACAACAAAAGGAGTGACGCTGAGGAAAAGCCACATGTTGTGGTATGTCAGTGTTTTCCCAGCTCTTGTGGGATTTTAGATATCATTTGTTGGTTCTAAATGGCTTTAATGGGTTATTAAAACACTTTTAATTCAAAATATATGTTAAAGGGGTGGGACGAGAAGAAGAAGCAAAGGTGTGACAATGTTTGGTGAGACACCCTAAGTGGTGCCACTATCACGGTGCCACCATTTTAGTTTGCTACTATGATGGTGTGATCGTTACGGTGCCACCCTCAGAGTTCTACTATCAACAGTTCCATTGTTTTGGTGTGCGACTTTGACTAGTGCCACTGTTTCGGTGTGCGATCATGACCAGTTCTAATGTTTCGGTGGAACCATTTAGTGGAATGGAGTTTTTGGAAACCTCTTAAATGAGTCATCGTCAGGGCCATTACATCTGATACCTATCAAAAAATTATTGTCCTCAGGAATCAAAACTAGACCCGAAGAAGAGAGAGGGATCCATAAAACAGCCTCAAAAGATACCTCTCCAACATCTAGGAACACCTATCCATCAGGTAACCACACAATATATAAAGGTTTCACCGTCTGGATATATGGATTAGGTAGTCCTTTCCCTAATGTCAAGATACTATCTACTTTGGGCAGCACTGAATCGCCCGCATGGGTTTAATAACATCAACCTTAATGCATCTTGATAAGGGATCGGGTCCTCCCTTCCCCACAGTCAGGGCTCTTCACACACATTCAGATAACAAGTGAAACCAAACATTTCATAGTTAACAAGGTCATGGAATACACTACAAACAAGTACAAAATAGAAAAAACAATACTCAAAATAGCTCGGGGTACTAGGCATGCATATGTGCCTCCCATTCCCAGGTACTCTCTTCTAGCCCACCATGCCTCCATAACCCACGAAACAAGGAAATTGTTTGTTACTGAAGCCCCACCCCCTCACGATCCTCGATCCTCACAGGTTTCTCTATGAACATCGAATCATCCTCGATATCCACCTTTCCCCAGTCGAGGACATGTGAATCATCATGTAGATACCAATGGAGCTGAGAAACATGGATTATGTTGTGCACTATCAGTAGAAGACGTGGCAGCGCTAGATGATTTGCCACATTGTCGACCCACCGCAACACCTCGAAGGATCCAGCAATCCTAGGAGGAAGTTTAATCACCCTACAGAACCATTGTTTCCCATGCCGAGGGGAGACCATCAAGAACACATGGTACCCCACCTCGAACTCCAAGGGTCTCCTCCTATCATCGATATACGACTTCTGCCGGTCCTGATCCACTTTCATCCTTTCATATAAACTGATCTTTCTTCGTTGTGCTCTGCATCACCTTGGGCCAAGAACACGTGCTTCCTCGACCTTTGTCCAACATATGGGTGAGTGACACATCCTCTCTTACAAAGCATCGAACGAAGCTATGATAATGGTAGAGTGATAGATATTAGTGTTGGCATACTCTACCAGAAGAAAGTTTCACACCCATGATCCGCCAAAGTCCAGAACACATGCTTGTAGCAAATTTTCTAATGTCTGGATGGTGCGCTCTGTCTACCCATCTGTCTGAGGGGTGGAAAGCAGTTTTGAGCCATAGAAAGGTTCCAAAACCAAGTTGAAATCTTTATTAGAAACTTTAGGTAAACCGAGTATCTTTATTAGAGACTATAGACCATAGAACTCCATGAAAATGCACCACCTAGTTCATGTACCACTGTTCTAGGGAATCCTTTGCACCCAACTCCTTGATTTCCAGGAAGTGAGATGTTTTTGTCAGCTGGTCCACCACTAACCAAATAACATCGCAACCCACTTGATCTCTAGGTATTACTAAAATGAAATCCATAGATATTTCATCCCACTTCCACTCGGGGACATCTGAAGGGTGTAACAGGCCTCCCAGGGCGTTGTGTTCAGCCTTCACATGCTGACACACGTGGCACGTTTCCACAAACTCCAACACTTCCGCTTCACCACAGACCACCAAAACCAACCCCATAAGCCATGGTACATCTTGGAAACTCATGGATTCACCACTAGGGGTGGTTTGTGGAACTCACCAAGAAATCTATTGTGCATCTTCTCTGGAACCAACAACTATCCTCTGAAAAGAATTTGATTCTGACTATCCTCTGACAACCATTCTGGAGAATTGCCTTGGTTATCCAGATCTCACATCACATCACTCTCTGAGTCTCCCCACTAAGAGTCCTCCACTAGCCACAACATAGCGGACTACACTGTCACCTTGAATAGACAATATAAACCTCCATCCACCCTTGCATCTTGATGTAGGGTAGCCAACTCCTCTATCGCCTTGTAATCATCTTCCAACTCTCAAACCACATCCTTCTGCAGCTTCCTGCTCATGGAATCAGCCACCACATTCCCCTTTCCTTGGTTGTAGGAAATTTATAAGTCATATTCCTAAAGAAACTCTATCCATCCCTACTGCCACATGTTCAGGTACCATGGGGAGAAGATGTACCTCAAGCTCTTGTAGTCTGTGAAAACCACAAAGTGCTCCCTGATGAGGTAGTGCCGCCACAGCTTTAGTGTGAACACTACCACTAAAAGTTTCTGATCGTGGATGGTGATGTTACACTCTGGGGGATGTAACTGACTAGGCCCACAAGACATCACCCCTAACTACTGCATCAGCACACACTCCAATCCTTGGCCTAATGCATCATAGAACACCTCAAATGTCACCCCTTCTTCTGGAAACCATAGTACTGGGGCACTAACCAACTTACCCTTTAGATAACTAATGGTTTCCCTACACTTCTCACTCTATATAAAAGCATGTTATTTCTTGGTTATGATTGTCAATGGTGTTGCTACTCAATAGATGTTGGGAACGAATCTCCAGTAGTAACCACCTAGTCCCAGGAAATTAAGAACATATTCCATGTTTTCGGGTTCTACCCAAGATAGAACCACCTCAAACATTTACATATCAATTGAAATTCCCTACATGGACACCACGTGTCCATGGAAGTTCACCCCTCATGTATAGTACTTGAAATTGGACAACTTCATATAGATATGGGGTTGTTTGAGGACCCCTAAAACCATTTTTAGATGCCCATCATAATCATCCTTTGATCTTGAGTAGATCAGGATGTCATCAATAACCATGACTATGAATCAGTCCAGATATTCCCAGATGACGGAGTTCATGGGACCCATCAACATGGCCAATGTGTTCGTAACACTGAATGGCATTACCACTAACTCAAAGAGCCCATATCCGCAGCTGAAGGCAGTCTTAGAGATATCACCCTCCTTCACCCTCAACTGGTGATATCCTAGCAATAGTTCAATATTGAATAACCATCCTGCCCCCCTTAAAATATTCAAAAAAGTTGCATATCCTTGGGAGAGCATAACCGTTCATGACCATTACCTGATTCAGTATCTGATATTCTATGCACGGCCAGATGCCACCATCTTCCTTCGTTGTGAACATGACTAGAGTGACCCATGGTGATGTGATTGGGTGAAAAAAACCCTTCTGCATTATATCATCAATCTGAATTAGTAACTCCCACAGATTATAAGGTGACATCTAATAGGGATCCATCGAAATCGGAGGGGCATTAGGTTGCAATTCTATCCTGAAATAAACATCAAGTTGAGAGGGTAGAGTCACCTCCTCTTTAGGGAAGAAGTCCATGAATTCACTGAAGATCCATGGGAATTCAACCATCACTAATTCTGGAGACTCAACTAAGAGCTCAGCTAACAAGGAAAGAAGGGGATCCACTCATCGGCTGCCTTCCGAGAAAGGATGCTCGCTGATGAAAGTCACATGTTGTCCGCCCATATCTGAAAACGCGATCCTTCTTCAGAAATAGTATATAATAGTGCATATAGAGGATATCCATTTGATGCCTATAATGACATGATATGGCTGCATCTATAGAAAAATAAGGTCCCCACTAGACTGTTGTGGCCCAACATCCTTCTACATCATTAGCAAACATGAGAAAAGATGGTATGACCTCATACTGGCGTACTCAAAACCAAGGGTATGAGAAATCTATCTACGTCAAGACCCAAAGCATGGGCTAGACTAGGTGCAACAAAGGAGTGTGAATCTCCTGAATCGAACTACTCATAGGCAAGTGTACTAAATAATCTCATCTTCCCTAAAACAACTTCTGGCCCAACTCAAAATGCTACCTCTACAGTGTGTAACTACCCATGCCCAGATCCTATGACCCTTGGCTATCGGCTTCCTCCCTGAACACACCTAGTTTAAAGTCCCCAAGGAGTTCCCTAAGGTTAGCCTCCTCCCAAAATGTATGCACTCGAATGAGAGGTGGCTCACTATCCCTGGTGGTGCTGCTGAGGTGGGTGTTGAACTTTCCCGCCCCCACTATACTGCGCTCTGTCTGGGAACTGATTCTGAAGATGTCCATGGCTGCCACAGATGAAGTATCTCGGTCCAAGGCCTGAGAAGAAAGCCGAGGACTAGGAGATCGAAAATGGAATTACTGGGGTCTTCTCCCCACTGGCCAAAACCTAGAAGGAACTAACGCCGGAGGCCTATTACGAATGACCTTTCCCTTTGATGAGCCCAACTGGATCTCTTCTAATGGCATAACTCCCATCCTGTGCATCCTCGCCACCAATTCATCCATCTTCTAGACTTCCATGTACGTCGGTACGATGAAGGGAGTAACACCATACTAATGTGAAGGTAGGACTGCCTCCTCTAAACATCTCACCCGAGACTCATCATCTGGAAATAGGTCTCAAGCAAAGAGAACGAGATCCTTGAACATGATACCTAACTCTCTCACTAAAATACCCCCTGCTAAAGGGAGAGTAGCTCCATCTTCTTCTTAGAATTCATCGTCGAAGAGAGGAATTTAACATGGAACACCCTCTTGAATTCAGTCCACAAAACCACAACCTCCCTTCTCTCTCCAAGATAGAGCGTCCACTATTGATGTGCTACTCCCTACATCTGGCTTACATCCAAAGGAACCCTGCACTCCATCGGAGCCCAGATCAAGCTGAATGCTATCAATAGATCCTCGATCTAGCTCTGTATCTCTATATCTGAGACGCTGCCCTCGTACTTCCTGAGGGTCTGCCATTGAAAGGAAAAAAGCATCATTTTCCACTGATTACCCTCCTCCTATCAGTCAGCCATCTAAAGATTATCCAAAACTACCTGTTGGTCCTCGATCACTCACACTACCCGGGGTCATCATTCTCATTCCATAGGTACAAGGTAAACAAGGATTTCATAATCCGGTGTAGTGTAGATGATTGCTATTAATTTTTCATAGACTTTTTTTAATTCATTTTAAATTCCAAAAATACCAAAGACACGCAAGAACACAATTCATTATGATGAATGTGCTTTTCCTAGGGTCTCTACCCTACAATAAGTGTAGCATCACTTGGTTGTTCAGAAGGCCCAGAGTCCTTGCATCAGCTCACAGGGGGCCATAAAATCTCATGTCCTAGCCAGTATTCCCTAGCCTATTTCATGCACCAAGATTGCCTAACATTGTTTCCCTAAAATCCCATGCAATACTCACTACACCGAACACCAAGCTCCATCCTATCTCTCAACACTTCCCTATGATACCATTATATCACAACACGCCTTCACCAAGATGCGGGATGGGACAACAGATTTTCAGACCCTTCCTTCTTCAAGTTGAATGAGGGATAATGACCCCTAAGACCCACCTACAATAGGCCCTGGAGTGGAGACTAGCACCAAGGGTATGAAATCACACGCAAAATGGAATTCATTAACCTTTTTATTTAGTAGGATCGAATGATAAGATAGTATGTCCCAAACAACACCAAAACTGGAAGTAAAAGTAAATCCAAAGAATCCAATCCCATATGCTTGTTTCAATAATTAGTGCTACAACACAAGGAAACAACTATGGTAAATACCAATGAGAAGAAAAATAACAGCAGAAACTCTCCCAAAGTCTGAACTAGTAGGGTCCCGCACGTTTCTCAATATCCTCCTGGAAACCTGAATGATATTTTTTATATATAGGGTGAGTATACATGTATAATCAATAGGGAAAACTCAATTCCCTCCTACCCAAGTGAGGAGGAATTATATTGCGACATGAAGAAAAAGAGATAACCAAATCACCTAATAAAGAAATTATCCCCCCAAACCTCACCAAGGAACATTCCCCAAATAATGGAATTCGATCAATGAAATAGTAATAACACATCAATGTTTGGGTACCCCACACCACTTTCCCACTTTTTAATGAAGTTATCCTTCACATCATACCTTCCTCACCATTTTTACCATAGTCTCACTGCCATACCCTACCCACACACAACTAGGATACCACAACCACACATCCTACCAACAAACACCTGGGCCACTACCACACGTAACCACGCCTGTATAAACCTGATCCTTAACATCTACCGCCATGCCCGAATACACCTAGGCCTCATCACGAAAACACTTGGCAAAGAACATGCCCACACACACATGGGCCAACCACCACAACGTACACTGCCCAAAGATTCTTGGGATTTAATGGACTTCAGGCCATCAAAGCCTACCCGAAGAGTCTTGGGATACTCAAGAAAGGGAGTAGAAAATGAGCTAATAACCAACCACTCATACGAGTGTTGGGAAAAACACCCTCCTCTATGAAATGGGGGTGTTCGACACAATGTTCTCAACATGGGTTGGGCGTGAATAAGAAACATAAGAACTAAATTATATATTTTTGTAAACAAGCACTCAACCTAACCTTGGGGTTCTGACACTAGCCCATACACAAATACCCTCATTAATATTCATTCATAAAATTCTCAACATCTACAACCAAGTCACAACTCATTCCCTAAAAAAATCCCCATTGAACCTGTTATTATTTTTATACTCACATGATTCCATTTAAGCAATTCTTCACTATCAATAAACTAACATGCATATCAACAAGACAAGGGAGAAAAAACAACCAAGAAGAAGAGTAATCATTCACACTGGGTTCTCTTATAAAGTCACAACAACAAAAGGGATCTGTGAGATCCCTCAAAGTAATGAAACCAAAAAAATCCCCACCATATGGTCCCACATGGCCTTTGATACCATTATATTATGACCCACCTTCACTAAGAAGAATGAAGGGTCCAGAAATATGTTGTCCCTTCCCTCATCTTGGTGAAGGTGGGTTATGACATCCTTAGTCTTTGATTGCTCTTTCACATGTTTTGTATATACATTATTCCTTTTATGGTTATATTAGAATTCATCATAATAGTGAAAACCAATGTTTCACAACTCATAAAAATATCAAATGAATTAAAAAATAATAATTCAAGGATAGATTGAACATTTTCTATGTTTCTTACTTTGCTCTATTATGTTCATTATTTGGTTCATCATTGACACTCCTTTTTGTAATGGTTCATTGATTATCACATATTCCCATATTATTCATGCAATCAGTAGACCTAATCTAAAGTCACTAATAGAAAAAACATCTCTCAATCAACATCTTTTATTTACTAGGACATGAATTCTTACCATATTGACATGCTTGTTTTCCATCCACCCAAAAACCAACATTAAAGGCTCATTTTGGGGGATTTTTTTATAATACATTATTAACTTTATCTTTGATGATGTGGAGGGTTTCCTAATAACATTACACATACACATTTTTATACAATTTAATCATTTTCATGTTCTTATAGAAAATAAATAATGTATTAAATAAATTTTTTAGTTATATGATAACATTTTACAACAACTTAAGGTTGATTCTTATCGAGATGATATTAAGGAAATCAATCAATCACTTTTAGTGTTAATTGATGTGAGACTCACCACTAAAGAATTTCGAGTAGCAATTATCATCTATAATTTTTTGAAATTTTGATCTTTCTATTCTTCCAATTTTTTTAACTAGATTTCATGTTCATTGAACTTTAAGTCAATGATATATTTATTAGCTTTCACTAATATTAATATGAAATCCATTTATCTTTCCATTTTTTAAATTAAATGTCATGAAATTTAATGCTTCCCTCTAGATAACTTTAATGTTCTTAGATTCATTTACCTTCTTAATATTATTGGTGTTTCTTCACACAAAGAATATATTTATATATGTCTTCTTTATCATTGATCTTATCCTCACTAATTTTTCTAATATTCTCATTATTATCCAAATTGAAATCAACTTTATCTTCAAACATTGGAATGATTTTGGTCTTATAATTTTATAGATAACATTAAAACCTTCAATTCCTTGATAAGAGAGATTCATTTTTATAACTCACTCTCTACTACTTTTGGTATTGAACCAGCATCAAATATATGATGTCATTTCTAATTATAAAAATCATGTATGAGCTCAAATAATTATGTGAATACTTTTTTATTGATGTTATTAATATATTTCATATCCCCGTGGAATAGGAATTCAAAAACATTTATAGTTTCTTCTTTATCACAACATATATTGGATTCCGTAGATTAATATCATTCAATATATTTAACTAATAACATACCACTCTAACTATTTTCAGTTGCATTAGATTTATATTTTCCCATGACCTCTTTTTCATCCATTTTTCTATTTCATTTTTGACATTTATAAATTAATGATTGAAACTTCTAAATTTATTCAAATAGGGATGGTTCAAGAATTTTCAATCTAACACTGTTATTCTAAAATCTGAAATGTACAAGTCATATATCATAGTAAATACAATCAGATTTTTTTTTGAAAAACCAATATATGATTTATTTTTTCATGATATCAATTTCAATATAACTATAGATAAGATCATAGGGAACCCATTCTCTAATACGAAGTATATCAAATGATGGATCAATAAAACACACCTGATTGTTGGTGAATCAATTATTGTACAATTTTTGCCTAATCCTCATTATAATTTTAGTATTAACCCTTTAGTCATTAAAACCCTATTAACTATTAGGTTATAAATGGATATATTAAGCTTCCACTAACCCAACACAACCACATTCAATGAAAAATTTCAACCATGATATCAAAACATAGTATTTTTACATAATTCATCCTTAATATGTGAAACATACTTTTCCTCATATCAAAAACTATTGAATCAAATATTCTACAATATTTTAGAAACACAAATTACAAGGGTTGGATGTGGATCATCCTGTGTCCCAACTTATAAAATATTATATATGTGTGATCCGTTATATTATTCATGTAAACATTATTACTTCTAAATATTATTTATATTTATATACCATATGTTATTAAAAAAATTCCTATGATTTATATATATCAACAACCTATCATGGAATGTCACCATACCCATAAATAGTGATCGTCATCCGCAACTAGACTGTCTTTAAATGGATAAATAACTCCAAAATAAACCCATGAATCTCGGGCTATATGTATCTGGTTATCTTATAGATCTCCTCCAAAATCTATTTATAGCTACCCATGAAAAAATATTCTTCTTCAAATAATGTTTTTAGGCACCTTTGAAGGAATATTTTTAACACCCACAAAATATTAACTTTAGCATCTTTGTTCTCACCAATTTTGTTGAAACCCAACATATTTTCCAATATTTTTTCACTTCATCTTACATGATACAATATACCTGGTATCCATATACTAAATTATCAATTTTGAGTCTTTACATGATCCATATTCAGTAAAAGTACTCAGAAGTAAAAATACATTACACATAATAACAACAATGGGTCCTCCTTTTTATCGTTTACCATCCTCGATATTCTCATAAACATTATGTGTATGGGTATAAATATTAAATGTATTCATTTTTTTTAATTGAAATTAATGGAGTAACAAGTGTATAAAAAATCATTATCTAAAAATAAAAATTATAAAATAATTAATTGTGGATTCCCATGATATTACTTATGATTATTTTTCAATAAAATTAATATTCTAAAAATGACCATAATTAATGAATCTCACGTGGATGGATAATATTTTTATTTTATTATTACACGACATCCATGGATTCATATTCTATAAAAATATATCAAGAATTTTCACTCTTTAATCTTAAAAACTATATGAAAATTATACTCCTCATATATATTATGGCTTGAACATTCTTATATAACATGAGATAATTACATGAAAAACTATTAAAATTAATATTTAGTCATATGAAATCATATGTAACATTATTAACATCCTTTGAAATGTATATTTTTTCATATATAATTTATTATTTGAAATTCATATCAATATTTGAACTAAATACATCTTAATTATTAATGAAAATTTAATAAATTTAATACATGACATTTAAATATTCATACATTCTTTCAAACATTGAAATTACATTAATTATTATTGAAGGTTATTTTATAAAAATTTACTTTCTCACGTCAAAATTAAATTGTGATATGTTTTTATTTGAGGATGGGATAAGAACTATCTAAATAAATCCTTATTTATAATCTCTAAATTCTAGAAATCAGTATTTTTTTGTTTGTTGAGGTCTCAAATTCGACTTTCATCTATCACATTTAATTTTTGATTCTTTTTATTTTAATATTCTCCATGACCTATAAAAATTAATCATTATTTAGAGTCTCTAAATTCTAGAATTCATGATTTTTAGTAAATTGATATCTAAAAAATTATCTATGTCAATTCTCATTCAAGTTCATTTTCACATCCATGTAAATAAATTTAGTAACATGGTGATTCTTATAATATAATTTACATTGGTTTAATTCTACATGTAACTCAATTAACATATGTTCTATTAAAATATTATGCAATCTCCCGCAATTAGATAAATATCCTTTATTTATTTTCATCCATGTTGTTGAATTATCATTCACTATTTGAAATATCATATGATCATTGAAAATCACCTACATTGTATTAAACTAATTTATCACATTTTAGGGTCTTCAATATATCATATAGGATTTAAAAAAATATCATATGACCAGTATACATATATCACGCCACTTATGTGTAGAATAATTATCCTATACATAGGATAATTCTCTTTTCCATTTTTCATTTCCTTTACACTAGATATCATGAAAAATAAAATCTTAAACATTATTGGAATAAAAAATTTTGTAGTTGAGTTTTCTTACATGGATTCTCAAGTGGATAAATCCTTTTATGGGTAGCTTAAATATATGAATTTCCATTTTTTATTTTTATAGTTCCATGTCAAGAATCAATAAATCTAGAATTTGTTTAATTGATTCCATGATTCTTCATATATTCTCCATGAATTAAATTTTACAAAAAATCACATCAAAGTCACTATAAAAAAAATCTATGAATTATTTAAACAATTCCAAGTATAAAATAGAATGTTCTAAAAAAATTCATTATAATAAATACTCATGATATAGTGTCCTAATAACTACTCTATAATGTCACATATAGATTTGTTTTGACTAGTATAAATCATCATCATGGTGATATAAAAACATTTAAAACTACAAAAGATATAATATAATCTTTAAGGATGGATTATCCAATTTCATCAATCACTGAATAAAAATTAACTTTTTTATTGTCAATCACTTATGAGGAAAATGATTGAATCCAATAGTTCAACCACAAAAGGAAATAACAAATCCATTACAAAATATTATGTCTACCAGATTTAATCTTCTTAAATTATTTCCTGGAGAAAGGATTTACCTATATATTTGGTACATCTATTAAAGGATGTATGAATAAGAATGCCATATTTTTTCAAGACTCGATGCACTCCTCTAAATTGATCTTCCATCACTGAACCATCATATCTTTTTTATAACATCATTTTCAAAAGAAGAACACCTTTCATTAATAAGATACGCCTTTAATAAAAAAACTCATCATCTTGTTTGTATCTTTTTTAGTATAATTAAATGTCAAAATAGATTCTTGAATCTCTCAAACTTAGTGCATAAAAAATATAAAAGATTCCTCATGTTCTTCACATGACTCCACATACTAGAAAACAATTTTGAGGGGTTCATTGTCCATTATATTTTCTTTTGAATCATTTTCAGATCTAGTATCTATTGGTAGTGTCAAATATGAGTAGTACATTCTGTCTTTGTGATTTCAACTATGCATTTTGCTTCTCCTCCAGAATGGAATCATGTTTCCCTAACTATTTTAATTGGACTTTCCAAGTAATTGGATAGAATTATCACCATTGTACTTGTCCCAGAGGAACTTATTCTCATATATAGAGAACCTAGACAGATCTATTACAAGATCCTATAGCATATCATCATTATAAAAACCATAAAAATGGTTACCCATCTCAATATCAACCACTTAACCTTAAGGACATGAACTTATTAGTTCCATATGGACCTATACATGACATCTATCAATGGTATATTTCCCTGACAGGATTTACATTCTGTATGAATAAATGGTATGATTCCTAGGTACTCCCTCATCCCCCATTTTAAATTACACATAAGCATTGTGATTGGTACCATAATGGACATATCCACCTTGGGATCCCTTAAGCGTCAGAGTCTCATAATTCACCACCCTTTCATTAGAATTAGTAACTCTTGTAATTTCATCACTTGAAGCCTCAAAACACCCTGAATCATCATAACACCTATAAAAATCCCCACGCTCAGATAATGTTTAAACCTTCCAAAAATTTCATAAATTTTTAGGTCTAGAGGCATGTCCTTGGTTTTCTTTGACACCCTCGTAACTACCTCTAGAAAATTTGGTGTCTCGGAATCTTAATTGTGAGGTCTATCTAGATCAACCAACTCACAAAATATAATTAGTCCACATAAATACATCACCAAGGGGATTCCATGTACAATAAAAGCATCACTTAGTACTAGACTCATCTATTTACCACTCAGTCTAGACTCCATGTGAAACAATTTCTTATGGCTATAAACCTTCATTCAATGTCCCCTTTTCATGAATAGGGGATAGAAGTCACTCCAGGATTCAAAATTAATAGTATGTTTCAAATTAAACTCTTCACATATAGAGATCCAAAATAACTAAACAAGCGGTTTCGACATATCAGATTCAACACATTTTCTAGGAGAAATTGGATGGAAAAATTCCCTCGTCATACTATCTAAATAGAGATATCGACCAACATGATTTCCAAGCATACAAATAAACAATATATTTTGAAATAGAATCTGATGATTTGGTAATCTTACCCATACCATCATTTTAGGTGAGTGGTATTTCTTGTGGAATTCTTATTTCTATTTAAAAATAATAAATTGAGATCCATTTCCTGTTTGAGGTGTTATCGACCAAGCCAGTAACAAATATTATCCTAAGGGGAACCTTATCATGATCTTTTTTTAGTCAAGGAGTCCTACTGTCACGTTCTCTAATAAAACTCAGCATCCAAATGTGATGTGATCTAATGCATTGATCAATGGATAAAGATTTTTTAGTCTTGAAATAAGCCTATACTCCAGTGAGGAGGATTCGTTAGTGAACTCTAGATTGGAAATTGAATGTTATGGGCCCCAATTGAATAGTTGTAGAACCTTCGTACTAAGAGAGAATAGAGGAATCGTTGGGATGTAATCAATGTTCAAGAAGGGAGAAGATAGTGATGGTCGGCCTCCATCAATGTTCATTAAAAGACCCTCCCCCACCGTGGTGGGAGGGTCTGGTGGATTGACCATCAATATCTAGTTCACGGAGTTCTGAGGCTGATAGAGATTCCAGTTCCCCTTGCACATTTATCTATCACATCACTCAAATATTGAAAATTTTTAACTATTGAAATTTTATCTTTGAAAGTGATATAACAGGTATTGGATGTTGGATTCTTTCTTAGCTCTTCATATTTGGAAATTACTATCTGTAAATGTCATCTATATGATTTGTAACTAGAATAGATATTACGATAAGCACTACAATCATCTCATTTTTATCATATTCCTATAATATTTTAATCTAGGAATTCATAGGTAGTAAAAATGACCATTGTATAATTATATTGGAATAAACATACAAATAAAGTACATTGAGGTCAAACTAAGCTTCATCTCTTAGGAAAATAACCCCTCATCTGAATAGATTAGAGTACTATATGTACAATCTATGTTTTTAAATAAACATAATCATTCTATATAACTTGAGTCAAAATATGTCTTACTCCTCACAAAATATAAAAAACCTAGTCGTTGTTATGCTCTAACTAAGGATATGACCAACAACACAGCTGACCAACCCTTGATTTGTTAATCCTCATGACTTGAGTTAGATTGGTATCAAGGTATAAAGGTTCCCATTATAGGTATCTTATGAACCCTAGATATGAGGAATATTTATAAAACATGCACCCTTAGTAAAACACATAGTTTATAACCCTCTATGTGGGATTCTCATAGTATCTCATCTACTGCACAAAACCCATTTTGTTCCTTTTACACACATTTTTTGTCCCACTACAAGAATCCTACCCATACTAACATTAAAATATTATTTTAACCAAAAATAATCCATGATGAACATTAGTTAGGGATAAATCAAATTCATAGTTTGAGATATCAAATATAATTTCATTTCACAGTATACATATATATTTGTATATATTTATATACATATCCAATGTGAATGAATATTAAAATATATATTCACTTTCTATACAAAAAGATAAATATAATACTCATAAACTCTTTTTAGGAAACCATAAGAAAAATGTACATAATATCTTGTCTAATAATGTCATATATGATAGAATAATAGATAATCATTATGTTCATAGTTATTTTTTAAGATTTCTTTAATTCAATCTAACTTTATTTAATTCAATCTACATCTCTTTTTGAGGACCTAATAAAAACCTCCCACTAAACTCTTTTAGTGGGTAAAATATATAGATAAATGTAGTTGGAGTAATGATGATATATAGGAATGATATTCAAAATGTTCATCTCTTTAAATCTGTATCTAAACATATTTTAATCACAACAATAGTAATTATGTTCTTAATATCATTTTTCTTCTTATAAGCCTTTTTTATGTTTATCATCATCACCATTCATGGAACCTTTCAACATGACTTTTAATTTTGAATGTGTTTCTAACAAATATATTTCATTATATTTTCATTACTATAACATCATAAAATCCATTTAGAATATAATGTGATTTCCACCACATTATGGTAACTAAGTTTAATTATTTATATTTTTATATTATCAATACACCTATATAACTTTTAGAATATTTAGTGATATTAACATTGAATTTTCATGGAATAGTTTTTGATTTATGAACAAGAAATTCTCAAAGTCTAAAATTTCCCTATATTCATTTTAAAAACAATATTTTTTAAATATAATGATATGATTAAAAACCCATTTGTGTTAAGAAATATCACTTATTTACATAAGAGTTAATACTTCACAAACAGACTCTTATTTATATATCCTTTATTGTATTGTATTTATTTTTTATAATTTTCATCAAATTATGATTATTGAGGACATGGGAGAATCATTAATTCTGATGGGTAATATAGTTTATAAATTAGAAAAATAAAATTAAACATTAACTGCATAATTGACTAAGAAAATTGAGTAAAATAAATATTAAAAGTTGAACCCATAAAGAATGGACTAGATACACATAGAATGATTATAAATGAATTGAAAAAAATGATAAGAACTAGATTTGGAATAATGAAATTATGGAGAGAATACTAGGTATGGTAATTCCAATTTCATGCACTTATATATGTAAAATCGATAATGATTTAAAATATGTGTTTTCATAATTAACTCTAAGTTATTTTTGGGTCAATTCATCACACTTCATCCTATTCATTCTCATTGTCACCTCACATGTACTTAAGTTATCCAATAAAATAAAAAAATAAAAATATTATATAAAAATAACTACCTCAATCCATAAATGGTTCTTTCATGGTTTTAAATAGATAGTTATGGAATTAATATCATACCCTATATAGTACATATTTTTACTATATGAGATAAGAGTGATAAGATTTAGTTTTCTTAAAATAATATAAAACCCCAAATCAAATTTTTCAAAAATAAATCACATCACTATGTGTAATCCCCTATCAATGCATTCATTCTACTTAAAATACTACCCCGTAATTATTTTCATGAGAGATTTAAACCAAAGAAAAAATTATAATGTCTACTACTGCAAATATGGCCTATAATTGCGCTAGTAAAAGGGCTTCATAATTGGTATAGAATCACTGATAAGGTAGGTGATGTTGAAGAGTTATCTTTAACATCTCTCATAGAAATCATTGATAGGAACCCCCTTTATCAGTTATTTTTTAGTTCCATTACTGTTTCCCTTTAATAGAGTTAAAAAACACTCATAAAGGATTGGTTGATAAAGGTTTTAATTTTTTTCATTCCCCCCCACCACCTCCCACTTTTTTAGAGATTCCCCCACCCATTTATCAGTGCATTAACACATGCCACTGCCTCCAGTGAGTTTTGAACCTCAGACCTCCAACTCATAAACCATCACCTTTTCCCTCTCTTATACTATTTTGTTTTAAATTTTATGATATATCAATATATTTATATGTATTTAATTTTCATTTCTTATCCATATAGTTATATATATATAAAATAAATATTTATTTATATATTTTTTTAAAAATATATATTAACTCTAATAATCCTTAAAATGCATAAAAAATTAAGAATATCATTAAATCCTAAAAGCCCTTAAAACCCTAAAATGACTATAACATGTGATATATGGGTCTGTTTCTGTTACACAACTAGTTAAATAAATGTTCAGGAAATTATATTCAATGTGATGTGTGGTATAGGTATAATGAACACTATTATTTGATTTTATATCCATTTAGATTTTTTGAAACTATGGTCGGTGACTAAAATCTCAATTTTGGAGGCCTTCTAGACCTTTTGGAGTGTTGAAAAGGGATGGAGCTCTATGAAATCAGTCTTAGACCCTCTATGGAATAGAGCTCATTTCAGGATTTGATTTGATATGTGGTAGTGCCCAAACGGATACACTGATCAAATGTTATATCAATTTGATGTTTGAGTACAATTTCTAACATTTTGGAAACTAAAATATAATTTATTCTATTAATTATCACATGATTTATATCTCTTATAGTTTTAACACATTTCATAAGCTTCAATTTTACTTTTTGTTGAGGTGAAATATAATTCTAGACTAAAATCTTTGATCATTTCAAGTTTTTCAGGAATTTATGTATTTTAGGGGTTGTAAGGTTTTTTCATATTTTAAGGAATTTCAAACAGCCATAAGCTCTGAAACGGGAGTCATTTTTTTCTCTAACATATATCAAATCAAATATTGAAATGATATCTACACCTAGGTGACCCATGACAACCCTCGATCACTAATATTGGGTCCAAAAGTCTCTAAAGACCTCTAAATGGCCATAATATCTTCTACGGGTGTCTATTAATGAAATATAAGTTTTTTGAAGTATACCCCTTTTCATCATAAGGAAAAAAATTATCATAAATTGGGACTTTTTTAACACTTCTAAAAAATGTTGATAAAGAACATCCTTTTATCAATGCTTTTTTTAGATGTGCTAATAATGATACCCCTTTATCAGCGCCTTTTTACACGAACTAATAATGGGGACCCTTTATAAGTGATTTCTCTAATACTCCTAAAGACTGACTTTAGTAATGATAAAAAATAACTTTTAAAAACTACCTCTAACACCTCTTTTTTAGTGCTAATAAAGGGAGTTTGAATAGTGCTTTTAGCGAGGACTATTGAAACCCTAGCACTGGATAAACCCATTTTTTTGTAGTGGTCTTATAATAATCACTCCACTAGAAAATTACACACCTCTATAGCCTTTCATCATCCATAAATTGATTTCCTTCCATATCCACCACTCACTTTCTATATATATACAATAACTTATACATGTATATGTTTCTCAAATGTTATATATCTTTTAATTTAAAAAATATATATACACTATATTTTTATCCAAATCATATCCTTGAATATTTTATTGAATCAATGTTGTAATATCTCTATATTTTCACTGACAGATTGAGATAGTTTACCACTTGATAAATCTGTAATAGATATCTCAATCGGTTGTATCCTTATAAATTCTTATATGTTTAGACACATCCTTATAATATTTAATCAACCTCATATTTATTGAATATACAATGAAAATTCATGTGAAAAAAATATTCTTAAAATAAATTGAAAGAGTTTGTCCATATGTTCATGAGGATAAATTATCATCCTTTTAGTATGTGTCGATATATACTTCTTAGTACAAGATATAGTAGTATGTAATATCTCATCACTTATGGTGCTTCTCTCCATAAACCTCCATTATGAAATTGTAACTAAACCCTTATATAACATCTCACTACTATTACGTAAGTAACATTTGATCTTCCTAATACCTTTATTTTAGCATTGTTCACCTATACCATCACCTCGACATATCCTCTCATGGTGTAATACATGAACTATATCTTTCAATAGCCACTTTTAAACCAAGAACCTCTATTATATCATGACACAACATGACATTATAGTATCCCTAAGTCATATAGCTAGGACATGACTAAACATCACAATTACTTTGTGATGTAGAAAAATATTTTAGAAGTCATAATTCTCAATCGCATTAATTCTTTATATAACAATGATGTCGTACAATGATTTTTGTGTCTATGACATAAAATTTCCTATGAAGCATCAATATTTCCTAATTTGGAAATAGTGTAATTATGGGATATAGGTGATGGTTTTAGAACATGTGGGTGTATCAAATTACAATAAAATAGGTAAATCATTATAATAAAATTTTTATGAAATAGATACATAGTAACTGGGTGAGATTTATCCCATATTAGTTAGAACGTTGACCTTATTTCTATTAATATATTCAGATGTCAGATGTCATTTATAGAATAGAACATCCAAATCAAAACCACTATGATTCTCTCATTATTTGCTACTCCATCCTTTTTCACATTAATTTGACATAGTTGACAAATTCTAGGAGCTGACTTACACCCATTTCGACTATGTTTGTAGGTGACCAGGTTCATCCATGTGAAACCTTAGCCTATATAAGGCCATGTTTATTACCCTATAAAAATATAACATAAAATTTTGTGAAAAAATTCAGAACTAATATTTTCAATTCCTTTCTACAAAATTCATTTATATAATATTAATTACTCATTATAATACATTACACTAAATAATTAGGTAGAATAATAAATTAAAGACTAGAATTATGAAATACATATATAAAAATACATGTATAAAATTATATATATTAATTATTATTTAAATTACTCCACTTATGGTGGTGAGATAAAATGACACATATTTTAATAAAAATTATAATTTTATTGATCCTATGCATCTTATTGTAAATTATGTTACAAAAATTTTTGGATCATAAACCATGTGTGTTAATCCTATATTGTTCATAAAATTTTTTTATTATTAAACAAATTCACTTACCATATAATAGAAATGAAATAATTATTAACATAATTTATCTCTATCTACGATTTATAAATTATTGGGGATCCAAATTTATGAATAAATCAACCTTTGGATCATCACATGAATACAAACTAAAATCTCAATCAACTCAATCCATGTTTTATTAACTTATATATATTTAAATAACTTTTAAAACATAAATTTATTATCATAAAAAATTTAAAATAGATGAAATTATTCATTTAACATCAATACCAAACATAGACATCTCATGGGGTTTCCAAAGACCTCATTATGTATGCTGGATAATTTCATCTTATGGAAACAATGTTCTTATTTTCATAATAAAATTTTGGATTTAGTGATCTTCATTATATACTTAATGAAACATTACAATGATTTATAACAATAATTTCTTCTTCGGGTTTACACTTTTACTCAATTTTTTTTACATAACACTAAAATTTGAACATCACATGCGCAATTTATCTATTTTCATTACTTTTATAATATATGGAAAATATTTATAAAACTCATCAACATTATCAAAAATATTTACAATTATTATTTACAAATAATTTATTCAAATATAAAATATGTTGTTTTGTTATCATTTATATTATTCCTTTAAATACAAATACGAACTATTTTATGCTTCTCAAAGCATGAATATTAAAATATTAAGAAAATTGAACTTTTCCTTAATTTGGATTTGATTTTTAATAATTCATAGACTTATATATTCTTTATTTAAATTATTTAGTATTCTATAGTCAATGTTTTTTATTAGGATATTTTTCTATTATCTCTTGAAGAGTACCCTAGTTGGATTGAGTAGACATTCCTAATGGGGTGAATATGTTTTTTTTAAATTCTTTTACCGAAGCCCAATATTTATTTTAAATTTTTAAAACCACCTTATTTTTATTAGCCTCTAACACCTCTATGGATTTAAATAAACCATTTTGAGTTCACTTTTCTATATACCTATATGAAATGGATTTTTTGAAGCTGAAGCTGGCACTTATTTTTTAAAATGGTCACCCCCATGGTGGAAAACCTATTCCAAAACATGAATAACTCTCATAATGACATTGATTATATACTTATAATATCATTATCAATTATATTTGGTTTCGTAGATACTATCCAAAAATAGTATTGACCATATTACAGAGGTGATGTTTCCATGTCACAAAGGTAACAAATTCCACCAATTATTACATAATAGAAGGGTTCATTATAATATATCCGGCATTCTTCAAACAGGTATCAAACTAGCTAGTGCATAGATACCTTGTTCCTATTTAATTATATTGATAACATATTTATGGAAGTATATTTAACCATGTATAATTATATACTTTTTCAACCAGATAGTGTTTAATTACCTAAAATATTCTAACTTCTCGTGCATCATGTTCACTAATTACTACTCAATTCCAAAAATATTTTCATATTTCTATATGATGGCTCTATAAACATAGAATTCAAGAATTTATCCTAGGAATAACTCTAACCTAGACAATAACTAATTATGTGTATATATCAAAAAATTATTTCTTAGTAATTATATCCCTAAATACACAAGTCTTATTCTTTTTTTAACTCAAATTTATATTTTCATAAAAAAATTCTATCATCTTAGCCTTTATTCTTTTCCATTTAAATATTTAAAAAATGATAAGTTTCATATTCATTGTATAATCAATTATTCTTCATTAACTAATGAAATTTATTTTACATGTACCTCATATTCTTAGAGATCACTAATTTTATCTTGGAAAATCACTTCCCAATAGCAACAACCACCCATACTACTTTTTATATTTTATTATCACTCGACCTTATCACTTTAAAATTCAACTACATTAAATTACCATTTTTATTTTACATATCCACAAATGGAATACCAAGAAGTGTTTTCTTACTACCAATAAAGAATCCTATTTAGATAATAACCACTTTGGGTTCCTATGATATCATGCGAGATTCTTAATTATATATCTCATTATAAATTTATTTTCATGTTTTTCAAACTCAGTTGAATAAAATTTCCTTTCTAATTTTAAATATTATTTATAATAGATGATTAAACCTTCAAGTATGATATAAAATCCTCTTGCTAATTCTACTACCATAAATTCAACAACAAAATACTCTTGAGGTATACCTCTTTTTTCTTTGTAGTGTGAGAGATTTCTTAAAACTAGAATATATTAAGTTCAATTCTATAAATATAATAAAATTTCTTTTCCTTACTCATATTCTTTGGCATACTGATTCAAATATTATTTTGGTATATTTAATAATTGAAAACATAACAATATACATTAATAAATTTATTATTTTCAAATATTAATAAAACAATAATTTCTCAATATTTAGGGAGAAATTGATTGATAAAACGCATTCATCTTTAATATTCTTATATCATAAATATATTAGATCCCAATTATTATATATTTAATGGAAAACTCAATATTCGACTCATTAACATAACCATTACTCTTGAAAAAACTAGGAGATAAATTTATAGGATTTAATACTGTAGAAATGTATTCATTATTTTATCTTCTTCTCCCTTTAAATGAATATTAGATTTTTTGGCTTGGTTAATGGAATTAAAAATATTATTTATGTTTTTAATATGTATGATTAGCTTTATTATTAGATGTTACTTTCATCAGAAAATCATAATTCTAGAAACATGATTTTTTTCACTAACTCAAATATTTTATGCAGTCTATTGGACAATCTACCTTATCAAAAAAATGTCACTACTATTTAAAAATATCATTAATGGTAAAAATCATGCATGCCAGCCTAAAATATCTTAAACATTCTCAGAATAAATGACTTCTTATAATGTCAATTAAATATGAAAAAAAGTATTACACACTTAAGAATATATTGCATATGGGTAAAAATATCTCACATGTGACATAAAATTCTTACACATATGAAATAAATCCATTTACATGTTATCAATATACAAATATAAAATTTTAATTCCATAATTTCTTCAAATAAATTTATGACCACTAAAAAACTCAGGGCCTTCATAAAAACCTCCAATATCTTTATAACAACTATAAATTGTTTTTGTAATTATTAAAATAATTATAAATGAATGTTACCTAGATCCAAAGTCATATAGATTATAAAATACTAATCATAAATTATTTTTATATACTCCATTTCTCTCTCATATTTATCTCTATTCTATAATTATTAAACCTTCATCCCTAGAAAACATAGAAACCAAAAACCTAGAGATGTTTCATATCAAACTACATTGGCTCAAAATGAAATATATCAAATCATATAGGATCAAATAGATTAGTATTTTTATTTCACTAGATACATACATAATTATCAAATTAAATTTGAAACCATGAAATAAACTATAATATTACAGTGAGAACCTTAGTAATGATTCTACTTTATCCATAAAATAATTCATAGATGATATCTCAAAGAATAGAAAAAATGATAAATCATCAGCTCTGATTACCATTAAGAGAAATTGAATAATAGATTATGTAATGAAATAAAAAAAAGCGTGAATAATATTGTATAGATAAACAGTAGTAAAATGTTTTATATAACTAACACCATAAATGGGGAATATATCATTGGATAACATAACAACATAAATAATCACATGTATAATAATAGAAAGACTTATAATAATTGAATTCATATTTTATGCATTGTAAAATTTATATTAAGGATCAATACCAACAATGAATACATAAATAGGAATTTAGTATTCGAAATACCCAAGAATGTATGTCTCATGAATTCTGCAAATGTATCGAGGGGGTAAAATAGGACAAACAGTCTATATTTTACAATGTAACCGCCAATAAATGGATTATAATAGAACCCCTTATACACGGTGTATTAAATAAATATAACATCACATACAAGATTTTGGTGAAGTGGTGTTGTGTCCCTATTCACGACAAGATCAAATGAATGATTCTCTAAACACTAAAGGTTACCAATTAGTCATGGGGGTCTATGGAGGTATTTTGGGTAGGATATACCCCCTATATCAGAGTTCACTAATGCATATAAAATAAACAAAATTACACTATAATAAAAAAATTATTAAATAATTATAAACCAAATAGAAAGAGGAAACATATTAATGACCTGAATAGTCATCCAATACATACAATAGTTGACCTCCCACTGGGCTTTCATTATTAACATCTCAATATAAAAAAAAATAGAATCAACATGGATCTACAAAAATTATGAGACTAAACTTATACTTTTCAATGGTTCCTTCTATTAAATACATCTAATCAAACCAATTTGGGCCACTACCCATCCCGATCCCACAACAGTGAGAGTTTCATCGATTACCCCTGGGAAAATGATGGATTAAATATGGAGTGATTAAAAATGAAGCGGGGAAGTACTGCCACATTACTATACTGAATGGAATATATATTGAAATGTTAACACATAATTATTTACATAAATAAATAAATAAACTATTAAAAATAAATAAATAAATAACAATAAATACTTTGAATCGATAACGTTATGTCTCTAATCCCATATCGAAGACCAGGAATTTATAATACCATAACAACCACATTATTTACACATATAAATCAAAAAATTCCTTAATACCTTTCTCAATCCTTGGTTTTTATTCCTTGATTGACCAAACATGCTTTAGCCGAGATCATGGTGTTTATGCTCACTTCATGTAATCATTTCATGACATGTCCCCAGAGGCCAATGTAGTGACTACCCCAAGCCCACCTTCCATATGCTAGGGGCTGGTGACTAGCACCGAAATGTGTATTCCCTATAATCAATAAGGTATTTCCTTTATAACTTGTAAACACACGCAACCAAGCACACAACAAGATACGAACAAAACTCAACTGTCTAGAAAAAATAGTGCTAAAACTAAAAAGGGGATGGAATACAAGAGCAACAGTAATAGTACAAGTACAATTGAAATACAATAAAACTGATGAAAAAGAAAGGCAGTCACTGGGTCATCCTCCTAGGTTCCTACTTGAAGGGTAGGTACAGATCACCTCCTCAGCACTCCAAGTCTGTCCATCTCCTCTACGTACCATCATGCTGTATAGCGCACCTCTGGGCCCCGTCAAGCCCTGGTACCCTCAGCCCCGATTAGTGTTGTATTTCTTCTGCACCAAACATAACAAGGTGTGAGCATATCCCATGAAGGGGTGAGTATAACGACACTCATTAGGGACTCCAAGACCCTCAAGGTCTCACAAAATCCACCTAGAATAAACCACATGGCATGAAATCCACTCAAAACCCTACTTAGGTATATGCCAATACATATACCTAAGTTATCAAGAATACCATTCTCAATCATGAGGAAAAACATAGTCCAACTCAAAATCCCAAAGCTCATCTTTTCCATAAAGGAAGGAGTACCACAATGGTATGTACCACTCAGGTATGCCACACAGAATAATACCACCATGGTATTACCACAAAGGAAATTATCGCTCAGGTACGGGCTCAGCTCACACCAGGTATTTCATAGGTACAGTAGTAGAGATGATTAGATGTAACTACTGCATCATATTAATATGTTAAGAGGATATTCTACTGACCCACATAGGATCCCTTGGTGCTAATCCACATAGGATCTCTTGATGCTAACGAACATATGATCTTTAGGTGCTGACCCACATAGGATCGCTCAGTGATGACCAACACAGGATCTCCTGGTGCTGACCCCCAAAGGATTTCTAGGTGCTGACCCACACATGATAACTCAGTGCTAACCCACACATGATCACTTAGTGCTGACCCATATAGGATTTTTATTCATTCTTCACGGCACAACAAGCTACTGGGTTCCCGAACTAAACTTTCTCATCTACGGGAGGTTTCTCTTCTCAAGCCACTATTCAATAATCCAAAAACTATTAATTCCCTCTAAGAAGTATCCCAGAGTACCACCACATCATAGTGGTCTCTATGAAACAGGAAGTGCATCAATCGGACGCCAGATCTGTATGTTCTTAGCCTTTTAGTCCCGAGGGCCCTATTGGATTTTTTCACGATCCAACCCAAATATATCACAACTCTATACAAATCAAAATTCGGTAATACCAAAGGGACTTTCTCAATGAAGGGTTTTTGGCACCGCAGAGGGTTTGTCAAATGGATGTATAGTGCCAAAGTTATGGCCAAAAGAGCATAAATGGGTTGAAGTTGGCCCGAGTTTGGTCTGACCTAGTCGGACAAACCTGGCACATCCCGGACAGCTGGGTAAGGCCCAACCCGTAGTGTAGTGTAGGGTCCGTGTGACTGCGAGGGCGGCATCGGGTGGGGAAGGTGGCATGAGGGCAGGGCGGAGGTCACGGGCAGCGAGGGCGGCGTGAAGGCAGCGGGGTCGTGAGGGCGGTGCGAGGTTGTGGAGGCCGCGAGGATAGCACGGAGGCCATGGGTCCATGAGGTCCGTGAAGGAAGTGGGGGCCATGATGACATGGGGTAGCGAGGGGCCACATAGGTGGTGGCGTCAGCAAGGCTGCAGGGCGACGAGGGGTCACGGAGGTTGGAGAGGCCGTGTGGCCGTGGAGGCGGTAGGGGCCACAAAGGCCACGGGAAACACAGGGCCACAGAGGTTGGGGTTTGGAATGAGGTGTCAAATAGTCCACAGTTTGTTGGTGTGTTCGGGGTTCGGCGGGGCGGCCGCAATGCGGCCGTCCTCCGTGGCGGTCCGGATTTCCATATGTTCTCTCCGCGTGGTGCGGGCGCACACCATGCCTTCGTCGGTGGCCGTTTCAGCCGTCCACTTTTCATTTGTCATCATGGAACAAAGAATACTTCTCCCATCATGAAGAAGACACAAATAATGAAGAATGGCAGTGGGGTCAAGCCATTTTGTTTGTCCCGCACCCTCCGCATTAGAGTGGTAGAAAGCAGCTATAACCTCTTCCTGATTTTATGAAGAATTATCAAAAATGGGTAAGGGTGGAGAAATTCAAACAACCACAACACCTCGAAGGATCGTAGATGTTGGCGCGAGAAAGAAGTTGAAGAAGGCGAAGAGGGTTCCAACGATCATCACTTCCAAAACAACGCTTCGATGTCGGGCTCATACGTCATCCTCTTACTTGATGTCTGAAGAACATTATTTGATGGTGTTATTCGATGGAGAACTTTCTCCCACCAAGGAACTTCTTTTCCAACCAAAAAACCTCCCAAACAAAGTGGTTCCAATATAATTAAATGAAGTATATTAATTATGTTAGCACGTTGGAATAATTAATTGGCTCATTTAATTGTACCACAATGGAAATACTAATTATCCAAATTAATTAATGTTTTTGGAAAAATTTAATGTAATTGATTTTAGAGGTTTTCTCTCCTTAAAGGGGGTTTAGGTTGTCCCCGCCTCTATATTTAAAATGGGGTTTTTAGGATCAGTGGTCCCCACCTCCATAATGCACATGTCGGAGGTTTCAGTTTAGGGGGTCCCCACCTTTAAACAATCCACATGGGAGGTTTCAACAAAAAGAAAAATAAAATAAAATTTTATTTTATTATATTTATATTTCCATGGAAAACCCAAATTCTATAATTCACCCTCGACCTACTGTGGTCGAGTTGAGGGTCCCCTTGACCAAATATCGGCGTTGTGAGTTCAACGGTGACCTCAGATTTCTATTCTGAGCACTGGTTCAAAAGTAACAAAAACCCACTCGTACGTTTAATGAACGTACTCGAAAAAAAAGTTCATAAATTCATTTTGGGAACACCAGTCCTTGGAATAACGTGTCGCCAATTTTTTAGGACTTGTAAAATTCCAATATATTTATGAAAAAATTTACATGGAAATTATGGGTCTTTACATTCTCCACACATCAGGGCTTTGTGTCCTCGAAAGCCACATCACAATACTAGGAAAACAAGTGGGAGTACTGAACATGAATCTAACCATCCCACTCCCATGTGCTCTCTAGGAGGTTCTCGTGCTACCAACAAACTTACACTAGAGGTATCGACTGCCCACGAAAGACACTCTCCAGTCGATACACAATATCAACTGGAACCTCCAAAAATGTCGCCCTATCTTCGATGTCCATCTCATCATGGTCGATGACATGAGAAGGGTCATGCACATATCTCCTCAACTGGGTTACGTGGAAGACATCGTGAACCTGGTGCAACTGAGGGGTAAGAGCTAAGCGGTAATCCACCTCATTAACTCTTTTGAGGACCTGAAAAGATCTGATGAACCTCATAGATAGCTTGGCGCCTCAGCCAAATCTCCTCAAACCTCATAGGGGTGAGATCCATAGAAATGTGTGGTCACCATCCCCAAACTCTAGAGGTCTCCTTTTCCTATCGACATAAGACTTATGCCTACTCTATTCAGTTTTCATCCACTCCTGGATGATCTACACTTTATATGTGGTAGCCTGTACCATCTCTGGTCCCACTAGTGTGGACTCACCTTGGTCAGTCCAGTACAAAGATGATCTGCAAGGTAGCTCATAAAATTATTAAAAAGGTGCCATCCCAATGGTGGAGTGATATATTTTTTTCTATGAAAACTCCTCTAAATGAATGTGATCCTCCGGCTGTGACCAAACTCGAGGATGCAAGCACGTAGCATGTCCTTGAGGGTCTGAATGGTCCACTCAGTCTGACCATCCGCCTGAGGATGGAAGGTGGTGCTCAAATGAAGCTACGTCATGAAAACCTAATGTATCCCCTTCCATAGCTAGGATGTAAAATGTGCATCATGATCAGAGACAATCGTTACTGGTACTCCATGTAGCCTCACCATCTCCTGCACATAGAGGAATCACAAGCTCTCTACTGAAACCTACTCTCTGATCGGTAGGAAGTGAGATGACTTGGTGAGTCGGTCGGTGATCTCCCAAATTGAGTAATGACCCCTGGATGTACATGGAATTCCTATCATGAAGTTCATGGAAATCCAATACCACTTCCACTCTGGAACCTCTAAAGGTTGAACCAAGCCATCTGGTAATTAATGTCATTCCTTCACTTGCTGACAAATGAGGCACCTAGAGACAAACTCTATAACTACTTTCTTCATTCCTGACCACCAGTGTTGTCTTTGGTGATCCTGATATATCCTCACCACTCCTTGATGTACCGCTAGAGGGGATATGTGGAACTCCCTCATCACTTCCTCCCAAAGAAACAATAGTTCCATGGTACGTCCTCTGAGGAGGATGATGTGCTCCCCACCTTCAGAAAATCCATCAGGTGTCTGCCCTGTTGGTAGCTGAGCACGTCGAGCCTTGAAGTCAGCATCCCCATGTTGTGCCTCCTTGATTCACTGAAGAAGTGCGGAATTGAACATAAGAGACTAAAGGAAAGCCGCTCCATTGTGTTCCATGAAGGATATATGCAAAGCGGCCAACTGCTATGTCACCTCACCTAGTAGCTATATACCAGATCTCCAGTAGAGTGATTCTACTACAATGTTACCCTTACCATGAGTATAAACTATCTCGAAGTCATAATTCTAAAGGAACTCATGCCAATGTCATTGTCTCGGGTTTAGGTCCTTTTGAGAGAAGATATAACTGACACTCTTGTGATCAGCGTACACTGTAAAATGCTCACCCATCAAGTAATGTCACCACATCTTCAAGGCGAAGACCACTGAAACTAACTCCAAGTCATGGGTAGCATTGTTCTGCTCAAGATATCTCATCTATCGAGAACCATATGTGATCACTGCTCACTCCTGCATCAGTACACATCTGAGTCTGGTCCCTGATGCGTCGTAGTAGAATATGTACCCTACACCCTCCTCTAGAAGCCTCAAGATGGGGGAACTAGTCATCCTCTACCTCAGCTCCTGAAAACCTTGTTGGCATCCCTCCAACCACACAAAGGGTTTCCCCTTATTTTTCAATGATGATAAAGGTGATGAACTCTAGAGGAATCTGGAACAAATCTCCAGTAGTATCTGGCAAAACATAGGAAACTTTGTATCTCTGTCACACTCCTGGGTGGTTCCCAAGTAAGTACCGCCTCAATCTTCACTGGATCTACTGCAAATTTAGTCTCTGAGATGACGTGTCCCAGAAATTTAACCTCTAGGATCAAAAATAAGCACTTCGAGAGCTTACCATAAAGATGGTGCTCTCGGAGTGAGTCCAGTACTACCTGCAAATGATAGGCATGCTCCTCCTCAGTAGCCGAGTTGATCAAAATGTCATCGATTAAGACTACTAAAAAGCGATCAAGGTATGGCCAAACGATCCTATTCATGAGTCTCATGAACACTATTGGGGCATTGGTTACATCGAATGACATAACCCATAACTCATAATGGCCATACCAACATCTGAAACCATCTTATGCATATCCTCATCTCGTACTATGAGTTGGTGATTGCCTGATCTGAGGTTTATCTTTGAAAACCTCCATGCTCAATTCAGATGATCAAAGGGTCATCAATCCTCGGAAGTGGGTACTTGTTCTTCACGGTCATCGGGTTTAGGCGCTGATAGTCAACACAAAGTCTCAAGCTCTAATAAGTCTTCTTGGTGAACAAAATTGGGGATGCCCAAGGAGAAACATTAGGATGAATGAATCCCTTCCCCTGCAACCCCTCTAGATATACCCGTAGCTAATGATGCTCTGATGGAGCCATCCGATATGCTGGTGTAGATATCAATGCCATCCTAGGGTACAAGTTAATGTAAAATTCAACCACTCTAGGAGGAGGTAGACCTAGAACATCATCAGGGAAGACATATGTGTACTGGTCCATCACTACAGGATAAATCAAACTCTCTACATAAACTGATCTGAGAAGAAGGGTAGCCATCTAATGAGTGATCAGCTGCACTTTCCTCCAAGTAAGTCCATCTAGTGCTGCAAAGGCTCCCTTCTTACTAGTGAAGGTAAACATGGTCCCATCCGTGCGGACACACTGCAATTTTTTCCTTATACAGTCAATTTGAGCATAGATTGTAGATAACCAATCCATACCCAATATGACATTGTAAGGTCTCGATGCTACAACTAGGAGATCTGAGTCGAAGCTCTCTTCTCATAGAGTAAGCTCAAACTATAGGCACCAGTTCATAATCCTCGAATCCACTCCCATAAGAGTCTCTACCCGAAAGGTTTGAGCCAATTGCTCCATAGAAATTTCCATGATCCAAATGAGGTCAGTGGAAATAAAAGAATGACAGGAACCTGTGTCTATAAGTACGGCAGCTAAGGTGGAGTAGACATAGATCGTACCTTGTATCATCTCCAGAGCACTGTGATCATAGGCCTCAACTACCTAGAGCAGAGCTCACTCCTATCCTCATGTTCCATGTTGTCGGGGTTGACCACTTAGTGGTGGTGGCGGTAAAATATCGAATCGTCGCCCACCGCTAGTAGCACGGCCAGCTCTTCTATCACCTCCTCCTGCTCCTAGAATACCTTCTCGGTTGAACTAATTCTCCGCCTGGGTGGTCCTTTGACTATCAGCTGATCATCTATATGGCGGGCCAAACATTCACGAGCCATGTAACCCTACCCGTCACATGCATAACACTTCCATCTCTTGGAATTACTATCTCTGCCTCGGGTGCCCCACACAACTAACCCTGAATCCTACAGTCATCCACTTGTAGGTAAGGTCCTTTAGGACCTCTGTGACATCTGTCTGCCGACAGCTACAGAAGAATCCTCTATGTAACGACTGGTGGTGGGTCATGCTACTGGTGACTGCGCAATAAAGAAACCGTCTACTTAGAGGGCTCTATCTAAGACCCATGCATACGTCAGGATGCTAAGAGAAATTATCAAAGCTCTGATCTCCCTTCTGAGTCCCTACTCAAAAGTCCAGGCCCTAAATAATGGGACTCACACCATATCAGTGGAGTAGCATGAGAGGTCAGTGATCCTCACTGAGTACTGAGCCATAGTCATGCTACCCATCTGCAGATGAAGAAGCTCATGTATTCGCACTGCACGAAGTATCGCTGGAATAAACTCTACCCGAAATAGGCTTTTGTAGTCTGTCCAGAAAAGTTTCACCTCTTTATGAGCTGGGATCATCAAGCTCCACCATCTACATGCTACTTCCTATAGAAGACTGGCAGTAATGATCACCATGAGATCGGATGCTGTTCCTACCAGTCGGAAGACTCTTACCACAACCTTTATCCCATCCTAAGACACCTGTGGGTCTTTCTCTCCTATGAACCTGGGTGGCCTCTGGTGCTGGAACTCATGCAATGCACTCAAGCAGCATGCACCCTCTACTACTACGGCTTGTGTTATCAGTGGACCAATGGGAAATGGTACCGTCGATGCCTCCGCTGGTGCCTCTACTAGAGGAGGGACTTGCACCGAGGCCTCGTCGCTTGGTGGCCTGTCAGTTCGTACTACATCTGGAACCCTTGCTAGCTATCTACGTGGAGGAATCCAGAATGAAAATATTTGTACCACGGTCAAAAAGATATACCTATTAAGCTGACTTAAGGAGGTCACAATGAAAACTCTTTAAAACACACATGAAATCAGTGTTTTCGTGCACTGAGTCAGAAATCAGAAGTCAGGGTCTTGGTGTATGGATACGTCGGCCGCCGCACCAACACTGGATTCCCTAAACTAATAACCTCAGTCACTAAACTTAATAATATTTTCATTAAAAATAAATATCAGTGTCCCATGTTCGAATATATAACATACATCTCTGATACCAATTTTTCTTGACCCGTCCCCCAGGGCCTGATCCGTGACTACCCCATGCCCGCCTTCTATAGTCCAAGGGCTAGAGACTAGTACAGAAAAGCGTATTCCCTATAACTGGGAAGTCATTGCCTTTATAACCTATAAAAACACGACAAAATGCACACAACAAGATATGAACACAAGTAAAATTTATAGAAAAAAGAGTGATGAAATTAAAAAGGGGCCAGAATACAAGCCCAATAGTAATAGTACAAGTACTACAGAAATAAAATACAACTGAAGAAAAAGAAAGGCAGCTTCTGGGTCATCATCCGAGTTTCATACATGAAGGGTTGGAATAGATTACCTCCTCAGCACTCCACGTCTGCCCGTCTCCTCTGCATACTGTAATGTTGTATGGTCCACTTCTGAGCCCCATATATCCCTGGTACCCTCAGCCTTGATCAGTGTTGTCTGTCGTCTGCACCAAACACAACAAGGTGCGGCCATTTCCCGTATAGGGGTGAGCATAAAGATACTCAATAGGGACCCCGAGACCCTCACGGTCCCACAAAATCCACCAAGGATAAACCACAGGGCATTAAATCAACTGAAAACCCTACATAGTTATATGCCCATACAAATACCTAAATTATCAAGAATACCCATCTCAATCATGATGAAACACAGAGTCCAACTCAAAAGACCAAATCTCTAATGTTCCATAATGGAAGGAGTACCGTGATGGTAAGTACCACATAGTTACACCATAGAGAAGAATACCACCAAGGTATTACAACAAAGGAATGTACCAATCAGGTACGGACTCTGCTCACACTAGTTATTTCATAGGTATAGTAGTTGAGATGATTAGATGTAACTACTGAGTCACCATACTCTTTTAAGAGGCTCTACTACTGACCCACACAAGATCGCTAAGTGTTGACCCACATAGGATCTCTAGATACTGACCCACATAGGATCTCTAGGTTATGACCCATACAGGATCTCTCGGTGTTGTCCCACACAGGATTGCTCAGTGCTGACCCACAGAGGATCACTAGGTGCTGACCCACACTGGATCGCTCGGTGCAGACCTGCAGAGGATCGCTTGGTGCAGACCCACATAGGATCTCTATTAAATCTTCATGTAGAAGCTAGCTATTGTGTTCCCGCACTATCCTTTCTCATCTCTAAGAGGGTCTACTCCTCAAGCCACTAGTCAAAACTCCAACTGCTATGAATTTCCATGACGAAGTATCCCAAATGACTGCCATGTCATATGGGTCTCAACACAATAGACGGTGCATCAATTGGACGCCCGATCTGTAAGTAATTATCCTTTCCATCCCGAAGGCCCAGTGGGATTCGTGCTCAATCCTACCTGACTGTATCCCAACTCTATCCAAATCTAAAATGGGGTATACCAAAGTGATCTTCTCTCTCCAGGGTTTCTAGAGCCACATAGAGTTTGTCAAACGGACATTTAGTGCCAAAGTTTTGGCCAAAAGAGAGTAAATGTGTTAAAGTTGGCCCGAGTCTGGTCCGACCTGGCTGGACCAACCTGGCCCATCCCAGCATGGGCTGATCCAACCCAGTTCGGGACGCCCTGGCCCACTAGGTCCGGCCCCGCCCCCGCTGGGCGGCCCGGACTAGGTGGCAGCCCGCGATGCGGTGTGAGGGCAGCATGAACGCGAGGGTGGCACGAGGCCGTGGGGGGGAGGCGGGGCAGAGTCCACGGTGTCGCAAGGGCCCCATAGGCAGTGGAGGCCGCTAGGCCATGGGTGTTGAGGGGCCGCGGAGGTAGTAGGGACTGTGAGGCTGCAGGGCGGTGAGGGGTCACGGGAGCCGTGGGAGGCATGGGGTCGTAGAGGCCGTCGGGCGGCGTGAGGCGGCGCGAAGGATGGTGTTTGGTGGGGCAGCTGAGGTACGGTGGGGCGATGGTCTGCCACGTCCGGCTAGATGGCCAGTCGTCCTCTCTGCATGGAATCATCATGCGTTAAGCCTCTATGTCTGGCCGGTTCAGCCGGACTCTCTTCATTCGTCGTCGTGGCACAAAGCCTCCTTCTTCCATCAGGAAGAACACACCAATAAAGAAGATCAATGGAGGGGTCGGTCCATGTTTCTTTGGATCGAAACCTCCGCATTAGAGCTGCAGAAAGAAGCTATAACATCTTCCTTTTTTATGATGAATTATCAGGAATGGGTATGGGGTAAGATATTCAAACAACCACCCTACCTCAAAGGTTCGTTGAAGTTGGCACGCGAAATAAGTTGAAGAAGGCGAAGAGGGTGCAAATGATCGTCGCTTCTAAAACCAGGCTTCGATGTCAGGCTTCTACATCATCCTATTCCTTGATTTCTAAAGAATATTCTTCGAAGGGATTATTCATTGGAGAACTTTCTCGAACCAAGGAACTTATTTTCCAACAAAAAATCCCCCCATAATAACTGGTTCCAATATAATTAAATTAATTAGATTAATTATGTCGTCACATTGTCATAATTAATTGGCTCATTTAATTGTTCCACATTGGAAAAATTAATTTGCCCAATTAATGAATGGTGGTGGAAAAATTTAATGAATGGGAGTTGAGAGGTTTTCTCTCATTAAAGGGGGTTTGTGTGGTCGCAGCCTCTAAATTCAAAATGGTGGTTTTATGCTCGGTGGTCCCCACCTCCATCACACAAATGTGGGAGGTTTTAGTTCAGGTGGTCCCCACCATTAAACCATCAACATGTGAGGGTTCAACAAAAATAAAAATAAAATAAAAGTTTATTTCATTTCATTTCTATTTCCATGAAAAAAACAAAATTCTATATCTTACCCTCAACCTACAGCAGTTGAGGTGAAGTTCCCCTTAAGGGAATATCGGCGCTGCCAGTTCAATGGTGCTGTCAGATTTCAATTTCGAGCACCAGTTAAAAAGTTAGAAAAACCTGCTCATACGTTTACTGAACGTACCCAAAAAAAGGTTCAAAAATTCATTCTGGGCACATCGGGCCTCGGAATCCCATGCTGTCAATTTTTGCGTACTCATAAAATTCCCATATATTTAAAAAATTAACTTGAAAATCCTAGGACTCTAAAAATCATTCCATCCATAACATCACAACCAACCATCTAGTGTATTTCTCAAGAGTGTATCACCAATATCCCCTTATTATTGATATCTCATTAAGATCATAATCACAAAATTTTCACAAACCTCCCATATGAAAGTTTTCTTATATATTAATGAGCCCATTTGTCTCACAATCTCGAAGCCCAGGTTACCCTATTATACCATAAAAGATAAATCTTAGCAGATAGAGGGCACCCAACTGATAAGAGTCAAAAAAACCAATACCAAAATTCTATCTCGTGATATAAAATGAGGCCCACTCTAAACAGTCTAACTCAAAACATTTCATCCCAACCATCAGCAACATGAACTATCCCAATGGGAGTTTTCTTATCCATGGAATAAGACATATAAGCATCTTAGCTAAGTAGTATGCCTTTGTGTAGAAACAATCACCCATATGGGTGTTTCTATAAATCTTATCTGACCTCCAACAATAATTATTTCATTTCACCCAAAAAATAACTCTATTTATTATACTTATATTCACTCAAACAAATCAATTGGATTCCTATAAACTTTTGAAATAAAAGAATCATTAGTGGTCCTATGGAAAAATCAACATTCTGAAACCACCTATCCTCAATCTCATACATTTAGAATGGATTCTTTTTTAACCTTAGTATCATCTCTACCCATATCCACATAATATTCTCTGGGTTATTTCATAAATGGGAAGCCCCCATGAGTTATATCATGGTTAAAACTATAACTAAGGAATCATTGAGCCTTTGGGATGTGTGAATCGATGGTTGTTGGTGATCCAGACATAGATTAGATCTGGCGAATTGACGATGGTGTGGATGTTTCCTATGGTGGATGGATGTTGACGGCTAGTTATTATGTTTTACTATGGGTTGATGTTCTTCGATGGTGTCCCATTCTGTTTGTGCATTCTCTCTAGATGGGTGTATGTTTCTATGAAATTTTGTGGCATCAATTGAGTTTTAAGGTAGTGACCTAAAAATGATGGTGAAGGTCAATGGTGAGTTTCAATGGTTAATGTGTGAATTTTGTTTGTGTTAGTCATCGTTTCTGAGTATTATTGATGGCGATGTCGAAGGTTGTATGGAAGGCGACATGATACTGAAGATGATGATGTGATAATGACGATAATGATATGTTGGTGCAGTGGATCTTTGGGCGGATAACTTGATTAGAATTATTTTTCATGATTTTCATGATTTTTGTAATTTTTAATTTTTAATTTCCTATTATAAGGTGTATTCGGCCAGCTTCCACTTTACCCTAAAGTGGATTTTATAGTAATATTTAAAAATTGATTTGGGGAGGTCTTATTCATGGTCAAGTGGTTGTATGGAACTAAAACAATGTATACAGAATGTGATATGGTTAAAATATACTTTTTGAAACAAATTTATATAATTTTTGGAGATATGTCAATCCTTAGCTCTTACATAAACCCCCTTTATACATAATTTAACCATAACCATGGTAACAGAAATTTATAACTTGATTAATTAATTATATGAGTAGAAATGATGGGGGACTTATAACTAAATTTGTAGATGGTGATTAAATTTTTTTGAAATCATTTCATCGTATTTTAAATCTATATTTGGATTAAATTACATTAAATATATATGAAGAACACAATAAAATACTTATTTAGGTGAATATAGAATATTATGAAAAATACAAATTACATTGAATTTATGTACGAATTATATTTATATGATTTTTTTAGATAAATAAAAGGTTTTTTTAGAATTTTTAATCAATACAAAATTAAATGGAAGAATCTAAATATATCATTAAATGAAAAGACCCAAAAAATAGTTTTAAACTTCTGTAAAATATAATTTATGTTCGTAAAAGTAATTCATGTGTTTAAAAACTCAAAATATTATTGTAAAATACATTAATTAACTCCATTATAAAATCTTTAATCTATGAAAACTCCTATAATGCGATAAATCCATGTTTTATAGAGATTTTAAATTCTTTACCCATAAATTGAACCAAAATTTACCTTTTTATCCTTATCAATGTGACAAATTATCTTCGTGGTTACTATTCATGATAAACATATATAAAAGGGGGATATTCTAAACAAAATACCTCATAATCTTAAATAGGAAATTTTTTTATATTTTTATATGTGGATTAATTAAATTTTAATATAAATGGAGAAAATAGAACAAAGGTTTTTAAAAAATTGTTTTTCCTACCCAAAAACTAACATATACCAAAATAAATTGTTTTATTAATTCCTATGTATTAAATAAGAGTATTTTAAACTAACTTATGTTACTTTAATATAAAAGTAATAAAATTATTTTAATTTAAAATACAAGATTTTAAAAAATGATTGGTTTACAAACACCAATATTTTTCACTATTAACTTAAGAATAAATCTTTTCAGAATAATCAAAAAGATTCCCCCATTCTCTTATAGAGATATTTATTTCAAAAATTATATTCAATTCCTTGAGTAAATTTAAAAATAATTAAACAAATTAACTATAGTTTTCATACACAAATTAAATAAAAACCATCTTCAAAAAAATATTATTTTAAATCAGAAAATGACTTAACCAAAAAGTATTACTTATTTAATATGAATTTTTAATATAAAAAACATTGTAAATATATTTCATAATTTAGTTACTACAATTGATTACGCTAATTTAATGACTATGTTACAATTTTCTCATTTAAATAATGATATTTTTCTAGTGTACATCAAATAACTTCAAGATCTTTGTTGAATATCAAGAATTCATTTGAGATTATAATTATTTTATGAAAAAATTCCTTGGTGTTAAATTCTCCCACTAAAATGAATTACATCTTTCTATTTTTTGATATTAAAGTGTTTAATATTTAAAAATGTATTTTTGAAAACCCTCATCGTATAAAGAATAATAAAACATCCTTTGAAAAGGGGAAGGGTGAAACATAAACATTGCCAAAAATAAAACCTAATTGGGTTACCATATATGGAGGAAATTAATAGGGTGTCAAAATATATATGTATAGTGGGATGTTAATGTCTACAAATTAATGATCATGAGAATGATAATGACTTTAAAACCGTAAATCATTATCTTAATTAGAAGACCATAAATTATTCATAAATGTTGTTAATGGGATAACATATTTATATAAAGATCCATTTCATAGATTAGGGTGACATTCTTCCTTTAATATGGATAAAAATAGAAAATATAATAATTTTATTTACATTCATTTCATAATAAATATTTCACCCTCTAGTTTTGATTTGTTCAATTTCCACTTCTATCTTATCTATTATTATATGAAATAAATATTCCAGATTTTTTTCCTGCATATATCACTAGTGTTAAAATTCATGGAGGTATAATATCTATTAAAGGATCCAAACTTATTCATCTAATATCTGGACAAAACAAAAAAATATCACATGTTGAGATAATATCTGATTTGAACACAACTTCACTTGATGAAATACTATATTTATCCATAATGAGTAAATAATAATTATCAAAGATCAAATTAATATTTCAAAAAAATATTATCCTTAAAAATCGTCAAAATATACCCAAAAATGAAATAAAAGGATTAGAATAGTTATATAGAATAATATTTTGGGTTAAACCTATAAATAAACTCCAAACAGAATTAACCACTCATACATAACAAAATTGTATATTCTGTAATCATATAATCTTCAAATTAACTATAATTACACGGAATTGAGATATTTAATGGTAACATTCACCCATGATGGATATTCTTGGTTTTTCTTTTTTTTCTAGAAGGATAAAAATATATTCCATCCATGGAGAAATATTTCTAAGAAAATAAACTTCTTGAGATCAATATTCATAGTTACTATATTTCGTATATATCTCATTTACCTTTAAAATCATCAAAACTGATTCCTGATTTAATATAATAATATACATAACCCTTATATAATGTCATGATATAATCAATAAATATTGAATCATAATTATTAGGGTAGTACTTGGATCTTGAGGAATTTGTTTTTTGAAAACCTCATGTCTTTATAGATAAAGGACTTTGTATTAATATATTCTTTATTTCCTTTACAATTTTAAGCATGATGACCATTTTCTCCACACTTGTAACAAACTCACATTACCTTTATCCTTTTACACAACTGATTACTCTAACATTCTCGACACATGGGATGTTTAATATTTTTCCTTCCAGGGACATTATAACCTAATATTCCCTGAAAATCGAGTTTACTGTTATTTTATGTGTTCATATGTTTAGTTAGTTTTAAATTATTTGGAACAACTTGAGATATTTAGTTAGGAATAATCCTAAGGTACTATAATCCATATTTCCCCCTTTTTGTTTTCTCACTATATGAAATGATATAAATCATTACTTGTGTCATTATCCCTAATATATCTAATATCTACTAAACATCAACACCTATTATATTAGAATGTTTTCAAGGGTAATCCATACATTCTATATGGGTGTTGATATATTTTCCATTCCTACCACTTGGTTCCCTCCCTTATCAATGGAAGACGCTAGATTCTCTCATAACATTATCAATTTTAAATCACAGTGTTTAATTCAAAATATAGATCAACACTAAACCTAAATTTAAAATTTATGTGTAACTAATATCAATATCATAAACATAGAGAATTTAAGAATATTTTCTAATCATAATATTATTTTCAAATTATTAATAATGGTTATTAATGAGTGTTTTAATTTTCCAAAACATATCCCATGTGGGTTTGAAACTAAGTGTAAATTTAGGACTCTTTGTCATGCACCAAGTAAAGATTTAATTAGTACCAAACGATCCGTTCTAGGTTTATTACTCTTATGTGCATTTATTTGAAAGCTTGTAACCACTTTTTTATATCTACATTTTAATTTAATCACTATGTAAAACAAATAAACTATACATAAATATAATTTTACATTGTATTATTATATATATAATTATATCTAAATTATATTAGAGTGTTATGTTCTCTCATATACATTTTCCTAAATCCTATTCCCAAGGGTCCTATGAAACATCCTATAATAGATACTATAAATTCAATAATCTATTATATTGGAGATGATATTTATCTTACAATAATTTCCTAAAATAGAATATACCACATATGATTGGATTGAATATTTTAATTATCTTAAGACAATCTATACAAATATGACTCTCAGATTAAACATTAAAACGTGGAATACAACATCATGTCTACTGATAAATTTTTTATTTATTCTATTATATCATTATAATAATTCATTTATCCCTTCACGGAATCCTAGTAAAAGGAAAATGATATAAAGGGTAATCTCATATTCTTAGCAAAGAAAATTTTACAATAAAAGCTATCAAAAAAAAGGAATAATAGAGATAAACAATAATTAAAAATCCTATATAACTATGAAAATAATAAGGGAATATATACATAGATGATATTATTGAATAAAAAATAAAATAGGAAAAAATAAATAGTTTCATAATGATAGAATTCATATATGAGACGTCATAATATTTCCATTATGGATACATGAAAAGACACCATACATAAATTGGGGGAGTATACTAAACAACCAGACTACATTATATCATGACACATATCAATGCATCAAAGATATATAATGGTAGAAATGGTCTCTAGATTATAATGTAACCACACATTCACAGTTTATAACATAACCACATTTTGGTTTATAATGTGACCACTCACCCTTTGTTTATAATGGAACTATCCACCCTTAGTTTACAACATAATAATATTTCTTAGGATTATTACATAACAAAATTTCATTGGTTTATTACATAAACACAATCCCATTGGTTATAACTAAACCACCAATCACATTCTATAAAATATATAAATGTGTTCAATGAGATCGTAAAACGTTGATCATATCATCATGACATAACCTATGGAAAACAAAAGGGTTTCATTAAAATCACATAATTAGATAAGGATAATTCAACCAAATTATAAATTTGGATAATATCATAAGATCATATCCTTGGTTAATAATAAAAAATCTGAAAGGATGTTTAACATATATGGGAAATATTTTTTATAAAATCACTTAATGTACACTCTGAAAATGTTGACAAATCATTTCTTTTGTTTGGATAAATTTAAAAACCCAAATTCCTAGAAATTTTATAAAATATTTTCATTAAAAATAACTACAGAAACATATAAAATAGGATTAAAACAAATGATTGGTAATGTATTTGGGTAAATACATTCATGTGGTAACCTCAAATATGAAGACTTATGTTCATTATTTTGGTGAAAATTCACAAGTAACATTTGGAAAATGAATTGATGATAATATTTATAAAAAATATAATGAATGTAAAATTATATTTAAATTTACAATTAAAATAATATTATAATAGTAAAAAAATTATTTGAAAATATTTTAGAGAAATTTGATATGGAAGAGAAAATATTCTCGACCGAAGATATAAATAAATTCTTGTTTGCAAAAAAACATTTTTTGGTGTTTTGAGTAATTAAATTTATAAAATGATAGGAAAAATTTTCATATTTATATATAACTAAACTATAATAAAATATATGAGCTATAAGATATAAATATTATAAAATTACTAAAATATAATCTAAAACCAAAAAAAAATTGGGAATAAATATTAGATTATGATGTAAAGTCTTACCACATTGATAACATTTAAAACAAAGTGACGTTGAAGAATAGAATGTAAAATGGATTTATAAAATGTTTTAATATTTTTAAATTATTGATAAAATATATCACTAATATATTATATACACCAAAAAAATAAAACATGTGGTGAAATTGAATAAATCTCATGGAATGGAAAATGATTCATGAAATTTTTTATCCCAATATCAACACACATTGTATGTTCTATTATCCTCTTATATAATAAATTTAAATTTATTATAAATATATATCAAAACTATAGTCATACTTATAATACTATATATAGTTTAATTGTAACATCTTATAAACTATTCATTAACAACATTTTAATAAAATCATTATTCTAGGTGATAATTATTTCATTTTACATGCATTTTTCTATTTAGTATTTTCGGTCCTTAGACATTGATCATGGTCCCATGAAATTAAAAATTTTAATCATGTAATTTATATTTTTTTATTCAATAGTTTCATCATTATACAATATTACCTAATCATTCATGACATAAACATTATAACATCATTCATGTGGGAGGTAAAACCGACATAAAAAAGAGCATGTTACAAAAATCGAATCAGTAATGTCATGTTAAGGTATAATCATAATATAAATATTATATAAAATTATTCAATTCATAAGTAATTTATATATTAATTAAATGTAATTTTTGGACTATCCATAATATTTGGATTTTAAAAAAGAAATAAATTTCTCAACGAGATGGTAATATATACTGATGCATGAATGATAGTTCCTTTTTTTAATGAGAAAAATTAATATGTAGTATATAATATATTATCATTATAAATCATTATTAAATCATGAATATTAGATATATTAATTTAATATTTCACTATAACAATCTATGAGATGATGTTATGGAAAATGAATCACATCACCACATTGAGGTGGTAGTCTGCCTGTACGCATGATCGATACTTTCATTTTTTATTTGATTAAAATGGGGTGGAATATAATTTTCCTATAATAATAAATAAAATAATATTTTATTGATAATATTGAAATCCTTTTTTATGTATACAACATATTTTTTGGATGTTTATGGTTATATAATATTTAAATAATTCATGTAAGGAAATTACCTAATATTTGAGGGACCTCTATGGGGATACACATTAAGCGTTTCAAGATAGACATTGGAGAATACTGGAATCTCAATAATTATGAGAAGGAATCCAGAAATTTAATGGGGTAGGGATTCATTATCCCCACTTGGATAAATACCCATGGAGGTGTTGTCAATCAGGGTCTGAAAATTTAAAACAGCAATCACTTCGGATCTTGTTTCATCACTAAAAAACCACTCGTCTCTCTCCTTCCCATGTCATATAATAAATGACAAGTAAAAAATGAATGGGACATAAAAACAATACTTAATTCACCATTATGGAGATACATCTAATTATTATACCAAAAAAATCTGTTGATGTATGAAAACACACTAAATTGTGATGTAGTTCCATGTTCCAGAGTGGACTCACTGACCCTCCTGGTTTATAACCATTCACAATTTGAATGCTTATTAATATTTCAATTGATGTTTGATCACTACTTTTTTAGTTAATTATTCTTTTATCACTTTAATTAATAATTTTCACACCTCATTTGGTGCATCATGTGGCTTTAATTTCATCCACTTTTTGAATACCACTCTACCATCAAGATTAAGGGGAAATCCTTATAAGTTCTAACAACTTTGGAAATCACGCAACCTTTGCATTGAATGAATGAAACTCTACCAAATTATTCAAAAAAAATTGTGTTTATTCAGGATGATTTAAAATTCTTGAATTTGTTGATTTCATCTTGAATATATCATATTTTTTACAACATTTGGATTGTTTCAAAACTCACTTCATATTATATACACAAGTCCTTCTATGTAAGAAAATATTATCTGATTTGTTACTTCAGGTAAGAAATAGCTTCCTGTAGATATTAAATTATTCAGATCTGTGTAATTCATGTGGTTTTAGTATTCATAAATAATTGGTTATCCACATTTTTATAGACACGGTTGAACCTTTATTCAATAATTCTGTGCACCATTGAATCTACGTACAGCTTCCCTTGCGAGATTAGATTCAGTAAATTGATGTTTCTTTTAACGTACAACATGTATTGCGTCCATACATATATCTTGAATATTTTACAACATAGATAGTCAAAAATAATTCTAGAACTCCAAAAATAACCTTGTCAACCAGATTTTATGACATAATATTCCCAAAAACACTACAAAGTTACCTTAGAATATTTTTTCCCCAGTAATCCCCCCCAACTGGGTTTGTTGAAAACATTGCACCTTTTGATATCTCTCTAACGCTTCTATTTCCAAAAAGTTAAAAAAATTATTCAACAACCATATACTAAAATTTTCTTCTTGAGATTCAATATAGTAATAAAATAGTTTCCCAACACAATATATTATCCCACATGACCCAAGACGTTCATGAGAAACATGAGTATCATGAAAAGTTCCTCAATGAATAACTTTAATATTGATACCACTTAATGACCATATCTTGATACCAAATGTAACATATAACATGGAACAAATCAATAAAACCTTCTCTATCCACACATTGAAAACTACTATCATTACAAACTTTTATCATGATTTATCATTATTAAAATAATAGTATTAACATCATCAGATTTAAAACTACTTGAACTTTTCTCCCCCCTCATAATATTATCCCCCTATATTGATTAATATATTTCCTCCCCCCCCCCCATTTCTAATTAACATAATGGTAACTCATTTTTTGTTGCTACATTATAAAAAATAAAAAACATCGTATAAGGGAAAAATGAACCGTACCTAATAGAGAGGGGCCCATTATAAGACACCATCATCAAACATTACTTAATCTAGAGATAAGTTGATAATTTGATTTTTATTCACATAGAGGATCTTTTTAGGTTTAGATCATTATATAATTAGGTCATAACATAAATATAACATATTCAATATTACAATTAGACAGTTCTACTCACTATACTATTTTCATAAAACAAAAAAATCTTTATAATGAATTATAACATCATTTATTGTTTTAATAGAATAACTTTTACATGATATAATTATTGATTCTACTATCATATATATCCTATGAAAAAAATTTCTAAACTAGGTATTATCATAAAAATATCAATAAGGGATACATAAAGAATGAAATTTTTTAGTCTTGGGATAACAAGATTACCATGAATACATTATTATACTTCAAAACTATTAAACTTTAGGAAGTGGAAAATATACTTCACTGAATATATGCTAAATGATTAATATTTCTATTACCAAAATATTACCAAAATACCATAGAAAGAATCATATAACATATAAAGTTATCTTGGGACATAAACATACATAAATGGATTAACCATACAGTTGACTTCCACACATATCACTAACTGGAATAACAATACGGCTGACTTCCATACTTAATGCAATGGAGGTTATAACGTAACAAACTGCCCATGGTTAATCACAAAACCACCCTTCATTTGGTTTATCACATAACCACTCATCATTGGTTTATCACGTATACACCCATCAAATGTCCAAGTACCATTATATATTCATAACTGTAACATCCTAAGTAAATAAAGAATATGGAATATTCATATTTATATTTTTTAATTAAATATTAATTTTACATTCAAGGGGATTATATTTCACAAAGTTTACTCAACAAATTGCAATGGTTTACTTTGAAATCATATGTTTCACACAACATTATGTTATACAGAAAAATAAAATTATATTGTTATTATTTTAAATAGTGGTTAACGCCTAGATATTTTATTGGAAGAAATTAACAAATCAAACAAAAATATGAATAAACAAGTTTTTTAAATTTAATTTGTAGAAAATAATTTTTAGAGGCTTAAGAGAATAATAAATCCGAATTTAAGCATGATATACTCTAATAGATTTCAAAAGGTCGATTTTCTGCATTTTTATGGTGAACCCTTATTAAATCTAGATTTTTTCACTTTTATATATTAAATTTGAGAAATTTAACTTATTCTCAAGAATCATAAAATCAAAATTTACTTTAAGAAAAATATTAGTATTTTTCTAATAATGTTCAATTTTTATGAATAGTAAAAAATATTCCATTTAAATTCAAAACTACCTTTTAATATAACCTATTTAAATGATTATATTATAATTATAATTGTCTTTAAAATTTAATTAGATTATATTTTATTAATTTAATCCAATTTTGGTCTTATAAAGTAATTTTACTTTGAAATTAGACATAAACACATGTCAATCTTTTGGTAGTTTTTACTTCTTAAAAACATGCATTTTGGTTTTGACAATAGAATTAATTGTAAATTTATTTATGCAACTTCTGGGTTATGAATTTCGAAAAAATTGATTTCATATCTGGAACTAGGGGATCCCAATTATTTAAATAGGTAACTTTTATTTTTAAACATTATGAATAGTAATATCGGTAAATATTTTATTAACCAGTGTTAAAGGGTAAATCTGGAAAATAATGGTAAAAAATAATATTCTTATAATATTAAATTACTTTAAAACATATCATAACCCTATTGGTTGATACATGACCGACCATGGTCATCCTTGATATTATTTTTGGACCACATGGATCCACTTGTAAGTGAAAATGACATTTTATAAAAATTAATTTAACGTTAAGGAAAATTTAAAATCAAAATATATAATTTAGTAAATCAATTTTTATATGGGGTTATATATGTGATGTCTCCAACTATAAATATTAATTAAAAAATTAAAAATATTTCCTACATCCTATCAATTTATTTTAAATATCTAAACATTAAACATATAAATTTAATTATGTCAAAATGGTGATGTAGTGATTGCTTCATTAATAATTGATTCAAATAAATGATATTATAAATGTTATAATAATTTTTTTTTGATATTTTTAGGTCATCCACTAATTTTTTGGAATATATATAAATGTTATATTTGTATTAGAGAAGTATTTTGGAATCAATTAGGTTGTTATGGTTTTTTTAAAATCCATGATATGAATAGTATGAAAATTGACATAATGCATGTTCTAAAATAAAAATACTTTAATAAATATTATTAAATTCCAAAAAAAAAATATTAGCCCTAATGGTTATAAAAAGTCTATAATTATATTAATTCATCATTAATTAAATATTTTTCAGCTTTTGGTAAATATTTGGATTCTCAAAGTCTTAAATGCTTCATAAAACGATAAGAGTAAAAAAGGCTAAAATAAAAAAGATAAGGATTAATAAAATATTTAAAACCTGTCCAATTATTATTTGATAATTTTATTTCTACTTATATTCCTCTTATATTATAATTAAATGAGTTTTGGACCTTTTGAAACCAAAAAAATTATTATAAGACAATACAGTCAAACTTTCCAAAAATTTTCTTCCTCCCTCTTACTAAAAGCCACTACCTCTAACCCATTACACACACATATCAAACCCATTGGATCATCCAAACTCTGCTCCAATAATATACTAAAATTCATATATTCATAGTAAAATCTCTACCCTAAGAAGAAGGCAATTCAAGAAATCATTTTGGCTCAAATCAAAGAGAGTAACACGTATTAAGAGGTAGTGTCATCTCTAAAATTCATTTCCATTATTCGACTTCATCACTCCCTATTCTATAATTTGTCTTTTATTACATATAAACACTATTATACTCAATATAATATGTTATTTTTATGAGAATTATTTGATCTACACTCACACAGACCTCCAACTAATGTATCTAGAACATATTGTTTCTCTGGACGACGAACTATTGCCTTATGAAATGATGATTATTCAATTATCACATACCACCTATCATGGTGGAAATTATGTTGTAAATATATTTATATGTGATATATATTTTATTTATATTGTCTTTATTCATCTTTATTTTTCATTTTAATCATACCTTTATGCTTTCCATAATGCATAAATACGATAATTTCAATTGAGGAAGTGTGGACTACCGCCCCCTCAAAGTGATATGAATCATTCATGATATTCATAGAACATAAAAAATATAGAATTAATGAACTTATGTAACATATATAAAATATATATTATAATGTATTTATAATATACTGGTGTATCATTTGGTATTCATTCCATTAAAAATGGAAAAAATGGAAGTAGCGTATATGGGTTTGTACGGCTTAACGTCTCCATGAACGGTGCATTTTATTTTCATATATCTAAGTGAAATGAAATATTTTATTTACATATATAATATATATATATATTATATATATTATATATAAATCATTAATATAATTCTAGAGATAATGGACTTTTGACCACTTGGAAAATTTGTAATTATAATATGTTCATTTTTTACTCATGTTCTAAACAACGACAAAATGTCTGATAAGAACTCAAATAATTAAATAATTGTTATATAAAGTTAATAAGTGATATAAAAGGAGTAATAAAAATGAAAAAATTTATGAATCAAGTGGAAATTAACTTATGTTTATTATTCGGTAATATTAAGGGACATAAAAGACAAGTCAGACTTGTGGTATGGGAACTTCTTAACCCAATTTCTATTCCTTGAGTTAATATTATACTCTTCATTATGTCACTATATGATTATGTAAGAAATAAATTTTTGATCTTGTATCTTGTATTTATACATTAATTATGTATACTTATAGTGAATACACAAAATCATTCTATTTTATTTACCAAATTATCTTTATAAGAGAACATTTCACCCTCCTATTTTAGTCAAAGACTTATTTTATGTTATGTATGTTAATTTAAATTTTAAAATGTTCACATTTGTTCTTGTATATCCTTATTGATGTATATTTTATTTCCAAGGTATGAGGAACCCTTTATTCTCCTATCGACTCATTTTATGAATTTTTATGTGATGATGTAAAGAAGCCAAATTTCTCTAAGGAAACTTCTAAACCCAATTTCAATTCTTTGGGTTAAACTCATACTTCTTGATTATGTAACACTATGAATATATTTTAATGTCCTATTATTGTTTTACACTTAATATACACTTATATTTGGGTATATTTTTATTTTTCATACATAATTATGTCATTGGTTTATCCTTAATCCAGTGGTACAATCTTTGTAAGGGACTACGTCTCAATCTCTATCTATTCAGGATTATCTTCATATTGTGCACCTTTATTATCCTATAAGGTTTATATATAAATATTTTGATATTTTATATCAGGAATTTATATGTTCTCATAATATTTATATTTTTCTTTGATGTTATTATTTAATAATTTTTATTTAATATTTTATCAAGTGGTAAAAGATTCATTAACTAAAACATCATTTTAAAAGTTTTAATGATTTAATCTTCCCAATCCTTCTCTACCATGTCCATGTTTTAGAAGTGATTTTAAGGATTTATTTATATGGACAAGAGTGTTTTAAAGTGTAAATTCATTTCTAATGTTTTAGAGTGGTGTGGGACACATTTATTCAAAACTCATCTTTTTGAATGTTTTATATGCTTTGATTGTGTCAATATATTAACGAGATATCTTGTGAATGCAATGTGGAAATGTTTTCTTTCTTTTATGCTTATTTTATGTGTTATGAATATGTTATGTTTCTTGGGAATTTTTTAAATATACGGGTTGTTCCATGATAAACCTTGGGCAGGTGAGTCCAAGATAGCCCTCCAATGCATTGGGTAACATGACGGAGGAAAACATTAATCTATCTCCTAAGAGAATTAGGGAATATACTATTATGGTTAATCCAAATGTAACTCCATATGTGGCTCTAAAATATAAAATGTATGTATATTATGAAGTCTACAAGTTCCCTTTATGATTTATGATTTCGATGTGTTATTCATAAATCTTACGATTTCATGAGGTATGTTAAAGATATTGTGTTTTTTATTTATTGATGGACTAATGTTTTAATTATTTATTTTATAACCCTTAATAATATTTTTATGCTCATCCCATGTTTTTTAAATGTTTTCCAAAGGGTATAAGGAAGTGTAAGTGGAAGTAATAATTAAAAAATATTTATATCAAGAAAATAATTCTTTTTTATAATAGTTTTATTGTATGAAAAAATATAGATACTATGTAGTAGTGTGTACTTGTAATATTTGAAATGTACTTTATATTTTATGACCTAATTCTCTAAATATATAAACCTGAAAATATATTAATCATGAATTATTAACTTAATTCATGATTAAGTAATGTTTTAAGGATGGGGACTTATAGTTGGTATCAGAGGACGGTTTAGAAAACTTTAGGGATTGGGAGTTTTTCTAGACACATGGTTAGTCTATATGTCTAAACTTTATGTTAAATCCTTATTTTGAAACTTTTCCAGATAAATGAAAGTCTATTAGAAATAGAAGGAGGAGGATCTCAAATTACATTCCTATCTCTTCCTGATGACATTCTTGTAATAATTATTACAATGTCATGTCCAGACGACTCTGAAATATTTTCTAACAAATAACCCACTTGTAAGCCATTATTTAAGATATCAATCACCTCCATTATACTTTGATACCATCATGGATCATAGGATGTATTTAATCAGATACTATTTTCCCAATATTCTAATATTTTCAAGAAAGGTAAATACTATCAAGGTATTCTCAAATATTTTACCTTATCACAAGATGTTTTAGTATATTATGATTTTGAAAAAGACGTCGAAGAAGGAGACACTTGCGCAACCTATTAATATTTTCTTTTAAATTATAGTCTTTCATCACATATTTATGGTATTCTAAAAGGACAATTGATTTAATGTTTCAACACGAACTCAGTGATATTTTTTTATAAATAGAATGTTTTATCAGAAGTTTTTAAATTATATGTCGTACATGATTATTTTCTAAAACTATTTTTTTTTGTGGACACTCATATAACCAAAGTCCTGTGAGGTGTATTTAGATAACGAAAAAGATGATCTTGAAGGATCTATAAATAATTGTTTCAATGCATGTAATATCTATCTACAAGAACATGATGACAATAAAACTAGGTGGAATCTATGATTAAGGTACAATGTTCTTTATTTTGGAATAGTATTATTTTATAGAGGTAAAGAAATGTCAATATATATAAGATATCATGAATTAAGATATTCAGGTCATAATGAGTTCGGAATAAAATGAGAGGTATAATACAACCATTGATGTAAAATCATGTTACATTTATTTTTGAAATTTATAATAAAGGATAACACGCAAGATGGGGGAAAACATGTTGGGTCTGGCAAGGCCCCAGGAATAAAACTCACAACTAAAGGGTGACAAGGACGTATCACCTAACACTAGCCTACATGAGGTCACTGGTTAGTATGACTTATTATTTTTAGTTAAATGATTATATTGATAATGAATAATTTGATTTGGTATCTTATGTTCTATCAAATACATATCCTTAGTATAGAAAAATGATTTGGTGATAAAGTGATAAGGGTTATTTTGGAATACATTTTCGCTTTTATGAACACTATATACCTAATAAATATAGAATACTTTGGGATTTCATTTATGGATTAATGGTTGAAATTTTATTTTTGAAGAATCTATGTTTTTATTGGGGAAATATGGAGATTTGGGTTATTTATAGATATAATAAACCTATCCTATAGAATATGTGATTTTTTTAATTACACTTTAGTATGAGACTTTAATAGTAGTAGTTGTTATTTGTTGATAAATGCTAATTTTTATATTGCAAGACTATTTGATTAAATTCTCTTGAGTTTTTTGGTTTCAATCATAGTTTAGATTATATTGAATTGTTTTAAGAACAATTGTTTATTTAATGGTCTTTGTTAATCGTTTGGTATTGTTTGTTCAATTTTGGAGATTAAGAGTGGTATTTATTTTTATAAAGGATTATCATTTTTGGGGATTATATGATCATGTACTAAACATTTTTATTTTTGGTTAATTTCCAAATATAGGGGAAATATATAGTTCATCTTTTTTGTATTATATGATTCTCTAGAAGGTGATTATAGCTCTTTAGTTGTGACCATGTTATCTTGAATACACGTTAGTTGGAGAAAAGATGAGTTTGTGGTAGAAATTTGTTAATGGATGAAACACTACTTGAAAAAGTAATTATATTTCTTTATTTCCTTATTCAATCTCATAAATAAATTCTACAACATTATGAAAGGTAAAATAAAACAAAAAAAATGTTGTTTGTTTAATTTTCTTATAGGGGAATCAAATACCATTTAACATATCACATGTTTGGCATTTTTTGGTGGTTACCTTTCTCCTGGTCATGTTTTCTATCACCCTCCATCAAAACATGATAGTTAGTTTCTCCTCTATATCCATGTTTTCATGGAATCCTACTATGTGTTATCTTTGTTTACCTTTTTACTTTTCTTTCATTCTTGAAATATGATAGTTTTATTGATTCTTTTTCTTGTGTTGTACTTTTAATAATGTTTCGGAGCCCAATTTTACAATTTCGATGATGCAATTCCCAAATGGGGGGATGGATGTAACATCGAAAGTAAATAAAGAATATAAAATTTTCATATATATAGTTGTGAATTAAATATTACTTTTTTAAGGGGATTCTATGTCTTATAGCACACTAAAAATGCAACAATGGGTTTCTTTTGAAATCTTACATTACACACAACATTGAGATATACCGGAAAATACTATAATATTACTATTATTTGAAATGGATGTTATAGCCAAGCCATTGTATTGGTGGGAATAAATATAACTAACTAAAATATGATTACACATGTTTCTCAAATGTTTTTAATTTTATCCAGTATATTTTATAGACATCAAATAAGAATTAATCTAATTTTAAGCAATAAATACTCTAATATTCATTAAAATTTCGATTTTCTGCTTTTTAATGGAGAAACCTTTTTAAATATAGTTTTTTATGATTTAATATATTTAATATGACAAAATAAACTTCTTATTTAGAATCAAGAAATCAAAATTTACTTTGGGTAAAATTTTGTTATTTTTTTAAAAATGTTAATTTTTTTATGAATAGTGAAAATTACTGCATTTTAATTCAAACTGCCTTTTAATATAATATGTTTTTATTAGAATATACTTTTTATTATTTTTAAATTTTAATTAGATAATATTTTTATAGTTTATTCCAATCTTGGTCTTTTAAATAATTAAACTTTGAAATTGGACATAAACTCATGTCAATCTTTGGGTAGTTTTTACTTCTTGAAAACACGCTTCTTAATGTTGACAATGGGAATTAATTTTAAATTAATTTCTAAAACTTATATGTTTTGAATTTTTAAATAAATATTCCATATTTGGAGTCATGATTTTCAAATTTTGGTAATAGATAACTTTTATTTCTAGACATTGTGAATAACAACTTCAGTAAATATTCCATTTACCGTGGTTAAATGGTAAATCTGGTAAATAAGGGTTACAAAATAATATTATAATAATATTAAATTACCCAAAATAGTTCCATAACCCTATTTAATGAAACATTTCTGACCATGGGTATCCTTAAATCTACTTTGGTACCCCATGGAGCTACTTGTAAGTGAAAATGACATTTTATAAAAGTTAATTTATTTTTAAGGAAAACGTAACATAACCGTATATATTTTATTAAAACAATTTTTAAAAGGGGTTATATAAGTGATATTTTCTACTATAAATAATAATTATATATCCAAAAATATTTCCTATATCATGGTGTTTTATCAATAATTTTTAGAAATTAAATTAATAAATTTAATTATCACACAACGGTGATGCAGTGATTGCTTCTTTAATAAAGAATTAAAATAAATGATATTATAAATGTTAAAAAAAAATTAATTTTGTTATTTTTATATCAAGAAATAATTTTTTGGATAATAGTTACATGTTATATTTGTATTTATGAAGCTTTTTTGAATATATCAGGTTGTTATGGATTTTTAAAAATTCATGGTATGAATAGTGTCAAAAATGACCTAATCCATATTTTAAAATATAAAATATTTTATTAAATATAATAAAGTTACCAAAAATATATAAGATTTGTCCAAATGGTTATAATAAGTCTAAAATTTTATTAATTACTCTTTAATTATATATTTTTAATATTTTAGTAAATATTTTGATTCTCAGCATGTTAAATGCTTGATAAAATGGGAAGAGTAAAAAGGGATTAAATAAAAAATATAAGGATTAAAATATATCCAAAACCAATATAATTCTTATTGGATGATTTTATTTTGACTTATATTCATCCTATATTATAATTTAATTAGTTGTTTACCTTTTTAATCATAAAATGTTTTTATAATAAAATAATACATTCAAACATTCATAAAGAGAACCACCTCCCTCTTATAAATGGCCACCAACTCTAACCCATTACACACACCTCTTGTAATGCCCTGACCCCTCTAGACAAGATCTAGTGCATTAATAATTACATTTTCATGGTTATACAGAATTAAATCTCTAATAAATGGTCTATATAATAGTCTTGTATAAACAAGATTCATAGATGTTACTCAAATTACATTTGAAAAGGATACAAGATACAATACATAACAAAAATTAAAAATTGCATCCCAAGAAAATAAATATGTGATCTCCTCCTCATAACCTTCTTAAGGAAAACAAAAGAAACATGTGATATCAAATTCTTAGTGTGGGTCACGAATAGCGGAAGCATGAATCAATATCAACTAAATCATAAAAAACATGGCATAATCAATATGGCATGGTGAATAAATGAAAAACACATGCCATTAATAAATTTGGAATGAACCTGCATCCATAGATTTTTCCACAGTGAAACCCTCAAGGATAGTAATAACTAATAATGAATAAAAAGAATTCTTATTATTTTTATATCATGTATCTAGAACATGATACCATAATACCGTTAAAATAGTTTTGTTTTGTGGGTAGAAACTTGTCTGACTTTTAAAAAAACAAACTTGCAGTGTTTTTCGCCAACTGATTTGTCTCATGAGACATGTCGATGCATCGAGGGGCTATAGTGGGCCCCACCCACAGTTTAAAGTTGAAAATATTACTTATATATAAATTTAATATGAGTATAATATTCCTTTTCAATATCTGTATAGAGTAGAGAATATTGATTCATTAATATTTTTATAATTAAAATAACTTTCCTAATAAACACTATATATAAATGGGTATACGGCTTAACACAATAATAATATCCATGAAACCAGAATATTGATATATAATATATATAAAATTTCAAATAAAAAATAATATCAAAAGAAAATTTGATACACCACATAAGAAATACTAAGTGCACAGTCCCATGTAACTGACAATGAAATGGAATAATTGATGAACAATTGAAATCTCATATAAATGAAAGTGAGATTAGAAACCCCTTACCTTATGCTCGAGGGTGTTCTTGGTTTGTTTTAATAATCTGAATTATCATATTTAGCTTCATTAATTAGTAATTCCATATCCTCATAATCATTTAATTGATTTAGTATAACCATATTAGGTTCATTCCTGGCCATTTTTATGGGTTTAATAGGTTGAATTTTATTGTTTTGGAAGCATTTTCTTCTTTGGTTTTCATGATCCTTATAAAGGTATTCATGAGTGGAAGATTGTTTGAAATGTTGTTAAAAATCAAAAATTGTTAATATATCTTATTAATTAACTTAAAGATATATAAATTCTCATATAATGATTTTGGTTTTATACCATGATGACAATTCATTTGTTAAAAGTTAATTACAATGTTTGAATTAACTTGGTAGTTTTGTTCATAATGAACTTATTTTATAATATTATTTTTTATTATGACTATGTAAGGACTAAAGATCATTGAATAAGGTAAAATAAATTTATTATGATCTGGTTCAACCATTAAAAATGTTTCATGGCCAGTGTTGAAAATATTAATAGAAATTGAGAATTTGTCGTCCGTGAATATGATTATTTAACGCATCTCTGACTGTGTTTTAGTATTAGAGGAGGGGGTAATAGATATGATGATGAATTATTAAACTAGATTAATAAAATTCTAGTTCATGTAATTTAATGTACTTATCATAGAATTTTTATAATGGTATATCTGGAAAGAAGTAGAAACTAAAGGAACTCAAAATAGAGGAAAATTGTGGAATCTCTCATGATAATTCAACAGCTTAACAGCGCCACATTAAATTTTATAAAAATATTGATGATAGAAAGGGGTTATCTCATAACACATACATAATATGTACAGAAATTGGAATATTTAATTACATATCCCAACATAATCCAATTGAAAATAAAACATATAACATAAAATGAAATCTTTAAGAAAAAGAAGGGTGGTATATTTCGTGACCTTGAAGTGTAATTCCCAAAACATGAAGGTTGTGACCTCAGGGGATTGAGGACCACTTTAGAAGATTCATAGGGAAGTAAAACTACCATATATTTGAGTATTATGGATTTTTAATGAATGAAAACTAAGTTATGAGTGGGTATTTATAGTAATTATGAGGGAGTTTTTTATTAATTAAAAGAGACACCTCATTAGTGGTTTTTGAAACACCATGGGTTTCTCGATGGTATTTTCCCACGGTTTTGGACACTTGGGACACCACATGTCATATGTTATTATACACTAGTTGAACATCCTTTTTTATTAATTACTATATCATTATGATGTCATTAAACTACAGAAAACTCAAAACTAAATTTTTATAATTCACAAAAATGTCATGTATTTTAGAAAAAACCAAAAAATTCACCCTAACCATTTTTCTATTTGTAGAATTAAAAAATAAACTCCATTTTTTTAAAAATATTATCTGAATATTATTAAATTAATTTTTAAATAAAATCATAGTTTATTCCAAAAATAACAATTTTAAAGGTATAATTAGGTTCATATCACATTTAAAAAATAATTAAAATATAATTATATTATTACCATAAGAAAATAAATTATTATCATTATCTACTATTCAGAAGGATCATATTACTATTCATAAAGGTATTCTTACATTCATCAAAAATCAAGTTGTTTCTATCAGACTCAAAAAGAATTTTTGGTTACAACTCTAGATGACCATTTTTTAAAATTCAAAACCTAGAAGTGGAAAATTTATGTTTTTTGGTTAATTTATAACTATCTCCTAAATAACAAAGTGTAGTTATAAAGGAACATGGTGCTATATAAAATATAACCTATGAATAGAATATATTTAAGTGAATCAGACCATAAGATGTTTGGGGTTCTTATACCACTCAAGGCCCTTGGCTTATCCAATCTCTACTCCAAGAATCTCCCAACATCCCCATCTTCCTCCTAAAATCATTTCCCAACGAATAAAGAAATTTGAGAAATCCATTTGGCTCAAATCAAAGAGAGTTACACGTTTTAAAATGTAGAATATTCTCTAAAATTCCATTCCATTATTATACTTCTTCACTCCATATTCTATTATTTTTCATTGATTACTGTAAAACACCAGTATACTAAATATACTAGTATTTTTTCATTATAATGACTCTAACTACACACACACACACACCTCCATCTAATGGATTTAGAACATACTGTTTCCACGGATAGCTATCTACTACCTCATGAAACGATGAGTGTTCAATTCTCTCTTACCACCTCTCATAGTGGACATTATTATGGAACTATATTTATATGTGATATATATTATATTTATATTTTCTTTATTACACTTCATTTTCTTTTAAGACATACCTTTATGCTTTCCATAATGCGTAAATATGATAATTCCATTTGAGGAAGTGCGGACTACCGCCCCCTCAAAGTTATATGACTCGTTCATGATATAAATTGATGGTATCAATTATGTAATTAATGAAAATATGTAAAATATATAACATAGTTATTATACTATATTTATAATATACCTATGAACAATTTGGATTTCATTCCTTTAAAAATGAAAAAATAAGAACTTAAAGTAGTGTTCTTGCGTACGTACGGCTTACCGTCTCCATGAAAAATGCATTTCATTTTAATATATCAAATGATATGGAATGTTCTAAATACATATATACTATATATATATGATATCTAAATCATTAATATAATTTTGTTGATAATGAAATTATCACCACATAGAAAATTTTTAATTATAAAATGTTATTTTTTTTACTCAAGTTCCGAACATTGATAAAATGTTTGATACAAACTCAAATAATTAACAAATTATTATAGCAAGGTTTTAATTGATATAAAAGGAATAATAAATATGAAAAGGGTTCTGAAGCATGAAAAAAATTTACTTAAGATTATAATTCAGGAAGAATAAGAAACATACAAGACAAGTTTAATTAAGAAAATGGAACTTCATAACCTAATTTCTATTTTTTGAGTTAATATTATACTTTTTATTATGTCATGTAATGATTATGTATGAAATGAATTTTTATGTCCTATATTGTATTCATACATTAAATATAATTACTTATATTTAATACACATAATCATTCTACTTTATTTAAATATGATATTCATAAGGGATCCTTTAACCTTCCTCTTTTAGTTGATAACTTATTTTATGATATGTATTTTAATTTAAATTTTCAAATGTTGGGTTATGTTATTATATATCCTTTTTCTATCCATTTTATGTCCAAGTGATGAGGGACCTTTTTTCTCTCAACAACTCTTTTTCTAAATTTTTAAGTGACGTTGTTAGACTGCTGAATTTTTTTATGGTAACTTCTTAACCCAATTACAATTCTTTGGGTTAATCTTCTACTTCTTGATTATGTTGTACTATGAATATGTGTGAATGGACTCAGATTTTTTTGAAATTAATGTACACATATATTTCTTGTATTAATATTTTTCACACATAATTATTTCATTGATTTTCCCTTAATCTAATTGTACAATCTTTGTAAGGGACTTCATATCCATCTCCATTAATTAAGGAATATCTTTATATTATGAACCTTTATTATCCCATAAAGTGTATATACAACCATTTTGACATTTTATATCATTAATATATATATTATCATGATATTTTTTTTCTTTTATGTTATTCTATAATGATTTTTATTCAAGAGTTTCTCAAGTGGTAAAGGATTATTTAACTAAAAAATCATTCTAAATGTTTTAAAGACTTAATCTTCTAAATCCTTCTCTTTCATGTCCATGTTTCAGAAACGATTTTAAGGATTTAATTACATAGACATTAGTGTTATAAAGTTTAAATTCCTTTCAAATGTTTCAGAGTGATATGAGACACTTTGATTCAAAACTCTTATTTTTGTATGTTTTAAATGATTTGATTATGTTAATATATTGAAAAGATATCTTGTGAATGATATGTGGAAATTTTATCTTTAAATTAAGCTTATTTTAGGTGTTATGAATATTTTATGGTTCTTGTGAATTGTTTACATATATGGGTGTTTCCATGATAAACCTAGGGCTGGTGAGCCCGAGATAGCTCTCCAATGCATTTGGTAACGTGACGGAGGTAAATGTAATGGTTTCTCCTAAGATAAATATATTGTGATGGGTTTTCCAAATGTAACTCCCTACATAGATAGGAAATCTACAATGTAAGTTTGTTATAGATTTAACAAGTTATTTTTATGATTTATGATTTCTATGTTTTATTCATAAATCCTATGATTTCATGAGATATGTCAAAGAGATTATGTTTTGTATGTATTGATGGACTAATGTTTTATTTATTTATTTTTTTCATTACTGATAATTTTATGCTCATCTCATTTCTTGAAATTCATTCCCAGGGTATACCGATGGGTAAGAGAAATGAAGAATTCTAGAAGATTTATTTCAAGATAATAATTCTTATTTACTTTTAAGAGTTTTTATTTTATTATAACAATAGATACTGAGTAGAAGTGTATACATGTAATATTTGAGATGTAATGTATATGTTATGACCTAATTCTCTAAAGCTATAAACCTAAAAATCTCCTCATTGTGAAATAATAACTTAATTCAATATTAGGTAATGTTTATGGCTGGGTCCTTACAACAAAACATAAAATATTTCAAAAATCAACATTTCAATAATAATATTTCATTTTCAATCACAAGAAATCATTTTATGATATTGGAATACTCCACCCATTTCAAAAACTATTTTCAATACCAAAACACCCAAAAATTGAATAAGGTATTTCTTTTCCTTCTAAAAACATTATGTCTTATAGAGGAATCCAAATAATGATTACGGCGGTGGAGAGGTCATTAACACTGCATATGTTAAAAATATTCTTTTTTTTTCATTTAGAAAAATGATTCCTAAATAAATATTCCTAATGAATGAAAGTAAAAGTGAATGGGTTTTATTATACACCATTTAAAAGAAGGATGTGTATGATATCAAAATATTCCTCAATGAAAGGATATTGAGATGAAGTCCATTACAAATACCATATAAATGACATAAGTATTTAACCATGGGGTGATTATGGGTAGAAACAGTATATCCACAAAAAGGGAAGTGGAAATTAAAAGTTAAATAAATAAATAGTGGGTACACACGTAATATTGTATCAAAATAATAAATTAAGTATGCATAAAATCCAATGAGAGGAAATTTAGTTAAAAATTTCCTTAAAAAAATTTGGCATCCTTACAACGTCACATAAAAATTCAGTAAATGAGTTGATGAGAGAGAAAATGGTCTCTCATCATTTAGACATAAAATATTTATAAATAAATATATAGAATCACATACCCAAACATACTAAAATGAAAATTAAAAGAAATAACATAAAATAAGTCATTTAATAACAGACGAGGGTGAAAGGTTCCCTTACCTTGAGTTTGATTTGTCATGTATGTTCCTTATTCTTTCTCTTAAAATATATCACTCCCTTTAATTTGATCCAAAAGGATTTCATGAATTTAATTATGCCTATGTTAAGTATTATAGGAGGAATAGAGGGATGTGGGAGCTTCATTGGGTAGATTTTTGGATGAGCCAAGGGACTTGAGAGCTATGATTAAATGGGTAGGGCTTGTGCCCTTTAATAAGTGAGGGGAGGGGAACTTTAGGAAGGCATTCAAAAATTATTTTTTTATATAAACATTATCAATTTTAAATGGTCCCAAAGGGAATATTATAAAATATAAGATTATTTTTGGTTAAAAACCTCTCAACCATTAGGATTTAGACAAGTCTATGTCCAAAATTTAACCTTACCATTTAGCTTTAACCCTTAGTTATCTAATTTTACACTTACCATGTCTTCTTGTATATTCATACTTTATGGATTATAAAGATATTATAAAATTTAAATAGAACCTAATGTGGATAATTAACAAAATGTTAAACATTTTATAAGTTATTTGGCCAAATAATATAATTTTAGGATTAATATATCATTTAACAAAATAGTATTTGTTTCAAAAACTCATTTTTGTCAATTTTTACACTATTCACAAATTGATTTTTTTTAGATCCATAACAAATTGATTCTTTAAAAAACATCATTAATTAAAATATAAATATCTATACTCATCCCTAAAATTAGTTTATGGCATACAATGTTTCAAAATAAATTTATTTTAATATTTATAATCTCATTTTTTTAAATCATCCATTTATAATGTAATCACTACATCCTCATTGTGTCACAAATAAATTTATTTATTTGATCTCAAAAAACAATAAATAAAATACCCAGATTTAGTAAAACTCTTATCTTTATAATTAATATTTATAGTCGAAACTATCACTTATATAACCCCATATAGAAATTGTTTTACAAAAAGATACATGTCTTTGTTATATTTCCCTTTACATTAAATTAATTTTTATAAAATGTCATTTTCACATCCAACTGGTACCATGGGGTCCCAAAATCAACCCAAGGATGAACATGGTCGTAAATATCACATATATTAGGATTTGGACATGTTTTATCATATTTTAGTATTATTATAATATTATTTTGTTACCCTTATTTACCAGATTTACCCTTTAACCATGGTAAATTAAACAATTATTGAAGTTACTATTCAAAATGTATAAAAATAAAAATGTACCTATTTACACAATCTAGACCTCCTGATTCCAAATATAGAATCCATTTTTCAAAATTCAAAATACAGAATTGGAAGAAATTAATTTAAAATTGATTCCTATTATCAAAACCAAAAAGATAGTTTTTAAGAAGTAATAACTATCAAAACATTGACTTGTGTTTAAGTCCAATTTAAAACTAAAACTAATTCTAATGAAATAGTTTTATTAAATGATAAAATTATAATCTAATTAAACTTTAAAAACAATTAAAATAATAATATGACTATATAATTAAATTAGATGAAAAGGCAATTTTGAAATAAAATGCAGTATTTTTCACTAATCATTAAAAGATGAACTTTATTAGAAAAATACCAAAATTTCATAAAAAGTAAATATTGATGTCCCAATTATAAATAATAATTTTATTTTGTCAAATAGAACATATAAAAGTGATAAAAACTAAATTTTAAAAGGGTTCTATATCAAAAGGCTGTAAAACTATATTTTTAGAAAAAATACTTCTTTTATATAAAAAAATGAATTTATTCTTTTTTCATAACTAGAAAACATATAATATAAATTTAAAACATTTCATTTAATATATATAATATATTTATTATTAAATTAAAATCCATAAATAGTGATATGAAAGCACCATTATACTCTTTTAAATAGGTTTTCATAAAAACACATCCTTTACATTCAATTGTTTTTTTAGTTACATTTCTAAAAAATATGGTATCTAATGAATATTTATTTAAACTTATGTGAACCATATTTCAAATTTTATTTGATACTATTCATTACCTCTATTCCAATAGCTAGGCGTTAACTACCATTTAAAATAATAATTTTATTATTGTATTTTATTTCAGTAAAACCCAATGTTGTGTGCAACGTAAGATTTTGGATAAACCCATTTTTATGTTTCCAGTACACTTTCAGAATAAGTGTACACTTTAACACAAAATTAATATCTTACTCATAAGTATTAAAATATACCCAAAATTATTATTCTAAAAATACATGGGTCGTTACATACTTCTCCCTTTTCAAAATTGCATCTTCGCAATTTTAAAATTAGTATTGGAAACTTCATTGAATGTCCCACATTAGAAATAGAGTCAATAAACATATCACTTTTAAATAAAGAAAGTGGAGTAAAAAGGTCACCCAAGATAACAAATAATTGGATTCCATGTAGGAAAACATGGATCTGGAAGAGAAAATAATTTCCATGTTCTAATGGAGAGTGGTAGAAAACATTTTCTAGAGAATGTTGACTACTAGAAAACCATAAACATATGATGAGTTAAATGGTATTTGATTCCCGAGTAGGAAAAGTGAACAGAAAAAGTTTTTGTTTTAAGTTCCTTCTAAAAAAATTTGAGGAATTTATTTATATGGTTGACTAATAACATAATTAAATATACTTAGTTTTCATGTAGAGCTTCATCCTTTTATAAATTTATACCAAAAACTAATCTTTTCTTAAAATAATGAGTATTCATGATGACATTGTCATGCCTAAAGCACTAAAATAAACTTCACGAGAATCACGTGACCCACAAAAGATTAACAATATATTTTCCATGACATTAAAAATTAACCAAAACCAAAATAGTAAGTATGATATTAGATAATCACAAAAAATGGTCATCCATTATAAAAATAAATACTTATCTTAATATCCAAAATTCAAAAAATAGTACCAAATTTTCTACAAATACTATTCAATACACAATTTTTTGTAAAATTATTTAATATATTCCAAACTATGAATTAAATCCCAAATCTCAGAAGAATTTGATCACACAGTCTTCCATGATAAAACATAACATTTATCACCAAATAACATCTACTACTCTTAATGTATCATACTTAAATTTAATTAAACTAATCACATATTATCAAAATTGGTTAATCATTTCCATAACTAAACCAAATCGTTGTAAGTCCATAACAAAACATATATTCTTCCAAAATAAAATTCAACCAAAACTCATAAAATTAAATCCCATATTATTCTATTTTACTTAGGTATATAGTTTCCCAAAATATAAAATGTCTCACAAAATTACCTTTATCTCTTAATCAGTAAATCAGTTTACAATACTAAGGATGTCCAATTAATAAAACATAAGTTCCCAAAATTAACTTATTCTTAATCCATAAAATCAGTTATCTAAAAATAATAAGTCTTATTAACAAGGGACTTCTCATTGGCCAGTGGTAGGCGATGCCCCCTGTCACCCATCGGTTATGGGTTCAATTCTTATGGCCTTACCGAACGCGACGAGTTGTCACTCATCATACAAGTATTCCATTTTATAAAACTCAAAAATAACCACAAAATGTTTTAATGTCAATGGATGTCTTATACCTATAGTTTTAATCCTTACTCATTAAGACATCAACATCTTAATAAAATAAGTCTTATATATATTTTTATTATATTTATTTCACCTACATATTATAAAATAAAACTATTCTCAATAGAATGAACATCATACCTTGATCATGGGGTCCACATGGTTTCATTGTCATCTTTTCCACATAGGTAAAAGGACCATTCATTTAAATAATGATTTAGATATCCTTCAAAATCATTTTCTTCATTCATCCAAATACACCATGTACAACTTGGGTCATATGGGCGTTCATAGAAAAATTATTTTGGAAAATAATCATGTAGGACATATAATTTCAAAACATTTGATAAAACATTATTTTTATAAAATAGTCCGATCGTGTTTGAGTTGAAGATTTATATCAATGGTCCTTTTAAAATTTCATAAATATGTGTTCATAGATAATATTTAAAAATCAAATATAAATAGGTTGTATAAGGGTCTCCTTCTTCAGCACCTTTTTCGAAATAATAATATCCTTCAAATTATTTTGATAAGGTAAAATATTTGAAATGCCCTTGATAGTATTTACCACTCTTGAAAATATGAGAATATTGATAAAATATGATTTGATAAAATACAACCCATGATCCACGATAGTATCGAGGTATAGTGCTGGTTTTTGATATCACAAACAACTTCTTGCAAGTGATTATTATGTTATAAAAAAAGTTTCATAGTAATCTGAACGCGACTTTGCAATAGTTATTGCATGAATTTCATCAGGAAGAGATAGGATTGTTATTTGAGGTCATCCTCCTTCCATTTTTAACCACCCTTCCTTGATCTGAAATAGTTATAAACCAATGATTTAATGGAATGAATAGACATTGGAACTAACCATGTGTTTAATGAATTCTCCTAATCCCTAATGTTTTCTAAACCCTTCCTCTGATACCAACTATAAGACCCCACCCTTAAACATCACTTAATCTAGAGATAAGTGGATAATTTGTCTTTAATTCCCAATAATGATCGTTTCAGATTTAGATATTTTGAGAATTAGGTCATAACATATGAATAACATCGGGAATATTATAAGTAGACACTACTACTCACTATCCATTTTTATAATATAAAAAACTCATTAAAACAAAATGTGACATCATTTCATGTTTTAACAACATAACATTTCCTTGATCCCATCCATGACTCTATTATTATTTATGTCCTGTGGAAAACATTTCAAAAATTCAGATGAGCATAAAAACATTAGTAATGGATACATAAAAAAAGAAAACTATTATTCTCGGGATAACATGAAAACCATGAATACGTTATTATAAAGTCAAACATTTCATTGATAATAATTGGTAAATATAAATCACTGAATATAATCTCATTACATACCCTTTATATAACCAGAATATTACCACATGACCATAGAGTATTACATATAACATATATAGGTAACATATGATATAAACATACTTAAATAGAATAACCATACGTTCAACTTACACACATAGCACTAAAAGGAGTATCCATACAGCCAACATCCATACCCAATGAATTAGAGGTTATAATGTAACCACCCGTCCTTGGATTATCACAGAACCACTCATAATTTAGTGTATCACATAACCACCCATCATTGGTTTATCACGTAACCACCCGTAAATTGTTTAAATACAATTATATAATCATAACACATAAAATATTGAAAATATAATCATTTCACTAATAATATTTCATTTGAAATAAAAAAAATCATTTCAAGATATTTAAATAATAAAGTTATTTAAAAAATCAATTGTCAATTCAAAAACACAAAAAAATAGAATAACATATTTATATTCATTTTAAAATCATTAAGGCTTAAAAACCAATCCAAATAATGATTATGGTGGTGGAGAGGTCATTATCACTGGATATGATAAAAACCTTCCTTTTCTCATTTTTTAAAATGACTTGTAGAAAAAAGATTACCATTGAATGAAAGTAAAATTAAAAGGGGTTTATTATACATCGCGTAAAATAATTAGGTATATATTATTAAAATATGCCTCAATTAAAGGATATTTATACAATGTCTTTTATAATGATTGTATAAATGGAATTAAAATTTATCAATGGGAAGATTATGTTTAGCAATAGTATATTCACACAAAGTGAAGTAGAAAATAAAATATAAATAAATAAATAGTTATTCCACATATAATCTCGGAATAATATAATCAATTAATTATGGATAAAAATCAATGAGAGGATATTTAGTTTAGAAATTCCATTACAAAAATACGACAGCCTAACGATATCACTTAAAATTTCAGAAAATGTGTTGATCTAGGCAAAAATGGTCTCTCATTATTTGTCCATAAAATGAATATGAATAAGAATGTAAAATCACATACCAGAACATAAGAAAAATTAAATTAAAATAAATAACATAGAAAAGTTTCTGACTAAAATAGAAAGGTCAAAGGTTCCCTGAACTTCAGTCTGATTCGTTGTGTATCTTCATTGTTCTTCCTCTTAAAATTTTTCACTCCCTTTGATTTGGGTCAAAAGGATTTCTTGATTTCCCTTCTACCTAAGATAAGGATTATAAAAGGAAGTGAGGGATGTTGGGAGATTATTTGGGCTATGGTTGGATGAGACAAGGGGCTTTATAGGTGTGATTAAATTGGTAGGGTAGATGTGGTTTTATAAGAGAGAGAGGAGGAGAACATTAGGAAGGTATTGAAATATTATTTTATTAAAAAACTATTTTCGGTTTCAAATAGTCCCAAAATCATTTATTTCAATGTTAAGCTATTTTTTGGTCGAAAATTTCTCAACCAATAGGTTTTAGACATGTTTTGGTCCCAAATATATCCTTACCATTTAGCATTAACCCTTAGTTAACTAATTTGACTCTTACAATGTCTTCTTGTATATTAATACTATATGGTTTATATATTAACAATAAAATGCTGAAAGAACCTCGGTGGTTAAATAATGACATTTTAATCATTATCTAAGTAATTTGGCTGAATATCAGATTCTTAAGACAACTATATCATTTAATAAAATATTATTTGTTTTAAAAACTCATTTATGTCAATTTTTATACTTTTCATATCATGACTTTTCAAAAAATCTATAATAACTTGATTATTTCAAATGTTAAATTAAATAATTAAAATATAACAAGATATAGTTATCCCTAAAACTGGTGGATGGCATAAAATGTTTCAAAATAAATTTATTTAAATATTAGTCATCTTATTTATTTAAATCATTCATTAATAAAGAAATCACTACATCATCATTTTGTCATAAATAAATTTAATTAATTAATGTATTAAAAATAATAAATAAAATACCATGATGTAGAAAATTATTTTATATTTTTAATTACAATTTATAGTTAAATATATAACTTATATTATCGCATATTAAAAATTTTTACTAGAAGATACATTTTTATGGTATATTTCCCTTTACTTTCGGTTAATTATTTTAAAATGTCATTTTCACATCCAAGTGGTTCCATTGGGTCCTAAAATATACCCAAGAATTCCATTGTTCAGAAATATATCATCAAATAGGATTATTACATGGGTAAGTATAGTTTAATATTAGTATAGTATTATTTTCTTACAATTATTTACTAGATTTACCCTTTACTCATGGTAAAGAAAATAATTAATTATGTTACTATTCATAATGTATAAAAATAAAAGGTGTCTATTTACAGAATTTGGACATCAATATTCCAAATATGGAATCAATTTTTACAAATTCAAAACACATAATTATCATAAATTTATTTAAAATTAATTCACGTTGTCAAAAGCAAAAAGTGGGTTTTTAAGAATTAATAACTATCAAAATGTTGACATATGTTTATGTCTAATTATAAAGTGAAATTACTTCCAATGACCATAATTGGATTAAATGATAAAAATTTAATCCAAAAACCCATTAAAACCATTTAAAATCAGAACTTAATTATATAAATAAATTATATGAGAAGGTTGTTCTGAAATAAAATTCAGTATTTTTCACTATTCATTAAAAATGAACTTTATTAGAAAAATTCCAAAATTTAATACAAAGTAAATTTTTATGTCCCTATTATAAAAAATAATTTTATTTTTCAGATATAACATATAAATGCGACAAAAAGTAAATTTAAAAATGGTTCTTTATCAAAAGGAGATAAAACAACATTTTTAGAAAAATAATTCTTCCATCTTAAAAATTAAATTTGTTCTTATATCATATATAGAAAACATATAATATGAATTTAAAACATTACATTGAATATATATCATATATTTTTCATTAAATGAAAATATATAAAGAGAGATATGAAAACATAATTATTCTCTTTTATATAAGTTTTCATGAAAACATATCTATTATATTCAATTGGTTTTTTATTTCCATTTAAAATAAATTTGGTAACCAATGAATAATTATTTTAACATGTGTGATCCATATTTCAAAATTAAGTTGATACTCTTCATTCCCTCCATTCCAAAATCTAGGAATTAACTTCAATTTAAAATAATAATAATATTATATTATTATTATATTTCGGTATAACTCACAGATGTGTGCAACGAAAGATTTATGAGAAACTCATTGTAGCATGTTGAGTATGATATCAGAAGAAGCATACCCTTTAACGTAAAATTCATAACTTATTCATAAGTATTAATATAATAAAAAAAGTTTTATTCTTTAAATACTTGGTCTGTTACACCCATGTTCTGAGTTTTTCAAATATGGGGAGTCAACAAAACAGTATGATCAATCCGATGTCATTCAAATGGTTGTTTAGGGAGTGAATTCTTTAGAAAATATTCATCTTGTAGATCTGTAGGCACATACTCCAACTTCAAAAGCCCATTCTCCACCTTATACATGATAAAATAACACTTTATTCCAATATTCTTTATCCTGTAGTTATGGATCCAAATTTTTCTTAGATTTATAGCACATGCCTTATTATAATGGATTTCAATCAAAGACTTAAACTAAACTCCCAAATAATCAAGCTACTACTTTATTCATAAAAACAACATTAAATATTTAATTGTGGTAATATATTCACCTTATGTGGTGATCAAAAAAAATGAAATATCATTTCTTTCTTAGAAAAAAAATACACAATCATCCAAGTCATAATGCACCACATTATGTTTATTTTCTATGATATGTTGAAAAATAACTATATACATCTATATATCCCAAAAAATTCCTCTAAGATTTTTGATTATATAGAAAACTCAAATAAACCATTCTTCTAATATAATTAAGTCTTATTATTCCTAAAATTAAGTCTCATTCCATCAGATTTATTTAATACCCCACAGCTTGGCATGTGGAAAATACAATATCTTCTCGTTTCATTTTTAGGTACAATGAATTCCAATTATCTCTCTATATTCATTGACATTAACCATTTTTAATTTACTATCTCATGAAATTTTTATCTTGGTTTCCACTAATGTTTTCATTTCCCTTGAATTATTAATTCATAATATTCTCCAGCCTCCTTTTCTAATTGGGACTCATAAATGAAGGAGATATTTCTTCCTTGCATCACATGTAACCCAAGTAAAGATGGGTTTTACCAATAATTATCATTTTAAAGTTAGTTTTCATGAATTATGAAAACTTTTTTAATTATGTTTCATCTTTTCAACTAAATATTGTTTCATCGACATAAACTAGTACCATCATATTTTATTTTTTTTATTTTTATTATCAACATAGATATTGTAATAAACTCTACCACTCTAAAACTATGTTTCTTCCAAAACTAATAAAGTCTTCAATACCATGCTCTAAGTGCTTTCTCCAACCCATATAGTACATTCCCCATTTGAAAAACAATTATTCTCATATTCATGGACAAAATACCCATATTTTTATTCATTTTACACATATTCTTCCAGAACAAAATTTAGGAATTATAAATTGACATCCATATATAAAAATTTGAATTTCATTTTCACTACTATAGCCATGAATTTTTTAATTTTATTGATACTTTTATTTGGTTAAAATGTATCATCAAAATTCATTCCCAACCTCTGGGAGAATTTATTTCATGCTAGTCATGCTTTCTATAAAATTAATAATTTGTCTTCATTAGTTTTTTTCAAAAGTCCCCTTTTGTCTAAATTAAATACTTATCCTCTAGTTTTAAAACAATATTCCATGTTTGATTTGTCTCAATTTGTTTATTATTTTCATTAATATCTTGAACACTATTATAAACTATATCTAATTCTTCAAAACATTTATGATCTAACTGATATTGGAGGTATGTCTGCAGCAAAGAAATTATTCTCTATGTTTGAATTGGTTGTGCCTCATAACTAATGGTGTTATTCTTGTTAATTTCATTTTGACACTTTGTCATTCCTGAAAATTAAGACTTTACATACTCCTTGTCATTGTCATTATTTTCTTCTAAATCATCATTTCCACTTCTACTCCCCCTGATTTTCATTTTTCATCACCATTTCCATTATGAAAATATTCACTACTCTATTTATTATTCTATTCATTTTCTACTACACAAAAATCATTTCTTTGAAAACTATTTTCTCATCCTATTTTTTAAATATTTATATTATTTTTTTTTCTTTAGTATACAATGAATATTTACTCATATCCATGAGACTAAATGTTATTTTTTTCATTATTGAGAATAAATCACTTACTTACCAAAATTAACAAGTATTTCAATGTTATATTTTTCCAATACAATGGATCATATGGTATCTTATTGTACTTTCAGATACAAAAAATACCATTCACATATATAGGCTGATGTCAAGACTACTTCCATGAAAAATTTATTTGGTATGCCATAATCAATAAGTATTGTTCTAGCCATATTTCTTATTATATGATTTCTCCTCTAAGATAATCCATTTTGTTGAGAAGTTCTAAAAAATGAAACATAGTTCCTTGTACCATGTTTATAAAGATAATCATCAACTATGAAGTTTATTAATTTCATAGAAATTATCTATTCAAAAAATCAGAATATTTTATATCAGAATCCTTCTAGTTTCCCTCTGATATTTTTTATGCAACTTTACACATCATACATGTGGTAAATGAAAAATATTCATTCCATCATGCTAAAAACATCATTGAAAATTATATGATACCCAATCTCTTCAATGGGTCTTAGTGATATAGGTCTATACACATGTACATCAACCAATTTAATAACCTTGTTTGACTTTTTTTCCTTATACATATTCCTGATAATCTTATCTTTTTAACAAGAATCTCACTTGTGAGAATTATCACATGTTATCTTGGGGTCATCTTGAGCTGCATCACATTTGAGAAGATCTTCCTTGGATTTTTAGAATATAAGGAAACTCTATTTATTCCACAACCTATTTTATTCCACATTGGATAAAAAGAACATATCATATTCTCTAATCATAAGGTAGATATTCCCCTTTATTCACTCTCCTTGTAAAAGAAACATAGCATATTTTACTTTAATGACACACTCCTTCTTGTTGTGAAATAATTTTCTAGAACATAGAAATTTGTGATGGATTCCTTTAACAACAAAGTCATCAATTCATCTAAAATATTTACAGATATATTTTTAAATTCTAAATGTAATTATATTTATGAATTCATAATTTTTAAATTTATTCTACACATTCCTTACCAAATTTTATTCCTATAACAATATCATTATTTCTCATCAAATGGGATGTGCATCCACAATCCAGAATCCAAACACCAGCATAATCTGGTGCTTTATGTGTATTCTCTACAACCACTACCAATTTAGATAATATCTTTTTGATCCATAAATTTAATTCATAATTTTTGTGGAATTATATTATTGATCTTATTAGAGTATGATGAACCATATTCATCTGTAAGATCTTAAAATTGATTTTTCATTTTCATCTCATTTGATGATTCATTGAGTTGTTTCTTATTGACGCATTAGGTCTACATCAGAAAATTCCTCTACAATATAAAGTTATGTTTCTGAATACTGTGATCTATAAAATTGACCATCAAAATCATTCTTAGAATATTTAACTCTATTTGGCCTCCTTTTCTTCTCATGTTCCCTTTGTTTCATTTTTTTTTTGGAATATACATTTTTTGAATGTCATGTCATTCCACATCAATAACACCTAATATCATGTGAATTCTGATGACTCATTATTTTGGTACTATTTGTTCATTGTATTATCTAAAACATCTGATTCTGGTTTTTACACAAACAAACTTTCATCCTATAAATGGGAACTTTCATTCTGACAACAATAATCAGATCTTTTTGTTTGTAATAAAGCCTCCTACTAGCCTTGTTATTTTTATATAAATGTTTCTTTAGTTTTTATAGACCTCAATACCCCACTTCCATCTTTTCTATCTCCCGGGTGATCTTTATAACCAATATCATATCAGGAGTCAATAGTCTCTCTTTTTCTTTTAATTTTTTTCACAGGTTGAAAATTTTCTCTTCCAGTTATTTTATATGATTGATTAGATTAATTTTGGTGTTAGTCAGACCATATATCTCTATTTTCTATTAGTTGATAGTGATCTTGTTCTCAATGACCTTATATGAGTCATATAGAATTAAAAACATAATTATTTTCATTTTATCATTCATCTCATACATCTCTTCTACCTACTTCTACATATAGATTTTTGGAATCAGGAACCACTCTATTTGATTTCTTTAATTTTACTCTCTAAACCTATACCTCATTATTAAAAGCTTATAATTCAACCTAGATATCATCCCTTCTTTGAATTCTCAATAATTGTTTCTTTTCTCCATTATATGACATGAACATGAAAATGCCACCATAGCCTTTTTTCCATATTACTTTCAGTTCTCCATCTCTTCAATCATAGATTCTTCAGAACTTTCATTTACTTGTGAATGAATATTATTATTTTTAAAGAAGTTTCTCTTAATAATTCTTTTTACCATTCCCATAGTCTGAGTAAATGTTCCTTGAATTTTTACCTCATCTTCATCATCATCTTGAATGTTCTTTGGGAACCTCACTATAAGATGTTCATCCTTTCCCCATCGAAAACATGCTATTGAAAGTTTCTCTTTATATATTCATTCCGACTTTTTTTATTTATGTAAAGGGATAAACTAAACTCATCTATCTCTTCTTCTCTTTGGTTATATTTAAAAGTGTGTTTATTCATCGCCTTGAATTCCAAGTCAATGGACTTCCCTTTTTCCATACACTCATATTCATCATTTTTTATCTCATATGCAACGAAAGTACATTGAAAACTACCCAATTTCATCTCATTTGGGTCTTTATATTATGGTATAGAAACATTTATATTGAACCTCTGTGGAAGTATTATCAATATGACCTTAATGATATTTACATCATCAATAATTTATCTGAGACCATGCATGTCTTCCACAATAACATCCACTCAGTCAAAGAATGCATAAAATGAATCATCTGGGTAAATTTTCATGCCCACTTATTTGATCAATAGAATGTAATAATTGACTTATCTTACGTAGGAATTTCCATTTTTTATATTTAATATCCATTCCCACATAGAAATAATATACTTATATTCCCTCTCTTTTGCATAGATTTTATTAGTTAAAACTCATAATAAGGAACTGATTCTTTCAGAATCAACTTCCAATTCCCTTAAGTTTTTATCTGATAGAACTCAACTCTCTATACATGAAAATAATACAATACATTTTATCTATAAATATATTAATTATTAAGTATCTGAATTAGTTTCGTATTTGATTCTTCCACATTTAAAAAGTATTTACATCAAATATAAAAATCCCATTATCAATATAAAACTCCACTCAAACCACTATCAGAGAAAATTTGATTTTAACAGTAACCTATGACAAAAGGTATTAGCCAAAATAGGCTAAATAAACTAATAGGGGTGATGAATTATAGTTTTATAGAATAAATTAATTGTCTTTATCGATCATATATCACCATTAAAAAACCAATCTTCTCTCTTCAACTCATAGAGTAGAATAAATGAGAAATAAAACATGCATAAGAAACTGAAGTTTTATTTAATTTACCCACACTATGCTACATCCAGAGAGTATAGAATGGACATATGCATATGTACCAAATACATCAAATCATGCTATTCTTAAAATATCATAGAAGACTCACTCTCCCACTTGGTTTAAAATAATTCATCACTTCAAAGATCACTTCTCTTTCAACATAAGTGTACTAACTTCTCCCATAGAAGACTCTTTATTTAATCACATGAATCAATATAGTTAAAACTTCATTTTTTGAATAATGAAATTATAATTTCATTCAGATAATGAATAAATATTTACCACATAAATTCTATGAAAATTGTTATTGGTTCTCACAACTTCACCTTTCATGAAACCTTTTAATGAAAGTTAATAAACTCTAACAACATTCCCATAAAATTTCTTTTGAAAATAATCAACCTTAAAAGAACTATTGATATAATCATTAAACATTCAAATTTCATGAAACATTTGGATTTTAAGGGAATCGCATATTCTTATAGTCAGAATTATTTTTCTATACATAGATAATATCTGAGTCATTTCTCCATGAATGAAAAGAAAAACTTTTTTGAAATATTATGTGATTAGGTCAGAATGGCCTGAAGGCCTTCATATTTTTATTATTTTTGATAATACACCTATCAAGGGGTGAGGTGGAACCCATACTAGGCCTGAAGGCTTAGATACAATTACATGACCCGTATGTCTTAGAGGAATCACCCAAACAAGACAACATGGAACTAATCCTCCCTGAATTTGTAATAATATTTGCACTTCACCGTCACATGGATGGTTAGCTAGCTATCCTATGAAAAGCTACACAGGCATGGTACCAATGGAAAATCCATACCCTTTAATTCATCCAATTCTGGTTAGCTCTACTTCAGTGAATGTTCCTACCCTCAATCCTCCTCTAAAGCCTTGTCCCTTAAATTTTGACTGGTATATCTTCATTTTCATGTATCCCGAAGGTCTTGGGGTGGCCCAAAGGTCTTAAAGAGGCCCAAAGTCCTTGATAATCAACTGGACTGAAGGCCTTGGGTGCCCAAAAAGCCTTGTAGGACCCGAGGACCATAAATGTGGTCCAGTGGCCTAGATGGATGAATAGTTTTGAATGCTACAGTACCGAACAGTACCTAGTACTATACAACTATAGTAACCTAGAAAATATGCCCCCACCTGGATTTGATCTCGGGTCTCTTGGATGCACCTAGCGATTCTAAGGGTTGAGCATCTCAAATAAGTGTGGTAGTTGTATTTTTATACATATAGTTGACCCTTATCACAACTTCCAAGAATACATTATACTATGCACACAACATCTAACATACACTAAGCATTAATGATTTCATGATTCCTTTAGCGTGAAACTCACTACCATTTCAAAACTAAAACTCTATTTTTTGGGTTCAAGAAACTCACCCAGTTTCGTGAAACAATAACTTGTGAAGTCTCAAAAATTTTGCAATACACTACATCTTTCCATATTTTAATCTTATACCCAATAATCTTCACTTTTTTTAATCTTTTTGAAATATCTTACCCCTATCAGGAAAATTTTATATTTATGAAAAAATAATTACTTTACTAAAACACCTTTTTATTTCCTCAAAATATTTGGAAAAAATATTAGGAAAACGCTAGTAAAAAAATCCACATTATACATGAAACATTTTATACCACTTAAAATGATTACATAACTACATAAATAATTTTTTACAACACACCTTGTCAACAATCATGTTGGACCTCCAAAACTGACATTGTCATCATGTTTTGTCAATAAACACTAATAGCATAAAAACATTAAAATGTTACCTTGGGGGATTTTTATCTAACGTTTTTGGATGAACTAGAAAGATAAAACATTTTTAATAATGGGGATGATGAAGATACCTATTATAAGGTAGTAGAGTGGAAGTCTTGAAATTATTCAATATTTTAAATTAATTTAATGTCTTATTCATCAACATGGGAAACTAGACTCCACAAATTCATAGAAAATATGTGTTTGGATCTTAATAAACATAAAAAATAATATTTATATATGTAATGGAGATATTGTTATGCCTTATCTTTCTATTAAACCCTGTTTCATCCAAAATTACCCTTAACCTCGATAACATAACTTTTAACCATGATAACATAATTTTATGAAAAAAATGGAAAGATAATTCCATAAGAATATAGACATGATGGTTGTATAATTGGAATCAATATTACTAGAATAAAAGTCCATATGTGTCACAAATAAAATTAATTAGAAAGATGAAAAACATGTCCAAAATCAGTTTTTAGAAACATTCCTAATTTAAGTGTAACAATCATATCACCTTGAAATCATGTTAATTTTATTTCCATATATTTTTTAGTTAAATAAATAAATTTAAGGTATTTATAATTTTTATCAACAAAACCAGAATTGAACCATCCAACTTTACCATTAAAATAAAAGGCTCAAAAAAATAATTTGGATAAAATATAATATATGTTTATAAAATTCATGTATGGGTTCCCAAATTCAAAATAATGTTCCAAAATAAATATTTGAATAATTTATCATTTAATTTTCCAAACACCACTATTCCAATTAGAAAAATTAATGTTTCAAATATATTTTAAATCCTTATCTTGTGTTTTAAACCATATTTTAATTATTTTAACCTTACTAAGGGCACAAGTCTTTAACATGGTCACAATTCCAAAGGATAAAAAAATAAAACTATTTCAAACAATTATCATAATGATTCTAAATTTTGAATCCATTTTTAAATATAAAATTTATATAATTATAAAAATAATTAATGTAAATGTGTAAATGGAAATGAATCATAGTTTTTTGAAGAATATGATTTAAACACAAAAATTATATTATCCCATAATAAAGTATAATGTTTAATAATTTGAAATTAATTAGAATATTTATAATAAAACTAGGATTATTTTTAATTAATAAAAAATTAAAAATATAAAAATAAATTTAAATTATTTTATTTACTAAAAAATTGTATTTTAACAAAAAATTGAATATGTGAATATTAACATAAAAATAAATCTTTCTCTAATAATAAAAAACTTCACCCTAATTTTATATTAAAATTATAATTAAAAAAATTAAAATCCATTCCTAAAATGAAATTTCTAAAAAATATTAAATTTATTTTAAATTTATATACAAAAAATTCAAAAAAAAATATTAAAGAATAAAATATATTTTTGCAGCATACAAATATTTTATCTTAAATTGGGCACATTATCGTTATTCATCAATCAATAAAACTAGATTGAATAAGACCTTAATAAATATTATTTATAATGTGGATATTCATATTTATACCCTGAAATTAATTATTATTTAACAATAGTCACATTTAAATAATTAATTTTTTTTATTATACCATAGTTCACTAAATGATATGTGTTACTCGTTAAGAACGTTATTAGGCTTATTATTCATTTAAACTATGTTTTCAATGTGTTACAATCTATGGGTGGATTCTTTCATTTTTTATAACATTTAGATTATGTATCATAAGGATGGATGATCAATATCATTATCTCTTATTTATCAAAATTTATCTTTATTTTACTATCTTTGACAATAGCTTCCATGTTGTTCACAGATCTAGTTTATCATTAGTTTCACACATATGATAGAAACAACTTCTCACATGTCACATATCTTTAACAAGACTTATCACATATAATATTTCACTGATATAATGACTAGATCAATCAATCATATTTTTTGATATCCTTATAACCTTTCCCATGTGTTTAGTATGCAAGAAACACCACTTAATTCCTTGGGTGGACACTAAACCCATTACTAAAGACATCAAATTTGCATGATTAAGTTGAAAATAGAAACAAATATAATTTAAAATAAAAATAGAAAATCAACCCATGGGAACTTTGACATCCATGTATGGATAGATAGTACTTATTGCAAAGAACATTTCATTAACATGACTTCTCACAAAACATATGTCATTAACTTGAAGACCAACTCAATCAATTTTCTAATGTGAAAACCATATATCTATTTATATGGACTCACCATAGAAGAACCAACACTTCATTAAATAGATGGATACTCGATACATCACCCAATAAATCACCATTATATTTTTTTAATAAAAATGACAACAAAGAAAATTGATTAAAAATAAAATATCAACCCAAGGCCACTTCAATCTCCCCATTTGGATTTGTAGTCAATCCCAAATTTACTCGAATGGTATAAGAAATTTTTATAACCTAAATTGAAAATAAAAATAATTTAAGGAAAAAATTATACCCTTATTAATAGTATCAGGATTCCATGAAATTTTATTATTTCCCTTTATTAGGAGTAACAATGTTATAGTGAGGCCTTAAAAAGAAAACATTATTAATTAAAAGAAATAAATTTTCTTTTCATGTACACGTCCAATATTTATGTGCACAATTAATCCTAGGAGAGAAGTTTGTAACTATATATTCATATAAATAATTCATAAATTTGTCAAATATTTGTATAAATGGGATGACACTTTATAGAAAACTTGAGAAACATGTTGAATAACAAATTTTTCTATATACATACTTCAATGTAATTCCGAAATTTGCTTTCATTCTCAAGGGATGTCCAAATATATGTTCACGTGTTATTCATAAACCTATAATTTAATGAAAACACACAAAAACATTTCATATATAGAGTTATATTCCCTAATCTGGTTATATAATTAGTCAAATTAATAAATAAATCATTAAGAATCCAAATAATTGTGTGAAATTTTGATATCATACCACATATATAAATTTTAGAATTGTATTTTTTGAATTATAGATTATTAAAATAATAGTAAATCTTCATCATCTCAATCTATTTTAAAATCTCCCCCTTTAAGGACAATATCCAACATTAATCAACTTCAATTCCTAAAATTTATGTAGAACCAATGTGATGTATGAAAAAGGTTGAAATGTAATAGCTCCACTGAAATGCACTGTGTTGCATTTGTTGTCAATGAGGTATGTTGTTGTCAAGGAATGAATGGATGGATGTCAAGGAGTTTCAATATGTGAATGACAAAGGATGTGATGGTTTTGGTGAGGAAAGGAGAATGGTCATGGTACTAAGATGCATGTCACTTAGGAGATTCACTAAGTGACATAGGATGTTGTGGTTGAAACATTCTCTATGAATATCAGACGATTGAAGAACTGATCTTAATGTTTCAATACTTGTATCAAGATGATACTAAGTTATGCCACTTGAAGAATGTATGATGATGGAGTATCATCATTAAATCAGACGATTGTTGAGATATTCTTAAAGTTCAAAGAACTTGTATCAAGTGGATACAATGTTACAACAATGTTAGAAGACCATGCATTGTATTGACAATACATGAGGAGTTGAAGATGATCCATCCACAATCTCTAAGTGGATTAAGTGGATTAATGAAGTCCATGCACTATCACTTAGTGTATGTGAACATGAAGAAGATCTAACTTGATCTCTGATTAGATCAATGAAGTTTATTGAAGAATTTATGTGATTCAAGAGTTCGGTTGAAGAAGAAGAGTTGATGATGAACCTTCTACATTTCCCTCCTAAGTGAAGATTAAATGTTTAAGAGGAATGGAGGAATTCTTAAGAAGAAGAGAAGAGAAGAAATGAAGAAGAAGAGTTGTGGCATTTGGCATTTGAACTTGGTCACTTTGTTTTTACACAAAGGACTTGTTCTATACTTAAGCAAAAATAAGCCACCAAGGGCCAGCCTTAAGGGTTCAACCCAAGGCACATGTGGGACTAGGTCACCACGCCCAAGGGGATCCCATGGGGCCAGCCCGAGAGGCCGGGGCCGTGTATAAGCCCCGGGCCACGCAGGGGATCAGGCCTGTGCAGCAGGGGCGCGAGGAGCGCGCCCGTGACAAGCATAGTGGGCGCCAGTGGCGCGCCTGAGTGGCAGGGGTGGGCGCAAGAGCGCGCCCGCTAAGAGAACTCGGTGCGGGGCGGAACCGAGAGGGGAGAAGTGCAACTGAGCATTGGAAGGGAGCGGATGTTTGATAAACCGCGGAAAAACCGCGCTCCGTTTCGATGTGGGACGCGGAAAAATCACCGGGAGCGCATCCTGGCCGCTCGATTGATCGCGCGCCAGATCTCGGCCGCACATCTAATCCGCCGCGGCCCATTCTGATCGCAGCCGTCCAAATCGTCGATCTGACGGCTCCCCGTCCATCTTCAACCTTGAGCTCGCTCGAAGCCACCCGCGAGCCTCCGACGAACCAGGCGCAATCCGAGGGATGATTTCGAGATTCCGGCCACCTCCGACGAAGATGAAGACACCATTGGGTTCGTCTGGCCACACTGAACACATACATGCATAAAAATATGCATGCATGCAACGAGGGGAGCATTTCGAGTTCGGCCGAAGGCAAACAAAGTGTCGAGGCCAAGTGGTTAATATTTTGTATGGATCGCCCTTAGAATAAGGTCGTGCATGCGTTCTAAGTCGCATGCACGTGGAGGAGAAAAATAAAGAAGAAGGAACTCACGTGTGAACAGAGAGAAAGAAATGAGATTCTCGGCCCACGTTTAAAGATTTTCAAAGAACCGAAAATCTCGGTGGATCAATATTTATATCCCGCGGATGTTTTGAGAATTCCTTTCCTATAAAAGGAGCACCCGAGGCTCTCAAAAAGTTTTGCTGAAAAACTTGGAAGACCCGCGAGAGCTCGTCTGCCTCGCGAAGTAAAAGCCCCGCAGACACTTGCGCGGCTGTTGTCCCTAAGCCACCCGAGGCTTTGAAGGTGTTCCTTGCGTGCAACTCCTTTGCGCGACAAGAAGAAGGAGGTGAATAGTCCCCTGCGCGCTACCCCTTTGCGCGACAGGAAGGTGAGGTTGGGCAGCGCGACCTTGCGCGCTCCCTCTGTGCACCACGCCCCCTGCGCGGTAAGCACTTGTGCGCCCGCGGTGTTGCACCGTGCACACCCGAGGCAGTGGCCCTTGCACCAAGACCCTACGCGGCTATTGGATAAAAGGATTGGCCACACCCCTTGCGTGCCTATTTTGAAGGTGGAGTTCGGGCAGTGTGTGCACAAGAAGTGGGAGGCAGAGACCATTGTGTCTCTAGTGCCCAAGGAGAACCGAGGCTTTGCATCTTGTGTGTGCATAGTAAAGAAGGAAGGCCACCACATCTCTTGTGTGTGTGCAACAAGTGAAGAGGCCGTATCCAATTAGGTGTGCAAGAAGAAGTGGAGGCCTAGACCACACCTTGTGTGTGTGCCAAGTGAGGAAGACCCTACGGATTGGTTGTGCACACTTGAAGATTAAAAGAGAAAAACAAAGTGTGTATACAAAGTGGAAAACAACATATTTGTGTGTGCAAAGTGAAGAGGAAAAGTACACTTGGCCGTGTGTGTGCAAGGAGAGGAGGAAGGCCACTATACCCTACGGGTTAAGTGCTTGCAAGACAAGTTGGCCGAACCTAGTGTGTGCACTAAGTGGAGTGAACACACTTAGAAGAAAAGAAGGATACTCACACTAAAGTATAACACACATTAAGTGTGTGTAAACAAAAAGAACAAAGTGTGTGAAGGAAGTGAGGAGGTGTGTGCTAAAAAAGATTACACCCTTTGTGGGTTTATTGCACTAAGAGGAGAAGAAGGGAAGTGCATGCTTGCATGCATGCACGTGCACACATGAATAAAGCTTAAATCAGTGGTGTGCATTTGAGGAGTCCAAGACCAGGAGATCTTGAAGATATTGTGATGCCATACATTCAGTGCATGAAGTTGTGATGAAGTGAGACTGAAGCCAAGCTGAAGTGAAAGATATTATTTGGATGAGTTTTCAGTAGTTGAGAAAGACCAACTAACCTTATCAGAGGCTGTTGAAGATTCTTGAAGAGAGAAGCCAGGTTATCCTGAGAAGAAGGAGATAAATCCTGAGCAAGACGAGAAGACCTGATCAACTCAAGTGATCAGAGGTACAGAGCAAGGCCAGCAGTCTTTATCCCAGACTGCTGAAGCTACTTGAAGAGCTAAAGTGAAGAAGAGCTACTCGTGTGACTCGAGGAGCCAGGAGAAGCCCCCTGTGAGACTCAGGGTGGAAGAAGTCTTCAGTGGGATTCTGGAGCAGGCCAGTGGGACTCTGGTAACACTGTGGGATGCAGTATAAAGACCCTCCTGTGGGACTCAGGAGAGATACAGTGGGACTCTGTATCGACCATTGTAATACTAACTGATTATAATGGAGAAACCATGTTAGGGCGTATAACCAACATGGCAAGGACATAGGCCTTTGGTGCCGAACCTTGTAAATCCTTGTGTCCTGTGCCTTTATATTTACTGCATCATTCGAGGAAAGGTGAGAGATATAAGAAGAATGGATCGAGGCTTTAACCAGCCATAGAGGTTTAATTGAAAAGGAATCAATTAGTAAAAAGTTTTAAGGGATCACTGATTCACCCCCTCCCCCTCTCAGTGATTCACACTGATCTGGGCACTTCAATTGGTATCAGAGGGAAGGTTACCTCTAAAAGATCCAAGGGAGTCTTTATGAAGTGCAGATTTGAGGAAATGAAAGAACAGCCTCAAATGGAGATGTCTTCCAAGACTCTGAAAAACAGAATGAAGAAACAGGCAAAGAAGATGAAGAAGAAGGCTGGTGCAATCAGAGAAACCCCTTCTATGGAAAGAAATGTGAAAGTCACATCAGATGACAATTCCTTTTATCATTCTTCTGATGAAGCCTGCTCTAGCTGTGATGAAGATGGAAGGAACAATGATCTTCTAAATGCAATCAAATATCTTCAGAAGACAGTCCCCAAGGAAGTGACAATGTGTATAGCTACAGGCATCCTTGATCTTCAAGAAGAAAAATTACAGCTAGAAGATGAAGCCAATTCTTTGGAATTCCAATTGGCTAAAAGGGTTGGCATAACCAACACTCTCAGAAAGCTGGTGAAGGCTAAAGATGAAACAGTATCGCTTTGCAATGAAAGATATGAAGATACTACTGAAGAATTGCAAAGAAGCCTTTCTGAGAAATAATTCTTTAAAACTGTGGTCAAAGATGTTTTCCATGCACTGGAAAAGAGCCACAAAGTTTCAATGAATGTCAGAGATGCTCAACTTGAAGACAAAGTAAACAGGGTGAAGGAGCTGGACAATTCATTGCTAGAAATAAAAAAGGTGCATGAAGACCAGATAAAGCAGCTGGAAGAGAAATGGGAAGGAAGGCTAAGAACTATTGAGGATGAAAAGAAATCCCTCAATATGAAATGCTTAGAACTGGAGGTGATATTGAACAATCAGTAATCACCCAAAGCCAAAGCCTCCCAATCAGCTGAAAGGATAAATGTTGCTACTCAAGTATGCTTTGAGAAGGATGATTCTAAAAGAAAGACATCCTCTAATGAAAGGGCAACATCTTCTAAAAAGAAGGTATCATCCATACCATCTTGTACTCATGTTTCTAATTGTGTTTCCACAAAAAGTGCAGGATGGAAGAATAATTCCAAACAAGTATGGATGAAGACAAAGAAGAAAGAGAGCTCTCCTGAAACAACACAACAAGTTAAGAAAAGTACCCAACAATCGAAAGGACTGAATAGGTCAAGATTTGTGGGTCAGTGTTGGTGTTGTAATAAGTATGGGCACTGTGAAAAGGATTGTTGGTACAATCCACTGAATGTCAAAGCACAAAGGAAGCCCATGCCAAGGGGGAGCAAGCCAGAGGAAAAGAAGCAGCATCCACAGGTCCAGAGACATCTGTTTACTGCAAATAGATTTTGATTACTTGACAACATCTGGGATGATTGCAAAAGTGGTCAAAAAGATACATGTCAATCTCCAACTGTATCTAGAGCTAAAAAGAAGAAAAGATCACAGAACATGGCTCAGAAAGAATCATTGGGAAGCAATCATAAGAAAGTGGAAGATGCTCCCAAGAAGATTATGAAAAAGGAAGAGAAGACCTTGGAGTCTAAATCCAAGAAGGGTGATGCATCCAGAAGGACCACCAAGAAGAAATGCTTCTACTGTGGAAAGAAAGGACATATCATGGATCTTTGTAAAGAAGCCATGAAATTCAATAGAGGCAGACTGGACTCAAACAGACGATCAATCCAAAGGAAGCAGAAGGGATTGATTGAAAACAAGTTGACTAAGAAAGGTAGCTTGAAAGCATCGAAGGAACCATGTGGAATATCCAGAACTGAGGCCACACTTCCAAGTGACTTACTAGTCATATGGCCAAATCAGTTGCAACTTGCCAAAGATCTACAAAGAGCTGAAGATGAAGTTCTGGCAATTGCTAAGGCAAAAGGAAAGAATAAGATTTCACATGAAGAGCAAGTTCTGTGTGTGAGGTGCAATCAAGCTGGACATACTAGTGATAAATGCATGATATTCATTCCATCTCAGAAGGGATTCTTCAAAAGAATGAAGATTGCACCAGGAGACTATAGTGCTCAGAAGGCACCTAGAAATACAGGAGTCACACACAAAGAAGTTAAAGAGGTGTTGAGATCCACACCAGCACAAACATCATTGAAGATTAAATGTGCAAGTGTGAAGAATGGTGAAAATGGGACATCTTAGTTGAGAGAATCTTCTCAACCTTGTTGTTCACATTGATGAACCAAGGAGGTTCCATCGTATTCCCTTATACTTCTGGTATTTACATGTGCTAACATTGCAGGGAATTGAAGATGATGATCATTCTCATCTGGAGAGTGGTTTGGACAGAATGGAGTGCACCCCTTAAGGGGGAGCCAATCTGTAGAAGATGGGATTCTGATATTTAATACCATCTTGAGAAAAGTGAAGGTATTCCAATCATACTTTCATCCCTTGTTTCTTAATTGTATTCATCATGACAATTAAGGGGGAGTATTGATTGAAGGCAAATGGATGAAAGGGGGAGCTTTATCTTTGCACCTGAACTTTCCAATGAGTTTTGTGAAGTGGTGCAGGATTTAGCAATTTATTGTTATATCTGAAAAATTTCAACCCCTTGAAGCATGATCTCACATGTACAGTGAATTTTGGACTGCATTGAAAATCTTGGTTATATCACTCTTGTTTTCTACACCGGGTTAGCCCAAGTAGACTTAGAGATGATTTACTAAAGGTTCTTTGCTAAAGAGAACATGTGACATCATCCCTCTCTTAGTGCTTTTCAAGAAGATGCTATTTGAAGGGAGGAAGAAATATTTTGAACAGAACCACACCACACCTTGGCATTTGATTGCCAATAAGGGGGAGAAAATATTGGCACACATATTGACCCATTCATATGTGCTCTAGTATATTGACAACAAATACAAAGGGGGAGATTGAAATGCACTGTGTTGCATTTGTTGTCAATGAGGTATGTTGTTGTCAAGGAATGAATGGATGGATGTCAAGGAGTTTCAATATGTGAATGAAAAAGGATGTGATGGTGTTGGTGAGGAAAGGAGAATGGTCATGGTACTAAGATTCATGTCACTTAGGAGATTCACTAAGTGACATAGGATGTTGTGGTTGAAACATTCTCTATGAATATCAGACGATTGAAGAACTGATCTTAATGTTTCAATACTTGTATCAAGATGATACTAAGTTACACCACTTGAAGAATGGATGATGATGGAGTATCATCATTAAATCAGACGATTGTTGAGCTATTCTTAAAGTTCAAAGAACTTGTATCAAGTGGATACAATGTTACAACAATGTTAGAAGACCATGCATTGTATTGACAATGCATGAGGAGTTGAAGATGATCCATCCACAATCTCTAAGTGGATGAAGTGGATTAATGAAGTCCATGCACTATCACTTAGTGCATGTGAACATGAAGAAGATCCAACTTGATCTCTGATTAGATCAATGAAGTTTGTTGAAGAATTTATGTGATTCAAGAGTTCGGTTGAAGAAGAAGAGTTGATGATGAACCTTCTACATTTCCCTCCTAAGTGAAGATTAAATTTTTAAGAGGAATGGAGGAATTCTTAAGAAGAAGAGAAGAGAAGAAATGAAGAAGAAGAGTTGTGGCATTTGGCATTTGAACTTGGTCACTTTGTTTTTACACAAAGGACTTGTTCTATACTTAAGCAAAAATAAGCCACCAAGGTCCAGCCTTAAGGGTTCAACCCAAGGCACATGTGGGACTAGGTCACCACGCCCAAGGGGATCCCATGGGGCCAGCCTGAGAGGCTGGGGCCGTGTATAAGCCCCGGGCCACGTAGGGGATCAGGCCTGCTCAGCAGGGGCGCGAGGAGCGCGCCCGTGACAAGCATAGTGGGCGCCAGTGGCGCGCCCGAGTGGCAGGGGTGGGCGCAAGAGCGCGCCCGCTAAGAGAACTCAGTGCGGGGCGGCACCGATAGGGGATAAGTGCAACTGAGCGTTGGAAGGTAGAGGATGTTTGATAAACCGCAGAAAAACCGCGCTCCGTTTCGATGTGGGACGCGGAAAAAATCACCGGGAGCGCATCCTGGCCGCTCGATTGATCGCGCGCCAGATCTCGGCCGCACATCTAATCCGCCGCGGCCCATTCTGATCGCATTCGTCCAAATCGTCGATCCGACGGCTCCCCGTCCATCTTCAACCTTGAGCTCGCTCGAAGCCACCCGCGAGCCTCCGACGAACCAAGCGCCATCCGAGGGATGATTTCGAGATTCCGGCCACCTCTGACGAAGATGAAGACACCATTGGGTTCGTCTGGCCACACTGAACACATACATGCATAAAAATATGCATGCATTCAACGAGGGGAGCATTTCGAGTTTGGCCGCAGGAAAACGAAGTGCCGAGACCAAGTGGTTAATATTTTTCATGGATCGCCCTTAGAAGAAGGTCGTGCATGTATTCTAAGTTGCATGCACGTGGAGGAGAAAAATAAAGAAGAAGGAACTCGCGTGTGAACAGAGAGAAAGAAATGAGATTCTAGGCCCACGTTTAAAGATTTTCAAAGAACCGAAAATCTCGGTGGATCAAGATTTATATCCCACGGATGTTTTGAGAATTCCTTGCCTATAAAAGGAGCACTCGAGGCTCTCAAAAAGTTTTGCTGAAAGACTTGGAAGACCCGCAAGAGCTCGTCTGCCTCGCGAAGTAAAATCCTCGCACACACTTGCACGGTTGTTGTCCCGAAGCCACCCGAGGCTTTGAAGGTGTTCCTTGCGTGCAACTCCTTTGCGCGACAAGAATAAGGAGGTGAAGAGTCCCCTGCGTGCTACCCCTTTGCGCGACAGGAAGGAGAGGTTGGGCAGCGCGACCTTGCGCGCTCCCTCTGTGCACCACGCCCCCTGCGCGGTAAGCACTTGTGCGCCCACGGTGTTGCACCGAGCACACCCGAGGCAGTGGCCCTTGCACCAAGACCCTACGTGGCTATTGGAGAAAAGGATTGGCTGCACCCCTTGCATGCCTATTTTGAAGGTGGAGTTCGGGCAGTGTGTGCACAAGAAGTGGGAGGCAGAGACCATTGTGTCTCTAGTTCCCAAGGAGAACTGAGGCTTTGCCTCTTGTGTGTGCATAGTAAAGAAGGAAGGCCACCACATCTCTTGTGTGTGTGCAACAAGTGAAGAGGCCGTATCCAATTAGGTGTGCAAGAAGAAGTGGAGGCCTAGACCACACCTTGTGTGTGTGCCAAGTGAGGAAGACCCTACGGATTGGTTGTGCACACTTGAAGATTAAAATAGAAAAACAAAGTGTGTGTACAAAGTGGAAAAGAACATATTTGTGTGTGCTAAGTGAAGAGGAAAAGCACACTTGTCCGTGTGTGTGCAAGGAGAGGAGGAAGGCCACTATACCCTATGGGTTAAGTGCTTGCAAGACAAGTTGGCCGAACCTAGTGTGTGCACTAAGTGGAGTGAACACACTTAGAAGAAAAGAAGGATACTCACACTAAAGTATAACACACATTAAGTGTGTGTAAACAAAAAGAAAAAAGTGTGTCAAGGAAGTGAGGAGCTGTGTGCTAAAAAGGATTACACCCTTTGTGGGTTTATTGCACCAAGAGGAGAAGAAGGGAAGTGCATGCTTGCATGCATGCACGTGCACACGTGAATAAAGCTTAAATCAGTGGTGTGCATTTGAGGAGTCCAAGACCAGGAGATCTTGAAGATATTGTGATTCCATGCATTCAGTGCATGAAGTTGTGATGAAGTGAGACTGAAGCCAAGATGAAGTGAAAGATATTATTTGGCTGAGTTTTCAGTAGTTGAGCAAGACCAACTAACCTTATCAGAGGCTGTTGAAGATTCTTGAAGAGAGAAGCCAGGTTATCCTGAGAAGAAGGAGATAAATCATGAGCAAGACGAGAAGACCTGATCAACTCAAGTGATCAGAGGTACAGAGCAAGGCCAGCAGTCTTTATCCCAGACTGCTGAAGCTACTTGAAGAGCTAAAGTGAAGAAGAGCTACTCGTGTGACTCGAGGAGCCAGGAGAAGCCCCCTGTGAGACTCAGGGTGGAAGAAGTCTTCAGTGGGATTCTGGAGCAGGCCAGTGGGACTCTGGTAACACTGTGGGACGCAGTATAAAGACCCTCCTATGGGACTCAGGAGAGATACAGTGGGACTCTGTATCGACCATTGTAATACTAACCGATTATAATGGAGAAACCATGTTGGGGCGTATAACCAACATGGCAAGGACGTAGGCCTTTGGTGCCGAACCTTGTAAATCCTTGTGTCTTGTGCCTTTATATTTACTGCATCATTCGAGGAAAGGTGAGAGATACAAGAAGAGTGGATCGAGGCTTTAACCAGCCATAGAGGTTTAATTGATAAGGAATCAATTAGTAAAAAGTTTCAAGGGATCACTGATTCACCCCCTCCCCCTCTCAGTGATTCACACTGATCTGGGCACTTCATCCACATTTGGAGAGAAATTTATGAGATATATTTATCAATCTAAGAACTAAATTAATTCAATTTCATAACTATGTAGACCACATAATTCTATCTTTGTTAAATTCATATGTTTGTAGAATTTGGGAAGCATGTATTACCTTAAATTTTTAACATTTTGATTTTTTTGAATTGGATTCTTTAATTATGAAATTATAGAACATTCACCTTTTTTAGTTTTCTCTATCATCCATACCATTTCCAAATAATCTAGGCATATGGTTAGCCACTCATTATTCACATGATCAGATTTATTTTTTCTGTGTTTTCTCCCTTTTCATATCAACCTTTTTCTAAGATGAAGTTATGGGTTATTATCACTTATTTATTAATATATATTTTTAACCTATAAAATTATTCATGCTTCAATTGACATGGTATCTAACCACATTAATCATTCTATAAAAACATTATTTAACATTTTATTTAAATATGATTGAAATCATTTTAAATTTTTCATCAATAATATCAAAAATGATATTAATCTAGCAATTTATTTCCAAATTGTATTTATGTATAGATTTTATAGTTCTCTATTAAATCCTGAGATTCATGGACATCACACAATACTCCATATTATTCCCTCTATTACAACACTATAATAACTTCTTATCTATAGGCTGAACATCCCATGTATATTTCTTTATTGGATTCTTAAGAGGACTCGATTCAACAAACTACGTCACTAATTTATCTCACAAAGTAGACTATCATTATTTATTCACCTTGTTTTTTATTTTTTGATGAATTATATTCCCATAATTATGAGAGTTTTTTCAGTTTTTATATAACACAACCCCTCATACAAAGGTAATACATGTTTTCAAAATCCAATATTCTTTCTATGATATCAAATATGTTCTTCAAAGATAGTTTCACCCATCTCTATGAAATTTTTTTTATAGAAGGTTTCCCACTCATTTTATCCACACTCCATTTTTGAATATGGATATTATAATTCTTATATAATAAAATATAAATCTATAAATAAATATCCCAATAACTAATCCTTCATAAATATAAACATATCCCAATTAATCTCATCCTTTTTTCAATTCAATAAATATTTCCATATATACATGCTTGTGAACTTTGGCATAGAACACCAAATTTTTTGAAATATTTTAAGGTAAAACATTTATAAGAAAGTTTCATGTAAACCCTTAACATTTTCTTGGGTGTTATATTATTTTTAATCCTCTAAATTTATCTAGTTTTTGAATTTATATCATTAATTATATGAAAAAAGATTTAGTACAAGCATGTATTTCAGAGTTTTAGGATATCTCAATGTAAAAACATGAGGTGGAAGCCTCATAACTTATATAAATATCAATTTTCCCCAATTTCTAGTCTCACATGATAAAATAATATAATCTAATTTTTTTTTGGAAAAAATTCTCTTCTCAGATATTTGGTAATACTCAACCATTTTAGAATAAAGATTCTTCATTTTTACATCCAACTCCAAACACTTAAAACTGAGAGTAATCTTTTCCAACACGAATGATCTTAACATTTGACCCAAATATATATTCATATTATATATATAATCATCATTTATTTCACATATATAAGTGAGTGGAGTGAAACTTAGGTAATTATTCAAAATTAAATTAATATAATGTCGTATTCATGGTAATGTAGTCCCAAGGTACCACACATTCATTTAAAAGAGGTGATATGATCTATATAAACCTAAAGAATAAAATTTATAAATATATTTGAGATTTTTTTAAGACTTATCTCCTAGGTAAACCCTATTTAAACCCAATTTACCCTTAACCCCAATAACTTGTCTTTTTTACCACAATAACATTATTTTATACGTAAAAATTAAAGGGGGTTCTATAAAAATTTAGACATAATTTTTATATAACTATAATATTTTTTATATGATTAAAATTATATATTTTTTATTAATTAATTTTACTATAAATATGAAAAACAAATGAAAATCAGTATTAAGGGAGAATCCTAATAGAACCATAAAAATAATTTTACAATGAAATCATGTAAATTTCATTTCAAAGTATTTTTTTGGTTAACTAATTAAAACTAAATTTCATTAAACTTTTTTATTAATAAAAATTGAATGGAATCATCCAACAATACCATTAAATGTAATGAATCAAAAAAAATTAATATGGGTAAAATATAATTTATATTAATAAAATCCAAGTATAGGTTCCCAAATTAAGAATAATTTAGAAAAATGCATTATTTAGATCATTTATGAGATATTGTATCAAAATCCACTCTTCCAATAGGATAAATTAAAGTTTAATAGACATTATAAATCATTAACCTCATAGGTGTAACCTGGTTTTACTTGTTTTATCGTTACCAAGGGGACAAATCGTTATCATAGTTACGATTCAAAATGATAAAAAAGATATGAAAATGACTTTAAAAAAAATTCTCTTCATTCCAATAATTTAATCAATTTTTCAATTTTAAATTTATATAATTATATAAAATCTATTTTAATTATTTTTAAATGAAAAATAGTTCATAGAAAAGTGTGTTTTTAAGCCCAAAAATGTTCTTATACCTAAATACATAATAATGATGAATAATTTGTAATTAATTAGATTATATATATAAAGGTGTCTTATTTTACATAATTAATATATTAAAAACATAAAAATTGTTTTAAATTACTCTACATAATGAAAATATTATAGTTTTACAAAATAATTTGAATTTTTCACTATTCACATAAAAATACATCTATTCAGAAAAATCCCAAAAATTAACCCTGTGATAATAGGGACATTTTTATTTAAAAAATTGTATATTTTTATTCAAATAAAATTTATACAAATAATTATAATTTTATAATATTTTTTATACACAAATTTCAATGAAACCCAATAATAGAGAAAATTTATATTTAAAGCATAAAATGACTTTACTAAAAAGTGAGTACTTATTTATTATGCATCAATAAATATATTTTCATTATATAAACCATTAAAAAAAATTTATAATGTTTTTATTCTAATTCATATAATCTCTATTATGAATTTATTATAATGTTCATACTAAAATAATAATATTTTTGTTTTATATCGCAATTCATAAAACGTTTGTGTTACATGTTTAGAGATTTATCAATATTATTATTATTTTAAGATAAATTTTCAAGGAATTACAATCCATTTGAGGTTTCTAATAGATTTTAGTATCATTCAGGATATGTAACATGGGGATGTATTCTCAATATCATTATATTTTAATTCTCCCAATTTATCTTGTTTTGTCCTTCTTTAATAAGAGCTTCAAAGTTGTACATAAAAAAACATCATATAAATAGTTTACAACTTCTGATAGACTCTAATTATAAAATATCACAAGTATTTTACAAGACTTCTAAAATATAATATCTATTTAATATAATAAATAACTCAATAAATCATCTTTTTTGATTTCCATATATTTGTTTCCATGTATTCATTAATCTATTAATTGAACTACATTTAATAGGTGAAAACTAAATCCATCACCCGTAACATCATCTTCGCATAATTATATTGACAAAGAAAACAAATATAATAAAAAATATAAATAAAGAATCAACCCAGTGGAACTTTGATCAACACCATTGGATAAATAGTACTTCTCACATAGAACATTTAGTTAACACGACTTCTCATATAACGTATTTCCTTGACATGAAGACCGTCTCAACCAATTTTATGACGTGATATCCTTATATTTGTTTCTAGGTATTCACCATAGATGAACTTACAATTAATTAAATTGGTGGATTCTCAATAAATATTCAAATAAATTACAATTATATGATTACATTAAAAAATAAAACAACTCAAATTAATATAAAATAAAACACAAACCAATGGTCATTTCAATAATACCCTTTGGATTTCTTCTTAATTTTAATTTACTTCAATGGTAAATGTAATTATTATCCCCTAATTGAAAATAAATTTAAATGGATGGTGAAATGTTCTCTCTTTATTAAAATTTTATTGGAGACATGAAATTTTATTTTCAACTTTATTATCAACCACAATTTTAAGGGAATGTCTTATCAAAATAACTTTTATACCTTCATGAAATCCATCTTCCAACCATGTCGCCAACAAAATTCCAATAACACAATTAATCCCATGAGAGAAGGGTTAATACATATATTCTTAGAAATATTTCATCAACTCATATGCTCATTGTCTATATGGAAAAACCATTACAGAAAATAAGAGAGGGATGTTAGATCACAAATTTTATTTTTAATTACTTAAATATAGTATTTACTTTTTTACTTTAATTCTCAAGGTATGTCCAATAATTGTTTATGTATTATTCATAAACCTATACATACATGAAAAAAAATAAAAACATTTCATGTAATGGGATTTTACCCACATTTTCATTATATAATCACACTAATTAATAAAAATATTCATTAGGAAGTCATATAAATGCATGAAAGTGAATATCAAACCTCATCCTTAAATTTTTTAGATTGATTTCTAGAATTATGGGTTAGTCAAAGAATGGAAAATCCTTAGAATCTTCACCAATTTTGAAAGGTCCCACACTAAATATTATATCAAATGGTAATCAAATTAAATTACTAAAATTTTAATATGACCATAATAATATAGGAATGAGGTGGATAATCTAAATCCTCTTTATCTTGTGTGAATGCGATGAGATAGATTTATCAATCTAGATACTCATTTAATTGATGTAATAAAGTGACTATACATCTTTATTATTTGTTAATTGAAAATATAAGATAGATGAATTTAGAATGCATGTATTTAGTTTTGTTTAACATGTTTAATATTTGGAATTGGCTTCTTAACATCAGTAATTAGTGACCATTCACCATTTTTTTGTTTCCATCAACTTATTTTCCCTTCCCAACTGATCTAGACATATGGGGATCCACAAATTCTTCATAAGATCTGATTTATTTTTTGTGTTTTGTCTCCATTTTCATAGCCTCGTTTCTTTTAGAATAACTTGTGGGTTATTTTCCAAGATTTATTAATAGAAACTTTTATCCTAGAAGAATAATCCTGAATTTTTTGACATGGTGTCCAATAATATTAATCCTTCCACAAATACACTTTCTTAACCTTTTTATCTATAAATTATTTTAATACTTTAAACCTCTTCATCAAAGACAACTATAATGATTCTAATATAAATATTTCTTTCAGAATTTTATTTCTTTATAGAATTTATATTTCACTATTATTTCTTGTGATTCATTTCCACCATACAATGGTGCATGATGTTTCTTCTATTACCACATGAGAAACAATTCTTCCCTATACGTTTATCATATTTACTATCACTCTTCATTGAATTCTTTAGAGGATTTCTTTCAACAAACTAACTCACATATTTATATCCCAAAGTATACTAATAAACTTTATTCACCTTCTTTTTTATCAGTTAAGGAATTATCTTCACATAATAATGATAGTTGTTTTGATTTTTTTATAAAAAAACGCATACAACCAAGGATATACATTTTTCAAAAATCAAATATCCATTCTAGGCTATGAAATATATTCATCAATGGTAGAGTTTCCCTTATCTATGAAATATTTATCTGCATAGTAGTTTTCCCTTCCATTTCATCATCCCCCATTCTATAAGGATATTATAATTTTCACTTAGTAAAATATAATTATACAAATAAACATCCCTATAGAAAATTCTTCAATAGTAAAAAAATATTCTAATAAATCTCACTGTTTTTCAAATGCATACAATTTATCTATATATACATATTTTCTATCATTGGGCTGGGCAAACAATTTTTTTAAAAATATTTTCTGGGGGAAAATATCTTGGAAATATCAACCTCTACCCTAGACTTATTTTTCAGTTTCCAATCAATTTCTTTCTTCCAGATTTCTATAGTTTTCGAATTTAGATCTTTACTTATAGAAAAATAGATTCAGAACAAGTAGATATTTAAGAGTTGATGGATAAATCTATGTACGAACATGAGGTATAATATTCTTTATAATTACTATAGATAATTTTACTTGCATTTTGAGACTTATTTGATATAGTAATATTACCTAATATTTTTATGGAATCAATTCTTACCTCAAATATTTGGAATGTTTAATCATTAGTATAACTAAGATTTCAAAAAATTACTTCCAATTATAATAACTAAAATAGATATTATTATTTTTATCCATGAGTGAGCTTAGTATTTAATCCAAATCTATATTCAAATTATGTTTCTTATCATTATGAATTTCCCTTATCTCAATTAAATGATTTTTTATCTATTAATTTTTTTATTTGTCTTTTAGGAGTGCACTTTGAAATACCTTGAAGACATTATGATGTTTTTATCATTTATAGAATAATTTATCAACAAATTTTTTCTAGAAATATTTCTCATATAAATATCTTGTTAAATATGCATCATACATTAAATTTAATTCCTTTTAATGGTTTAATGTTTTTTATCAAACATTTATAAGATTTATGAGAGTGTTATAATAAATAATTTCCTTTTCTAGTTCTTATTTTGTTGAATTAACTTATCAATATCATTCTTATTATTATTTCTTATTTTATTTCAAAAATAAAAAATATTTGTATTAAGAGGGATAAAAACAACTTCTTCTAACTAAGGATACTATAAAACCGATTTAAAACTATAATTCATGCAAGAAAATTAAATGTAAACAAAAGAATATATATAATAAGAGATAAATTATTTCATATAATTTTATTATTCTAAAATATATCCTTTTAGAGGATACCTATGCCTTGATACCAATTGTGATTAATAATGGCATTTTCTAAAAACTCCTAAGAGTGGGGTGAATCGGGCGTTCTCGAATTATTTTATTAGAACTGAATTTTTATTTATACTTTTAATCACCTATTAATTTGTAACCCTATTCACCTATTAGAATATAATATATTTCTTATATTATATCCTTACATACATTTATAAATAATGTATAAAGTGAATGTAATGTTTGTAGAAGGATTTTTTATAAGTTTTAACTCTGAAGTGGGAAGGGGAACAACTTTCATGTTTCATTCCAATTGAATAATGAATTATCTATTAACAATATTGTCTTAAATTACATTGGGTTTTATATGGACTATGATGAATTCATATTCTTCATATTATATACATGAGGCTACCATATTAAAAAGGTGGAAAATGAATGCACGATATTACACAAGTTAAGGGGTATTTATACTTTACCACATTATCATTACGATAGAATGACACAATTTTATTAACATATTAATTCCTCCTCATGAATTATATTAATTACATAGAAATGGATATAATATCCTTAAAAATATATGTTCTTTTTTACAAACCAAATAGTCATTAAATTCATCAAATTCATCAAAAAATGCACAGGAAATTTTGCCTCTGTTTACTGCTCATCTCAATAAATCTTTAAAAAATTAGGATTGTTGGCTCTCTCAACTGAAAAATAAAAAAATAAATATATCTGGGTGAATAAATAATGATACTCATATATCCCTAATAAAAATAATATAAATTAACTCTCTAAATAAACATTTATTCTACATTTATTCTCTTTAAATGAATTCTCTTGCAGAAACAAATCATCATAATCAACTAATCTTCTTCTTATACTTATTCATTAAAATATAAAATGTTACATATAATCAATACACATTATTCTCTTTTTAAACCATGTAGTAGATTCTTTATTTTCATCATCTTCTTTAAAAGCTCTATTTTTATAATGAACCTACATCAAAATAAAAACAATGACTCCTATTATGTGTTCTATTTTTCTTCTTCCTCAATCTACATATATTATCATGAAGCTATATTAAATGTCATATTTCTTTTTTGATATCCACCAATAGAATTTTAATAATCCCTTTATTTCTATCATCTAAAAAACACCACTATAAAATAACTTTTATTGGTTCTTATTATATCAAGTTAAATTCCCAATAAAAGATCCTACGTGAAACTACTTTTTATGATTTTTAAATTCAGTTGAAAATAATTCCCTTAATTTTCTATTTCTTCTTCATCTTAGGATAATAATTCCTCTTGTGTAATACAATAATCTTGGGATTTTTATACTTCCCCAAAATCAACTCATATCTTCTTTTATTCTATGGATCTTCCTTCTTTGTGGAATGAGAGATTTTGTACAGCCAATATATGTTATGATTATGTCTAAAAACATCAAGTAGTTGCACTATATTACTCAATTTATTTATCATCTTTAATCAAAAAGTATTTTTTGAGATTTAAAAAGTAAAATCACAAGGCCAAGCATCAGTATATCTTACATATCTTAATTCAATTAATTTTTTTATTTTACATTTTTCAATAAAAAATTATCTAAAATTCATCCTACCTAATTATTTTTCTCCCACAATTAGCTTCGAACACAAAGATATAATATTTAATATATATCATAATATTTTAATAAAAAAATTCATCATTATTCATAAAAATGAAATAAAGTCAATTCAGCACATTTAATATTACATTCAGGATTTTATCTTCTTATCCATTAAATAAAAGATAATAATCTTAGGCTCAGATCTCTATTTTTCAAAGATTCATAATTTTTTTAATATATATGTCCATCTCCATGATCTGATGTTATATTCTCAAAAATAATGAAATTATGGTAAACAACATTTTCACTAATTCAAATATCATATGTGGTGTATAATATATAAACCTTTATCATCATACATAGTTAGGAATAAAAAATATTATAAATGAAATATGTATATTATTTTCCAAAAATATCTTCATCTTACCAAAAAATATTTTACAGGTAAATAAAATATCATTTTTTGTGTAAAATGTGTTGTGCACATAATAATGTCATACGCATGGTTTAAAATATAATACGTTCAAATAAAACACTTACACACATGAAAAATGACTTTTTCAAATTTTTCAAAAACTATCACTTGATTAGTAATTTGGTAATTACTTTAAATTAAAACATAACCAATTATAATTAACTGAATGTCTTCATAATCCCGTCAAATCTATTTTAGAAATCAAAAAATAATTGTGTGATTTATTGAATGAATTCCAAACCCATTTTAGCTAGTTATAAATTATTTTAACATATACAATTCGCAACATAAATTATTTTTAAGTACTCATATACACTCTCAGCTTAAGATCCATTTCTACCTTAATAAACCATCATCCTTCTGTTTTTTCTCACTAATTTTATCAAATTTCATGTTATGTAAAAGTGATGCATTCTCATCTACATTATATCATCAATATCTAAATTTATCTGGATTTGTATCCCTTTAACAACAACATATAATTATTCTTAATAACAAACTTATTAGGGATTTCCAGACTATGATAGAAAATAATTTTCATATATCACATGTATTTAACAGGACTTCTAACATACAATGTATCGTTAACATAAAGAAAAAATCAATTAGTCACCTTATGTGATATACTTATATAATTTTAAATTTATTCACCATGGATGAAACATTTCGTTCACTAGGGTGATACTAAATCCATCACCAAAGACATGACCTTTGCATGAGTAGATTGAAATGAGTATATTGAAATTGAAAATGAATCTAGTTGAAAAAAATACAACTTCAATCCCAGGGAACATAATAGGGTGGATCAATAAAAAAATTCATGATGAAGATATCTTTTATTTAAAATTAAATATTTTTTCATTTGAGGTCCATGTTTTTCCTTCATTTAATAAGTACTTTTATTAAAAATTATTCCACTAAAATAATGATCCCTTTTATTATAAATCATATCCATCATTGGTCTAAGATCTATATTTCAATAACTAATGAGTAATCTATAGTTTTTCCCTCATAAAAAAGTTATTAATGTAAGGTATTATCCTAATAATATCATATAGGTCTCCTAGATAGTTTTAGGGAAAACCCTTCCCAAAATCCATCATATGTATAAATTTATCTTTATTTCCCTAGAAACAGATTCCTATTAGGGTTTCAAACTATGTTAAACCCAAAAAATAGATTTTAATGGGCACCTTATCTAATAGATATCACAGAAAACCTTTTTTATTTATACATGAAAATCTAATGGTAACCTTCTATAGAATGACCTACCTGTATGTATGATATAGGTTATATAAAGTACCACTTTTGAAGGAATCATAAACAAATAATTTTTAAAATGGATTTAATGCCTCCATTATTTTAATATTATTCCATTTACATGTATTAATTGGTATAATTATTTTGGTTGGAAGTCTATTCCTTAAAAATAATCAATATGTTCAAACAATATAAATGTGTAATGCTTCACGCAACTCAAGTATTAGGATATTAATCCATATTAAAAAAATATATTTTTATATATCCATGTTTATCCCACTTATAAGGTATACAAAAACAATTTTCAATGGATTTCAATCATATTAATTCATTAATCCCCACAAGAGTATATATCGAGTCACAGATATTAAAATTTCCCTAACATGGTATAATCATCTTGCATAATGTGTAGTCTGACCCAATTTAACACTACTTTAAGATAATTTACTCTAGATATATTTCAATCCTATCATAATTCCATCACTAAATATGTATAAACTATATGATAATTCTTAATTCAATATCATCACCCAAAAAAAGCAAATGATAGTGTAAAGGAAACTTAAATATATAATTATTCCTAGAAATTACTTGTTATAAGAATATATAACAATTTATAGAATCATTTTAACAATTTATAATAAATAATATATCAAAATTAATAATATATAAATTTATATATATATATATATAAAGTAATTGAAAAAAATAAGTGAACAATTTAAATATTTATTAATGAGATAAAACAATTTTGGAGAATTCATTTTAAATTATAAAGGCCTCATGATTTTGTCACATATTAACTTAGAACATTCAATTTTAACAATAATTAACATTTCATTTAATAATTTACATGTTTTTAATATGATCTGCATCATATTTCACAATATGGAATAATTTATGAACATTTTTATTGTTAAATAATAAATATTTCAAATTTTATGTAAATATTTTACATAAAATGAATACCTCATCTTAGAATTTATTTTATACATTGATTATATCATCAAAATTTATAGTTGGAATGAATTAAATAATTATTGAAATAAATACCTAATTTATAAAAATGATTTTATTTAATAATCTATAAAAATTTATATTATATATCATTTATATTAACTTTTTTTAATTGATATAGATTTTATAAAATTTTCAACCATGTAAGTTCACTTTAAATCATTTTAAAATCTTTCAAATGAACCTTTTGTTCTTTTTAAGAGTCTTCCCTGATGACACTTTTTTTTGAATTTAAAAAAATATATAATTTTCATTAAAATTCCTCTCAAAATTAATTTCACAACAAAGAAGTATTACCATGGAAACCAATCTTATTAGGGGATGTCTAGAGACATTTTGTTGGTCAAATCAAGTAATGTCTACACCATAAAAATTGAAATTTATATATTAGTTTTCCCTAACCATGATATTTCAAGGTATCCTTATAGAAAAGACATCATATTTAAAAAATATCAAGTCTATTTTAATTAACGACATTGTTATGAGTTAAAAATTACTAAAATGGGAATTAGAAGTTCCCATTTGGTTGACAGTTTATTTGGATAAATGAGACTCAAAATGGGTTTATAAGTGCATAAAAATTTCTAAAATGGCCCTTTATACTAGTCATGGGGTTTAGGGGATGTCTTAGGAGTTCAGGGGAATACAAGGAATTAGATGGATATTCTATGTAAATAGAATTAACATAATCAGACCTTTCCAGTCATAACTAATTGGTCCATGTTGTGAAATTTTCAGATGGTAGGGATGTCTTTATTCTAGAGGAGGTTCATTAAATCAACTTATGCTCAAACTATAAATTCAGTGGTAAGACTATTTTTAATTGTAATATCATTTTGGGATGTAGGAATATTTTTGTGAACACTCTTGGGTTAAATTACATAAATATTTCCTAATTTTAGTAATGGATACCTTTGACACTCATTTTACACTCTCTTGGATTACATTAATCTAGATCACTCATGAGTTATTTGAGATAGGTTTTCTTTTCTTCCCACTATTTTATCTATTTTTATTTTTGGATTGTCTGGATGTGGTTTTGAGTTACCAATTCATTAAAATATTTATAAATTATCATGAATGTTGGGTATTTCATATATGGCTCAAATAGGATGTACTTAAAAGATATATTCAATCAATCATTCACCATTTTCTAAATTTTATGTTTCATGGTTGATTTGTTTAGGTTTTATGGTGTTTTTTTTTTTGAAATTTACCATATATTTAGGATTTTTTTTTGAATTTTTTATTTCCAAGGTTCATGGGATCATAAAAAGGTAACTAAACACCATCGATTATGGTTTTAGTGTAGTAAAAAATCTTAATAAGTTTGTATCTATTAATAATTCATTGTTATTTTTTTTAAAATGTTTAATTATTAATTTAATGTTTTTTATATATGAGGTAAATTTTCATAGGCTTGGAGGAGGTTGTTACCATCTTTTGATGAGTTATCATAATATTTTTTGAGGTAAGGGGCCTTGACATTATTTGAGTCTCTAATTTCGTCTATTATTTTATGTTTTTGTGCCTCATTCATATAATATGAAATCATATTGAATATTTTGTGTTAGTCCCCCTATATGTTTGGGATACTATTAAATTGGAAAAATATTTCAAATATATAGTATACCTTGCTAAACAGGGTTACGACGGTGCCCTGGTCGAAAGAGTGCGGATGGGCCTCCTTATAGATTATTTTATGATGTTAATTATGATTAAAATACAAATTGGTTCCATTTTATCATGTTTTTTAAAAGGGTTTTGGCTAAAAATTCTTGTATTATGATAAATGTTTTTTCTTGAAAACATGGTTTGAATATGGAATTTAAAAATGGAATTGAGTTTTATAAAGAACGTGTTGTGGGATTTTAGCCATGTAAATGATATAATTATAGTAGTATGTGTTTAATTTTTAAATTGTTTTAAAAGTTATTTTTACTTGGCTATCAAGGTATCCATGAATTCTCGTATCGATCTACTTTTGATACATTTCACTGTGTGTGGGAGATGTCATGTAATAAAATGTGTGGGTTCTTTTTATGTTTTCTTGTTATTATATATTATTTTTCTAATCCAATATTATGTATGTTTTTTGAGTAACTCTATGAGAACATGATTAGTGAGATGGTTCATGTGTTGTGTGGTTATCTATGTGAGATTTTTTATAGTGGTATTATAGATATGGTTGGTAAAAATGGATGATGCATACCCCTTATAGGGTAAAATGGATTTAAATATAACTAGGACATGGGACTGTATATTTAGGGGCTAGTTCCCAAATTCTGGGTTGATCATATAAGATTTAGTCCATGTTTACTATTTATTATTTATCATTTATTTTGATGTGGCCTCCGTAGAGTGTTCAAGGATATTACAATGTGCTTGATGTGGCCTCAGGTGACTGTGTAAGGATAATATAGTGTTATTTTTGTTGTATTTATTATGGGTATGAATAATAGTCATTGGGTTGGATATTACATCCCTTAATCATAAAAAGATGGATTTGTGTGCTTGCGGATATTTTCTAAATAAACATTATGTAATGACTTCCTTAATTTCCAAGTCATGGTATGAAATAATCCATAGATGATGAACCTCCACCAGGTGAGAAGAAATTTGTTGAGTCATATGGACAAATAGCTGTGGTTTGTTCCTTTAGATAGTGTGTCATTTTTTGGGTGATGTCACTCACTTAGTGTTTTGGTGTGGGTTATACATCATTCCAATTGGAATTATACCTTTTATCACCAAGGAAATATAAATTTATAGTACATGGTGATTATTCCTTCTAGTATGGACCCAAATAAGCTTGATTCAGGTGTTGTGGTTTCCTGGATAGGACATGAGGATTTGACATGTATGATTGTATGTGGATTTTTTTGTCTCCATGTGAGTGTGTTTTTTAAACATATATGAATCTTATATATGTACTCTAGGCATATCCAAAATATCAAAGCAACACTTGGTAATGTAGATGAATTAGGGATTCCAATTTGATCATCTGAATCACCACCAAACCACATACATAGAATGAGGTTCAATATACATGGGATGACCATATAATTTTCTCATAAGACATGTTTATCATTTAGATATGGACACAAGGTTTAGTCAGTATGTCATAGTGGTCGGGGACATGATCGGATGATATGTGATTAGTTCTATCCAGTGTTCCATTTATTTATATTTGATGAATTTTATTGGATTAGTTTACTGTTACTACTCTATTTTGTTTAATATAACATGTATAATGCTTATTATTTTATATTCTGGAGTGGGGGCATATTTTCCCATGGTTTAAATCTTATGGGTTTTGGGATTTTGATTATAAAGGAAAGTCATTTTTAATTTTCTGAAGACTCATTCATGAATCCAATCCATTAATTAGATGTAATAGTCTCCCGACAACTATCTTCATCCTTACCTATAAGTAACCATCCTTCTATATATGGGGAGACATGATTTAGCTATTATTGAATCCCCACATGGGAATCTTTTAGGCAGCCTAGGCTATGTTATTATAAAATTGTATCAGAGATATCTATTAGGATTCTTTATTTAGTTATAGTAAGATATAGATATTCAGAACATCGGTGGTATACAAAACACATTCTAAGATTACATGACATCAGTTGAAACCCAAGTTTCCAGGAGATTTCCAGTGTTTGGACTAGTCACTCTAGAATTATTGTGGTGCTAGACATGACTAAAAATATCACGTGTGGTGGATGTGACTTTGGATGACTAATGGATCTTGACTATGAGCTAGTGAGTTGTATATGAATCTTTATAGTGGCATGCTAGTGATTTAATAAATTATTATAGGTCATTTTGTTTGACATGACACCTTTCAAAAATCCATATCAATTAAAACAACTTATAATATAAATGATGATTCATCATATATAATATAAGTTATGATTGTGGGTTAGAGTATATGGAAAGATAGAGGATATAATTCTTTTTAATAGAATAAATAAAACATAATAGTAAATTTCAAATCTAAAAGATTTCAAAATGATAAATCCATATAATGATAAAATAAATAAATAGATAATTGATAATTTTTATATTTATAATTAAATATATTATGATAAATAGAGATATTAAAATTGAATTTATATAGTTATGTGAATAAATGATTAAATTATGTAATATATAAAATTAAAGGGAGGGAAACCACTTTTTGATATGGAGTTCTTCAATAGATCATTGTGAGCCCCTATGTCTCTACCCCTCAAGTAAAGAGATATGTTATTACTCCCCTGATATTGGAAGTGATAAAGAAACCCTGACCTCATATTTAGGTTTTTTGAGTACCCTATTGAGATCCAATAGTATCCAAGCAACCCATACATCATTTTTTTATTGTTAATGAATTTTTGGAGAATGAGATTGTAAGTATACAGGATTATTTTATCAAAAAACTATTATAATTCTTCTCCCAAATATCTCAAAATTATTTTTAAATATTAGGATGACTGATTATTATATGATTTATGAGAGGATTATTTGATATTGATGGAGAATTATATTTTGGATCTTTGAGTGGAAATACTTTATATATATTTGAATCGAGGATCAAGAAATCATTTTTTGAAATACATTTTTCTTCTAAGATTCCAAAGAATTATTTTTAGAGGATTCAAAATGTATAGGATAGAACTATAATTCACTGAGTGTATTAAAGATAAATAATTCCATAATAATGAAATTCTGGCTATCATTAAATTCACTTCTAGAGTTGTTTTTTCAAATCTATATGCCTCCCAATACTCTTAAAGAGTTGGATAGTGGGTAACCTAGAACTCACTAGTCTTATAGAACTTTCACCAGTGAGCTAATTCTCCTCCAACAGCTAGTCAGTGGACTCCTATAGTTTAAGGAACCTACCTCCTTCACCACTATATATCTAGTGTCACTCCTCCATCATTATAGGGTAACTTATATAAAATAAGAACTCTTTACACATCACACTGGTTGGATGGTGTAGCCTTCATGTGTCTATCTTCAAGAAGGGACTCACATTATTAATTCTAAATACTTTTTTTGTTCTTCAAATGTTATTCCCTAAACTCACTTTCTGAAATTTTATTTATTATTTATAAGAAGGAAGGGGATTCCCATAAGGCACCACCAAGAAAATCATCCTCATGAAGGGAAAAAATGGTGCAAGAGAAGGTTAATCCACTAGATAACTTTCTTACACTCTAAGGGAAGCGAACCCAAACTATCATAGATAACAAGTTCCTCCTCTAGCCTTCCAATTCGAGAAATCTCATCAATAGAAAATTTTGCCTCCCTCAAACTATGATGAACAATCCACCCATGATCAACCTCAAGATCACATCTTCTGATCACATATACGAGATGCCAAAGCATCTCATAAATCTCATGGATCATCCTCAATTGGACTTCAGAGTTCGACTCCACATTAGCCACTTGAAAACAATCACTCCTGAAAACTATGATTCCCATGTATAGTTTACATGACTCTACACCCAACAAGTTTCACGGACCATAAAACACACTGAACGACACCAAACAAATTATGGAATATACATATTAGCTCATATAATTCTCCAAAAAAACAAAACTCATAATGATATTTTAAAAATGTACATGTTTATTAATTTATACAAATGAATAAAATAAAAGAAATATTTTAAAAAAGAAATATGAATAAGAAAATACAACTTAAGGAAAAAATCTGAATTAAAGATATAAGTCACCCCTTCAAAAGAAAACACAAATGGTATGAAGGGGTCATATTCATGTTATTAAAAACATAATAAAACAATAATTTCACATAATAGGGACGTAGTAATATGTTATACCTACATCTAAGAGATCATTTTTCAACCATAATATTTTAGTTCAATAACACATGGAGGTTATGTATTCTACTTTGGTTAAAGAGAGATAAATATTTTTTTTTCATCCTACTATGCCTTGAGATATGTGATTTCCCATGTAGGTATCAAATACCTCTTATAAACTTCCATTATAGATCAAATCCTACAAAATCAATATTAAAGAAACAAATTAATTCAAAATAGGTTCATTTTGGATAAAACAAACCAAGATTCTTATTTTTATTAAAATAGGAGAAAATTATTTTAATATATATTAGATGTGACTCCTTTAGATTTGATTGAGAATTATAACAAAGAAAACCACTAAATATGATCTTATTGTAGGTAAAAATGTTTAATTAGACTACCAATAGTTCTTCTATAATTGTTTTAATATATAGTATACCAGATCCATCGCATGTAAGCATGAAATTTGTACTCATGGTTATACTAATTTACTTACTGTGATCCATGAAAAATTATATCAATATTCCATTAATGTATTTTACATGGTTTAGAAAATTATAAATATTATTTTGATAAATTTTAAAATCAATAAGTAATTTTATTTCACACATAAATATCCTATCAATTTCCATTTTCATTAAGTCATGAAATTCTCAACACAATGATTCATTGATTGATCCAAAAATAACACCATCAAAATAAATTCGAATTGGTAAAAATATTTTGAGTTGGTTTTGGAAAAATAGTTGAATAGGATTTTCCCATTTTTAAATAATTTAATAAATTAAATTGTAATAAATTTCAATTCAAAGCCTAATAGACTTGTTTTGACCCATAAATAGATTATGTTAATTTGAGAAAAATGACTTGGAAGATATTAAAAATAGGAGAAGATGGTTGTTATTCAAAAAAAATTCATTGATGAAACTATTTAAAAATGATATTTTAACATACATTTGAGTTCATTTTAAATTGAGGTGAGACGATTATTTCAATAAGATTATAATTTATTCTAGAAGACAGATAGGTTCAGAGGTTTCGCCATAGTTGATTCATTCTTATTTGTTAAAGAATTTAGCAAGTAAATGGGCTTTATTTATAGTGATATTACCTAGATCATCCAACATATTCTTAAAAACCCATTTATATTCAATTATTTTACGATCATTTGGCCTTTCCAGGAGAGTCCATACATCATTTAAAGAGAATTTTTTTGGTTCCTCTAGCATGGAATGAACCTAACATTCATCTTCAATAGAATTAATTATATTAAGGGGATTAAAGTGTGAGAATAAAGAAATACTATATATTCATGTATTAGTTCCCACTAGAAAATATATAATGTCATTTTTTGTTGGGAGGTATTTAGAATTTTTAAATTTATTAAGAAATGAGATTAACGGTGGTTCAGGTTGCACTTCATCTTCATTATAATTAATTATTCATTTTAAACATAACTTTTAAAAACATTTTAAAAAGGAGAAACTAGAATATTCTCATCAAATATATGATGTATTTATTATTCTAATGCTATAGTCCTTCAGGTAAAACTTAGTATTCAATTATTGAGTTTTAGTACCCAATAAACAAACCTTTATCATATTTTGGATCAAGTTTCAATGATTTTAGTTACTATTGAGAATAAAAAAAATTCAACCAAAAAACTAATAAAATCCTCAATTTTCATTTTATAATTTTCAAAAGATCATATGGGGATGTTTTTTGGAACTTTTATATTAAACATGATCAAAAAAATTATGCATTATTTATATCCTCTACCCAAAAATTTTGAATTAAATATAATTTTTATAATAGATTTTGACTGAGTTTTAGATATTTATATTTTTACACTCTTCTACACCTAATCTACTGTGGGGTTATATGAGTAAAAAATATTGATTATATCATTAAGAAGAATAAAAAACATAAAATTAATTACTTTTTTATTCACTATCATCATCAGTTCTAATTGAAATAATTTTAAAAACTTTTTATTTTAATCTTTTTTTGAAAAAATGATGAAGTATTTACAAAAAAAATTAAGATAATAAATAGACCAAATTAATCATTGTAATGTCATTTATAATTAAATAAGTATAGTATTAATGTCCTACACTTTATTTTTGATAAGGTCTGAATAAATCATGTTGAATTAATTCAGTAACATTAGAAGAATAAATTAATTATTTGGGTCTTAAATAATTATTTTTGTTATATACCATATTGGCATGATTCACAAACCTTGTAATATTTGAAATTATATTGTTAAAAATATTTTACTTGTCGATAATGGTTGATTTTTAACAGTGAGTGTGTGCTAAAGTGACCATGGAATCTATGCCAAATCCACGACTGACTAGAATTTATATTAAAGCATTTAACATTTTGGAAAGTGATATAATTTAAATTGATTGTATAAATTTTTTTTCAATTTAGAAGTATATAATAAAAAATTCTATTTTTAGTTATAAATATTGAAAAAATATTTTCCAAATAAAATTTTAAAACTCCGATCACACAACATAATAAAACAAAGTTAATTATTTTTGGAGACATTGACATTAGAAAATTTAATATGTTTTGAGTTAAAAAATTTGATGGTGCCTTCATAGAATATATTACTCAAAATGATACCACGAAATTGGGTATCAAATTATTCTATATTATTTATTTGCTTGAATATGGAGATATCTCCACACATGTTCATTGAGAAACCACTATCTGTGTGTCCGAGAGCATTATGGTTTTTTGGGAAGAAACATTTCCCAAAAAATAGACTATTGTTTTTTGTACCCAAAAAAGAATCTTTTATAATGTTATAAAAGAAATATTTTAGAATCAAAAAATTTTATTATAAATTTTTTTAGAAATATTATATTATATATGAATTAATTTTTGTCTCTTATATAATAAATTCTTAAAAACACATTCAAAACAAACTTTCTAATTATTTTACAATAATTGCAAAATTTTATTTTTGAGAAACCATTAATGAAATTCATTTTTGATAGATATATTAAGTTACTTGCATGATTTTAGAAACCAAGAAAACCACATTCTATTCCATGTATTTAAGAGCCCACAATTTTATTATGATTATATTCACTATTAGTGAATTTTTAATGACATATATATATATATACATTGAGATATTTTATTGTGTATTGGAGATTATTGAAATATGATTGATTTTTTACATTCATTCATAATTATTTTTTTTATTTTAATATAAATTCCTTATCATTTTTATGTTATAAATCTATATTAAGAATGTGGTAGCATTTATAATCATGATCTATGTTTAATGTATAAGGATTTTGAAACCTACTGTATAAATGATCACTAGTGTATTTGATGTCTTCGTAATTAAGTAGGATAGATGAGCAATATGACAATGAAGAAGGGTAATAATATGATAATATGGGTAAGATGATGTTATAGTAATAGGGTTACCAACTATGTTGTCTTCATCAATTTGTTCCATAATGAACATATCACTTCATACACTTAAAGAGGTTCATGGAGTTGAGTATGTGGAGTTATCTCTTATACTATAAATAGTAACTTTTTGGGACTATTTGCTTTATTTCTTCACTTTAAACGTTTTTTAAGATGGGTAATTGAAACCTTTATGTGACCATGTTTCTTGTATTCATATGCTGACACTTATGGTTACATATTTTTATTTTCATTCAAGGATGAGTAAAAAAAATTATTTTTCTTCAATACTTTTTTCTTCTTCATAGTGAGTTGAGAAATTCCTTAAACCTCACATACGGATGAGTTATAATTAGTATATTAAAAGGTTATTTTTTCATAAAATATAGGGATATGTTGGCTTTCTATTAATCTTGTTTCATTATTGTAATTTAATATTTCATTAGGGATATGATAAATTTTTTTACTAAAATTTTTGCACATCCTTCTATTCTTGTATGGAATTGAATTTTGGAGAAACAATTTTTGGTAGAAACCATAGTTTGTGTTTTACAGTATTTTATATATATAAATCATTACCAGGAGACTTTAAATCATTTAAAAAGTTAGTAATCCATGTAACAATAATGAAAAAGGATTCATTTGGATGTATATAAATTCTTTTAATGTATTTTTTAAACATATTAAATATAGTATCGTTTCCTGTATTTGTTCTTTCATGGATTAATTATAGTAATTTATATACTTGATGACCCATTTTACCTAGAGAAACGTAATTAAATTCAATTTTATCAAGAAAACCACATAAATTGTTCGTAGATTTGTAATTACGGTTATTATTTTTAACATCCTTACAATTCCATATATCTTTATTTTAAATATTTATTCAACATTAATAATATGTTTCATAAAATGTATGGGAATATAAATAATAAATAAATTCCACGAAAAATCATAATTTTAAATCAATTATGGTTTAAAAAATAAAAATAATAAAACTAACTAATTTTTTATAAGAACAAAAAAAACATAGATACCAATTGTTGGTCAGAGTAGATATTAATAGGGTGAATTTCAATTTAAAAATTTAAAGAAAATTAAAATCTAAATTAAAATCTAAATTATTTTGTAAACATAAATATATAATGTGATAAAATAAGTTAATATATAATTTCAAATTTTGATACATAATAAAAAATTTATTATGTCTAATGGAAATGGTCATATGAAATTTAAGAAATTGGGTATATCATAGATTAAATGATGAAATGCATAAAATAAGAGTGAGAGGAAAAAAATTATTACTAGTTTATCAATAACTCTGTGTGTGCCCCTGTTTCCGCACCAGTTGAGTTGAGAGTTATGTTATTACTCCCTTTATCTTGGTGGTAATGAAGAAACACTTCCCACACATTTATTATTTTTCTTCATCATCTCATGATTCCTCAATACCCATAAAACTTATCCCTCACATCTTTAAAAGTTATATCTTGTTGAAAAATATGATTTAATATATATTATTATAGAAAACCTGTTACAATTATTCTCCCTAATATCTCAAAAAGATTTTTTTTCTGATTTGGGATAAGATATTGAGAGATGTTCTATGAGAATATCCTTTGAGATTCATGCAATACTAAAGTGTGGTGGTTTGGAATGATCTTATAGAAATTTTCATGAATAAAATATTAAAAAGGCATTAATAGTAACTATTTGTTCTTTTAATCCTCCTATTACTTCATTTTATGGGCTCCAAAAGGACTAGGATTATTCGATAATTCATCAGGAGTATTAAATGTGTGTAATACTTCACTAATGAAAATTTCCAGATTATTAAATGCATCATCATTAATTTTTTCCAAACTCCATTGGATACCAAGATCTTCTCATTATCTATCTTGTGGGTCACAATGAATTCAATCGACTTTTAGAACTTGATCTAACTAGATGATTCTTCTCCATCAACTAACCTGTAGGCTACAGGAGGTTGTAAAACCATTTTCCTCACCACCAGTGGGCCGATGAAACTCCACCAACTTATAGAGGAGGTATTATAGAAAAAAGTAACTCTATACACATAAAACCTAGTGGTCAATTCCTGTCACCATCTAACTGGAGCATCCTACATGCCTCCAACATCAATAGGATCCTCTATTTCTTATACCTTATGAATTATATAGATTTTCTAATGTGATTTTATAAATTTAAATAATGATATGAGATGCATCAAATCCATTAAATTCCCATCATGTCTTTTTAAGAGAATTAATCATCCCTAATGTGACCATAAATAATATGATTTTAAGATAAAAATGAATCATAAATTCATTCAAATGTAAACATTAGATACATAAGAGGGTGTTTTTTATCATGAGATCACAATGAGAGGGAGAGGTACGATAGTGATTAAATTAATATTGATACTTTATGATTTATTTTATTGATTATGAATATTATTATTAGACACCATTGAGAAATGTTTTTCAATAATATTAGCTTTTTAATAGAATATTGTTTTGATAGAAAAATCACGTGGTGGAATACGGTTGATGAAAAATAGTTTTGCAAGTTATTTTTATTAAAATAAATCATTGTTCCATTTATGTTGAAATTGTTTTTGATTTCATATTATTGTAAAATATTTATATAAAATTTATTTTGATTATTAAATTCAATATATTTTTGGGAAAATTTGATTTGATTTTGGGAAAATGGACGGTTTTGTGGAAAACCCTTGTATGTAATGTGATATTTTAAAAACACAATTAAGTTTTGGTAGGTGTAAAATATTTTGAACAGTTTTAAAATAAGAGACTCATAAATTTGTAAATATGTCATCTTGTATTTTTTTTGTTTCAAAGATGATTGACCTAGATTCTTCGATAGTGTGCTCATCTTGAGTTTCATGACTTCTTGGAAACCACCAAGTGTGGTTGTAAAGTGTGATGTGATGTTATTTGTCTATGTTTTCGGAAAGAATTGGTTTCCTATATAGAGTGATTTTCACTATTTTCAATGGTCGACAAGGAGAGAATCATGTTTTTTCTCATGTATATATTTAGTACTATAACACCTCTATATTTTAAAAAAGTAATACTATGTTCGATAAGTTATATGATATCCAACACGGAACCAAAATAAATCTTGAAAATTTATTATTTAAATATGACCACTACAACCTAAACATTACATTTGTGAATATGAATAGAATAATTTTATTTATTAAATATATATAAATATCTGAATAAATATAAATTTATTGATATATTATTCGAAAAGAAGCTTTCAGTTTTTAATGAAGTCATTTTATTCCTCAAAAATATTTTTTCCTAAAAAATAAATTTTATTACTTTTTTTGATTAAATATTATAGATAATTTAGCCAAATTTTATAAGATTAATTTAGTAAAATTTACTTTATTATAGAAATCATCATTAAAAAATAAGATAAATGAGATTTTTTTCTATTTTTTGAAATGTTTTATTTTTTAGTGACTATTGACAATGACTAATTTATAAAGTACAATCATTTATTTTCATTAAACTAAATAAATTAAAATTATCATTATATTTAGAATTTTTTAATAAATTTTAATATGAATACTTTTTTATAATAATATACTCAATTTCATTTAAATTAAAAAAACTGAGTATTTTTATATAAGATTTTTTTCATAAAAAATGTTTTTTGAAAACTCTCTTTAAGGGAAAAATGCTTTTCCATTTTAATTAATTAAAATAATATCAAATGAAAAATATTTATGTTAAATAGATATATTATATATCTATTTAAATAAAATAAAATTCATATAATTATAGTTTTTAGTAATATAGTAAATATTAGATCATCTAGTGCTGGAAAAGTGAATTTTTTTAAAAAAATAATTTGGTCCTGTTTTTTCAGTTTTATTTTTAATTAAATTATTAAAAATATAAGAAACTATTTTGATAAAACATAATCCATGTCTTGAATCTTCATAATTAATATTATTTAATAATTTAAATTAAATTTTTGGTCATAGTGAATATTAAAAGAAATAAAAATTTATTACCATGATTAAGGGTAAAATATGATTATTATTAGTTGAAATAAAGATTTAAGAGTTATAATGACAAAAAAAATTAATTTATCTTGTATGTTTGTTCCATTACCCTATATCACTTAATTTCATAAATTGTTCATTTTAAATCCATAAAGACATGATTTTTACCCATATAATACTTTATATATAGAAGATACCGAACTTACATTCCTTGCTTTTAATAACAATATATTTTTTGATGGGTATTAAAATAACCAACGATTTGTTATAAATATTAATTTTAAATATAAATGATTTTTTCCGGATAATTAATTTCAAATTTTTAGAAATTAATTTTTTAACCTAAATTTTTATTCAGTGTCAGCACAATCATTTTTTAAATAAAAGGAAAAAATTATTCTAAAAATATTAAAAGTAATATAATTTTAGTAAATAATATAACAACTCTACTCTTTATTACACACATAAAAATGATTTAATACATAAAACTATTCAATTTATACAAGATATAATATCAATTTTTCTTGTGTCTTTGTGATTTAGTAACATTACATAACAACATAGATTATAAAACACAACGTCTTTGCTGAAAACTGTTGTTCATGACCACCACATTCCTTCGTACATAGCATGGAATGGGATAACCTAAGGACATGCATAAGAAAATGGTGATATATAAATCCCATGAAGGTAGTAAACAAGGAATACCATTGGTAATATAGTACATGTTAGACTATAGGTATATCAATGGACCATAATAGAAACATGAACATAAAGGCATGTTATAACGTGATTATCATATCATGGAAATGTCTCATCAACACATAACATGGTATTAGCATGACCCCCGGAACATTTCACATGGAAAAAGGATAAACCCTAATTGAATTTTAATTATCATGTGTACATCCTTGTTACCCTTGAAGTATCATGATACTAATCCTTACCCAATGTATTGAAGAATATCAGGGTGCATCCTTCTTAATCATTTAATTTCATGCATAAGTGTGCCACTTAGATCATACAATAAGGATTCATTATAAATACTCATTTATTACACTATAAATTAATGTAGAATATATACATGAATCTCTATAATTAATAGGTAAATGTGCATAAATTTGAATACCCTTGATAGAGAAATAGGAATTTTATTCACTACACAATGACTTTGTCTTGGAAAATTATTGGGCAATTTCGGTAGCATAATAGCGTGACATAAGAATTAATAAAAATGATTGATGAGGGATAAGGGGTGTCTCATAATATCTATATAAAATGGACAATAATGGAGACATATAGATGCATTCCCCTACATAAGTAATGAAATTAACATTCATACTACAAAGAAATTTCTTAAATGTAAATAAGAAGGGAGAAATCCGTTACAGAATTTCAGCACGGTAATGAGTGTACAAGGGAGTCATTAATGATAGAGAAAGGGGTATCTCATCATTAAAACATAAGGTGGAAATTATATAAGAGGTAATAAATCATACCCCCAACATTTGTATTTTAAATTAAAAGGTTATAAAATTATTAAGAAACATGAAAAAAACCAAAATAAAGAAATCCCTTACTTGGAAGTGTGATACCAAAGGCCTTGAAGAGGCAGGAGATAGGCTTCTTGGTATCTTAGGGCACCTTGGTAGGATTTTAGAGATAGGAGTTCAGAGGTTTGTCGAGATCCAAAGGCTTTTAGCGAAGTATAAGTGGGAGATTGGGTGGATATATATAGGAAAACAGAGGGAATTCATTATTATTTTGGTTTTGGCGACCACACATTAAACTAATCAAAACCAAAATCCAATCCATGGTTTTTCCCAGGGATTTTCCCAAAAGGTTGTGAAAAAAATTATTGTATACATCCAATGTCCGAAATTCTTATAATATTAGGCTTGCTTATGTGGAGGTAAGTCGCCTCTCATATAAATCATTTAAAAATGACAAAATGTTTTATAAGTCTTGTAGGGCCCACTAAGGCCATGTAAAATCTATAAAACAAACCTAAAATCACATTATTTTAATATTAATACATATACTTTTTGATAATCATATATATATTATTTTATTACATCACTATTGGGTCATTATGATGTCATAAAACACATTATATATTTAAATGACATTTAATTCTTACCTAATAAATAGATTATCTTAGAAAATTCATAAAAAATCAACATTAAATAATTTAGACATCCTAAATCAAAACATAATATTCATTTTATCTAAATATTTTTCTAAATAAGTTAATTTTTAATTTAATAATAACATTAATCATTTATTGAAATTTCAAGGGTTTTGACAAAAATAGTTTTCAAGCCTTAATAAAAATTACAATTATATTCATAAAAATAATACAATAATTTATATTTAATAAAAATAAATTTAGGAATAATACTTTATTAAAATATTATTTAATTCAAAAATACATTAATTCATCAAAATATATATCTTAATTGAATATTAACTAAAAGAACAATTTCTGCTTCAAAGTAACAATAATAAAATTATTTTATATTCCTTATTATATACAAAAATAATGTAAATAATCATAGTTCCAAAGTCTGGTTACATGACCACTTATAACACCCTCATAATTCCTAAGTGTAAGGTGTGTGATGGGGAAAGACACTTGGGGTGGCTCAGATAACATCATTCGGATTGTAATCTCTATCAACTACCAATTCTCCTATCGGTGGTTCCATTCAAGATTAACATGTTGAAGCTCAGCTTGGACATGGTCCAGAGAGATGCCCAATTATGCAACCTCCTTTCGATGCTCTAACAAATGGGCTTCATATGGAGCAATTCTACTATATGAGGTCATCGCTTTCTCTGTCTGAGTAAATTGGATTGGTTAATTCCCTATATTTATACTAATCAATCGATCACTATTCAATGGCTATTTTAGAAATGGTAAAAATTCATAATTGTATTTTGAAATCCAAAATAATAAAACCAATGAAGTTTATATATTATATATTCATAATAAGACATTTAATTAGATCAAGTGGAATTTTTTTTATAAAATTTTGGGTCATTAAAATCTTGCCCCCTTAAGAAATATAACGCTCGAAGATTCATTTTCCAACACTAAAACAGATGTGGGAAACTCGGTTTCATTGCTTCCTTTGATTCCCATGTTGCTTCTTCAAACTATTGGCTTCTCCACAACACTTGGATGAGGAGAATTTTTTTATTTCGTAGAAATTTTTCCCTATGATCCAATATCTTCACTGAATTCTCTTCATAGGATATGTCATTATATAATGGTACCTATTATGGATTGAGTATATATGATGTGGAAGGTATGTACTTCCTCAAAAGTGATACATGGATTACATCATGTACTTGAGACAGGTTTGATAGGGTTGTTTGTCAATAGACCACTTTTCTAATATGATCAATGATCTAAAAAGGCCTGATGTACCTTGGAATAAGATTTACCTTCTTCCAAGATCTCATATCTCTCTTCCATAGTGATATATTGAGGAATAAAATGTCACTAACATCAAACTCTAGTTGTCATTGTTGATTATTTACATAGCTCTTTTGTCGACTCTGAGCAGCTTTATTGTGTTATTGGATGGTTTTAAACTTCTCCACCATTTCTTCAACTATTTCTAGACCTAGGAGTTTCCACTATCCAACATCATCTCAATATGTTAGTGTTCTACACCTCTTCCCATACAGGTCTTAATAAGTATCCATTTGGATGATTAAGTGGAAACTGTTGTTGTAAGAGAACTCAACAAGAGAAATATATTGATATCATCCTCCTTTTAAGTCCATTGAGCATGATATCAACATTTCCTCGAGTGTTTGGATTGTAAGCTCAGATTGGCTATCATTTTGACGATGATAAGCCGTACTGATGCTTAGCTCCATATTTAGAGCATGTTAAAGTCTCTTCCAAAACATAGAGGTGAATCTTGGATCTCGATCGAAAAAAATAGACAGTGGTACTCCATTCATCCTTACCACATCTTTAATGTGTATCTGTTCCATTTGATCTAATTAGAAATCATCCTAAACTGTAATTAAGTGTGATGTCTTTGTAAGACAGTTCACACCATCCTAGAAAGAAATGTTTTCCCTTGGATGACTTTGGATGTCTGGTGACGATGTCCATGGTGATGTTCTCCCTTTTCAATGCAGGTATGGGAAATGGTTTCATCATCTGCTTATACTTTTACCTCTCATCATTTACTTGATGACATACCAGGAACATTGATGTATACTCAGAGATCTATTTCTTCATGTTATATCACCAATAATACTCGTAGAGATATCAATACATTTTTGTGTTTCCGGGGTGAACTGTGAAATTTTCTCTATGTGTGTCATCCAAAAGTTATTTATTTTACTCCGTATTTGATGAAACACATATTCCTGACATAAATCCCACAGTTCCTTCTTCATTAACATTAAACTCCAAGGATTTCACTTTTCTGATAGTTTCTACTTTCTTTTTAATTCCAACATCATCCTGTTGATAATACTTTAACATTTCTAAAAGATAAAGTTGAGCAATCATTTGTGAATGGATTGACGATGTTCCCTTCTTTATGATTCTCATGTTAGTCTTCACAAAATATAATAAGATTGGATACTTTTCAATTCTCATTAATGATAGAATTTATTGGTCCTTTCAACATAGAGCATCTCCAATCTTGTTCTCTTTTCCAATGTGGTTATAGATTCAGCATTAAAATTCATTGATCACCTCTTACCATCTTCAATGGTGCATATTCAACTCTTTCTATGTGAATATATAGTTTAGGCTTTTATGATCCAAGTATTTTTTACACTTCTCCCCAAAGAGGTAATGTCACCAAATCTTTAATGTGAAGATTACTGCATCCAACTCCAGATCATTTTTTGGATATATTTTCTCATGAATGTTTAATTTCCATTATTAATAGGCAATGACTTTGTCAGTTTTCATCAACACACAACTGAGGCCCTTCTTCGAAGCATCACTAAATACCACAAAAAGATATCCACATGCGGGTAATGTGAGAACTGACGTAGTGATAAGACTTCTTTTCATCTTTTTGAAGCACTCTTCACATTCATCACTCTAAGAAAATGTGACTCCCTTCCGAGTTATCTTGGTAAGAGGATTTGAAAATCGTGAGAAATTTCTTACAAATTGGGGATAATATCCAGCTAACCCCATTAAGCTATGGATATTCGTTAATGATGTTGGCATCATCCATCCCTCCATTGCACCTGTCTTGGAGATCTCCAAAAATATCACATTGATTGTGATTATATAACCCTATAATGATACCTTCTTCAACCAGAAATCACTTTTTTTGTACTTTTCATAGAGCTTCTCTTTTTGCATGGTCTCAATTATAGTTCCTAGATGCTCCTCATGATACTTCTTGGTATTTGTGTATATTAGAATATCATCTATAAATACTACCACATATTTGACAAGGTATTCAATAAAGACTCTATTCATCATGTCCATAAAGATTACTAGAGTATTTGTGAGTATGAAATGCATTACTATGAATTCATAGTGCCCATATCTTTTATGAAAAGCAGTCTTGGGGATATCCTCCTTATTCACATTTACTTTGTAATATCACAACCACAAATCCTCCATAGAGAAGTATTGTGATCCATGTAGCTGACCAAACAAGTCATCAATTCAGGGAATAGGATACTTATTCTTTATTTTGATTTTGTTGAGATCGTGATAATCAATTCAAAGGTGCAATGACCCATCCTTCTTCATGACGAAGAGGACTGTTGCACCCCATGTTGAAGTACATGTGCGTATAAACACTTTATATGGATTCTTCTTTAGTTGTTTCTTCAAATCCTCTTTGTCTACAACATCCCTTCTATACGGAGCCTTGGAAATTGGAAACAACCAAGGTATAACATTAATTGATAATTCAACGTCTCTTCTATGAGGAAGGACATAAAATTCCTCGAGAAACACTTCAGAGAATTCCTGCATAGTAAAAATGTATTTAAGGATGGTTTATTCCTTGGACCCAAACATCTGAGTTAGATAAATATTCTCATAGGTCAGTTTTATCCATGCTCGAGATGATGGTGCTAAATAAGAATCATCATCCTCCTTTCACTTGTACAGGATTAGGGGTCGATACTCCATATGGGGAATGATTTCCCTCTCACAGAAATTTATTGTTCCCTAATATAAGGAATTCCAATGAATTCCAATAATTGCATCAAATTTTCCCAAAGTGTGTGTGATGAGGTTCTCCTAGAAATTAAAACCACAAATTATGACAGGGGAGGAGTAATATTCGTGGGTTGAAATGATTTCCTCATTTTCTATTCTCACTAACATATTAACTTCCATGATTTTTTTGGTGTTGGTATTGTTCTACTAAACTTTTGGGTAATAAAAGAATGCGTAGAATCATAATAAAAAAGTATGTTTACTATTCTTGAATGAATAAATAGCGTACCTATCACCACTCCATTGTCGGTGTTCACTTCGGTGGTAGTGATGGAAAAATCCCTCTCTTACTACCATGTAGGTTATTGGTTTCCTTCTAAAGCCCCTATTTTAGGGAATTGGTTTGCAAAGTTCCCTAGTTCATTGCAGTTGAAGCAATGAACAATTTGTTGTGGTTCGAATAGAGAATTACCCACCTCTATAGTAGCTATGGGTTTCTCTTGTCAGAAGTTAATGGTCAGGTGACCATCTTTTACACACCTAAAGCATTTCCTCATCCCCTTCAGGAAAATTCCCGGGTGATTCTTTCCACAATTTTGGAAAGTGGGGTGTAATTTTTTCTTAACACCTTTGGATTTTTTAATCAAACTTCTAGAATTGAAGTCCACCTTATACTTCTTATCCCCATGATACACCTAAGATTTGAAAATCTCTATTCTGACTTTTAGGGCACATCAAAAAAATTTATTCATAGCTCTCAAAGTCATGGATCATTAGGGCTTTCTGTAGGCTAGGTTTTAGCCTACCAAATAAGCGTTCAACCTTTCATTTAGGGGTAATGACAAAGAAAAAGGCATACAGTGCAAGACATATAATTTTTTCCTCTTACGCTCTGATGGATTCATCGTCATTTTTCTTGAGGGCAAGGAAGTCCCTTTCTATCTTATGTCAGAGGGTGCGAGGAAAATATTTTTCAAAAAACTTTTCCAGAAATTCATCAATTCCAATTCCTCGATCTCCTCCTCTGGCTATGTATGTTTGATCAATGTCCACCATTGATCAGCTTCACCCTCTATATGATAATCATCTAGACGTACCTTCTCTTGTTCAAAACATTCAATGATTGAGAGGATCTTCTCAATGGAGTTGATCCATTGTTCAGAGATTAAGGGATCAGATGATCCATTAAAAGTAGGAGGCCTTTGTCTTATAAAGATATCAATTACAACTTGTTATTTATTAGGGGTTTAATGTTCCTCTTGACCCATGTTTCAATTCATAACATTAGTTAACTAAGAGATCATCATGACAAACTATGTGATTCCCTCTCACATTGGATTAGGAATCTCATTAGAAATGTCATCAAATGGATCTTCACATCGGTTGTTAGGCCGAGTCCTCCTATGACCATCCATTGGCTGGAATACACGGAATGTTAGGAGTTAAACCTAAAGGGTAATCCAAATACAAAAACAGATGACTTATAAATTAATTTTATTTCCCAAACATATGAATTTATAGGCTTCAATCTATGTTATACATGATCTGCTTCCCAACATATATTATTGGAATAAATTTTTATTCCATTAAAATGGTTCATACTAATATTATGAATTTTTCAAACCATATCCCCAGGGATTGTTTTATCCAAGAGTGAAAAAAGTCCGATTTTCATGCACCAGTTTCGATTCGAGTCTATCTCAAAGTAGTGTTTTCAATTTTTACCCCTATATACATTTTTCTAGAGATGCCTATACCTACACGTATCTAGACAGGGGTGAATTTTCTTGATAAACCACTAACTCAACACTCACCAAAAATTTGGGATGATTTTATTATACTTAGTCTTTTCCCTAAGGCTTCTACAAGGTTTTTCTAATCATAATCCCAAATATAACTAAACCTATCCTCTATTACCAACTATAACAACCCCACTCTTTATTACAAACCTAAAGATGATTTATTACATAAAATTATTCACTTGATATAGGATTGCAGATTGAGAGGTCTAGTGTCTTTGGGGATTAGGAACATTAAATAACAAACTAGAACATAAAACACAAAATCTTTAATAAAACTTAATTTACATGACCACAACATTCCTTCGTACTTATCATTGCTTGTGATAACCTGAGGACATGCTTAAGAAAAGGGTGAGCTATAAAGACCAGTAAGGGAGTAAAAAAGTAACAACATGAAGAATATAGTATATATTAGGAAATAGGCATATCAATTGAGAATAAAAGAAACATGAACATAACGTCATGATATAGCATGATTATCATAACATGGAAATGTGGCCACAAAACATAAAATGGTATTAGCATGAGCCTAGAATCATTTCACAAGAAGCATGAGTAAACCCTAATTGAACATGAATTATAATGATTAAACCCTCATTTCACTTGACATATCATGATACTAATCATTATCGAATGCATTTGAGCACTCTCAGGGCGCACCCTTCTTAATCATTTCATTTCATTCATAAGTGTTCCACATAGATCATACAACATGGATTCATTATACATCCTCTTTTATTACATGATAAAGGAATGTGGGATTAATACATCAAAAATTATAATCATTATGTATATGTTCATAAAGGTGAATAAACTTTATAGAGAAATGGGTATGTTATTCACTACACAATGACATTGGCGTTGTGGTGCAATTTCGGCAGCACAACAGCATGACATAAGAATTCATAAAAAAGGTTCATGATAGAGAAATGGGTGTATCTTAATATTTACATGAAATAGACAGTAAGGGGTTCATATATATACAGGTACCAGCATATTTAATTTATTTTAGATTCATAATACAATATAATTTCTTGAATATAAATGAGAAGAGAGAAATCTATTATGAAATTTCAGCATGGCGGCGGGTGTACCAGGGAATAATTAATGAGAGATAAAGGAATATATAAAAATTAAAAAATATATTGAGAAGTATTGGAGAGGTGAGATATCATAGCCCAACATTTTTATTTGATATTAAAATGGTATAACAACATTAAGAAACATGGACAAAATTGAGAAAGAAAGAAATCCCATGCATGGAAGTGTGATCCCAAAGGCCTGAGATAGGATTTAGAGAGGCTTTATGGGAGATTGGGGCACCTTGGTGGATTCTAGAGAGAGTATATAAGTGGTTGGTATTGATTAAAATTCCTCAAGTGAAGGGAAATTGGGATATTTGGTGGGTTTATATAGGAAAAGAGAGTGAATTCTTTGTTAGGTAGGTTTTGGCCACCACACATTAGACTAATCAAAACCACAAACCAACCCACAGTTTCCCTTGTTTTATTTCCAAAGGGGTGTGTAAAACATTATTTTATAAGACCAATGGAAGAACTTATTAAAATATTCTATTTTCTTATGTGTAGGTGAGTCACACTCTCATGGAAATAAATTTCAAATGAAACAATGTTTTAAATGTCCTGGAGGGTTTACTAAGGCTTTGTAAAATAAATCAAACAGACCCAAAATAAAATTATTTTAATGTTAAAACATATATTGTCTGAAAGTACCATTTATAGTATTTTATTACATCACAATTGGATTATTATTATGTCACAAAAAACATTATATATTGAAACGTTGTTTAATTTTCACCCAAAAAATTGAATCTCTCAGAAAATTATGAAAAATTAACCATTAGATAATTTCAACTTCCTAAATCAAAAATAAGATTCATTTTATCTAAATATATTTCTAAATAAGGTAACATGAAATTTTAAAATAAAAACATTAATTTTTTTCCAAAACTCATGGGTTTTGATAATAATAGTTTCAAATCATAATAAAAAAATAAATTGTATTCCTAAAAATTATATGATAATTTATATTTAATAAAAAATTATTAATAATATTTTCATAAAATATTATTTAGTTCAAAAATCTATTAATTCATCAAAAATTGATTTCTTAATTTAATATTTACTAAAAATACAATTTGTGCTTCAATGTAACAATAATAAAATGGATGTATATTCTTTATTATATAAAAAAATAAAGCACCTAATCATAGTGCTTATATATTATTTCATAACCCCTTATAACACCCGCATAAGAACTAAGGGTATTGTGTATGATGGTGATAGACCCTTAAGGTGGCTCATATAACATCTCTTGGGTGGTATTCTCTATCAACCTCCACTTATCCCATAATTGATTCTGTTCGAGCTTAAAATGTTGAACCTCATCTTGGGCATGGTCAAGAGAGAAGCACAGTAATGCCACCTCCTTTCAAAGCTCTGAAAAATGGGCTTTGTATGGATCAATTCTACCGGATGAGTCCATTACATCCTTTTTATGATTAAAATGGACTTTTTAAAGACCATCATTTATATTAATCAACTTATGTCTTTTCAATAGCTTTATTAGAAAGAGTAACAATTTTTAATGGTATTTTGAAACCCAAAATAATAAAATCAAAGAATTTAATATGTTATATAACCATAATAAGACAGTTAATTAGATCAATAAGAATTTTCATTAATAAAATTTTGGGCTGTTAAAAATAATTATGTAACAAAAAAATAGATAAATATAAATTTTTAAGGAATTTTTAAAATTATATATCTTAAATCCGTATTTTTTATTAATTTTTTATTTTCAAATTAATTAAGTAGTGTCATAATTAACATTAATGATATTTTATAATATATAATGTCTAATTAAATGGTAAAAAATTCATTAAACTAATAAAATTACAAAAATGTTTTGTATTTGCTTAAAAATATACTCTATTCTCCATTAATGGACCAATTTTCCTTTCATAGTAACCATATTGACCCCTAAATTGTAAAAACTTTATTATTGTAGTTAAGTTTAAAAGGGGTTTTTTAGTATAAGTTACACTTGTGTTAAAATGAATTTTATATACATGTAGAATTTTCAATGATAAATTGGATTCTGTATTTTTAATTATTTGTTCCAAGTTATATAATAAATACCATATTATTTTATGTCTTAAAGGATAATTCACCTAGGTAAAAAAATAGTTACCTTGGTGAAAAATAAAAATGTAAAAGTGAGTTACATTATATGTCAAGGGAATTGAATTTTTAAAACATGTTTTTTTATTTTTGGATGTGTGTTTCAACCTTATGTTAACTCCACTATATTATTTAAAAATATTGGTAAAACTCTATTAAGAGTGACTTCCCATTATTGAATAGTTTAGGATATTTTCAAAAATGTCACTCCTCCTCGCATATAAAAGGGAACCCTCTCTCTTCTCCTCCCCACACATAAATATCCTTTTTGTTCTATAAATGACTAACTAAATCCCTTATTTACTTTCCTTACCACATCCTAAAGGCCTTGTTTTGATTAGAAAACCCTCCTTGAAAGGGTTTTGGTTCAAACCTAAATAGGATTCCCAATGAACAGATATCATTATTAACTGAGTGTTTTATTATATTTATTCTTCCAAACCATTAATATATTATTCCCCCATGATAATATAACAAAATCATTATCTATCATATACTTATATTTTATTACTACACTATAATAAACTACATCCAGGACCTCTTCCATCAAATCGGAAACATCACCACTATTCATGTGTACGAAGGACTACCGCCTCGCGAACCGATGTGATTCATTTTCTTATACCACCTGTCACAAAATTTTATGATGATGGATATAATTAATATATTTATAATAATTAATTATTTATCTCGATGCAAAAATAATATATCATATATTTTCTTGCCTTCCAACTTAATGAATATTGATAAAATCATTCTTACAATGTGTGGACTACCACCTCAATGAAGAAATTTGATTCTTTTATCATCATAAAATCCCATGTATCCTATATATAAGTGTATATAAATAAAAAATATTGTATTTATGATATAAATATGATATTTTAAAGACAATATAATATTTTCCTTACTTCCATCATGATCATTGAAAAATAGAAATGTTTCACCTTGTGCAAGTGACCTACCATCTCCGTTATTGTAAAGTAGTTCAATTTTCATAACGAATATTCATGACAGAATTTAAAAATATAATTTATGAAAAAACTTAAACATTATTTCTTAATTATTATTCTAGAGATTATGTAATAATGACTTCTTTTACCATAGTCAACCTACCAAAATCATTAGGACAAATGAACCGCACATCCTTAAAACGACTCACTTGAACTTAATAGAGTAATTTAATAATAATGAAATCATAGTAAATGAAACAAAAGGATTAATAAAAATAAAAATGTTTATTTTGAAATTAACTAATTATTATAATTTTGGTATTCTCAAATACAAAATACAAATGTAATTATTCAAACTCATGGAAATGTATTTTATGAACATTTTCCTTCATAAAGGAAACTTTTATTGTTATGTACCTAATTTATTTTATATGGTTTATATATTAAACATTAAAATATACTATAATGAATCCTAAATAATTTAGTCTATTTTATGATTCAATTTAATTTATTTAATCCAAGTTTATTTGAATTGAAATTTATCAAGTGGTAAGGGGTTTTGTAAATCAATTTCTTTTCATCGGGTTATGTTACTCTATTATTTATTTTGATATACTAAGAATATTTGTGTAATAACTTAAATTATTTAATGTTTTATTTCTATTTGTTATATTGGTATTTAAATTTGATATATATAATCAATCAATTGATTAATTATTAACTCAATAGTATGATCTTTTTAAAGGATTTCATCTCTATTTCCAATTATTGAGGTATATTTTAAAGTTGTGCACCAAATTTATTTATTAATAATATTTTATTTACTATTATATATTATATGATAAATCCTTAAAAAATAATTTTATTTAAAGATAAAATTCAATTTTACATCATCCAATGATATTTTATTAAAAATCACCAAAGAGGTAAAGGCTTTTTATTGTAACCTCATTTCTTTTCAATAATATTTATAATCCTAATTACATTATGGAAATCATATATAATTATTTTAATGAACCAAATATATTATATTATCTAATAAATGTGAATGTGTTTAAAATTTTTATCTACCATTTTTTCATTATTTAGTAATGAATCCCCAAAAATTGTTCTCATATGTAATACCAATCTTCTATCTTCTTTTTGATCGATAATATTTTTATTACATGTTTCTATATTCATTTTAAATATTAAATGAATTATTAAGTACATTTTTACCCATTTTTTACATTTTACTAAATGGTTTCAATTTTATAATTCAACCACTTTCTAAACAAGGTAGTTCTTGACTTTTTAAAAAAATATCGTGAAATGAATGTTTTCTTTTAACTTTTGTATCTTGAATGTAATTTAAAACTATAATAACTTATCAATGATCATAATATAAATTTAGAATATTCCATGGTAATTATCAAAAAATGTTTTCTCAATAATAATTTAAATGTGTTTATATTTTAATGATGTGATTTTAACGTGAAAAGGGTATTTTATGAATGAAATAATACATGTTATGTTTTAATGATATTTTTACTAAATATTACAACCATAGATATTAAAGATTCATTATATATTTGTATATATGTATATTACATATATATGTATCTCATTATCCCATCCTTTTATGGTTTAATATCTTCCATATATTCATTTCTCAAATTCTATATTTAATAAATTTCCAATTTATTTTGATATGTGACAAGGTTATGAAACCCATTTCTTTCTATGGGTAATTCTTATAAATTTTCTATATGATTTATTTTCATATTTATAATACATAATCTTAAACATCTTATTGTGGTTGTTCCTCTATAGATCTCAAATTCATTGTATAAAAGTGTTTGCCTCATGAGATATTATTTTAGGGATTGGGGTGTTAAACTAATCAATTATGGGACATTTTCTATCATGATATATTTTCAAATAATTTAGGCAAGACTCGGGTTTATGTCAGGAAATATGTTACTTCCACATTTCCTTTGTTTTAATGGTCTTATGATACCATTTTATTTATTTTATTAATCTATGTGACTACTCATTATTATTCTATTTTATGATATCATTTTATACCTTTGACTCACATGTCATGTTACCTTATCATGTACATTACCTTACACTTATTTTTATCTCACCTATTTTTTTTGTTTTCCCCATTTTAACCTATTCAGTGTTAGGATCATAGAGAGATTTAGGATCTCACTAAAGAGAATAAAAATTAATCTGCTATGTTTTATAATTCTTTGATTTTTTATGCACCTAGTCTTTAATATAAACTCAACATCATGATATTTTGGTTGAAATTAATGGAATTTATTATGAAAAATTTGTAATAATATGTGTAAAAATATTGGATCTCTATATCTACAATGAGAATGGTTGATTGAGCTTTTTTTAGTGGGATCGTGATATGTATTCAATATTGGATCCACCAACCATAGGGTCATGGAAATTATTTTAGGCCCATGTAGCCATCTATGTGTGATGGGTTTAATCATTGGATTCTCTATATTCTTTTAATGGGATCATGGGATGTAATATTTCATGTGATTTTTAGGTGTTCAATATTGTGGAATGTTAATTTTTTTCTATTGTTTATTATTATATTAGTTAGTACCATTAGTTGGAATCAATTGATGTTATAATATTATTATTATGGGAAGAAGAATAAGAACTTAATGAACCAGTTGACGAGAATTATTTGTTTTTAAATCAATGGGTTCAGTTTTGAAACAACTTTATTATTTGTGATTGGTGTATCATTATGGGTTCTGGAGAGTGAGTAGGGTGTTAATATCAATTCATTGCATTCGTTAATAGATGAGATGTGGGTCATCATGATTTGATAATAAAACCTATGGTTAATAGATAAGGATATTCCACTGTGGAAAATACTAGGATACTAATATGGATAGGAGAATTAAATTATTCATTGGTATATAACCCTCATGTGTCGAAAGTGTCATGGATAAGGTGGAACTAGTCTGTGGATGGTTGAGATGTTAGTAGTATTCTTGTGAGTAGATAATCATGACCTGTAAACTCAAATGTGGGGTAAGATGATGTTTTTATATGGTGAAAAACTAATTGTTAGTTGATAGAGTTGATGTGTTGGAATTGTAAAGGGGTTATAGATTAGCTCTATCTGAGAGTGATTTGGAATGAATGATTGTATATGCATGGGTTAATGTGTGTATGTGGATGTGATCATTTAAATAAATGACAAACGAGTGACACTAAAAAATGGGGAAAGGATTATTTGTTGGTATTTAGATGATTTTAATAATTAAAATATAGTTATTTCATCATTATTGGGAGATTTGATAGGTGTTTCATGATTTTCCACATGGTTCTGAGGGTAAATTGTGGTTTTTGACTTGATTCATTGGTGAAAGATGTGCAAAAACATAGTATTGTGTTGGTTTATTATGAATATTTATCTATTTTAGAGAATTGCATGAGGTGGGTTGAACAAAATCAAAAAAATCATTCATGATGTGGTTGAAATGGTTAGAAGATCAAACTATGCATTTTGATCAATTTTGGTGCATTTGGGCTTGGGGTTTGCAGTAGTGTTGTGGAAGAATTTTGGGTTTGGATACAAATTGTATAGAGTTAGTAATGAGTTAGGTATAGAGGCTTATAGTAGTTATTTTTTGGATTTTAATAATGGATTCTTTTTTATGACATGAATTATATTGGTGTGTTTGTAATGACCAATTTATTTAAGAGTTTTAATTTTTTCCAAGAATTTGAATTTTTTTCATTAGTTGATAGTTATTATTGAGTATAGAGACTCAAAATGGGTTTATAAGAACCTTAATATTTATAAAAAACGGTTTTAAACATGTATTGTGGATTTTGTGTATATCATATGTGTTTAGGATGATTCTGATAAAGAAATATAGTGGTTGGACTGTAGGAAATATGAGCAGGGTCCATTCATGGATGGACTGTATGGATCACACTATAGAATTGTTGAGAATATTCTCATCCGGAGTCTATTCAGAACATTTGATTATTTAAATACTGAGATCAAAAATGGAATCATTTTTGAGCATTTTTTGGTAATTATGATATGGAACTATTTTTTGGAACGCTCATGGGTTATGTTAGTTTCAGACATGTTAATGGATGGGGGTCACTTTGGATCTTTTATTACCTTCACTTAGATACCTTCGATCGCGATTATTTAAGAGAAATTAATATGTTGTATTCAAGGTATTTTTCTCTAAAATTATTCATCTTCTATATTTTTTTTATTGATTGGATAGGGTTTGAAGGGTCGATTTTGGTAGTGTATGGATAAATCACCATGAGTGTCATGGATTTCATATATGAATCATAGAGGATAAATTGAGAAGGAATATTTAAACCATTTTTTACCATTTTCTAAATGGTGGGATTCAATATGGAAAAATTTAGGTTTTCCTACAATTTTTAGTGAATTTTTTCATCGATATAGGATTTAATTTTTGGAATTTTATATTTCCCAATTATGAGGGTGAATGGGGTGTAGAATGCACCACATATATTATGGTTCAGGTACCATCAGACTGCCTGTTGAATTTAAAACATATTATTCCCTTTTTGGATTTATTTTTAAATGATTAATTAATCCATATAATTTTTTCTCTATATGAGACATATAGTCATGGGCTCGTTGGAGTTCAATACATTCTTGGGTTGAGTTATCAAAACATTGGTTAAGGTTAGGGGGCCTTAAATTTAGTTTTTTTCACTAGTTGGTTTATTATTTTAGGTTGGAATTCCTCTATAGTATAATATGATGAGATATTTCCTATTTTGTGTTAGTTTTAACATAAATTTGGAAAAGGGTCTAGTTTTTCTAATAGTCAACATGGAATGTACAACTTTTTATATGGTTCAATAGCGGTTACATAGTTGAATGAGTATTAAAGGGCCTCATTACGGATTGATTGGTGGTATTCATTGGATTTAAAATAGTAAGTTTTTCATTTTTTACATATATTTATGATGTTTTTTGGAATAAAAGATATATTTTGGGAGAAAATGATTGATTTAGAAACCCGATATTGAAATGGTGTATCAAAAGAGAAACAATATTTATAAATAATGATTAATAATAATTTGAAAAAAAATTGGTGTGAGTAAGGAAGCACATGATAACTTTTAATATAGTTTTTGAAGTGGATTTTGACTACTTTTTCAAAAGAAACTATAAGGGGTTAGTTGAACCTGTTTTGGTTTTATTTATTATTTTTGGGTGATTCCCTATTTTCCAAAGCATGTGTGATTTTTATGTTCCCTTGTAGTGTCCTCATAGTGTTCTTTATTCATGATAATGTGTGTTTTATGGGTATATCCCTATGAGAACTTGTTTTCCATTATGATTCAGGTGTTTTATGGGTAGCCTTGTGAGAACATTTCTTATGTAATATAAGATAATATTGTTCAAGATGGATGAGATAAACACCCTACAAGGTGTTAATGGGTTTCAAATGTGTTCAATACATGAGACTATATTTAGAGGTACTTGTGTCCTAGTGGTGAGTTTATGAGATATAATTTAGTATGGGCTACCTTTTAGAGGTTACTTGTGTTTGAGGATGTGGTCTCCCTTGAGTGAGAGGGTGATGTGATGGTGTGCTTTGTGTTCCCTCCCATGGGTATTTATGGATGTTCCCTCCCATGGGTTTTTTTAATGTGGCCTCCCTGAAGTTTTTGGGTATGGTTTGAGGTTCTTATTTTTGACTCCCTTGAGTGTGTTGGGATGGGACGGTGTGCTGGAAGTCACATCCCTTGAGTATGAAGGGATGGGTTGGGGTTCTTGTGGAACTAACTTGTGTACAATTGGGTTGAGGACAACCTTGGGTATAGGTTGTGTTTTTATGTGGGGAATTTATTCAATACCTCCTTGGGTTGAGTTTGGGTCAAGTAATATGGACATACAACTATATCATGCCCCTTTAGGTGGTAGGTTAATGTATTGATGATTCCCAACCCAAAATATTTGATTGTTGGATGGTCATCATATTTATTGACCCCCACCATATGCCTTCAGGTATGGTTTGGGTCATTGGACTCCTGAATAACCTGAAGGCCTTAATTTTTATTGATTTTTGATAACCCCACTTTTACTGGATGAGGGGGAACCCTTACTTGGCCCATAGGCTCATATATTACATGGCCCATAGGAATTAGGATATTACATGACCCAAAAGTATTTATGGAATTCAACCAAACTATATACAAGGAACTACCCCTCCCAAGCATCTGCATCCGGATATTAGCTCTTCACCTTTTCATGACCATCTGGCTAGGCTTCCCATGCAAGCATGGGCTGGTACCGATGGCATAGCCCTACCCTCTCATTCTGACAATCCATTTGACTCTGCTCTGGTGAGTGCACCTTCTTTGAATCCTTTTTTGGGGCTGCTCATTTTTTGGAGTGTGTCTGGGGCCTGAATTCTTCTGGCCCGAAGGCCTTGGGGTGGCCTTAAGGCCTTAAGGTGGCCCAAAGGCCTTGAGGATCAACTGGCCCGAAGGCCTTTGGTGGCCCAAAATCCTTGCAGGACCCGAGGACCAAACCGGTGGCCCGAAGGCCCATATGGATGAATAGTTCTAGCTGCTACAGTACCGAACAGTGCCTGCTATAGTACTGCTACACGACTGCTACACTGCCTGCTACAGTACTACCATAGTAACCCGGAAATATTCCTCCACTCGGATTTGATCTCGTGTATCTTGGATGCACCTAGCGAGTCCTCACCAACTGGGATGAGGCACTTGTGAAAAATGTGGGTTGCTAACACCGACTCCCAGCTTGGGCCCCCGAACAGGCCTAGGTGTGCTCCACACTCACCAGCTAAGCAATGGCTTTGAATCTCCCTATGCATAATATGCACAGTGTCTGAGTCATAGTGGTTGATTAGTACACTATGACATGACCTAAATGATTTTATATGGATTGTGAGTAGTATTTTTATGTTGTATCTTTTCATGTACATGACAACATAATACATACGTGTTTTATACATATCCTCTTGACTGCTTGAACACTCACTATTGTGGTGGAATTGGGGATTACTGGAAGGTTATTGGAATCATTCTATACCCACATACACAACATGGATTTTAATGTATGTTCCTATAACATTGACCAATGAATATAATGAGTTCTAGTAAAAGCAATTAAATCCACCTAAGGTTGTAGAATGAGTAGTAACCATAAATGCATTCTCCAAATTACACTGTTTTAATCTTGGTGTCACATATTTAGATAAAAATAAAATGTTTGAAGGATTAGAGAAAAAATAAATATTTTTATATGTTTTGTGAATTTATATTTAGAGAGAAGTGATTGGATATTATTTTAGGTTTTCCCTTTTCTGAAGCCATATTTGTTTCAATGAAATATGAATCTTTTCAATTTTAGAAAATATAATCAAATTAATTGAGAAATAATTATTTAATTGATTTTCCTTTGATTTAGTTATTTATAAAAATGTTGAAATATAAAGTTACTAATTTTGAATTACTCAAGAAATACCAAATCTGGTATTGAATTTTATTCTTTCTTTTTTCATGTGTTTTAGTAATCACTATTTCACTCCCTTAGTTGATTTTATTTAAAAAGTAACTGGTTTTTGTAAAAAAATAATCCATGTAATGGTATAATAATAATTAAATCAAGGAAATTTAATATATAATAATATATTATAATATTATAATACTTAATTTAAATTCAAATATAAATTAAATTGGAAACCCTTAGCTGAAAACACAAAAATTATTTTGGTTGAAAATTATTAGAATCTCAAAAACATCACAAAAATAGGATCCACCTTAATTTCACCAAATTACTAAATATTATACCCATTAATGAAAAAAGTGGTCATATAGTTATAGAATGAACATGCCATGAATGATGAGTAAGAATGAAAATGAGGTGGGAGGATCCTCTTTTGCATTGGTAGTGAATCTTTTTCTTTGGCGATGGGTTCTTTTAATTACCCCAAATGGGGTGGGATGATTTTTTTTATTCATTGGGAAGGAGGGACTATCCCCCTTTTATAGGAGATGAGGATTTCCTCTCCTCCCTTTTTCATCAAGGAAAACCCTGAGAGGGTGCTTAAAAGGTAAAACCCCTGTGACCCTCTTATTTGTTATTAAAACACCAGTGGTTGTGGGTGTTAGGGAACTACATGGGAGATCCACACATGCAGGATCCTCTCATCCCATTAGTTTACAAGAACCCCATTATTGTGGGGTGTCCAATGGTGGATTCTAGCATGGTGATAAGTATTGGCGCATTGGTGTAGAGGGTGGCTCTCGAAAGATGGCTAATGCAGTGGGAATCCTTACTGGTTATCATGTTGTAGAGAATTTGAGAAGGAAATGGATGAGTGATTATAGGTAGTGGTGGGTGTGTATGGAGAAGCCATATTAGCCAGGAAATGTGGGAGTATAGCAAAAGTGGGGTCCTCACCCACCTATGGCCTTCTATATTGTTGAAGGTCCTCCAATCGAGTAGCAGTGCTTGTCTGGTGATGGATATGGGACTTTGAGTGGCTTCGGTTGAGTGATTGTGATGGAGCATTGGAGGTTCCTCAAAAAAGAAGTGGGTAATCAGTGATTCCAATCCATGGTTATATAGTGGTGTAATATTGTTTCATCATCCCCATTTTTTATGGATGTGTGTAGGTGTTTATGGGAATTAGTGATGGTCATCCTCGGTTGTGCATGCAGGAGGATTTAGGGTGGAGCGGTAGAAGAGATATCCTCCTCCACATGGTTTCATAGTGGTCTAATAAGGCTCGTTATGGTGGATGTCGGCAATAGGCATTGGGGAAACCAAAGAGCAAGGCGAAAGTGTGTGGTGGTGGTCTTGATGTTGAGCGACAGTGGTTGTGGTGGCTGGTCGAGGTGGAGACGAGGGGGTGCAGTGGTGTCATTAGGTCAAAGGGAACCTTATCAGATCATTGGGGATGACAGTGTGACAGATAGGTACAGTAGTGGTGGACTATAGCAGTCTATGGAGGCTTGTGGTGGAAATGTAGCAGATTTCCTATCCCACATTAAAATAGTGTGATTGGCACCGATCTTTTATAATTCTTGATGTGGGAGCATCGGGGAATGACCTCTCTAGGTTGGATCCCATATAAAATGCACACAAAATACATATGGGATATGACACATGAGGCCTACATAGACCCCCATTCCTACCTCAAATGTCATGGGGTTGACTATATATATGGATTTACCACCCATACGCTTACATTGGGCTTCATCACCAATGTAACTATACTCTTTCAAGACCTCCCAGGTTGTCCTAGCCAGTTGTCCCTTAGGGGCTAGCTATGTGTCCTGTCAGCCTTTGTTGAAGTCCTACCCACATATTATCCTAATTTTTAGGAAAAATTAAAAAAATACTTAGAAAATTTTCAATAAATAATTAACATCTAATATTTTAACTTTAAATTCATTTCCTTTAACATTTTCAAACATATTTCATTCCCATGTACTAAGTTACCCATAAATTACTAAAACATTGAAAATGGTAAAGGAAATGAATATTTTTTATACCCCTTCATATTTTTCTAATGTTATTTTTTAGAATAAACCTCACATCCACCACCTAACCATGTATGATAGAAATCATAGGTCTAATAATTGTGATTTTTTTTCCTTAATAACAATCGATTTTATATTTTGTTTGGGTTATTTTTGTCATTTTTAATTTTTTAAATTGAAGAGGCGAAAAATAATATAGTGCAATGAATAATTCCATAACCTTTTACAATTACCCAAAAAAAAGAACCCCCCACACTTCTTTCTTAAAATTAATTTTATTTCATCCACCATTATTCTCTTCACCCCCACACTTCTACATAAAAGTATATTTGAATTACTAAGATGAGTGAGGAATGGATAAAAATGGCTTGGAACATGACTCATACCTAACAAGTTCATCAATGGATTCTATCGGCTATAGAGGATTGATGTAAATGTGTTTCTTTAAGGATAAGTGGTTTATTAAAAGATGAATCAGTCATTTTAAATGTTTTTCTTCACAATCATAGTTATAAAGAGTTCAAATGCTTGTTATTGTTGGTGACTTATCCCATGATCACTCAATAAATGTTATCAAGAATAAAATAAAAAGTACTTGGTCTAGAAAACCTCCTTGGAATGGAACATATGATTTGGTACAATAAATCAAGGAATTTTTAATAAAAACAAATCAATTCCCATGAATTTCATAATTTCAAATCATGAAAAATGTTTGGAAATTTCATTTACAAGAATCAATTACTTCCTTCAAATTATGATTCCTCATTATAATATTCATGATTCACTTTTATAATTTAATTTTACAATTTACTCATTCAATTAAATTGACATTAGACTCTAAAATATAGACTCATAGTATTCCTCAAAAACTTATGTCTCCAAGATAAGTCAAGTTAAACATGAATTTACGTGTGGGCCTACAACTTTCACTTTAAATCCCAAAACATGTTGCTTCAAAAAACAATATAGGGAGTTAAAAATATAGAAAATAAAAATGAACTCCATTATGAAATAAATCATTTGTTTCTCTTCCTCCACTTCGTGGGGATTCCCTGTTGTTTTCTTCTATTATGGTTTTTGAAAATAAAATCATCTTATAAAAGTGTAAGAATAATTCCAAAATCCTAATAAAATAGTAAAACTTGGGTTTCCACTATAAATAAACACTTGTTAATGTCATTGGTTCAACCACCCCTAATGATATGAAATTAGTATATGGGTTGTTGAATTTTGACCTCCTGTACCAGTTCTTAAGGTAAACTTTTGTGGAACTTGTCTCTCCTTTTCCCATTTACAGAGAATGGGTTTTCTCCCTATTATTTATTGACTTGAATGGAACCAAAAGGTTAGACATTAGTTTCATGAAATGTTACATAACACCTAGAACAAAGCTTAACTATCACTAACTATATCTTGAAATTGTATAGTGTGAGTTGGTCTCTACCTTGAATGGTATTTGGTTGAATCATTTTTTTCATTTTCCACCCAAGTTATTTCTTTTTAAATTCATTAATTTTCAAAAGACTATATTTATATTTATTATATCTCCTATAATTGATGTTTTTCTCTTTTCAAGATCTCTCCAAATCAAACTTCACCTTTTCAATGGCCCATTATGTTTTTTTCTCCAATTCCATTGGTTGATGATATCTTTTTCCATAAGTTAACTGATACTGGATCATACAAATAGGTGTTTTGTATGTTGTCTTGTATTCCCATAAGGTGTCTTTAAGCCTTTGGATCTAATATTTTCAATTTGTCGAGACTATTTTCTCCAAAATTCATTTAATCTCCTAGTTTTACACGTGATCTTGGCCACTTTTTTGGGATGGTATGGTGTAGATTTTTTGTGGTTCACACCTTATTTTTTTTATAATATCCTTCATTATCTTATTGAAAAATTGTTTCTATTGGTCATTGATGATGGATCTTGGAATTCTAAAATTATAAAAATATTCAACAAGAAAAATCATAAACAACATTGGATTCATCAGTCCTGGTGGCTTTGTATTCCACCCATATAGAGATATAATCAACTACAAGAAAAAATAAAATATACCACAAAATAAATCAAAACAGTTCCCATAAAATCAAGTCACAAAACATTAAATATTTCATAACAAATGATGTGTTTTTAGGGAATCCCTACTATCTATGAAATGTTTTTTTGTAAATATAAACATTACACATTTTTTACAATAATCATGAAAACCTTATAGACAAGTTTTCTCAATAGATTCAAGATTCCAAAAATTTTGAGTCGTTCTTTAAGGTCCAAGACGGCCTCTACAAGAATGTGTATGAAATAATTGAAATAATATTCCACTTCATTTGCTGGAAAAAATCGTATTATGACTTGGTCATTGAAAATTTTATAGAGAAGTATATCATCTCACATATAAAATCTAGATTCAGCCTTGATTTTATGATTATTATAGGAGTTAAGGGAATAAGGTACCTAATATGTGTACATATATGTTACAATATCAGTATACCATGGAGCATCATAAACTATCATATAGTTTTTTACATTAGGTATGTGTTCATTGAGTTGGTTTGGCTTTGTAATTTCTGTTTATCCAATGTTGGGTATCCTACTATGGTGATATCCCATTTGGTTTTCAGCTCAAGTTTTTCTTTAATCTTCATATTAAACTCTAAAATGAGTAGTGTCCATCTTAGAATCCTTGGTTTGGCACCAAAATTCTTTATCAAATACCATTATGATACAAATTAAGAAAATACCACTACCTTATTTGTAAGTAAATATGGCTTCAATTTATCTAACGCAACTATAGATTCTATAAAATCCTTCTTAGTGGTTGGGTAATTTACTTGAGTGAAATTTGGGGTTCTCAAAGCATAGGCTATGACATGGGGATTCCAATAATTTATTTGTGAAATAACTACTCCCACATCCTAGTTTGATGCATCACAATGAAACTAAAATGGATTTTCCCAATCTGGGGGATGTATAGTTAGTGGGGTAATCAACTTCTTCTTCATCTCATCAAATTTCATCCTAAATTTTACATTAAGAACTAATTCAGTCTATTTTAAGACTAATCATGATATTGCAAGAAAATCTTACTAAAATCATTACTGAATCTTCTATAAAATCTAATATTCCCTAGATATGATCTGATATGACACACATAGGTGGGGTAGGACAATGAATTGATTACTTTAATTTTATATTTATACACTTAAATTCACATTTGTGAAATGATATTTTGTTACACTATTGCTTTTTTGACCATGAAGTGACACTTTTAATATTTTATAACTAAATATTTTCTCTATTCAGGTTTTTGAAATGTTCTTGAGGTTTCCCATGCAATGATAAAATGAATTCCCATAAACAGTAAATTAATCGAGAAATACATCCAGCCAATATTCTATTTTATCATATAAAATTATTACCAGAAATCATTGAAATATACCTGGGAAATTCAACATTGAATAAGTCTTCTTATTGTTTGAAAAGTCCCTTAATAAACAGGTCAAGGTTTTCTTCTCTTGGTCTTCTAGGGAAATCAGGACATAAAATTAACCTTAAAAACAATACAAAAAGGAGAAATTTGTTCTACCTACTAACCATTCTATAATTTTTTCAATGAATGGGATCAAAAATGATCTTTTAGGGTGGCTTGGTTATTATTTTTATAATAGATGCAAACCCTCAAATAGTTCTGGACAGTCATGTGTGTTAATTCACAATTTTCATTTTCCAAAATGGTCAAGCCTATTTTCATTAGAACTTCGTGAATGGGGATGACCCCTAGAGATTGGGAAATTTGGTAAATGATGTTAAATACCAAAAAACAATTTATTTATTTAAAACATCCATGATTCTAGGGTTCATTCTCCTCTAAGGTTTCCTAATTGGTTGATATTCCTCTTATAAAAATATTCTATGTGAGCAGACCTTAGGTTTGATATTGGGAATATCTCCTAGAGTCCATCATATGGAATGATAATTTCATATTACAAAATCTATTAGTGTTTTCTCCTAGGTCCTCAATAAATTATTATCAATGATCACTGGAAACATTTCTCCCTCTAATAGATACAAATAATTTAAATAACATTGGAGGGGTTTTAATCTAAACTCAGGGGCTGTTCTATGGATGATAATGAATTGAAATTTTCTATCTATAAATCTTAAACTCCTTTGAAAATGGTTCATATTAGTTTCTTCTAAAAAATTATCAAATAATTCAGTAGTGATTTTAGAATATTCATATCTTCTAGTGCTCTCCCATCCCATGGTGTGATCATATAATGCCAAGAATTATCAAAGAATTTATGAATCTTTGATGCGATCACTACCTTCTTTGAGAGAAATTAAAAAGGGGGAATTAATGTTTGATGGATTTTTTTCTTTAGTTATTAACATTGAAGTTCACTTTTTTGTCTCCTAACTCAATGATCTGGGTTCCTTGGGGAACATTATTGAATGTTTTTGGCTAGTTTTAGGAATATTCTTCCCATAATTATAGGTGAATCCCTTGTTCATTGTTTTTCTTAATGGTGAGTATATAAAAATTCCACTAGGAAAAATGATTCCATCAACTCCCACTAGCACTTCTTCCACAACTCCACCAAGAAAAACAAGGGACCAATTTTCTTACTGAACAAAAAATCTAGTGGGCTTCAGATCACCTATCTTCAAATATGAAAAGACAAAATTAGAAAATACATTAATGGAAGAACTGAGATCAAAGAATGCATAAATTTTTTTAATAAACCCATTATTCAAGGTATTGAAAATGTCTTTGTATCTTGACATTTTTTGGGTAAAGTTGTGGTGATCATGGCTGAGTCAATCCTTTAGAAGCTAATTTTTTCTTACACATCATTTTTCTTTCTCTAGGTGCTTATTTAATTGATAAAATTATGTATTTTGGGATTTGGTAGATTTCCCATATTAAGGGAATATTGATTTCAACATTTCAAAAAGTTTCATAGATCTCTATTTAAATTTTTTATTCTTCCAACATTGATGATCAAGTCAATGTAAAAGTGAATGGTACTTTATTGTCTAATTTCCCCTTTTATAGACTATAGACTTGTGTATCTGTCCTATTTTTTGGTGGATGAGTTTTATTCATGTTTTTCATGGAAATATCCAACTTATTTTTCTCGGGTGGTAGAAGCTCCTTCTCGCTTCGAGTCGGGACTTCACTAAAATTATCCTCTGGATTCAAAATAGTTTTTACTAAGAGTTTTCTTTGATTATTGGTCCTAAGTTCCATAAGGATATAAAATTTATTTTACAAATTTTTTCTAAATTATTTAGGACATAAATATTTATTTCTTGGTGATTTTTTAAAGATTTTTTGGGTGTTATTCATAATGTTTTTTCTAGGAAGGTAGTGGTTGAAAAGTTTTTTTCTAGAAGGTTTTCTTGTAAGATTATTAGAATGGTTATTAGTTATGATATTGTTTCAAAAAGGTGGTATAGCTTAGTTTTGTTGACCTCTAAACCCCTTTATGGATTTCCCGTCTATCCATTGTTCATTCTATTGGAATTTTCTTTTCGTAAATGCATCTTCCCAACTTTATGTACCCCATATCGTAGCACATTGACCAGTGTATTGATTGTGTGATGAACATAATCCACATACCTAGGGTATATATGGTTTCCCACACATTTTTTAATGTCCATTTTTTATAGCAGTTTGAATACTTATTCAATTTTATTTTTAAGGATAGGTGATGATTTAGAAGACTTTACCACATATATGCCTCTTATGCTAGATCCTCTTATTCCGAATTATTGGGGGTTCTGAGTAATTTTCTCATTGAGTCTTTGGGATTGTAAAGGTGGTTTTTCAATTAAATCTCCTCTAGATGATGCATCCAAATTATTCCTATCATTATATAATAATCCTCGGTAGATGGGGACCTGGAAGTGGTGCCCCCCAATTTTTTGATGCAGGTATCCTAAAAAAAGATTAATATATTGTTCTAATGACTCACAAAGAATCTCACTAGTAGCGTGTCAAATGGAATATATCTGCTTCATAATATTTTGCTCTGGGAGGTTGGGAAGATCCATTGCATAAAACTTCATTGGATATCATCTCAGTCTGGGATCTCTCTAGATTTTATGGTATAAAGCCACTCATTAGATTCTTCATCCAGTTAAAAATGGAATTCGTTCCACTTGACATTATCCTAATCTTCTCATTTCTATTTGAAACTTAAACACACATAGATGGATACTTGAATGTGTATGTTGGGATATTTACCTATAGGGCCATGAAATTTTGGTAGAACAAGAATCATATTAAGACGTAACTCAAAATCATTTTTTGTATTCATGGTTAAGTGATTCTTCATGATAGGAAACTCTGCAGCACAATAGTCCCTCAAGGTTGGTTATGGGTTAAGTTACATTATGGATTTTCCTATATGAACACATGATTCTTATAAATTTATTTTATCAAAACTGTTTTCTGGATTTAGATTCTTATGTCTAGATAATAATGTTCTCTCAATATCTATGTCAAAATTGAGTCCATCCTAATTAGTGATCCCAATCGCATACATTTACACTTTATCCCCAGTAGTAAAGCTTGTTTTGACACACCCATATCATGAGTTGTGGAAAAATAAATTAAATTCTCTTAAGGGTTTATTATGAGTGGAAACCATAAATTTATTCTATAGAAAGAGCTGTTTTAATCTAGGAATCACATATGATGATAAAAATAAAACATCTTAATGATTAAAGAAAAAATATATTTTTATAAATTTGGAAAAATTGTAATGAGGGATAAGTGATTAGATATTAGGTTAGGATTTCCATTTTTTATTCTTTTTTTAGTTCAAATAAAAATTAATATTTTGGTTTTTAGAAAGAAATAATCAAATTAATTGAATAAAAAAATTCATTAATTCACCTTTGATTTAATTATCTATTAATGTGTATAAATATTAATGGATAAATTTTTAATTACCTATGTAATACCAAATCTGGTATTGAATTTCCCTAAATTATTAAATTATTCTATCTTAATTTCTTCATTTTCTTAATAATCACTAAACCACTCCCTTATTTATTTTCATTAAAAATTAATCAATTTATATTAAAAATAAATGAATCATGTAAGGGTAGAATAATATTTAAGTCAAATAAATTAAATTATTATTATTAAATTAAAATATAATATTATTTAATTTAAATTCAAAAAAAAATAAAATTGGAAACCATTAGTTTAAATTCCCATAATTCATTTGATTGAAAAAATCCATAAAATAAAAACATAAAAAAATGGGATCCCCCTTCCATTATCCAAACTAAAACAAATTATACCGATTAACTCAAGAAGGAATCATGTAATTAGATAATTAAAAATCCATGAATAGTGAGTAAGGAAGACAAGTAGGATGGGGGCCACCTCTTTGGTAGTGGCAACAGATTTTCTTCTTTGATAGTGGATTGTTTGTCATTAACCCAAATGGAATGGGATTGTTTTTTGATGATTTGGGAAGGTTGTATTATCTACATTTTATAAGTGAGGATGTGGTCATATCCTCAAATTTCCATCAAGGTATACAGTGGTAGGGGGTTAGAATATAAAACCCCATGTTACCCACTTCTTTTGGATGAAACCCCCACTGTTGTGCGTGTTAAAGAACCGCATGGGTGATCCATGTGGGGAGGAGCCTCCCATCCCATCATTGTATATGAGGCCCATATGTATGGGATGGCTAGTGTTGGATGCTGACATGGTGAGAATAGTGGTGCATGGGTGTGGTGGGTGGCTCACGACAGATGCCTTATATAGTGGGTGTCCCCAGTTGTTATTGGGTGGTAGAGGAGGCACAATGGTAGTGGAGGCATAATGACATGCATTGTTGGGTCTACATGGAGAATCCACGTCAGCCAGGTGGTGAGGGAGTGAAGTGAAAGCAATTACCTCACCCTCCTCTGGCCTCTAATGTGACCAGAGGTGCTCGAACTGAGCAGTGGTGGTAGTATGGTGATAGAGAGGGGATGTCGAGTAGCATTAGTAGAGAGAAGGTGATAGAAATGGGATGTTGTGTGGAATCAGTAGAGTAAATGTGATGGAGAAATGAAGGTTCCAAGAAAAGAATGCAGTTGATCAATGACCCTAAATAGTGGTTTCATGGTGGTGTGAGCTTTGGTTTTCCTCCCCTTTGGTGATTGAGGTGGTTAGGAAACAGTGGTATTTGGTGATGATCGGCCTCTGCTGCACATACAGGAGGTATGAGGGTGGTGCGGTAAGGAAGCTCATCTCCTCCTCCAGCCTTCACAGTGTCTGAAGGAGGATTTTTATAGTTGAGGGTGGTGACAAGCAGAGGAGAAACATCATAGAAATGTGAATTTAGGTGGTGGTTCTCCTAAAACATGTGGCTTTTGCAGCCCTCAGGCCGACCACACTCATCACTGGGTTTAACCACAAATAGGTTTTGAGCATCGATGGGCTTACACGTGGCTTCATCATCTATATAGCTAGACTTTGATAGGCTCTCCCAGTCTTTCCTATCCAGCTACCCCATGTGGGCTTTCTATGTCATGGTTCAGCCTTAGTTGATGGCCTGCCCAGGTCTTAGTAATGTTTTTGGACAAAAATTTAAGAAATAGTTAGAAATTTTTCAATAAAAAATTATCATATACGAATAAACCATAAAAATATTTTACATACCTTTTTGAGGAAAAATAATTCACATTTACTATGTTAAACATAAATTACTAAATTATTGATAATCGTGGTTTTATCATTAAAAACATCAAACAAACATCATAATTCGATTAAAAATATGCATAATATTTTGGTCTGTCAAACCTATAATTTTTTATCAATGCATAGGTATTAATTGTTGGTGGAAACAAGGTTCATTAAGTATTTAATAGAAGTGGGGTAATTGATAAGTCTCTATGTGGGTATTGTGGGATAGTGTGTCAGTGATTTGTATTTTATGAATTTTATTATTTTTATCCATTTATAATAAATTTTTTATTTTTATACGTCATGTAGACTATTTATTCCTTTATCTTATGGACTTCAGTGGACTATTAGGATCAATTACTTTTCTAAAGGGTTTTTAGATTTCTGTTATACATACCATTAATACAATATTTTTATTGATTTTGGAATGACCCATAGAACTTATTTTAAAGTGAATAGTGTTCCCTTGATAATCATAGCTCCTTTCTAATAGTATGTAAACATTGGTGTATGGAGAGGCATGCCTAACATGTTGTATAATCCTCACATGGGAACCATTCATGAATCATATAATGGACCACTACATAAATGTACATGAATCTATGTAATTACATGTTATGACGGTCACCACAATTCCAAGACCAATATCATGGTGTACTAGCATGGAATATGATATTTTATTGTAGACGATATTTTGGTTATTCTTAAAGAGATTTTTTCTAAAACTATGTTCTAGTATTCTAGAATGAGGAACTGATGCTCTAATATTTATAAGGAACATTCTATGTTCATGAGTTCTCACAAATATAAATGGGTAATTTGGATTCAATCATTTCATGGAACATAAAAAATGGTTTTCTATTTTCTTAATCAATTCATATTTCAATAAAAACATTGATTAATTTTCTCTGACATAATTGAATTGTTTGATAGGGAAATATCTCATTAAATATTTATTTAATGAATAACTAAAAAACATTATAATCCTATAATCTATCTATAAAATTTTAAAAAATATAAATGATGAGTAATAAGAATATGTTAAATTGCACTAGTTGATCTGGACGGTCAAAACTATCCACAAACATTTGATTAAGATCACTGATAACCAATAAAATGACTTCTTACTTTGTACGTATACATGGATCATAAGAATATCTAGAAACATAATCAGGATTCAATTATTAACTATATTATTAAAAATTGTGATTAAAGAATAATGATAATTTATATATTCATCATTTTATTTGATTTTGGACATTTAATAGTAGTAACAACATTATAGAATCAAAAACCTTTTTATGAGAAATGAACAAATTTTTATAATCCTTCAAGAACCTCAAACGGTCGGCCAATATTTACTAGAAAATTTTATGAAAATACCATACATTTTAACATAATAAAATTACTAATAGTATTAATAATTTATTATTTAAAATTTGTACAACATTTCAAGATATTATTACTCCTCATAGTCATTAAAAATGATTAATATCTGATTGTGATATCCAAATTATATAAACTTTATTGATTACCTAAACAAATCTTCCAAATTGATAATACCATTAAAGAGACACCATGTATTAGTTTCATGAACTTTATCATCGTGTACACAATGATAGACTATGATGTGGTATAAAAATCCATGTTTTAGTTTTTTCTTTGTTTCATAAATCTATTCAATATTCCAAGTCATTGTTTTGTTCCCCTCAATTAACATATTAATACAAGGATTTAATAAGTTTATTGTTACTATTATGATCATAATTATTATATTATTATTTTTCTTACACTTAGTTGGTAAACCCTAATCATTTTTATACTAGAGTAATTAAGTTGAAAAAATCTATATAATGTATTAGTAATAGAGTTTTTTATTATACAATAATAGAGTTATATATGGTTTATTTGACATTTGTTTCAACTAGATATATTCATGCTTTTTCTATATTCTCAATTTGTGTATTTCATGATGAAATATAGATATATTTCTACTAATGAATATAATGTATTTAAAATGAGTCATCATATTAGTTGTATCATGTCTAATGAAATTTATAATTTAATGAATATAAAACATGATGATCAACTCATAATTATTCTTATTTTATAAAAGTTAGAACACCATATTCTAACATGACCTTGAGATCAAATTTTTAGATGAAAAGCTGAATGTATGAATTTTTTAGATTATTAAAAAACAATATTGTTCTTAATAAAGGAAAAATAAAGTTTCAAATGAAATAGTTCTTGTGTAGAAAAATATGGAAGTTGTTCAACATGTGGATCTAGATGCTTATGTGAAACATAAAATAATTCACTAAAGAAATAAAATTTATTAAATAAAATTTATTATCTACTCATATATTCAATATGATTGGATATTCTAATGACTTATAGTGACTAGAGAATTTAATAAGGCTCAATCTAGTTATGGAATTCATTCTACAATCACAATTTGAAATATCTCGAGAATGTGAATGGGTTCTATAAAAAAAATTTCTTTTATTCTAAAAATGATGAGTACAGATGAAATGAGACATGAGATTTTTAGGATTTGGTTTGTTGTCAACATTATGAGGTGATAAAAATTAAATTAGAAAGAAGAAAATTTATTTTGAGAATCTAATAATGTTTCTTTATATATACAATTAGTTCATTGAACACTAATGGAAATTCAGGGAGGAGGGTGTTTTGTTCTATATCATAGATTCTATCATAGATTCATGGAGGGTTTTAAGAAAATCCTTATAATCTCTATATTTGTAATTAATGTAATAGAAATCTATTATTTAATTTCTAATGGTATATGATACCATATATATGCTTCATAAATGGTTCACATATACAAGAGTTTAATATCAAGGAAACAATTTACATACCATATAGATTGTATTTAAATGATTAAAAAAATAGTTTTTTGATTCATCAAATTGAATGAAAATGAATTTTATCATGATCAAGTCAGTCTATATTAAATTTGTGTATTTCTATCTTATTATTCTAATATGATAAGTTAGATGATAGTTATATACATGGTTTATGATTTATTGTTTATATAACATTTTTGAGAGTTTTAAAATTATATAAGTGTACTCACCTAGATAAAAGTTGTTATCTATATTTTTATTAAAATATGGGAAATGTTCTCACCACCATCAATAAAATATTTTAATAGTGAATTCTTATTTTATAATATTTCTCCAAATAAATTGAGTGACATGATACAAAAATATACTCAGGTATTGTATAAAAATAATAACATTAACATAATAGATTTTATCTTATCATGATATTCTAAAGATAATATAGTTTCTATGAAGCTAGTGGGGTATATTTTGTCATTATGATGTTCAAATCAAATAAATAAATGATTATTCCAGTTGAAGTACAAAGTGAATATCATTAAAAATTGAAAACTCTAATGGAAATGGTTTTAGGAATTATGTTGATAAAATTATAAAGGGTTATATATACAACAAAATCATTAACATCATTACATTTGATATTGATAAGTTAATGATTTTTAGTACAATATTCAATGAATTACACATTTAGAATAAAATTCTTATGTCTCACAATTGTTAAAAATTCATTTATCAAATATGTGACAAACTATTGAGTTTAGTGGGAGGGTTTTATTAGGAGGTCACATAGTGATATAATGATTTCCAAAAATTCCCCAAAAGTGTGGAAAAATAAGATTGATCTAGTAATCTATCATATGTGATGTGGTAAATAATAATTTTTACATGGATTTGTTAAATATTGTTAATATTGTCTAAGAATATAAAACTTTTCAAGATATAAAATAATAAATATCAACTTTCTCACTGATTCATGGTGGTTAGGTATATAAATATATTTCATAAAGTGAAATGGTAATTTAAAACCAAAATTGTAACCATCGATTATCACTGGGCAATGTTCATCATGGATTATTATAGGTTTTAATAATATTTTATGGTTGGAATGAGTAGGATCCTTGTATTATGATAAAAAAAGTATCATGAGGCCAAAAATAGGTTTTTTGTGATTAATAAACCATGAATTATAGTACATGGGGTTTTATAAAATATATAATTATTATAATATATGTGTATAGTTTATATTTAGAGTCCCAAATACCTAAGGTTGGTGAGATACCTAGCGGGAAAACATTAATACTTTGGTATTATTCTTATGAAATCTTTGAGAGATAGGTAATCAAGGGGAGGGTTGGTATATTTTTAATTATTTTTTTAGTTGGAGGTTAAACAATATGGAATTATTCCACTCTTAGTATGAGAATGAAATTTAGTACCTTAATTGAGATTAACTAATGAATTATATGATTGTACCTTGACAGCCCATTTTATGAGCTTATATATCATGTCTATAGATCTATATGCACTCATCCATAAAGGTAAAATAAATGGAATGCATTAATTGTCCTAGTCATTCTATACTTAAAGAAACAAGAATGTCTAATTGGATATATAGTATTGAAATAATCAATAAACTTTGGTTAGTTGATGACATAGAAAAATGGATCATTTGAAAACATATGTGCATATTGATATATCTTGTCGACATAAGTATAGATATATATGTGTTGGATGGAAATCATGTTAGATCCATTTGTAGCTTGTGTAGGATTAATTATATTATAGACTAAACTATTTTAATAAATCTGTAATTTTTTTAATTTTTTTTTCAATGCTATAATGATTTGCAGAGTAAAACATTATTTTTTTACTTTATAGGGACTCAGTTTGACTTAGTGCAGTACTATAATTGTGTTTTACATTTTATTCAAAAAGGAGTTTCAAATAGGTATTCACAAGGTATTAAATTTTATTTTGTATACATTTATTTTAATGATATCATTCCAAAAGTATTTAGGAAATATTCAAATGGGTTTTGGATATTATTTGACTTTTTATTATATATGATACACCATAAGGCTCAATGATACTAAGTTTGTGAGGCTTTAATGGTCATTTTATATAGAAATATATATTTCAAAAGGATATATACAGATGTTGTTTTATGGATATATTGTTGGAGGAGATTGGGTATATCAGAAGGCCTGAAATGGAGATTTTATGTGACTACCTTATCCAACTGTATTACAATATTGGATAATATCATGTGGAGTATTATGATTATCTTCTTCTGGTATTATATACAATAAAATACTATAATATTAGAATATGAATGATGGTTTTTATCATTTGGGAATATATAATGTTTTCCAATCATTAATGTAAATGTTACATAAGATGAAACATTGAGAGAACTAATGATCAAGGGTTACAAATTCTTAATAGAGTGTTATTTACTGACATGTTATAATAGATTAGTAAATTCAAGGTTCTTGGGGAATACCCACATAGAATTATATAAAGTCTGAGATATTTAAAAACATGTTGCTAAATTATTATGAAAAATCTTCGTTAATTTTATCCCATGATTCAATTCTCTCTTCCTTATCTCATCCTTATCCTCAAGAGATAATAATTTAAAATAGGTTGAATGATAATCTCTACCATGATATGGGTGATTCACATTAACCTATAAATACATTAGGTAAGATATAGTCATTCAAAAACCAGTCAATGATCTTAATCAATAATACATAATGAAGACATGTATTGAAACTAATTAGTACAAGGTACAAGATTAATTTTTTTATTTATTTATACATTCTTTTAGGTTTCATCAGTATTGGTCTTATGAATTTGAGTTTTCTATGGTTTCCACTTTGTTTATTAAGTGTTAATTAATCCTTATAACCCCATCATATGAAAAATTTCAATAATTTTAACATACATAGATGCAATGTAGATTGATATTGATGAGAAAATTGTGTTATATAGGTCACATATAATGGATCATTATATTTTCACTATATATGGGAATGAAGTGAAAAATATTATTATTATTTCTTTATATCATGGAATAATTCACAGAACATAGCATTTTATATAAATTATAAGGAAACAACAAAAAACGGAGTTATCAGGAGTTATCATCTTTAGGATACTATGTATAAAGTGTGATATATATTATTCCATCATTTTAAACATTGATGAATACATTAAATTTTTTATATGTCCAAATATTTAAAATTATAACCCATTGAGAAGATTTGGAAACCATGATCATTAAATTAAATCATTAATATCAAAATAATTAAATCTTATAGACATTGAATTATTTATGGTAGTAATTAGAGAGCGAATATGATCATGAGACGGATCCAAGTTAATAGAGATTGAAGCTACAACAGAAGGATGCCATGAATTATATCATTATTACATATATTCAATAATAGGAATGAAGGATTGAATTATTGTTTCATTAAGAATAAATTTTAAATAAGGTCATTATAGGGTGTAATCTTCATAGTTCTAATATTGACCTAATATCATCATCATATTCATTCACTAAATCTATAGATTTTTATTTAATTTTTATTACTCGGTTATGTTTTTTAATCTTATTTTTAATTTGTATCACTGAACTAATGCACTAGGTGTCCCTCAAATAAATGGGAACTACTTTTCTTATTTTAAACTTAAAGAAGATTTTGGGTTATACCCCCATACATAAGGATTTATAATTCAATCCATTGATATAAAGTCGTAGTGGTTACGCTTTATCCTAATGGTATGGTATTATTCCTTGAGGTGGGAAGATAATGGTTATGTAAAGGGTTTTGGATACCTTTAAATTTAGGCTAAAATTTATATCCTTAAATCTATATAATTTTACATTTGAGTGGATTAGAGATTTAGTTAAATGAAAATAAATGTTTTTACATTCTAGATCAAATGATTTTGAAACAAGTAGCTCGATCGGTCATAATATCGCCACATTTTCTCCTCCCCATACACTACAGGCAACTGACTAGAATAAAGGATCTAATGGTGGTTTGGTAGGGAGAATATACCCTCAATATCTGGGTAACATAGCTTCTTACTATTAATTAATCAATAGAAAACAATAAAATAAGTGATATCATTGTTACAGAGGATAAATATAACAACTGAGTAAACTGTCCATATCCAATAATATATAACCACATAAGCATGTATATATGAAGATATATAAATCCAATGTATGACCAAATATAGGGGGTGATACCATAAAATATAGTACATAAACAAATGTAAAAGAGTAAAAATTCTCATGGGTGATCTTCATGACCATTCCAAAGTACTAGCTCATCCATGTCTTCCTAAGCTCCCATGTATAATTCACGACATAAGAAATAATCCCAGGACCTATGAACATATGGAATTCTAGGGTACCCTAGTGTAATGGCATGAGTAATACTTAAAAGACCACCACCAGTGGTTTCTATAGAATAATCTGGTATTTGAATAAAAAAATGAATTATTTTTTAATAAATAATAAATTTTCATAGATAAATAAATAATAAATATTCAAGATTGAGTTCCTCGAGGGATACCCAAGCAATGCTACCTAATTTTTCCTAAGACAGATATGTATGCATATTACGCAACATGTGAACATATAAAATGGGTGTCACGTTGATTCATTATAATAAAATATATCTAGAAATATTCCGAACCCAATCATGTGATTTGGATGGGTGGATTTTTCACTAGAAAAATAGTCATTCATTCCTTTATTTTATATAATATCATTATTATAAATTAATGAGAGGCACCATGAGTCCATATAAGATGATCCTAAAAGAATCCAAAGTATCACTCTAGATACACAATAAATACCCAACACTATAATATTACGTCCTTGAAGACCCTTAAATGGACTCCCCAATATCTCTCTTGGCATGGTACGAAATAGAATAAAACACTGTGTTTGTTCGGGGTATCTCTAATAATAAACTAAATATCATTCATGACATGGTATAACCACCTTTCCACTAAGCATATTCATAGGATCTCCCCTAGGTAATTTACCTTGTCATAATCATTTATGGTTATCTATGGAAGATTCTGCTCTATGTATACCCTTACTGATCATATGATCTTTCCCTTTTCTTATGTTTTATTTTTCCCCAGGATCCCCAGATATATATTGTGATTAACATACAGGGATAATCTAGGTGAATAATTGTTTTCATAAGGAATCATTATGTTGTATTATATAGTTTTAATTTTAATGTATGTTTAAAATATGTATCTAGTTTTCCAAAATTAATAAATTGTTCGATCTTTCAGGATGTCATTCCTTATATAATATACTAATGTAATAAAGTAACCACTTACTCTGGAAACTGGGGTTGGGGTCCTTACATAATATATCAATGTGAAATGGTTCTACTATAATGTGACGGAGTACTATGAAAATGAAATCCACATGTGTATATATAAAAAAAAAGCTAGGGGTCATGGTCAAGTTTTTGCTAATACCACAGATTAAGTGGAATGATTATTATTATTGTGTTTATATTCAATAATTATGTTATAGGATAATTTTATCAATGATATTGTAGGAAATATGAATCATGAAATATATAAGGATTGTACTACAGTAATATTTATTAAAGGATATTAGTCCAAATGTTTAATGGTACGAATTACCAAGAACATTACTTCAATGGAAAGTGGAACTTATTTGAAAACACAATAATAAGGGAGTATAACTTTTAATATGTTCGAAATGTTTAGAAAATATTGATATTTTATGGGATAGTGTTGGTGGCCATGAAATTGGTTAGATGTTTAATGGTTTATGTCATATTTTCTAGAGTTTACTGTAATTATTTATTTATGGAATATATCTGAAAACATAAAATTTTATATTTTGAAGTATGAATGTTTTCATTAAGGTTTTATGGTGATCAATTTATTCAAATATTTGGAATGTGACATTAATATCCACTTTATATTGTTTGGGGAATATAGTGTAGATTTAATGAAATTACTTCATAATTTCTAGACATTGAATTTGGATTGAAATATTTTGGATGAGTATTGTGGTTGAATACATATATAATAAATTAACAGGAACTTTGGGTGTTATTTTATAACTTTTTATAACCATTTTGGTTTTAGAAAATATAGGATGAATATCTTGTTACTTGTTTATGGATCTTATGATCCATCAAAAGTAAATTTTAGTGCATCAATCAGAAAAATTTAATCTTGGATATTCATTTATCATAGTAATAAATGAATTGGAAAGTTATCGAAGCATAATAAAAATATGAAATTATGTCTATGAAATTGAAAAATATAAACTAAGTATATTTTCATATATTCTTAGTCTAGATTATAAAGGAATTCCTTAACATTATTAAAGGGATATTAAACCAAAATATTATCCTAATAACTTCATTTATGTAAAACCGATAGTCTTTTAAATCATCACATATTTATGGATTTTACATCCTTAACATTCCATTGATCGTTTACTTTCTCATGATCAATGAATTCATCACTCTCTATAATTATTTACACTTTTCTTCAATGTCCATATCTTCACGTACCGCCAATGTTCTCTTACAAATAAATCTAGTTATATGTTATTCCATATGACCATAATACATACATTTATCTCTTAAAAAGAGTATTTTTTATAAACCCTTCATGTGATGTGGGATTTTAATAAGGGTATTTTCCAATGGAAAAGCCTTGATTGTTGAGGCCGTGATTAAATTAACAATATTTAATTTATTTAAGGGGTGTAAAGTAACACCCTAAGATTTTGAAATTTGAAAATTATATTCGATTGAGTGTATGAAATGAAACTCCAAGAATACAATGGAATACAATATCCCTATACTTTATGACATATTTATTTTTAAATTAATTTAATCTCTTCAATAGCTTGCAGAACATGCAACCCCATATCTAAATGAACTGTAATATATTATTATAACCTAGCCATTAAATTGAAGGGTATGAGTCGTAATAAATAAATTATGAAAATTATACTGTTTACACAATAATAAAATAAATAAAAGATATATATATTTATTATAGATAAAATTATAACCATTTGAAAGGAAAAAAAGAATTGTTTTCAGAAAAATGGTATTTTTCTAAAAGGTAGTTTAGTTACACTTTTCTCCCATAATTTATAATTAATTTTTACAAATTTTAAAAGATTTATTTTAAAAATAATCTTTTGTTTAATCATCATCGAAAAATTATATTAGGTTTAATTTTTGTAATTTTTCTGAAAAATTTCATTTTTTGATGAATAGTTAAAAATATTGAATATTTATTAAAAAATTCATTTTCATTTAAATTATTTATAATGTTAAATTATATTTTTCATTGGTTTTAAATTAAATTTAGTTCAATTATATATCCATTAATCCAATTTAGTTAATTTTAATCAATTTCATATTGAATTTTGATATTAAAACGTTTTTAAACTTTTGTACATTTTCTCGTTAAACACCCTCTTTCTCGTCACATCGGTGGGATTAATATTAAATTAGTTTTTTCTAATTATGTAAAAAGAATTTAAAAAAATGGATTTCATATTTGGATTAATCATAATTTATATTAACTAATAATATTATCATTATTTATTAACAAAATTAATAATGAAAATAATAAAAATAAATTACAGTGGTTAAGGTAAAAATGGGTTTACAATGGATTAAACTAAGAAGATAAGTGTTAAAATAACCTTCAACTTTTATAAAACCTATTTAATAGAAATATTTCAACCTTATAATTTTTAATTCTTGTGAATAATTTATTTTTGACCCTTGTTTCTTGTGATAAACATGGGTACATATTTTTCTTTTCAAAAATTACAAGTGTGTTACTCACCTCACCTATAAAAGGACACCTACTGTAATCTCTTATTAAATACATAAAAACATTTTTTATTGAAAAATATATTACCAAAAAAACTTAAAAAATTCCCTCCTATAATCCTAGAATCATTATTTTGGTCACAAATCTAAACTAGGAAGGATTTTGGTGCAAACCTAACGAGGTTACCTAAAAAAGAGGTAATATTCTTCAATGAGAATTTTTATTTTATTTTATTTCTCCTGATAATTAAATTATTATTAAACCATGATTATATAATAACAAAATTATATTTTATAAAATAATATGTTTATATGTTATGATTATTACCTAAAACCATCCACACTTCCATTAATGGGTTACCAAATTCTCATCTGTGTGTACGGAAGACTACCGCTTGATGAACTGATGTCAATCGTTTTTCCATTACCACCTATCATGTTTGAGTATAATGGTGGATATAAAGTATATATATGATATTTATAACATTATTATACCTATATAGTATTTATATTTTTTTACTTTCTATTTTGTATGGGATGCTATAACTTTTCTTGTATGTACGACAGACTATTGCCTCACAAAGCAATGTGATTAGTTTTTCACTAACGCTTTATATGGAAGGAAATAAGATTAATTTTAATGAATATATTTTCTATAAATGGAATAATTATTATATTAATAATATATTTATCCTTAATAAAAGATAATATATTATTTTATTTCTTACACTGGAAAAAGATATTGTCATTCTTGTATGTGTAGACTACCGCCTTCATGAAGTGATGTGAATCTATTTTCATCACCACACCACATGAATGATATATATTTATATATATATAAGTATATTTAAATACATAATTTGTTATATATGATATTATGATAATAATATGAAGATAAATATTACTTAACTTCTTTCCATAATGATCATTGAAAAATGGAAATGTTACTCATGTGTACTTATGACCTACCATCTCAATGATTTTAATGTAGTACATTTTTCAACAACATATTTCATGATTTTTTTTAAATTATAATTAATTTATAAATAGTATAATTATTTCATGATATTATTATTTTAATCTTTAAATAATTACCACTTTGACCATATTCAACCTACCAAATACATTTTTGACACATAAGCCAAATATCATTGATATATCTGACGTAAACATAATTTATTACATAATCATATATAACATGGTAATAAGTGAAATAAAATGAATAATATACTTGAAAATGGATCTTAAGAAATTAAATAATTACCATAAGTTTATTATTCAGGAAGATAAATAATGTAGATGATGAATTGAACTCATGGTAAGGGTTTCTCATCTCACTTTTACTTAGATGAGAGATACACCATTTTCACCACTTATTTATTTTGGGTGGTGTATATAATTCCCCTTTTATATGTTTTATAATGAATATATTTATCTTCATAATATTTAAATTTTTATTTAAAGTTATTTCTTTCATGGGGATTATTATTCAAAAGTTACTAAAGTGGAAAGGTTTAATTTCACAGTCCCATCATTATTCCGGATTTTTTATGTTTACATATCACATTGGGGAATTATTTGATATTTCTTTCTTGAAATAAATCTATTTTATTATCCTATTTTTCCTTGTGAACTTTCAATTCATAGTACCATTTTCCCACTCTTTGGTACTTAAAATAATTAATAAATTGTTTTTAATAAAATTAAACATTATTTTTCTCATCGGTCGAAGATATTTTTTCATGAAAACCCAAGTTTTTTAAAAAGTTTTCAATTTTTTAAAAGTTTTTAAAAAGATTTATTAAATACATTTTTACCCTTTTGGGTTTTTTTAAAATGAAATTAATATTCATGTAATTTTCAAAGAAAGTCCCGTTTGGATTTTACCTAAAATGTGAAAATAATTATTATTTTAACTGGTACGGCATGATTGGAATTTTCCACTATAATAACCAATAAATGTTTTAAAGCTTAGTTTACTTGTTTTAAAATGATATTTTCAAATAAAATCATTTTCAAAAAAATTGTGAACTATTTTTAATGTAATTTTTGTAAGATATCATGTTTTCCTATGAGGTATGGATACTTTTTCAATTTAAATGCTTGTTTTTTACCTAATTTAAATTCCTAAGGAGGTTACTAGAGTTTTGAGGGTTTTTGGGGTATGTTAAGAGCCTGGAGGCCCATTTTTTGAAAAAAAAAGAAAGGCCACATGGTTAGTAGAAACCATGTGACCAAGGTAGCAATAATAGGAGTAAATATGTGGGGCTAGATAGAGAGTGATAAGGGACACACAGTTCACCCAAAACGTGCACCTAGGTCTGCACAGCCATGTGTGGCCACCTGCAATTTTTAGATTAGGCAAAACACAAAGCAAGATAATAGTTTGTCTAACCTTTTTTCGTGACTGTGTGAGGGGTGAAGGGGACATAAACAAATGGACCGATTTTACTAATTGTTCAAATGAATTGTGCAGGTTCTCTGGAGTGGTAGTGAGGGGTACATAGTTGGTTCAGGGTTTGGAAAACCATGTGGCCAAACCGTGCGACCAAATAATTTTAGGGGAAATTACCATTTCTATCTTTAAAAAAATATTATTACCTATTTTTTATTCCCCTCCTCCTTCCAATGGGGATCCTTGAAATTTATGAGCTCCCTTTGAAGTTCCAATCATAGGATTGGATCTTGTTTCATCATCTGATGCCCGATCCAGGAACCATTGGCCTCATGGGATCAGTGCTGCTGAATTATTCATACATATTACTCCTTTATTCATTTATCTTCATATCTATGGAGTTAATTTAGTGTAAGATAATATTCCCTATTTCTAGGGTATTCATCTGTTCTTCCTTTTTCTTCTGATTTGGACCAAATCTGAGTTTGATGCTGGATGAGTGCTCTGTCACAGGTATATGGTAGGTGGTATATACCTTTTCATTAAAGTTTGGTGTTTTATACTCATAGTTGTCATTTTTTCTCATGATCTAATTTCGGAATAATCACCTAAAATTAATTTTATGACTGAATTGAATGAATTACAACCTTTTAGGGTTTCCTACTAGTGCCTTTGTACAGTTAGAGGTCGTTCACCTCAACTCAGATCACCTATAAGGTATATCCTTGTATCTTCCAATGTTATACCACACTTTTTGGTGCATGAAATCTCTACATTTATGGTGGGATCCTCATTGATAATTTAATGAATTGTTTAAGTTTTTGATCACCTAGTTTTATCTATTAATTTGTAATTGAAAGGAATGAATTTAATTTAATTGATAGGAAAATGTTGTTGCCTCATTTTCCTATGACTTTATATGACTAAAATGGATAAATGGTTTATATGGAAATTGATAAATGGGTTAAAAGAAATCATTCATTTTGGATGGTAATTATTAATGAATTGATTATGGTAGTGGATGTTGAGAACATTTATACTCCTTATATCCTGAATCCATTGGAGGTCATGGACATTTCTACTCCATAGATCTTGATTACAGTAGTGGGATACATGTAAATTTATACTCCTTAGAACTTGATTCCATAGGATTCTAAGGGAATTTCTACCCCTTGGATCCGGTTTTTTAGGACACACTTTGGATATGATCTTTGTAAATGATCCTCAAACTCCACCCAAACTGTTATTGAGTTTGAATTGATATACTCCATGGACTCGATGAGGATTCTGTGGCCTTTTATACCATAGATCCAACCCTTCTTGGTCTAACAATGGATTACATGGAATAGGCCATTTTGGATTTTATACAATTTATTACATGGATCATCCTTTAAGGATAATTTTTTTTGATTTGCAGATATCCCTAGTATGGGTGTTTGATTACAGTTGTTAGACTGGACAATAACACGCCAATTTATTTAAAATTTACAATTATCCCATTGTCTATGCATGCTTGGTTATTGTTTATATGGATCCATCTTTGGATAAACATAATCAATACTACTTTTTAACCTTTACTTTTATTTATATATACATGTTATATTTTTTCCACTACTTAGCTTGTTTTCACAAATTCCACATTTAAGATCTTGGGTTTTCTTATGAGGTGTGGATCTTATTATTTTTAGTTTAACTCATTAATTTTGGCATTTTTTGGATGCATAATGTGATCATGGGAGTATCGGGGGTATCTGAGGATTTTTTGGAGCCTAGAGCCCTACTTTTTGGACAAGTAAGGTAGGCCACATGGTTAGGAGAACCAAGAAATATAGGTCGCATGATAACTCTAAACTATGTAGGGATAAATAGTGAAGTGCAAGAGGACACATAGTTTAGGGAAGTTGTGCAACCTGAGACGCATTCCCGTATAGGGGGGGTTTAATTTTTACTAGATTCAAGAGCATGGTTTACGCATAATTAGTCAAACCATTCACATGAATGGTGTGAGGTGCCCCTTGGCATAGTAATGGGTGCATGTTTGGTGCACGATTTGTCAAATCGTGCGACCAAACCATGAAACATAGGTAAAATAGTTGAAATGACAATTTCACCATTAAAATATATTAAAACCTAATCCCCCTTTTCTATTTTCCTCTACTAGATAGCAGCTCACCTTGGGACCTCTCCTTTGAAGCACAAAGCTGGACCTGGCCACAGTTTTGTCATCCATACTTGGAATCGAACACTGTCATTCTCGTTGGATCTGCACTGGTGAATAATCCATTCCTCTGGTGTCATTCTTCATTTACCTTGATATCAAATTCACTATTTTAGTGTGATATAATATGCCCAATTTTCATTATTTTCATCCATACTTAATTTTTCTCCCGATCTAGAGCGAATCAAAGCTTGATATTGGATGAGTTCTTTACTATGGACCTATGTTAGGTGGTCTATCCCTTTCAATATACGGTTTGATATTTTATAAGACTTATTTCTATTGATTCATATTCCATAATTTATAACAATTCCATATAAATTAATTTATTGATTAAATTTTATGTTTTTGGGCCTGTTAGGTTTCCCCTTGAGTATCATTTTATGGTTGTAGGCTATTTAGCCTCATCCTAGGCCACCCACAGGGTGTGCCCTTATTTTTTCCTTATATTATTCCACCCATTTGGGTGCATTTTAGATCACCATTGTTTTTGGAGATCGGTAAATTGAATGAATTAAATTGAATTTATTATTATATGGATGCTGACCCTTTTTCATGTTAATGCTTATGATTAATGTGTTTAAATGGAAATTGAAAAATGATTTGGATAAAATTCATGGAATTTGAATTTATATAAAATTATTATTAGAATGAGATGATTATTTTAATGGTAGTTTATTCCTTGGTTGGTATACCCTAGATCCTGATTCCATGTATTCCATGGATGTTTCTCTCAAGGATCTTATTTCAGTCATAGATGCCATGGACTTGTTTTATCCTTAGTTCATGATACGGTATGATACATTGGGCCTCTATACCCATTGGATATAGATTTACTGGGCTCACATTGGACATGGTCTACAGATGTTCTCTTTGGATCCTACCTAAATATTTATTGAATTTTCATCGAGATGCTCTTATGACTTGATATGGATGCCCTGGTATTCTATACCATGTTTTCTACCATTTATGGTCTGGCACTTTTGATCTCATGATGATGATGTTGTAGATGAATTTGAATGTATGTATATACTAAATTGTATGGTGTGCATGTGATGGATGTTATACACTTGGTAGTATGGCATGGTCATTGTGGATATTTTTCTTTGTTTATAAATATCCCTATTATGGGTACCATACATCAATTGTTATATTGGAAAATAGTACTTGTTTATTTATGTTTTACTATTTCCCTTATTAAGGGGGAATGACTATTATTTGTAGGTGGGCTTTTTTGGATGGACAGTTTCACTTTACATTATCACATATTCCATGGGAAATTTACTTTTTAGTACTTTCATACTTGTAATATACTTCACACTGCTTTTGTTTATATCACACGGACTGGATTTGTTATAGACACCATTGGTGGTGGCCTACTGAGTGTTATCTCACACCCTATTCAGGCTACCATTGGGTACCCAGAAAGACTTCATAGAAGAATGTAGGGACCAGGGAAAGTTCACAAAGTACGATGCTTGATTTTTGTTATGCTTGGGTGTAGGGGAGAACGGGACTGAGCTATGCTTGCGATGCTAGTCAGGATAGTTCCTTTTTGTCCTTTTTGGTATTTTGATATATTTATTGAACTGGATTATTGTATACCTATTTTATTTATTTGTATATACATGAAATGTCACGAACAGAATATGGTCAAACTGGCACCAAACCCAGCCCGTGACATGACCCGAAGGGCGTTCCCGATCCCCACGGGCTGGAACAAGTGCCCGGGTATCAAAAACTGAAAATTGGGAACGATTGACCCGAGTTTTTATACTTGAAACATCAAATGAATCCAAGAAACGAAATCTGTATTTTTCAAACCGAAACATATTTTTAATAAATTCATAACTGAATTTCACAATTTTAAACAATGTTTGAAGATCATTACAAAGGTACAAACCCAAGAAAAGACAGCCCAAAACCTCAACATGGCAATAGGCATCTTCCTCAAGCCATCTCCACAACACCGCATCATAAATGACCAGTGGAAACCCGAACTGTTGGCACAAAAGTTATACCCAAACCTGCGACAACAAAATAACCAAGTCTACTTACACCCAAGTGTGTAAGTAGGGTGTGAGCCAAAGCCCAATAGGATACCACCACTAAGACATTCCATATAATAAGCATTTAAAGACGAAAAGCATGCAAGTTTTCAAAAACATGAAAAGCTAGTTACAATTTCTAAAAGCTGCAACTTTGAATTAGAACAGTTTTCAAGTGGGCTATTTTAAAGGATTAACACTTTTTAAAATAAACACCAAAGCTACTTAATTTTCCAGCAAAATGTACCGTATGCCGACGGTAAGCACAAAATATCCAGTGAGCACAAGCAATGGGAAATAACCCCTGGGCACTAGCTAGCTGTGGGTCCCAGGTACCTCGTATCTCGGTAAGAGTAACCATCACAAATATTGGTTCTCGTGCACGATCCACTAGTAGGGAACATACCCATAACCTAGTGGTCCCCAATCATCATCATATTAGTTTAGTTAGAGTTGTAAGTGTCAATCTTGCTAAGTGAAACTGAGGCCAAACCCCACGGGATCACTAGCATACTAGTACAAGTCCACCCACCTAGATACCCGGGTTTTCCCTTTGTGCTCAAACAATTTCAACAAGTCAATGAATATACATTTCACATGAAAATATCATTTCCATATCATAAATTCACCAAACAGCCCACATGTATACAACACAAGTCACAAAAGTCCACTTTTCATTCAAATGCATTTTGAAATCAAACCCACACCAAAATAGCCCACAACACATTTTGCATAACTTTCACAATCCAACACATCCTTTAACAATTTTATAAAATACCTACAAATATACTAAACATCACATAACAGCCCACTTACATGTTTCCTAAAACCCTTTTTATAAACGAAATCCACTTTTCACATCGCACTCACACAAACAGCCCATATAACGTTCACACCTCTTTCACATTTTAGTAAATCCATTAAACATTTTTATAAAACATTTCCAAGAGGATACACATAACATAACAGAACTATTAACATTTAAAATGGTCCATTTGAAAGTATAAACAATCCAAAATAGTTTTCCAATATGGTTTCACATCTTACATAAATCATTAAACCATTCAAAACTTTCATAAAACAATTCTAAAGAGTATACCAAACCTTTTCACAAAAAAACTCATTTCAAAACCATATTTCAAGGACAAAATCACACCAATAAAAATTCAAAACATAATTTTAATCCCCAAAAACAGTTATTAAACTACCCCCATGTGTTATAAAAACACCTCAAACAATACCACAAAAGATCCACATGAAAAGCACACGTTTTCAAAATCACTTTCAAGAAGTACAATAAGGCTTTACACCTTAAACCCATTAAAAGAAACCTCTTTAAAACCTAATGGCACACCAATACCCTACCAAATCAGAATTTTCAGCCCAAACAAGATTTATTAAACCAATTTCATTTGTTATAAAACACACCCAAACAATACCCAAAGGGTTGCACATGTAAAACACCCATTTTTTTAAACTAAAATGAAACTGTAAAAACAAATGATTTACCAAATAAAAAATAAACAGTTCCTGCACAACACACAGCATATTAGTAAATGCATAATAAGTAATTCAAGAAAAATAACTCATCTAGAAATGATTACACATGGAATCACCTACCTTTTATGCTGAAACCCTCAAAACATGGTGTGAAACATCAACCGCACCACCGCCACACATCAAGGAATATAAATCCAGACCTAGACCACCAAAAATTGACCCAAAAGATACCAAATAAGACCATATGTTCTAACCCTATGTTCTGGACATTCTATAAACTCTTGAGATAGGGTGGAAACCCTAAGGAGAAGAGAAGAATTGAAAAGAGAAACATTACCCAAAATAATCTTGAAGAAAATGACCTAAACTCCACCAGAATATGAATTTAAAAATATTCAACCATTAAAGGGAGGTTCTAACAGGGATTATGAGATAATTTAGGAATTTGAATGGGGGGAAAAGAGTAATAATTGAGAGAGTTATGATGGAATGAACTTACCTCCTCAAATCTGCCCTATTTTAGAAACCCCAAGAATGTCAGGACCACATCTCGATGAAATAGATCTCCAAAGTGGTGGGAAAGGCAATGGGAGCGCGCCTGGGCTTCTTAGGGTCGAGAGGGAGGTGGAAGCACCGAAAAATCCATTTTAATGAATAATATATTAATAAATTAATAAAACAATTTAAAACTGGAAAATGGGCCTTCGGGTTGGCCCAATTCTCAAATAAAAACATAAAATCCCCCATGCTTATGTATTTATAAAGGCCCCAAATTTAAATGTGTTGTTAATATATCAGGGGAGAACAATTAGGAGTTGGAATGAGTCAAAAATATTAAAAATTGAAAAATTTATAAATGAAACAAAATTTATTTTTAAATATGGAATTGGGCTCGCAGTTTGGCCCAATTCATGAAAACTCACCTATTCTCAATAAAACCTTTGGAAACCACCAAAACAAATAATGAGTGGAAAATAAATTTAAAATAACCCTAAAATAGGTTATGTACGTGACAATTCTCCCCACCTTGAAAACTTTCTGCCCCGGAAAGCCACAGCAAGGTCAAAGCAACAACCAAACCCAACTGAGAAACCAATAGGTACACCCTTGCCAGGTTTCACCCCCAAAGTTCAAAACACCTCTAGTGATCTATGAAGGAAGAAATACTCTCACAAATCAAACTTACACCACTTTCCTAAAACCATCAATAACATTCAGGATTTATCCCAAATAAAAACTCCTCAAACACAATCTGAACAATACTCAAGCAATTCACCCAAACAAACAACAACTTTGAACAAGGTTACACTTACCTTACTTTAACTAAACCATTGGGTGCTCTCTAGTTCCAATGTTTACTCAAGAATGATGTTGGTAGCTAGATAGATCTGAATGAGACTATCAACACCAATCCAAGACTATGGAAAAATCTAAGTTACTGGTACAGGGGGACACAAATACGCTCCCCACCATAAGAGACAACCAATATTTTTTTTGAGACATAATAAAGAGACTAACAGGGGGAGGCCTAAATGGACTCACCGGTACAAAGGATATACTTCCATCAGAAATTTACAAAATAAATTATATAAGACTCATAGTGGGTCTCCCCACCATAAGAACCAATCATCTTAACCAACCAGCATTGGCCGGTAAAGAAAGACCCCAAAATTTAAAGAGTTGGGGCGACCACATGGTTAGTTTGCACGGTTTGGGAAGCCATACACTAATAGTTGGGATCCTTCTTTCCGCATGGTTTTCTGGGGCATGTTCACTATTATCCAAGTGAAGACTGTGTTCATAAACAGTGTAGAAAAACTTTAAGCCTTTCTCTAAAGACTCATTGGAAACCAAAAGGGGGAGGGAATAACATTGGGTGATGACATGGGCACACGGCCCTCCACCTATTTCCACCAAACATGGACAACAGAAGAATGATCATGACACCATAGGTTTAAAATCTTCCTAACTTTCATACTGAGGAAATGGATTTGTACAAGGGTTTAAATGGCCCTGTGATTTCCCCTGACTACGAGCCAGCTTCTCTCTGAGACCTATGGCTGGAGCTCAAATGATTGAAGCATCTTCGGCCTCGTAGTTAGGCTTTGGAAACCCCATGAATGATAATTCTTCTTTCAATGAAACCAACAACCACAACGCAATCCCAGATAAGTTTTCCAGACATAACACATTCCAAACTCACTTTACCTGATCCGGATATTTCACTGAAACAAGGGCTAAGAAGATACACACACATCACACCTTGTTTCTTTAGGTGAGAAACAATAGAAGTAAAGAACACCAACACTCACCTTCGTCTAAAATGGAAGATTTTGAAGTTTTTCCAAGGGAGAAATTCTCACAACATAACAGGGACTCTCATAGGATTTCACGACATTCACCTCTATGGTCAATCGAGCACATGACATCATAAGGCATCACCGAACATGACCATTGCGACTGATATAAACAATTCATGAAGAGGGACCTTATACAACATCCCCAAACAACACACAATTCTAGAAAGTGGCCACAATATCCTATCATGGCCATATTTCTCACACCGGTGGTTTAACATGAATTAATGCATCAAAGAAACTTTGAAGAACCCAAAGGTCCTCTTAGACACCATCGAGACACTCATCCACACTTACAACCCTAGAACACATCCACCTTCGACGTATCAGGAAACATAAGAAACTAAGGTCTATGTCAACCTTCCATGAGCACTCTCCCGTTACAAGAGGATCTAAAAATAAAAGAAAGGAAAGGGTGTAGACTCAATCTAAAAATCTCAAGAAAAAATATTCCTTATATTGATCAACTGGAGGGTCTTCAAAAGGCAAAACAATCTGGGTTGCACTTTAGTTGTGCACTAACCATTAATGGGGTGTACCTTATCCAACGATTGAACTAAAGGACCAAACCAAGATGGTCTATTGGTCACGATATACCACAATCCAGATCCAAACACATGAAGGGAACCACCACAAAGTCATCCCAAAACATTTTTCAAAAGAGACCACTAATCGTCCCTACAACATAGCTCACCGACCAAACACAAACCCAAAACACAGTTCAAACAGGAGGGGTTCTTGGACTCAAAACATCCCACAACATCAACATTATCAAAAACCCATAATACAAACTATACCAAACTATTCATCAATACATCATGATTTTCTTTAAAACTATTTCTTTGAAAACAAACGGTTTTTCAGTAAGCGTATCCACCAATGGTACACCATGGGCCTCACACATGCATGTTTTTGTGTCACACCGGGCACCCTCCTCATAACCATCCCAGCACTCATCCAGTCATGCCATCAACCATCCATCATCCCATATAACCCCATGCATGTGGTCACTCATGGAAATACCAAAGGGTAAAACAAAAATTCCTTCCACTTTTCAAAAACAAAATGCTCAACCAACCCAACCTTTTTCTCAAAACTGCTAACAATGAGATCAAATTCCAACTCACATCTTACAAAACTTTTCAAAAATGCACAACCATTTAGAAAATAACTCACTTTCAATATATTCACATCAATTTCAAAACATCTCATCCCATTAAAACACTCTTTGATTGTTTAGAAAACTCTATTGTAAACACTTTTCAAAACCAACTTCAATATAGTTCTTGCTTTCAAAAGAGGTGTAAAAACACCATTTTCCATTTCAAAACAATTCTAAAAATTCAGTTCCACTATTTCATAAATCAATCCATTCCTTGTTTATTTTAAAATAATTTCAGAAAAACTTTATAATTCTTAAAACCAAGTCCTTTTTAAAACAAAAGTTCCAAGATTGCAAAACTATAGTACAAAACAATCTGAGAGGAAACTAGTTTCAGTGGGTGAATTGGAAATATGGTTGTCAGCCATATTCCAATCACTTCACTATCACAGAGAGTGTTCTAGAGAATATCTGCGGCTCCACATGGCTTGCCAGGCCCTGTGAGCTCACTGAGACCATTAACCCAACTCTCTTTTCATTTCCCCTAATCATCATTAAACCAAGAAAAACAAAGAACATAGATAAATCCCAACTTCCCATGGTGACTCGAATCCCGTCATGAGGTGTGGTGATCAGGCACACTACCCATAACCGAACTACAAAGTCCCAACAATTCTAACTCTAATCTATCTCGGCTGTTCCCTAAATAACATGACCCAAAGAGTTAACCAGAACCTGCCTTTGATACCATTTTGTCACGAACCGAATATGGTCGCCGCCAAAACCGGCACCAAACCCATCCCGTGACATGAACTGAAGGGCGTTCCCGATACCCACGGGCTGGCACAAGTGCCCAGGTATCAAAAACTGAAAATTGGGAACGATTTACCCGAGTTTTTATACTTGAAACATCAAATGAATCCAAGAAACCAAATCTGGATTTTTCAAACCAAAACAACTTTTTAATAAATTCAGAACTGAATTGCACAATTTTAAACAATGTTTGAAGATCATTACAAAGGTACAAACCCAAGAAAAGATAGCCCAAAACCTCAACATGGCAAGAGGCATCTTCCTCAAGCCATCTCCACAACACTGCATCATGAATGGCCGGTGGAAACCCGAACTTTTGGCACAAAAGTTATACTCAAACCTGCGACAACAAAATAACCAAGTCTACTTACACCCAAGGGTGTAAGTAGGGTGTGATCCAAAGCCCAATAGGATACCACCACTAAGAGATTCCATATAATAAGCATTTAAAGACAAAAAGCATGCAAGTTTTCAAAAACAAGAAAAGCTAGTTACAATTTCTAAAAGCTACAACTTTGAATAAGAACAGTTTTCAAGTGGGCTATTTTAAAGGATTAACGCTTTTAAAAATAAACACCAAAGCTACTGAATTTTCCATCAAAATGTACCGTATGCCGACGGTAAGCACAAAATATCCAGTGAGCACAAGCAATGGGAAATAACCCCTAGGCACTAGCTAGTTGTGGGTCCCAGGTACCTCGTATCTCGGTGAGAGTAACCATCACAAATATTCGTTCTCGTGCACGAGCCACTAGTAGGGAACATACCCATAACCTAGTGGTCCCCAATCATCATCATATTAGTTTAGTTAGAGTTGTAAGTGTCAATCTTGCTAAGTGAAACTGAAGCCAAACCCCACAGGATCACTATCATACTAGTACACGTCCACCAACCTAGATACTCGGGTTTTCCCTTTGTGCTCAAACAATTTCAACAGGTCAATGAATATAAATTTCACATGAAAATATCATTTCCATATCATAAATTCACCAAACAGACCACATGTATACAACACAAGTCACAAAAGTCCACTTTTCATTCAAATGCATTTTGAAATCAAACCCACACCAAAATAGCCCACAACACTTTTTGCATAACTTTCACAATCCAACACATCCTTTAACAAATTTATAAAATACCTAAAAATATACTAAACATCACATAACAGCCCACTTACATGTTTCCTAAAACCCTTTTTATAAACAAAATCCACTTTTCACATCGCACTCACACAAACAGCCCATATAACGTTCACACCTCTTTCACATTTTAGTAAATCCATTAAACATTTTTATAAAAGATTTCCAAGAGGATACACATAACATAACAGAACTATTAACATTTAAAATGGTCCATTTGAAAGTATAAACAATCCAAAATAGTTTTCCAATATGGTTTCACATCTTACATAAATCATTAAACCATTCAAAACTTTCATAAAACAATTCTAAAGAGTGTACCAAATCTTTTCACAAAAAAACTCATTTCAAAACCATATTTCAAGGACAAAATCACACCAATACAAATTCAAAACAGAATTTTCATCCCCAAAAACATTTATTAAACTACCCATATGTGTTATAAAAACACCTCAAACAATACCACAAAAGATCCACATGAAAAGCACACGTTTTCAAAATCACTTTCAAGAAGTACAATAAGGCTTTACACCTTAAACCCATTAAAAGAAACCTCTTTAAAACCTAATGGCACACCAATACCCTACCAAATCAGAATTTTCAGCCCAAACAAGATTTATTAAACCAATTTCATATGTTATAAAACACACTCAAACAATACCCAAAGGGTTGCACATGTAAAACACCCATTTTTTTAAACTAAAATGAAACTGTAAAAACAAATGATTTACCAAATACAAAATAAACAGTTCCCACACAACACACAGCATATTTGTAAATTCATAATAAGTAATTCAAGCAAACTAACTCATCTATAAATGATTACACATGGAATCACCTACCTTTTATGATGAAACCCTCAAAACATGGTGCGAAACATCAACCGCACCACCGCCGCACATAAAGGAATATAAATCCAGACCTAGACCACCAAAAATTGACCCAAAAGATACCAAATAAGACCATATGTTCGAACCCTATGTTCTGGACATTCTATAAACTCTTGAGATAGGGTGGAAACCCTAAGGAGAAGAGAAGAATTGAAAAGAGAAACATTACCCAAAATAATCCTGAAGAAAATGACCTAAAATCCACCAGAATATGAATTTAAAAATATCCAACCATTCAAGGGAGGTTCTAACAGGGATTATGAGATAATTTAGGAATTGGAATGGGGGGAAAAGAGTAAGAATTGAGAGAGTTATGATGGAATGAACTTACCTCCTCAAATCTGCCCGATTTTAGAAACCCCAAGAATGTGAGCACCAAATCGAGATGAAATAGATCTTCCAAGTGGGGGTAAAGGAAATGGGAGCGCGCCTGGGATTCTTAGGGTCGATAGGGAGGTGGAAGCACCGAAAAATCCATTTTAATGAATAAGATATTAATAAATCAATGAAACAATTTAAAACTGGAAAATGGGCCTTCGGGTTGGCCCAATTCTCAAATAAAAACATAAAATCCCCCATGCTTATGTATTTATAAAGGCCCCAAATTTAACTTTGGGGTTACTATATCAGTGGAGAACAATTAGGAGTTGGAATTAGTCAAAAATATTAAAAATTGAAAAAGTTATCAATGAAACAAAATTTATTTTTAAATCTGGAATTGGGCTCGCAGTTTGGCCCAATTCATGAAAACTCACCTATTCTCAATAAAACCTTTGGAAACCACCAAAACAAATCATGAGTGGAAAATAAATTTAAAATAAACCTAAAATAGGTTACGTACGTGACATGAAATGAAACACCATTTTTATATGAGATAACTTCTAGAATTTTTTATTTTTTACTACCTTGGATGCTTTTCTATTGTCTGGCTGATTTACTACTTTAACTATTGATATGTATGATTACTACCATTGTGTTACACTCCAACATGAGTTCATAATCTTCCCACAAACACACCCTAGTACCTCTATCCTAGTGGGAACCTTTGGAATATGGGGAGGTGTGATTTTGGCCATGTGACCCACCCACTCGGGGCACCGTTAAGTGGAATCTGGGTCAGGATATTACAAATTGATATCATAGAATTTTATTTTTTAGTTGCCTTATTATTTTTAGATAATATATAAGGGATTAGGTAGGAATTCGAATTTGGTAATGAGTTGTGACTTGTATTAGCTAACCCAAGTATATGAAATGTCTAAATTTCCTAGAACGAAACTTGGTTTTCTATATTTTTTCTATTATAGTAGATTTGATTCCACTATTAGCTGATGTACTTCTTGTTTTTTGTTTATTTTGATTATAGGTTTAATTATTTCCCAGTGAGATGAGGGTATGAATACCATGAATAATTTTATGAACCTGAGATATTTCACATTCCATGCATTATTTAATGCCATATAGGATTCACTTCGTGAATGCATGACTTTTTGATATATGTCATGTGTGATATATTTTTTATCCTTCTAGAGTTATTACAAGAAATGGTGAAACAAGGTTAGTACTTAGATTGTATGTCGTGAGCTAACTAGTGTTTTTTCACTTAGGCTATAGTTGACACCCTACGAATACAATTATGTCATGTTGATTCATGGATCATTGTTTGCATGGACTGGAATGTGTTATGGTATGGATTAAGTGGATGTCATACATTAGTTCATGAGGTGTATGGTCCCTTATGGATCATGGGTGGTGACCCATTTGGTCCTACCATTTAATGATAATTGGGATATAAATGTGAATTAAAATAGAAATTGAAATTGTGGAAATATAGAACATGACCTAGACCCAACTTTTGAGTAGGTAGTTTATAGTGTCTCTAGTGATGTTTATGACTATTTATTTTACCCATTACTGGTTTTAGGAGATGGAATATGGGTGTTACTTGTTTATATGAATGTTTTGACCTTCCCTATTCTTGTAACTATGACATTTTTTGATCAATCTATTCTAAGGTGTGTTTTTGGCATTATAGTGGTGTTCCACACTGATAATCTTCAGTAATACGCAAGGAGAGTGGAAAAGAACATGCTTTGAAGGTGGTGGGTCATAGGCTACCAGTAGATACTCATGTAGTTCCATCTAAGGAAACATTATTTTTACTATATATGGGTTTTGAGACATAATTATGTGAGGGTTTCTTACAATATATTAAGACCATATAGAGAGAACTGTAGATTACCTCATCTATGGCAGAGCTGACGTGTGTGTTCCAGTAGAAGCATCCACCCATGTTTTTGGGGTACTGAGGTCCAAAGGCTACTGAGTTATGGATTGAAACTAAGCTGTCAATTTTCGATCATATTAAGACACCTCTTGAGAGGATAGTGTATCTTGTAGTATATATTCTTCGACGAGTAGTAAAGTGATGGTGGGATGTTTTAAACCAGACTGATGCATTGTGATATATGGTTTGGAGGGATTTCCAAACCAGATTTTATGACTAGATTTTTTCCCAAGACTTTGAGAGCAGAGTGGTCTAGTTATATTATGTTTCTAGAGAAGTTCATGATGACAGTAATGGAGTATATGACACACTTTACAAAGTTATATCATTTTGTGTCGATATATATTGCTAAAGGGATATTGAGGGGGATTCACTTCAAGGAAGGTCTCATAAATGTCATTTGATCTTAGGTAATCATTTTTTGGATGAATAATACTATATAGATATTTAAACAAGTACTTGTTATAGAAAGGATCCTGAGAAAATTTGGGGTAACAGATCAAGTAATTTTAGCCTATTAACCAAGTAGGAAGAACCATTTTGAGGCCTCTCCCGATGTGAGTACCGTCAGTTTTTTAGTGATGATAGTGATGATTTTCGTCACTAGTGTAAGAGATAGGTACATATGAGGAATAAGTGTGATCTATACCCAATCAAGTGATGATCTTGCAACAGGATGAGCCACATACAACTTTTTTTCAGGACCTTCCCTGCAATAGTCTGTGGAAGGGGATTGACTCCAACTCCAAGTTCAGGAGCAGAGTGGGCTTGCTCTAGGTATGAGGTTATTTTATAGGTTTTTGGTTCAGTCCATATATATTCTATACAGTCTACCCCTGAGGATCAGTGCTTCGGGGCATCTATGTTGATAGTTAAGATCTTGGTATCCTCTATGCTAGTATCTTCTCTTTTAATATATGTGAATCTCATGGTTTTATATCTTCATATGTTGTGGGAATCCTTGTGATGGTTTTTTATTTTTATAGTGGAATTATGACCTTAGATACACTTTTGGGGATTAGAAAGGAAGGTGTAAACCAATGCAGGGATTTCCACTTGAGATTAGTGGGTTTCACTTCATATTGAATATTTTTTTCCTCGAGATGATAGGGTTTGAAATCATTCTTGGGATGGACTGTCTAGTTTCTTATCAATATTATGTCGATTTTTATCATCATAGGGTGACCTTCACATCACTAGAGGGTGTATTGTTTATTCAAAATGGTTAATAAAATGTACAAGAAATCTAAACTAGATCATAGCATCATGGGATAGGTAGGATGATAGCCTTGGTTTCTAGTTTATATCAAGATGATTAGGGATCATGTTAAGAATATTTCCCTATAGTGGTTGATCATTTAAGGTATATTTTCCTAGATGACTTTTTTGGTTCATCTCCTAAGAGAGGGATGGATTTCTATATCAATATAGTACCAAGAGATGTTTTGGTATCCATTCCTCTTAATAGAATGGCTAAAATGGAGTTTTAGGATCTTAATAGGCAGATAGAGAAAATGGAAGAAAAATAGTTTATACGACCAAGTACATCTCTATGGGGTTCACTGGTTCTTTTTTGAAAATGGTAGATGGTACCCACATACAATGTGTGGGTTATAAAAAATTAAACTATTTTATTGTTAAGAACTAGTATCATTTACCATGGATAGATGATCTCTTCAACCATATCTGAGAAGCTTAGGTGTTCTCAAAAATATATTTGAGGTTATGTTATCATCAGGTACGTGTTTGACTTATAAACATACCTTTTATAGATTTTCATAGTAGGTATAGACTATATGAGTATCTGATTATGTGGTTCAGTCTCAAAAAAGTACCAGTAGATTTAATGCTACTAATGAACCAATTTTTTTATCATTAATTGGATTTATTTGTGGCGGTTTCTACGGAAGATATCTTAGTGTATTATCACAATCAACACAGCCATGACAAACTTATTGAGATAATTTTGGATACACTAAGATTGAATCATTTATATGTTAATCTAACAAAGTTCCACTTCTGGATAGATAACATTCACTTCCTGGGTCATGTTATCTTAGATATAGGAGTGTTAGTTGACCCATAAAATGTGAGAGCTATTGTATCCTGGTAGAACCCAAGAACATATTTGATATATGAATTTTCTTGGTGCTATCTAGATATTGTGGGTGTTTTATACCGGAATTCTCATGCTTAAAATCACCTCTAATGGGATTTACTAAAAAATGTGTGAAGTTTTTATGGTTAGATACCTATGAGATATCCTTTTAGGATCTTAAAGGGAGACTGACTTCAGCTCCAGTCCAAATTTTTCTAGAGTCGAAAGGAAGATACATTATGTATTGAAATGCATTAAGTATTGGGCTAGGAGATGTTCTGATGTAGGAGGAGAGATTTGAGGCATATTAATATCATTAGTTGAGGACACATGAGAGGAACTACCCAACACAAAATATTGAATTAGTCATTGTTGTACAAGCCTTGCATTTTTTGAGGAACTACTTATTGGGAGAGTTTATTATGATGTACATAAACTATAAACCCATCAAGTATATATTAACACATCCTGGATTAAATTGGCGGTAGTGAAGGTGGGTTGAGTACTTACAATATTTTTACTTTAACCTTGTCTATTCACCAATAAATTTCAATATCGTTATTGATGCACTAAGTAGGAGGAATTAGATATAGGCCATTGGGGAGTCTAGTAGTAAACGGTAGCTTATGGTCTTGTTCTCTGAGAATTACTTGGTGGTGCAGGATGGTCAGTCACCGTCTTTTCTCTCATCCTTATAAATGACATATACTCTTATATATATATTAATTATGAGATAGTTATTTGATTTATAGGGTCTAGTCCTTTGGGATATTTTAGAAGGTGAGGAACTACCTTCGAGTTGGAATACGGGTGAGGATAAAATCATATATATTCATGGTCATGTATGGGCTCTAGTAGACATATGTGAGGGGTTGATTTGGGAGTCTCATACCTTATTATGGCCAATACATCTTGTCATTACCAATATGTACTAAGATTTTCATCACTCATATTGGTGTTCAAGGATGAAATGATAGGTATCTAGTTTATTCATGAGGAGTTACACCTTTTAGTAGGTGAACATAGAACACTAGAAACTAGATGGGATTTTATAATAGTTACTCATTCATTAGTAGAAATGGGAAGATGTAATGATGGATTTTATGACTAGTTTTCCAAGGTTGTCTCAAGGTAGTGATGTTGTGTGGGTGGTTATTAACAGGCTCATGAAGGTTTCTCATTTCTTACCAATTAGGGAGACCTTCTCAGTGGATGAGCTTTGGAGGTTGTATATCTGTGAGATAATAAGACTTCATGGGATTCCATAGACCATGGTATCAAATAGGGATTCCTAGTTTATGTCTTGTTTATAGAATATTTTATAGAGATCATTGGGTAAACTGGTGCTTTTGATCACAGCATACCATCCTCAGACTGATGGCCAGTTAGAGAACATGATTTAGGTTTTTAAGGACATGTTTAGAGCATGCACCATGAATTTTGGGGGATCTTAGGAGAGACATATTCAAATATTATAGTTTTATTAAAATAATAGCTACCAAGAGACAATATTAATGGCACCTTATGAGGCATTGTAGGGTAAGTCGTGCCAATATCCAGTGTGATGGTTAGATGTAGATGGGACACTGTTAATGGGACTGCATCTCATGTAGGAGACTTATGAGAAGGTCCAGTTGATTAGAAAGAATATGGATACTATATAGTATAGATAGAAATATTATTCTGATCACATCAATGACGTCCAATGTTCAAGGTCATGGATCAGGTATTTTTATATATCTCACCGAGTTTGGGACACAGACAAATCTGGAGATAAGGTAATCATTCACTGAGATATGTTAGGTTGTTTGAGATTCTGGAGAGAGTCGGGTCGGTATCCTATCGGTTGCAGTTTCCATAGAGTTATCATGACATGAATGATTTCTTCCATGTATCTTAGCTACACTATTATCACTCAGACCCATCTCACACTCTACCACCAGTGGAGGTGGAGTTACATGTAGATGTGTCCTTCAAGGAGCATCCTATTGGTATCATTGATATGAGAAATAAGGTTCTACAAGGTAGGTCAGTTCTTCTAGTATGGTTGTTATGGAAGCACGAGAATTTATAGGGTGAGACTTAGGAGTATAGGACTGATGTATGTGATTATGGCTAGATTTACTTTTTAGCACCACCCTTGGAAGGGAAATTCAAAGATGAATTTCTTCAAGGGGGAAGATTGTAATATCCTCATTTTTCATATGAGATATAGATCTTATTTTTTTCAATTTCACTCCATAATTTTGGAATTTGGGGAGCTTAATGTGATCATGGGAGTATTAGGGGCAAAAAAGGGATTTTTTTGGAGCTTGGAGCCCAATTTTTTGGAAAAGTAAGGTAGGTTGCACAATTTGGAGAAACTGTGTGGGACAGGCTGCATGGTTACTCTGAACCGTTGTTGTTCTTGATAGTGAGGTATAAGATACTGCATAGTTTTTGGAAATAATGCATCATGAGGTGCACTCCAATATGGGGGGGATACATGATTTAGCAGAGTCTGGAGAAAATTTTATTCATGGTTAGTCAAATTGTGAGCATTAATCATGTGAGGTGCCCCTTGGCATATTGAAGGGAACATGGTTGGTACACAACTTGTCTAACCATTCATTCAAACCATAGAACCCAGTTAAAAGAGGGTAAATTTCCATTTTATCTTTAAAATCTATCAAACCCTAAACCCCCTTTTCTTTTCTCCTCCATTAGAAAATAGTTCACCTAGGAATATCTCCTTTTAAGCCTAAAGATAGGCTTGGACACTATTTCTTTGTCCATAATCGGAATCAAACACCATCAGTCTCATTGGATTTGTACCGGTGAGTAATCAATTCCACTCATTCTAGTATTCATTTACCTTGGTATCATCTATGCTATTTTGGTGCAAGCTAATATGCCATATTTTCAGTCTTTTAGTCTATTATTTTTTTTCTCTCCTGATCTAGACCTAATCAGAGCTCAATAGTGGACGATTTATCTACTATAGATCTATGGTAGGTGTTATATACATTCTACCATACATTTTGATGTTTTATAATCTATATTTTCAATATCCCATATGTCAAAAAAAATTTGGGTGCCCTATAAATTACATTAATGATTAAATTGGATGTTTTGGAACTTGTTAGGTTGCCTCTTGGGTACCATTTTATGGTTGGAGGTCGTTTAGCCTCAACCTAGGCCCCCATATGGTGATCCCTTTCTTTTTCCCTATGTTATACCACCTTGTTGGGTGTATGTTAGCTCTCCACTATTTTGGTAGATTTTTAAATTGAATTGATTGAATTGAGTTGATTAGGAGATTATTTTTTCCTCCTTTTCATGTTAATGGTTATGATTAAATTTTTTAATTGAAAATTGATAAATGAGTTGGAATAACTCAGGGAATGTGAATTCTAAGGAAATTATTATTTTAATGAGATGATTATTTGAAATGGAAGTGGATTCCTTGGTTGGTATACCCTAGATGCTGATTCCATAGATTCCATGGATGTTTCCCCCATGTATCTACTTTATGGTAGTGGATTAGTTGGACTTTTTTTCTCCTTGGGTATTGACTCCGTAGAATGACTTGGGCATTGCTACCCCTTAGAAATAGTTTTATTAGGCTTGCATTAGACATGGTCTGTTGACATGATCCTTGGACCCCATCAAAGTCTTCACAATGTTTCTATCAAGATGCTCCTAGGACTCAGTGTGGATGTCTTGGTCTTCTATACCTTGGATCTAGCCCCTTATGATCAGACACTTTTGATTACATGGCGAAGCCATTGTGGATGTCTCTGATTATACGATTTGAGCATGGTGAATGTTATATACTCGATTATATGATGTGTCCATGATGAATGTTATACACATACTTATATGGCATGGTCATGGTGGATATTTTTTTATGTTTACAGATAGCCCTGGTATGGGTACTAGACATCAGTTGATATACTGGATAGTATTACTTTTGTATTTCTATTTTACCACTACCCTTGTTAAGGGATAAAGAATATTATTAGTTTGTAGCCTTGTTTGGTTATACAGTTTCACATTAATTTATCACATATTCCATGGGAACATTACTTTTAGTACTTTTATACATGTGATATATTGAACACTATTTTTTTATATCACACAGGATGGATTTGTTATAGACACCATTGGCAGTGGCCTTCTGTGTGTTATCTCACACCTAGTTCGGGCCTCCAATGGGTACCCAGAAAGACTTCATGGATAAAGGTAGGGACTAGCGAATATTTCCATAGTACAATACATTATCTGTTCTATTCCTTGGAGTAGGAGAGCATGGGACCAATCTATGCTCATGATGCTAGTAGGAGATAGTTACTTTTTAGTATTTTCAGTATTTTGATACATATATTGTACTTGATGCTTTTATACTTATTTTCAATATTTTTGGATACATGGAACGACACATCATTTTTATATTATATTTTTTATGTAATTGTTTAATTATTATTTCTTGGATGCTTATCTGTTTTCTGGTTGATTTATTACTTCCACTATTGATTTGTATGATTGTTATGATTATGTTACACTCTAAAATGAGGGTATAGTCTCCCCACAAACATGCCCTAAGCTCTCAATTCTAGTTTGTTTTCTCTGGTGTATGGGGAGGAATTATTGAGGCTAAGTGACCCAATGGCTCAAGGAACCATTAAGTGGCATCTAGTTAGGATATTACATGACATGTTATGGACACTGTTGGTGGTGGCCTACTAACTATTATCTCACACTATGTTTAGACCACCATTGGGTACCCATATAGATTTCATGGATTTAGGTAGGAACAGGGGTAGCCATCCAATTTATGATACTTTTTTTATCATGATTAGGTGCAGGGGATCACAGGATTGAGCTATGCTCATGATGTAAATTAGAGATAATTCATTTTTGGTCTTTTGTTATTTTCATACATGTACTGTATGGGTTTTCTATTTCTATGTATTTCCTTATATTTTTTATAGATACATGACATGATCATCATATTATATATGAATTCTTATAACTTAGTTATTATTATAGTCTTTTGGATGTTTATATTTTTTATGTTTTTCATTTATCATATCTACTTTCATTATTGATTTTTAAGATTATCACCATTGTGATACACTCTAAAATTGGGGGGAATTGTCTCCCCATAGACACCCCTAGCCCCTCACTACTTTTTGGTAGCCTATGGCATATCGGGAGGCATGCTTGATGGCGTGTGACCCACCGGCTCGAGCCACCATTTAGTAACTCATGGGTTAGGATGTTACAATGTGGTATGAGATTATTTTCTTCCGTATTTAATATTTTGAGATAATAGATATGATATTAGGAATGAATTGTAATTTGGTAATTAGTTGTGAATGGTAGTAGTTAACCCACATATAAGAAAAATCCAAATTTCTGGAATAAGGAATTGTTTTATTCTATATTTTTTCAGTTATAGTTTATTTTATTCTACTATTAGTTGATAAACTTTATATGAGATTTTATTGTTGAAATAATTGAGTATTTATATGTTACCATTTCCTGATGAGATGAGGGTATTCTTTTTCATGCATTATTTTAGGCACCTTACAGGATTTACATGTCATGCATATTCCTTTCCATGTAGGATGCATTGCTTGACTAAATGACATTATTATGTGTTCCTTGCATGATATAATCAAAATGTGGTTAATGTTTTGTGTATTAAATTGAGAAACATGCTTGGTACATATATTTCTTGTCATAAGAAAAATATTTTTTCCTTATATAGGCAACAAAAGACTCCTTAAGTATTCAATTGTGGCATGTTGAGTCATATACCATTAGTTTCAAGGACTATAATGTGTTGTGGTTATGATTAACTAGATTCCACACATTCAATTATAAGGTGTATGGGCCCTTATATTTTATAATTGCTGATATAATTGTTTCAACCATTTAAAGAGGTTTGTGATAAAAATATGAATTTAAATGGATGAAAATTGTGAAATAGAGAACTTGACCTTGACCAGACTTTTTATGGTTGATCAAGTTACATAATGCAGGATTTAGGAGTAGACTGAGGGGTGTGGTATGTTTAGAAGAAAGATTTGACCTATCCTATGCTTTTATACCTATGACTTGTTCACAACTTGATTATTTTTTTAGGCATGTTCTTAGAATTGTAGAGATATACCACCATGACGGCATACAATCATGTATCAGGAGGGTGGTGACGACCATGCTCTTGAGGTGGTGGGCCCTACGATACTAATAAAACCTATTATAGTTCCAATTAGGACACCATTGATTTAACTAAATATGGGTGTGGAGGCATAATTTCATGAGGGTGTCTTACGCTTCATGTAGACCTTTTGAGGGACCCTACAGCCTACCTTGACTATGGAAGAGTAGACGAGTGTGTTTCAGAAGAAGCATCCTCCCATGTTTTCGAGGGATGGAAGTCTATAGTCTACTGAACTATATCTTGAGACTAACTTTTCTATTTTTGAGCATATATAGACACATATTGAGAGGAGAGTTAAGCTCACAACTTATATGCTTTGGGGAGAAGCTAAGTGCTTGTCGGATGTTTTGAACTAGGATAAGACACTTTGAGATATGGTTTGGGAGGATTTATAATCCTAGATTTATTAATAATTTTTCCTACCACCCTGAGATCTAAAAGTTCCAATGATCTTATTAATTTAGAGAAGAGTGTGATAACTGTTATCGGGTTTTTATCACACTTAACATTGCTTCCTTGTTTTTCACCAATTTTTCTTGTTGATGAGACATCGAGGGTGAGGTGCTTAGTGGAATGTCTCAAGTATGTCATTCAATCATAGGTAAATTTGTTTTGGTTGAATACTATTACAAAGATAGTAAATCAGGTTCTTATTAATGAATATAACCTAAGGGAAGATAGGGGAATAAAGTAGGGTCGTTCAGCCTCTTGCCCCAGCGGTTCAGCTTTTTGTGGCAGGAAGTACTGGTTTCAGGCTTCTCGAGAGGGGAATACAAGACAGGTTATGATTTTTGGTAGTTATATCTTCTATCATCAGTGTGGGAGATATAGATATATGGGTAACCAATGTGATAGATACCCAATTGAGTTACATGATTGGGGTAGGTTGGGCCACATACAACATTTTTGCAGGACCTTTCCTCCAGTATTCAATGGAAATAGATTGACTCTAACTTCATGTTCAAGAGAAGGATTCATAGCTTCACATCTGTCAGGGATCTATAGTAGTTACGGTCATTCAGGTTTAGGTGGTGGTTGTAGTTGAGGTATCCATACACCAATTGTACCTAGACAGTAGATTGGGCCTACTATGGGTAATGAGTTTGTTTCATAGGGTTGTGTCTCAAACCATATGTATTCTTTTCACCTACACCTAAAGAGTTGATCATTGATCCCTCTATAGTTAAAGTTAAATCCTTAGTATCCTCTACACTGGTATCTACTCTTTTCGATAGAGGTGTATTTCATATATTCATATTTTTACTTATTGTGGAGAGTCTCAGTCATGTTGTTCAGTTTTCTGATGGTGTTATGACACTCAAGGATTCATTGCAAATCAGAATGGACGGTGTGTAATAGTATAGAAAGTTTCCCATTAAGTCTAGTGTGTGTCACTTCATATGGTAACTATAGTGACCCAAGCCTTTTACATAAAACATTTCATGATTTTATGCATAATTAATCATTGGAGTACAAGCCAAGGATCATTAAGTCTAGTGTCTTGGAAGACTAGGTACGTATAACATAAAAGATAGGACTAAAAAGAACTTATTTATTTAATCTCCATAAAGAGATTCTAACTTCCTTTGATCTCTTACATCTGTATAGGGTACCCTGGGGAACACATGAACAAAGGGATGAACTAAAAAATCCCAGTAAATGAATGAACATAAAGATACATCTCAAGAACATGAGTTATTAGGTATGACATAATGATATCCAAAGCATGAAACTTATAAAATAATTTAATATAAGCATGGGATCATATAAAAATGGAATCGTATAAATGTGGCAGAACCATAAATCATATCTTTAGTATGAGTCAAGGCTAACTGCCAATCCTGTTTCCCATTTCAGTATGGGTCAAGGCTAACCACCAATCTCGTTTCACATCGCATCTCATTAGAATTAACCTTATCCAATGCATTGGAGTGATATTTGGGTGCACCCATCTCAAAATATTAATGAATATTCTTTCCAAATAAATAATATTGACACAAAAATAATCATACATAATCAACCATACATGAACATAAGGGTACCCATGGAAAGAATTGGGTACCACAATCATGATATAAAACATATCCAATGGGCGTATCATGAAAGTGTCCATGAAAGGAATGGATTAGAAAAAACATGGACATTAATAGGGTAAAATATGCATATAACATGGTAAGTGGTGTAAAATATAAGTGATAACATATAAAAATGTATTTAATAAACATTATCATTAAAACATTTTTGTGCGGTTTTAAGGAAAACACTCTAGAGCTTTTCAAATAGAAAAGAGAAAATTCTCTTATATAAAACCAGAATTGAACCAAGAATGTTTTCATAATAAAAATACTTATTTTATAAATAATATGGTGTTTTAAAACATAGTATAGAGTGCACTTGAAATTTGGGTAAAATTTTGGGGAGTCCCCTTAATACAGGTTTGCTTACCGGAAAGTTCTAAAGAGGGAATCTTTCCAAAATCATGTATATCCCTGAAAGAATGTGATGAAAGGGTCTTGATAAAATAATATTGTAAAACTAAACATAATTCATTAGACTCACATAAATATATAAGATAAGACCATTTTGAAAGAAATATAAGGCAACCCGAAAGAACAAAGAAGGTTCGGGTAGAATTCGTTACGATTTTAGTGGCATGGTGTCGGGTGTGAACAAGATGGATTGATGAGAGAGAAATGGGGTTTCTAATCACTTATAAATCCAGAAGGAAGTATGGGGAGGTTATTAAACATATCCCATCATTTTCTAGTACACATAAAAAGTCATAGTATAGAGGAAAATCTTGATTAAGAGAGAAAAAGAGAGGATCTCTTACCTTAAATCCGGTGGTGTTCTCCACTTGTTATTAATGACCTGAATAAAAAAATTAGGATTATTAATTAATAATTAAATAAAATATTATATATGTAATTTATTTATTATAACCATTTTTAGTTCATTCAAAGCCTTTTTGATTAGTTATAAGGTTCAATTTCATTGTTCAGGCTTGTTTGTTTACTTGGCTTTAAAAGATAGGTCAACTTATATTCAAGTTTGGATTATATGAAAGATGAAAGTGGTTGTCCAGAATTGAAGTTATATTCTTTAGTTAATATCCAGGAGATTATATGGTTTTAATTTTAATTAGGTTACTTAGAGTGATGTTGAATTATTACATATATAACCTTAGTGATAACCGTTTTTGTTAATCGGTGGATTTGATTACAAAGAATGTGTTTTGATTTATAAATTAATTCCATTTGTACCAAAGGATTACAGAACCAAAAATAGAATATATTACATATATAATAATCTGGTTCAACCATAACACAAATGGTTTCATGACCATAATTAAATATAATAATAGAAATTGATAAACCATTGTCCTTGAATGTGCTAAATTAGCACATCTCAAATGGTGCTTTCATTTCTTTCAAATAAAAGGGTGGGGAAAGGGGAGAAGATAATGAAATATACAAATAGAATGAAGCAATTACATTACATATATGTTACTGGATTTATCATTCTATTATGCTGAATGGATGTGAGGAAAGAAATAAAAAAAGAAAAGAACTTAAAATAAAAGAAGAATTTGGGAAGAGGAATTTACCTCTTGAGATTTCCTCCTTTGAGAACCACTTAAGGGGGAGAGGTTTTTGTATTTTGAGGAGGCTGAGAGATTTTGTACCTGGGGGAGGACCTTGGGAAGAGATTTGGTCAGAATTTAGAGAATTCTTGGAGCTTTATAGGAGTGGAGAGAAGAGGTAGTGAAGGGGGTTTTTATAGTGGAGGAGAGGAGGGATTTCATGATATTATAATCCTTAATTTATTATTTCTTCACAAGACAAAGAATAGTAAGTATTACATGACCAAGAATAGTAAATGGGTCATTTGAATTCGAACCAAGTGGGATTACATTAGCAGAACATCATCGATGACTCAATTAATCCATTATTTTAGCATTTATTGTGAATTATCAGATTCAACTATTCATCAAAAATTCAAGTATTTCAGAAAAATCCCAAAAATTCAACCTAACCATTTTTCAGTGTGTAGAATTCAAAAATGAAGTCAATTTTTCAAAAATAATTTTCTAAATATGATTATTTTAATATTTAATTAAAATCATAATTTATTATCAAAAACAAGATTTAAAACATGCATTAACTCATTCTAAAACATTGGTATATTGTACTTCCAACTTGAATATTATTTTTATACTATCATAGGTGAGTTTACTATTAATTAGGTTATATCACTATTCATAAGGTAATGTTACTATTCATTAGGTTAGTTTACTATTCACTAAAAATTATTTTTGTTTTATTAGACTCTAAAAAACATCTTAAACACAACCGTGTATGTCAGATTTTCATAATTCTAAACAATTAAGTGACAATGTTATGTTTAAATGTCACTTATCACTTAGTAGTTCATTATGTTGTGTTTTCATGTGATTTTATGACATAAATATAAGAATTTAATTTCCATTGATAAACTTTGGGTTGTTACATTCTTCCCCCCTTATGAAATTTCACCCTCGAAATTTCGTTTTACATACTAAGCCAAAAACAGGTGTGGGTACTTTTCCTTCATTGCTTCCTCCAATTACCATGTTGCTTCCTCAAACTTATGTTTCCTCTACAACACTTTGACAAGATGGGTTGTCTTGTTGCATAGAACCTTATCTCTCTAATGCAGAATCATTACCGACTGCTCTTCATAGGAGAGATCATCTTCCAACTGCACCACCTCTGAGTTTAGTACATGTGAGGGATCAGGTATGTACTTCCTCAAGAGTGATACATGGAAAACATCATGAACTCAAGCCATATTTGGTGGAAGTTCAAGCAAATAGGTCACGGCTCCTATGCGTTCAAGGATCTCAAAGGGGCCAATATACCTTGGGCTTAGCTTCCCTTTCTTCTCGAATCATATGACTCTCTTCCATGGAGATATTCAAAGGAAGACTTTATCTCCAACATTGAACTTCAAGTCCCTTAGACGGTTGTTAGCATAGATCTTTTTCTGACTTTGAGTAGCTTTGATGTGTTTCTAGATGACTTGAACTTTCTCTGTCATCTCTTGAACAAGATCGGGTCCAAGTAGCTTTCTTTCTCTAACTTCATCCCAACAGGTTGGAGTTCTACATCGCTTTACATATAGAGCTTCATATGGATCCATCTGAATACTCGAGTGGAATCTATTGTTATATGAGAACTCAACCAATGGGAGATGCTGATCCCATCCACCTTTGAATTATAGAGAGAATGCTCTAAGCATATCTTCAAGTGTCTGAATAGTTCTTTCAGACTAGCCATTAGTTTGGGGGTGATAGGCCATGCTGAAATTTAATTCAGTACTCAAAGAATATTGAAGGCTCCTCCAGAATTTAGATGTGAACCTTGGATCACGGTCATAGATAATTGAGAGTGGAACACCGTGCAATCTCACCACTTCCTTCACATATAACTTTTCAAGTTTTTCAAGTGATAGATCTTCCTAAATAGAGATGAAATGGGATGTCTTGGTGAGTCGGTGAACTACAACCCATATCGCATTATTTCCCTTTGAAATATTTGGGAGACCCATGAAAAAGTCCATAGTAACATTTTCCCATTTCCACATGGGTATAGGAAATGGCTACATCATACCTTTGGACTTTTTCCACTCAGCTTTAACTTGCTTAAATACCAAGCACCTTGATATATATTCTGCAATCTCCTTCTTCATGTTATCCCACCAAAAGTGTTCTTGGAGATCACAGTACATTTTGGTACTCCCAGGATATATAGAGAAGGTCGATCTATGTGCATCATTCAATAGCTCCTTCTTTATCATTGGATCATATGGTACACATAATCGTGTCCCAAATCATACAACTTCTTCCTCATCAATTTTGAAATCGGAGGATTTCCCATTTTTAACAGCTTCCACCCGTTTCTAAATTTCCACATCCTTTCTTTGAGAAAACATTATTTTCACCATGAGGGATGGTAGAGTAATCATTTGAGAGAGGATTGATGATGTTACTCCCTTAAGGATTCCCATGTCCATCCTTTTCAAATCTAAGAAGATCGGATCCTTTTCAATTCTCATCATTGATAAAGATGCAGGATCCTCTCTACTTAGAGCATCTGCCACCTTGTTTGCCTTACCGGGATGGTAGTGCATTGAGCAGTCATAATCCTTGATGAGATCTATCCATCTTCATTGGCGCATATTAATCTCTTTCTGTGTGAATATATATTTGAGACTCTTGTGGTCAGTATATATCTCAAATTTTTTCCCATAGAGATAATCCCGCCAGATTTTCAATGAAAAGATCATAGCCACCAACTCTAGATCATGCGTGGGATAGTTTTGCTCATGGATTTTTAGCTTCCTTGAGGCATAATCTATCACTTTATCATTTTTCATTAGCACACAACCTAATCCTTTCTTAGAATCATCACTATACACCATAAAGAGTTCTCCACTTGAAGGGAGTGTGATTACGCATAGTGATAAGCTTCTTTTTCAACTCCTTGAAACAGTCTTCACATTCCTGTGTCCAGAACTCACATTTAATGTACTTTTCATACAACTTCTCCCTTAAAAAATATTTTAACACAGTTTCCAAATTCTTCTCATGTTCCTCCTTGCTCTTTGAGTATATAATAATATCATCAATAAAGACCACCACAAATTTTTCGATGTAATATCTAAAGACTTTATTCATTAAATCCATGAAAATTGATGGAGCATTAGTGAGTTAGAAGGGAATCACTATGAAATAATAGTGTCCATACCTCATTCGAAAGGCAGTCTTGGGAATATCTTCTTTCCTCACCTTTAGTTGGTGATATCCCGACTGGAGGTCCACCTTAGAGAAATAACTAGCCCCATGAAGCTGATCGAACAAGTCATCTATCTGTGGAAGGGGATACTTGTTCTTTATAGTGATTTTATTAAGCTCATGATAATCAATGCAGAGGCGCATTGATCCATCCTTCTTCTTGACTAAGAGGACTGGAGAACCCCATGGTGAAGCACTGGGGCGTATAAAACCCTTCTCCATATTCTCCGGTAACTACTTCTTCAGATCTTCCAGCTCTACGGTGGCCATTTTGTAAGGTGTCTTTGAGATTGGAAAAGATCCAGGGATAAGTTCAATTGAGAACTCAACCTCTCGGTTAGGAGAAAGACCATTCAACTCTTCAGGGAATACATTTGTGCAATCCCTCATGATGTTCATGTCTTCAAGCATGATTCTCTCCTTTGTCTCAATCATTTGAGCTAGATATGCTTTCTCACAAGGAAGTAGTATCCAAACTTGAGGCAAAGATTCTAAAATAGACTCATCTTCTTCCTTACACTTGTAAAGAATCAGAAGATTCTTTGGGATGTGAAAAGTAATCTCCCTTTCCTGACAATTGATGTTGGTCTTTTACAAAGATAGCCAATCCATGCCCAAGATAGAATCGAACTCCACTAAAAGGAGTATAAAAAGATTTTCTAGAAGGTTCAGTCAAAAAAAATTAACCGAGGAGGAGTTATAAACCATGGATGCAATAATTTCCCCATTCTCTTTTCTAACATATAACTTTTCCTCCAAATTTTGAGGTGGTGTTTGATTAGTTCTACTAAACTTGAAAGATATGAAAGAATGTGTAGAACCAAAATCAAATAGTACATTCACTATTCTTGAATGAATAACAAGCGTACCTGTCAACACATCGTTTTTCGGCTCCACCTCAGCAGTAGTGATATCATAAGTCCTTATTTGTTGACTTGGAGGTTGTTGTTGATTTCCTCCGATAACCCTCGGCTTAGGGAAATTGTTCGCATAATGCCCAAGCTCCTTGCAGTTAAAACACTACACTGTAGGCTGAGTGTTGATATGAACCTTCTGTTCTTCTTCAATATTAGCAGGATTTTTCATATCCCTTCGGTATTTCAGGGCCATATGACCAATCTTTCTGCATTTGAAGCAATTCCTAGTTCCCTTGAGACAGTCAGCAAGATTCTTCTTCCCACAATTCTTTCAAAGGGGAAAGTGAGGCTTCTTTCCATCATGGGATTTGTTTTATGAACCACCCATTTTGTTCTCCATTTTCCTCTTCATGTCACAAGGCCCATGAGACCACTGAGAGTCTCCCATCTCCATTTCAACCTTGAGGGAACAATGGACAATCTCCTCGTAGTTTTCGAAGTCTCGAATCTCAAACATTTTTCATAGACTTGGATTTAGTCTGCTAAATAAGTGATCCACCTTGCTTTAGGTTTTCATGACAAAGCCAGAGGCGTACCTTGCAAGCCTTGTAAAGTTTGCTTCATATGCCTCGATGGACTCATCTTCCTTCTTCATGAGTCCAAGGAACTCTCTTTCCATCTTGAGACGGAGGGTTCGAGAAAAATATTTATTGAAAAACATCCTCTTCAATTCCTCCCAATCTATGGAATCAATTTCCTCTTGGGACTCTGTATTCTTGATCAGTGTCCACCACTGATCAGCTTCCCCATAAAAACGATAGACTGCCAGTACAACTTTCTCTTTTTTTGAGCACTGGAGGATAGAGAAAATCTTTTCAATGGAGTTAATCCATTATTCTGGGAGGAGGGGATCAGAAGACCGCTAAACATGGGAGGCCTTTGCCGAATGAAGGATTCTACAGCAACTTGCTCTTTTCTTGGAGGAGGGGGGCGTTCCACCTATTTCAAGTTATTATTCATAACTCAAGCCAGCTGAGCAAGTACTGCCATGAAGTTTTGAGCACCCTCTTCCATCACATCAGGCCTTTCATTAGGGAAATCATCACATTGCCTATTACATTGGTTGTTGGAATTTGTTCTTCTATTTCTTGTCATTAACTAAGAAAAAGAACATATAATTAGAGGTCTTGAATACTTAGCTATTGATAATAAAAAGGAAACTTTGAACATTAAAGGATAAACTTATAAAGAATAAGTACATCCTAACTTGTGATTCCTTAGGTTTATATCTAGGTTATCCTCAATTTATTTCTTAACTTATATTCTTATGAGCTTTTTTTATCCCTTAATAATGGTTTGTACTAAGTTCGAGAATCTTCCGAAGAATATCCCCTGAGAGTGTCGTAACCAAGAGTGCAGAAAGGCCCGTTGTCGTGCACCAGTTCTCGTTCGAGTATACCTCAAAGCAGTGTTTTCGGTTTTTACACCTAGATACATCTGTTCCAAAGCCACCTATACCTGCTCGTATCTAGACAGGTATGTATTTTCTTGATAAACCACTTACTCTATACTCACCAAAATTTAGGACTATTTTCTTATACTTAGTATCATGCTTAAGGTTCTCACTAAGGTTCTATATTCCTAATCATTAAAAATAACTAGACCATCCTCTGATACCAACTATAGAGACCCAAGCCTTTTACATAAAATATTTCATGATTTTAAGCATAATTAATCATCCGAGTAAAATCCAAGGATTGTTAAGACTAGTGTCTTGGAAGACTAGGTACATATAACATAAAAGATAGGACTAAAAAAATTCTTTATTTAATCTCCATAAAGAGATTATAACTTTCATTGAGCTCTTACATCTTCATAGGTCACCTTGGGGAACACATGAACAAAGGGATGAGCTATAAAAACCCAGTAAAGGAATGAACATAAAGATACATCTCAAGAACATGAGTTAAGAGGCATGACATAATTATATACAAAGAATGAAACTTATAAAATCATTTAATATAAGCATGGGATAATATAAACATGGAATCATATAAATGTGGCAGAACCATAAATAATATCTTTAGTATGGGTCAAGGCTAACTGCCAATCTCGTTTCCCATTTCAGTACGGGTCAAGGCTAACCACCAATCTCGTTTCACATCGCATCTCATGAGACTTAACCTTACCCAATGCATTGGAGCTCTATGTGGGCGCACCCATATCAAAATATTCATGAATATTCTTGCAACATAAATAATATTTCCACATAAATAATCATACATAATCAACCATACATGAACATAAGGGTACCCATGGAAAGAATTGGGTACCACAATCATGACATAAAACATATCCAATGGGTGTATCACGAAAGTGTCCATAAAAGGAAGGTATTAGAACATAAAGGGACCTTAATAGGGTAAAATAGGCATATAACATGGTAAGTGGTGTCAAATATAAGTGACAACATATAAAAATTTATTTTAGTAACATTAGCATTAAAACAGTTTTGTGCGGTTTTAAGGAAAACACTCTAGAGCTTTTCAAATAGAAAAGAGGACATTCTTTTATATAAAACCTGAATTGAACCAAGAAGTTTTTCATAATAAAAATAATGATTTTATAAATACAATGGTGTTTTAAAACATAGGATAGAGTTCACTTGAATTTTGGGTAAAAATTTGGGGTGTCCCCTTAAAACAGGTTTGCTTATCGGAAATTTCTGAGGGAATCTTTCCAAAATCATGTATATCCCCAAAAGAATGTGATGAAAGGGTCTTGATATAATAATATTGTAAAAATAACCAGAATTAATAAGACTCAGATAAATAGATAATATAAAACCATTTTTAAAGAAAGATAAGGCAACCCAAAAGAACAAAGAAGGTTCGGGTAGAATTCGTTACGACTCTATCAGTATGGTGTCGGGTGTGACCAAGATGGATTGATGAGAGAGAAATGGGGTTTCTCATCACTTATAAATCCATAAAGAAGTATGGGGTAGGTTCTTAAACATACCCCATAATTTTCTAGTACACATAAAAAGGCATAATATAGAGGACAATCTTGATTAAGAGAGAAAAGGAGAGGATCCTTTACCTTAAATCTGGTGGTGTTCTCCACTTGTTATTAATGAACTGAATAAAAAAAATTCAGATTATTAATTCATAATTCCATAACCTCTTAAATATTTAATTTATTTATTATAACCCTTTTTATTTCATTAAAATCCTTTTTTATTAGTTATAAGGTTTAATTTCATTGTTCGGGCTCGTTTGTTTACTTCGCTTTAAAATATCGGTTTACTTATATTCAAGTTTGGATTATATGAAAGATGAAAGTGGTTGCCTAGAATTGAAATTATATTATTTATTTCATATCTAGGAGATTACATGGTTTTAATTTTAATTATGTTACTTAGAGTGATGTTGAATTATTACATATATAACCTTAGTGATAACCGTTTTTGTTAATTAGTGGATTTGATTACAAAGAATGTGTTTTGATTTATAACTTAATTCCATTTGTACCAAAGGATTACAGAACCAAAAATAGAATATATTACATATATAATATTCTGGTTCAACCATAACACAAATGGTTTCATGACCATAATTAAATATAATAATAGAAATTGATAAACCGTTGTCCTTGAATGTGCTAAATTAGCACATCTCAAATGGTGCTTTCATTTCTTTCAAATAAAAGGGCGGGGAAAGGGGAGAAGATAATGAAATATACCAATATCCTGAATACATTACAATACATGTATGTTACTGGATTTATCATACTATTATGGTGAAGGGAGGTGAGGAAAGAAATAAAAAAAGAAAAGAACTTAAAAGAAAAGAAGAAATTGGGAAGAGGAATTCACCTCTTGAGACTTCCTCCTTTGAGAACCTCTTAAGGGGGATAGGTTTTGGTATTTTGAGGAGGATGAGAGATTTTGGACGTGGGGGAGGACCTTGGGGAGATATTTGGGAATAATTTAAAGAAGGCTTGGATCTTGAGAGTAGTGGAAAGAAGAGGGAGTGAAGGGGGTTTTTATAGTGGAGGAGAGGAGGGACTTCATGATATTATAATCCTTAATTTATTATTTCTTCACAAGAAAAATAATAGTAAGTATTTCATGACCAAAAATAGTAACTGGGTCATGTGAATTCGAACCAAGTGTGCTTACATCATCATAACATCATCGATGACTCAATTAAACCATTATTTAGCATTTATTGTGAATTATCGGATTCTACTATTCATCAAAACTTCAAGTATTTCAGAAAAATCCCAAAAAATCACCCTAACCATTTCTCAACCTGTAGAATCCAAAAATGAAGTCCATTTTTCAAAAAAAAATCTAAATATGATTATTTTAATATTTAAATAAAATCATAATTTATTATCAAAAACCAGATTTAAAACATGCATTAACTCATTCTAAAACATAGGTATATTGTACATCCAACTTCAGTATTATTTTTATACTATCATAGGTGAGGTTACTATTCATTAGGGTATATCACTATTCATAAGGGTATGTTACTATTCATTAGGGTAGGTTACTATTCACCAAAAATTATTTTTGTTTTTTTAGACTCCAAAAAACATCTTGAACACAACCGTGTATGTCATATTTTCAAAATTCCAAACACATAAGTGAAAAAATTATGTTTAAAGGTCACTTATCACTTAATAGTTCATTATTTTGTGTTTTCATATGATTTTATAACATATATATAAGAAGGGAATTTCCATTGAAAAACTTTGGGCCGTTACAGGAACTATTTTTCCCTGAGATGACAATGTTTGACATCATAATCAGGATAGAGTATCTAGTTTATTATCATTTCCATGTCGATTTCGGTCATCGGAGGGTGACTTTCACATCACCATAGGGAGAATTTTTTATTCACAATAGTGAATGGGATGTCTAGGCTATTATATTAGGGCTATATCATCATGGGATTGGTGGTATGAAAGCCCAAATTATTAGTTTATATCTTGATAATCAGAGAACATGTCAGATAGAATTACCTCTAGTGGTTGATCATTTCAGGGATGTCTTCCTGGATGAATTTACTTGTATACCTCCTGAGAGAGTGGTGGAGTTCTCTATTGATATGGTTCCAGGAGTTTCACTAATATACATTCCTTCTTATAGGATGGATACTACAGAGTTTCCATATCTCAAGTAGTAGCTAGAATATTTGGAAGCAAATAGGTTTATACGACCCAGTACTTCTCCATGGGGTTTGTCGGTGGCCGATAGATTCCTTAGTCTATGTGTGGAATATCAAAAATTGAAATAGTTTATGGTTAAGAACCAGTATCCCTTTCTACTGATAGATGATCTCTTCATCTAGCTCCAAGGAGCTCAGGTTTTATCAAAGATTAATTTTAGATCAGGTCATCATCAGGTGCGTGTTCAACCTATATACATACCTTGTATAGGTTTTCGCAGCAGTTATGGTCTATATGAGTATCTAATAATTTCATTTGGTCTCATGAATGCACCGCCAATTTTCATGGTACTTATGAACCAGGTTTTATATCATTATCTAGATTCATTTTCAGTGGTATTCATTGATGATATTTTGGTGTATTCTCACAATCGACATAAACTTTCCAAATATCTTGAGATCATTTTGGATAAACTTAAAGAGTATTGGTTAAATTCTAACCTCATAAATTTCCACCTATGGATGGATAAGATTCACTTCCTTGTTCATATTTTCTCAAAGGCAGGAGTATCATTTAACACGAAGAAGGTCAGAACAATAGTTTTTTAGGAGTATCATAAGAACATATTTGACATACGCAGTTTCTTGGGTCTATACAGTTATTAACGATGTTTCATATAGGACTTATCAAGATTATCAGCACCTCTAATGCAATTTTCTGAGATCCATGTGATGTTTTTATAGTCAAATGACTATAAAACATCATTTCAAGAGCTAAAAGGGAGACTGAATTTGGCACCGATCTTGATTCTTCTAGAGCTGGGGAGGAGAAATACTATATATTGTGATGCATCATGTATCAGCCCGAGATAAGTTCTAATATAGGGGGAGTGAGTCATGGTATATGGTTCTTGTCAATTGAGGCCACATAATAGAAACTACCCAACATAGGATCTCAATTTAGCCATTTTGGTATAAGCCTTATGTTTTTGGAGATATTATTTATGGACTACAAAAACCCTAAAGTACATATTTAAATAGCATGATCTGAATTGAAGGCAGAAAATTTGGGTATAGTAACTACAGTATTTTGACTTAGATCTTTCCTATATTTCTAGTAAAGGTAATATATTTATCAATGCATTGAGTAGGGGGACTTAGATATAGGTGGTTCAGGAGTTCAGTTACGAGTGGTAGCTTATGGAATTATTCTACAAGATACAGTTGGAGGTACAAGGTCATCTCTGGTTAAATTTTCAATCATCCTTAGTTGTGACTTCCACTCTTTTGGATAGAGTGATGATGTTATATTTATCCGATTCTAAGGGTCTCGTCCAACAAGAGAGTGTGGAAGGTTAGGATACACCTCCTGGTTGGACTATGGATCAGGATGAAATTATGCATATATGTGGTCAAGTTTGGGTTCCAACAGACAAATGCGGGGAGATGATGTAATATTTTCATGCCTCAACTTGGTTAGTGCATCCCGACATTACCAAGATATATCATGACATGCACCATCAATACTGGTGGTCAAGGATTAAATAATAGGTAGCTGGTTTTTTCATGAGGTGTTCTACCTATCAGCAGGTGAATCTAGAACACCAGTAACCATTGGAGCTTTTATTGTAGTTGTTCATTCCCAAGTTGAAATGGGATGATGTTGAAATGGATTTCATGACCAGGTTGTAGAGTTATCCTCAATATAGTAATGTTTTATGGTGTTTTGTGGGAAGGCTCAGGAAGGATGCTCATTTCATGTCGATCAAGGATACCTTCTCAATAAATGATCTTGGGATACTTTACATCCATGAGATTTTGTGCCTTCATGGGGTTCTTTATACCATTGTATCAGATAGGGATGCCCAATTTACATATCGATTTTAGAGTATTCTATAGAGGTCATTGTTTACACATGTACTTCTAAGTAAGACATATTACCCTTGTACTGATGTCTGGTCATAGCACATCACTAAGTTGCTTTAGGATATTCTTAGAGCATGTGTCTTGGACTTTAGGGTTTCTTGGGAGAGGAATATACCCCTGGTTGGATTCTCCTATAATAACAACTATCTGGAAAATACAGGTGGAACCATATGAGTATTTTTATGGTAGGCCATAATGATATCCTTTATGTTGTTAGAGGCTGCAAAGGTAGCGTTACTCAAATCATGTGTCATACAAGATACATTAGAGCAGGTCCAGTTGATTGAGAATTAGATGGATACTACACAGTCTAGATAGAAATCCTATGTTGATCTTCATCATAGACTTGTAGAGGTTGAGTTCAGGGATCAGGTCTTTTTACATATCTCACAGAGGTTAGGACATAGATGAATTAGGAGGCAGGGTAAGTTCTCACCGTGATATATCGGGTCATTCGAGATTTTGAAGAAAATCAGGCTCGTATCATATCAATTGCAGTTACCTCAAAGAAACTAATCCATGCACGACATCTTCCATAGATCTAATCTATGACCTTATCACTCAGAACCATCACATATCATCACAGTGAGGAGGTTGAGATGTAGGTTAATTCATCTTTTGAGGAGCATATTATTCATATCACTGAAAATATAACGAAGGCTCATTGAGGATGGTAATTTTATCATGTATATGTATAATGGTAGCATGGATATTTATAGTATGATTCTTGGGAGTGGGAGGACAACATACATTCTCAATAGCTGATGCTTTTCTCAAATAATTCTTGACTAGTCTTGGAAGGTAAATTTAATGATGAATTTATTTAATGGAGAAGATTGTAAGATACCATGTTTTCCAATGTGGTAAAGATCAATTTTTTTTTAGTTTAAATTCATTGTATTGGCCTAATTTAAATTTTTAATGAGGTCACAGAAGTTTCGGGGGGGGTTTGGGGCTTGTTCAGAGCTCAAAGGCATAATTTTTTGAAAAAAGGAAGCTAAGTTGCATGGTAAATATAAACCATATGACCTAGTACACACAATTAGGAGTAACCATGTGGGGATAGACAGAGAGTATCAGGGGTTGCATGGTTTACCCCAACCATTCTACTAGTGCCACACTCCCATGCATGGCCACTTATAATTTTTAGTATAGTCCAGATGCATGGTCAGAACATGGTTTTTTAACCGTTTACCATGACTGTGTGAGGGGTGACAGAGGATAGAGGCATGTGGAACTATTTGTGCATGGTTTTCCAAACCATGTGGATGAACAATTAAGGTTACCTACAGAGGAATCGATGGGTGCAAGATTGGAACATAGTTTAGAAAATCGTACAGCCAAACCATGGGATCTGTTAATTTAAGGGGAAATTACCATTTTTTTCCTTAAAAATTTTTGTAACCTAATTTTTATTCCCTTATTCCTTCTAGTGGATATCCTTAACATTTGGGAGATCCCTTTGATGCTAAAATAATATGGTTGGATCCCATTTTATCATGTAATGCCTGATTCAAGAATCGTTAGTCTCATCGGGACTGCATCAATAAGTTCATCATTCACATTAAACCTTTCATTGTTTTTCATTTTATCAAGAGAGATAATTTTGTGCAAGATAACATGCCCTATTTCTAGGGTATTCATCTTCTCTTTCTTTTTCTTATAATCTAAACCAAATCAGAGGTCGATACTAGATGAGTTTTCTACCATGAGTATATGATAGGTTTTTTATACCTTTCCCTTAAAGTTTAGTGTTTTATAATCTTTTTTGTCTTTGTGTTGCACATTGTAATTTATAGTGATTCACCTAAAATTAATTTAATTCCTAAATTAAATGAATTGGAATGTTTTATGTTTGACTACTAAAGAATTTGTATAGTTGGATGTCGTTATCCTCAACTTGGACCGCCCATGGTGTGTGTCCTTTTATATTCTTATGTTATACCACCACATTGGGTATGTGCAATCTCACCAATTTTATTGGGTACCTCAATGATAATTTAATGAATTGTTTAAGGTTGTGAGAACCTAGTTTTACCTATTCATTTGTAAATTAAAGTAATAAATTAAATTGAATTGATAGAAGAAGTTAATTGCCTCCTTTTTATCTGATTGCATATGACTAAAATGGATAAATGGTATATATGGAAAATATTGAATGATTTGGAAGAACTTATTGGTTGGGAATAGTAATAATTAATGAATTGATTATGGTGGTGGATTATAAGGATATTTCTACTCTTTTTTTCATGATTACATAGGATGCCAGGGATCTTGATTGCGGTAGTGGATGCCTTGGACATTTATACTCATTGGATCCTGGTTCCACATGATACTAAGGGAATTGTTACCACTTGGATTCTACTAGCTTAGAGTCACTTTGTACATGCACCTGGACTCCAACTTAGTAATTAGCTTGTCTTCATAGAGAGTCTTCATGGACTCAATGAGGATGCCTTGGTCTTTTATACCTTGGATCTTTCCCTTCATGTTTTGACACTAGATTACATGGCATAGGACTTTATGGATCTTCTACACTTGATTACATGGCATGGAAATTGTTGATATCTTTTTATACTTTAAAGATATCTTTGGTATGGGTATTGGATTACATTTGTTAGAATGGATAGTATCACACCGGTTTATTTATGCTTTACAGTTATCCCCTATTCTATGGGTACTTGGTTATTATTCATAGGGATCCATGTTTAGATGGATATAATTACTATTGATTTTGACCCTTTAAATTTATTAATATATACATGTTATATAATGAACACTACTTAGTTGTACACATAGACTAGATATATTATAGACATTGTTGGTGGTGGCCTACTGAGTGTTATATCACACCATGTTTGGGCCATTATTGAGTACCCAGACAGACTTCTTAGGTGCAGTTAGGGACTAGGGAAAGCACACAATTTATGATTATTGATTGATTATGATTAGGATTAGGGGAGAACAGGACCGAGATATGTTTGTGGTGATACCTATAGTTGGTTCCTTTTTTGTATATTTTGTTCTTTTGATACACATATTATATAGGTTGCATGTTGACATGTATTTCCATCCCTTTTGTATAGAGACATGTCATGATCATCATATTATATATGACTGTTTATGGATTATTTATTATTATAGTCTTTTAAATGTTTATCTTATGTCTGGTATTCATTTATAAAATATACATCCACGGTTTATTATTATGATTATCACTATCATTCTAAATTATGACATTAGGGAAAAGTCTCCCCGTAGACACACCCTATGACCTCACTACTAGTCATAAGCCTCCATCATATAGGGAGGTGTGCTTTATTCCATGTTTCTCGCCATCTTAGGGTAACATTTAGCATCCCCCAGGTTAGGATGTTACAATTTTTAAAGTGAAAAGTTTACATTCCTCAAAAAAGAAATTAATGACATTCCTATGGTATTTCTATTCATCGTTGACATCAAACTTTTTTAGTAATTATGATCTAATAGTGATATATTGTAATGAAATCGTAATTATTCTTTATTTTTATGGTTTATGTTCAGTTTGACTGAGGATGTACAATTTTATTACCATTCTACAAATTACACTATATGGTTCATGATTATGTTTATTGATTGGGGTATGTATTAACGTTTAATATGAAAGTTTTTTTAATAAAAATGTTTATATTGATTATTTTTTACCCCTTTCATATGAGGAATACATTGGACTTAGTAAGTGATGGGTAGGGCCCGCTATATCCTCTCGATGCATCAGTAGGTATCATGAGATAAACTAGATTTGGGTTTTGTTATGGCCTTACCCATTTATATAGATGTGTTGGCATAAGGCCTCGATGGTATTATATGTATTAGAAAAAGTACATGATGGTGTGTTTTATATGTCCGGTATTATGAATCCCATCATTATGAATTCATTTATTGATATTCTATGTGATTATTCAATTGGTTAGAATATACGTGGTTATATTTTTAGGATCTTTTGATTATTTATATATCATTGTTTGATCAAAATGTATTCTTATCATATTATGACCAAGTTATTTATTAAATGTATCAGTTATTTACCTTTTCATATTGATTATGCCTTATTTTTTCATAGATTTTGTTGTATTCTTACCCTTACTAAGAATCTGAGCTCATCCCTTTCTTATGTTTTATTTTCTCTAGGATACTAAGAAGTGTTTAGTGATTAATATTTAGGGATATGCTAAGGGTAATAGTGGTGTTCTCAAATAGAACACTTTTTTATTTATGTTTTCAATTATAATGAGAGTTTCAAGTATGTATCCAGTTTACCAAGACTACTAAACTATTCAGTCCTTTATAATGTGATTACTTGTATCTTATTCCAATGTAATAATGACACCACTTTCTCCATGCTACTAGGGTTAGTTTCAGACATCCATGGTCTCCATCACTCAAGCGCCTAGTGAACATAATCCTTATCATATTTGGTGATTCTAAGATTTGGTTAAAGTATAGGTTGTTAACCATATTTGAGGATAAGAAATTAGGTATAATTGTGATATCTTTCACTCTAGAAATCCTCTCATTTGGTTTCCCATATTCACTATATTTTCCTTTATATTAAATGTTAAAATGATTCCTTTAAAATCTACCCATTAACTAAAATTAAAAAAACATAGTGTTATAAACAATAATAATATTAGGAAATAACATAATCATGAAGAATCATTTATAGGATGTCTAAATCATGACACAAAATTTTCAATATATGACACATTAGGTTTAACCTAGGTCATTTTTTTCATCATCTATTCAAATCCTTTGTAATGTTTGGTAAATAAAATGTGAATTATCTATAGTATATCCCCCAAGAGTGTCAAACTAGGTGTCCAGTAAGAACCATTATCATGTACCAAGTAATACTTGATTTAATACCAATGTGCCTACTTCAAAGTTATTACCCCTTGGTACATACATTCAAGAACCACATCCACTTTTAATATCAATACATGGATGAATTTCTAGGAAAAACCACATAATATCTACCTTTCCAAAAAGTTAGGATGTTATTATATACATATCTTCAAATTATATCATAGGGTTATGTTACCTAATCTATGTTTTCCAAAATTTATTTCCCAATGATTCTACTAAACTACCTTTAATACTAAAATTTAAAACTTTGACTCCAGTAACTCATAGATGGTGTCTACTTTATTACATTTGAATAAGATGAAAGTGGTCACATCCTGAAGGACAGAATAGTTTAGTAGACTAAGTAAACTAGATACATACATGATTACCATATTACATTTGAAAACACAAATTACAACATAATTTTTTTTTTATTATCATTATTCCCTCTATCATATCCTTACATAACATTTTTAGTGCACTTATTAGATTACTAGGAATGGAAAAAAAAAGGGTAAGTTCAAATCCTCATTAAAGATTAAGTATAGTGGAAGTTAACTTGAATTAATAGGCATAATCAACTTGGAAAGGTAAATAAATGAACACATTTTCCATTTAAAAACCTTTACTATCATGAATAGATATGGCTTAATCAATATAGTAATGTAAATAACTAAATGTACATGCTGTATAACCATTAAATTGAGGATAAAATGCATCCAAAGATATTATCAATGAAAAAATATAAAAGATAATAATAATAACTAAATTATAAATGAAGTAAATTCTTAATTATTTTATTTCATGATCTCACATATCATGGTACCTCTATTGTCAAGACCTTTCACAAACATTTTAATACAATGTGAAAGTATACACCAAAAAAACCATTTAAATAAAGCAAACCAATTGATTCATTTAATAAGACTATTGATGCATCAATGGGATATATATAACCAGGCCCCACTAATCACTTCATGTCCAAATAATTCCTTGTATATATAATAATTTATTTAGTTCATAAATAAAATGCATTATCAAAATAATGTATTGAGTAAGAAATAAGTATTAACAATGATTTCCCCAGTCAATCATATAACTTTGAAAGTAAAATACCATATGTAAAAATGATATACGGTTTAAGTAATAATTATTTCCATGATAAATAATATGAATATTTAAGGAAAATTTAGTTTATAATGATGATAATAAATTGAATATTTCAAGGGAAAGTTAGTGATTACAAAAATTAATCAAGAAAGGGGATTTTAATACATTCCCTTTTTAAACTGATCATACACCATCTGGATAAATAATAAGGATTGTATCAATGAAACATATCCCTAGTGTATTATAAGTAAAAAAGGGTTTAAGTTGTTGATGAATAAAAAATCCATAAAAATGCCACTAAAACACTCTTAAGGAAAATAACCTTTCCACCATAAAATTTATTTAACTAAAATCAAAAAAAAAATTGATAATACATTTATTTTAAAATAACCTTGAAAACTTATAAAGGAAGATTTAAAACATTGTTTATTTATTATATAAGTAAATTTCATACATATTTTACACATTAAAACAATGTTTCCTTTCATATTTTGGGTAAAAAATAAATGATCCTTATTTGGAAAATGATATGAATATTACTTTCAAAAATTTCTATAAAAATTCAAACATGGGTAAAATTTTATTTAATAAATCATTTTTTTCATGTTAAAAAAAATTAAACATTTTTAGAAAACATGGTTTTGAATAAATAATATTTTTAACTGAAGAGAGAAATAAGATAAAATTTTATTAAAAACATTTTCTCAATAATTTTAAGTACCAAATAGAGAAATATGGTACTATTACTTGAAAAATTCATTAATATATATAATATAATAAATTTAAATTATTTTATTAGATAATTTTAAAATAATTTCTTTTAATAGAAATTTAAGTATAAAAAATCCTGATTAAAAGGATATTGAAACATAAATCATTTACCCCTTTGGTAACTTTTGAATTGTAAGCCCCATGAAAAGAATAACATGAAATAAAACATTAAATACCATGAAGATAAATTTTTTCATAATATAAAATTTCAAAATTTTCATTATATACACCATATAATTGAATAAGTGGTGAAAATGTAATTTTTCTTGTGGAAGTAAAAGTAATACAAGAAACACTAACCTCAGGTATGATTACCTTCGCACATATTTAAAACTATTGTACAATAAAAATATCTTTATTATAAATATATTAAAGAACCATAATCATATATTTCAAACCATATATGAATTACTTATAGTCTTTTTCATATTTTTATTAATATTTCTTTGTTAATATCGCTATTTCGGGTGATAATTGTATTGTTTCTCATATATGTTTTAGTTCAGTAATTTTAGTCCTTTTACATTGATCATAATTTTATAATATTCTTAATTTTAACCATTATGAAAATATAATATATATTAATTATATATTTAATTCTATTAATTTATAAAATTGATAGATAGAAAATGGATTACTCCATTCATAGAGATGGTAAGTCGTACGTACGCATGAACGATGCTTCCATTTTTTATAAATGGTTCAAAGGAAAGTAAAATAAATGATAATTATAAATTATTGAATAATTATTATGCTTTATATATCATTTATATTAATCCAATCCATCCTAATTATCATCTATGTAAAAAAATGAAAGACATATCATATCGCAATATGGAGGTGATAGTCCACACGTACGCATAAGAGACATTGTTTTTTAAATGGATTAGAATGTAATAAGTTATAGGTGATATTATATTTATATAATTTTTTTTAGGTCATAAATATTACATATATTCACTAATTTTAACCCCACTACCTTCCTTGTAAATTGTATGTGAAGAAAAGGATCGCATCGCTTTGTGAGGTTGCAGTCCTCTGTACACATGAGCAACGTTATCATATCCCCAAAAAATAGAAATTAAGAAGATATATATGATATAATAATTTTATAAGCCTAATTATTTCAAAAATATAATATAAATATACTAAATACTTAATTATAACTATCCTTGAAAGGTTTTGATGGAGCACAAATTACATTGTTTCACGAGGTGATAGTTTATCATTCACATAATCAACAGTTTCATTTCCCATTTGATGGAAGTAGAAAAGGATCTAGGATATTCAATTATAATAATAAAATCTCATGAAATTTTTTATGTTTGGAGAGGGGAGAGGAGTGGGTGGCCTTTTATAATTGGGGGAGAGGACACACATGAAATTTCTAAAACGAATAACGGATAACCATGTTTTTCTCATTCTAAAAGCCTCCAAAATGTGTAATTATCAAGCCTTAGAGGTTATAAGGTCAAACTATGTCCATAAAATGTGTCCTTTAAAAAATTTACTATACGTGTAACCCTTATATACATAGTTTAACCCCTGGTAAACTCATTATTATCTTATCTGTGGTAATTAATTTTTAATGTTTTTACAATTCTTTATGGTCACAAATTAAGTTAAAATTTTTATATAATATAAATTATGATTATTGAAGAATTTAATACATTTTTTCAAATTAAATTTAATTAAATGGAAGAATTAAATTTAAAATTAAACCCACAGATGCATTGAAGAATTGTTTTTCCAAAGAAAAACTTTCAAATGTTTAAAAAAATTATAATGGATTCAAAATGAAATTGATTAAAATGAACTAAATTAGTAAAATTATAATATAAGTGAACTAATTTTACTTTAAAACTGATTTAAAATATAATTTAACCTTTAATATTATTTAAAGGAAATGGTGGATTTTAATAAAAATCGGTATTTTTCACTATTCATAAAAAAAATAATATTTACAAAAAATACAAAAAAATCACCCAAAGATAATTTTTAAATTTATATTTAAAAAATTAAATTATTTTTTCAAATAAATTTATAAAATCAGTAAAAATAATTTTAAAATATGTGCACAAATTATGATGAAACGACCTTTAGAAAAATAAAAAAAAATTGAACACATTCTTTTTATTTAAAATTATTCTTATTTTATTTATAATGAGTAGATATGTAATGATTTTTTTAAACATTTTTAAACCATATAATTTCATAATTTAGTTAGTATTATTAAAACCATCCAATTTAACATCTAAGATATAACTGTATGCTATATAACTATTCATATAGACATAGAGTTAAATGTTATTTAAGCTATAGAAGAGATAAAATTAATTTAAAAATAAATATATCATAATGTATTAGGGTCCTACATTCATAAATATTCTCGATTTTTACTTTCCTTTATGCTATCAAACCCAATTTTCTTGTTTTAAAATCTCAAGGAGATACTACTCTAAAAACCAATGAAAAACATTTTAAAATGTGTTATGGGCCCAAAAAGCATAGAAAAGAACATAAAAAATAATAAATCCATTAGTACATTGAAAAAATGATAACCCATGAAAAACATTCCTTAAAACATAACTTTTCATCCAAAAAAGTGGTTCATTTTTTGTTTAAAAAGATCATTATCTAACCTTTATAAATTAAATGATATCCCTAAAAACTCATTATATAGAATAGAAAAGTCGTGTAGGTGCCTTGGTACATCATAATCTTATAACCCTTAAAAACCATTACAATTGGAATAACCATATGGCCTACTTCCAATATAATTATCTAGAGAACATAATAATTACATAATACATTAGAGTTCTATATGGATGCACTCATCGTATAAGATATATCAGGCATAGACAAGAGTTATAATGGAGACCAACCCTTTGTATAAAATCTATAATTTTCACTCATGAGCTATGACGAGGCTCAAACCTTCATAAACAATGTCCAAGGACTATATAATTAATAAAACCCTTGAAAAACACTTTTAAACCCATATACAAAAATACTTTTGGATATCGTATCACAGTTTCATTTTAAATCCCATTTTTCAAAGAATAAATACCAAAAAAAAGATAAATAGGGTTTTTATTTGAAGAAAACATGAAAAATTGTAAAGGGATACAAACATAAAATATCATTTATAGTTGTGGGAAAAGTTATTATTGTCAAATACATTAAAATAAAACATTCTTTTTCCCTTTTGTAATGAAATAAAAATATTCCATTTTGAAAACCTTTAAAATGAAGTGGAATAAAATGACCTTTATATTTTTTTATTTCCATATAAATACATTAATAAAATAATTTTAAAAACATAAACATGTAAGATATATATTTTAATAATAAATCATTATAACTTTTAAAATGAGGATTTAAGTTAAAGTGTATGTTACCTCGAGTTCGACTCATCACGTATGTTCTTTATCTTATTGAATAAAAAAATTATGTTAGTTCATTTAATTGGTTAAAAAAATAAATTTAATTATTCATTTTATTTTATTTAATACCATATTATATAAAATTACTTAATCATTTAAGCTTATGTGGGATGTTTTGATGATATTTCGTTCATAAGTCCAAAATGAATTTGGTCGGTTGAATACAATAAAAAAGTTCATTATTCCATCATCTATAGAATACAAATCATGAAATAATTATCATTCGTTTACATAGATTATAATTTTATAACCAATCATGAAATATGGTTATGAAAAATGAACTACATTACAATCATAGAGAGGGTATGTCGTACGTATGCATGAGTAACATTTTCATTTTTCAACGACCATTATGGGAAGAAGATAAGTATTATTTTATCTTAAATAAATATAGTATATTATAAATATAATATTATTTTTTTAAATACACTTATATAAATCGTCTTTGTTATGTTGTGATGAAAAACAAATCATATTACTTCATGGAGGTGGTAGTCCACACGTATGCATGTACAATGTTATCATTTTTTAAGGAATGTAAATATAAGAAATTAAATGATATATTATATTTTTATAATGATAAATTATTTATAAAAAAATATGTATAAATTAATTCCATCATTATAACCATCCATGAAATACGGTGATGGAAAGTGATTTACATCGGTTCACGAGACAGTAGTCCACTATACATACGAATGATGGTTTCATTTCCCATTTGATGGAAGAGGATATGGGTATAGGTTTTTTCAATTAACATATATGTTGACCTCACCTGTTTTGATAATCTCAATCATGTATTCATATGTGTTGAAAATCCCAATTATGATTTCATTCTCTATGATATTTTTAAGTATCATTGATCTATACTTTAATTCTTTCAAATCTGTGATCAAACCTATAATAATTTTTAAAATAGTCTTTGGAATATGTTAATCCTCATTTATCCATGTTCATACAAGTTATAAATTGATTCTAACACAATCGTATGTGTTCTGCATAAAACAGATAAGTAATATGCCTATAGTTACTGATAAAGAGCTACCGGTACCCAGTCTCCCGATAGACTTAGTCTACCGACAGACAGAGTCACCGATATACTTAACACAGAGCTATCGATGTGCTTATAAATGTAAGCTACTGACTTATAGACACCTACCGATACAAACATAGAGCTATCGGTGTAAGTATAAATAGCTACCGATGGAATAAGAGTCACTGATAGATGAAGTTACCGACGCATGGAGCTACCGACGCATGAAGCTACCGACGCATGAAGCTACCGACGCATGAATCTACCGACGCATGGAGCTACCGACGCATGGAGCTACCGACGCATGGAGCTACCGACGCATGGAGCTACCGATAAACAAAGTCACTGATACAAGCATGTACCTACCGACGCATAGAGCCACTGATAGAGTCAAAGCAACAAATGACATTGAGCTACCGATGTCCAAGCTACTGATGCTGATTACCTACCGATCACTCAACTCACTGTTTGAATTTCTTTATTTCCTATCTTTATTTAATCTATCCAACGGTCATATCATGTACATTTTAATGATTTGTCAAATATCTGATAAAGGTTGTCGGATGTCAGGAACCCGTACCTCGTACCTGTAGAAAGGAAATCTTTCATGTCCCCTGTTGCCCGTGAGATAAATACGAGAAGACGACACTGCCCAACATACAACACAAGAAAAGACAAGGGTGTGGTGGATGAAATATACCAGAAACACAAGAATGAGAAGAATCGAGAAGCTCATAGACAATCAAGCACACTCGAGAAGTGTTCTGTGCATATAAGAAGAGCACTGAATAACTTCAACCACTACATTTTCACTGTCTGTGAACCTGGAGCATACGACACTCTGTTTCTCAAAGAGAAACGAAAAGAGGACTCAGACTCACTTCTGATCGAATCCAAAGGAGTCCAGAGTTATACTGAAATCACCATAACCATCTCTAAACTCTACATCTCTTGTTCTGTGATTTATTATTATACTTTTCGAGCAGTGTGTGTTATCTGTTATATCTAACACATACACTGTCTCCTATACTTAAACTGGAGGATTTGTAAATCCTTACCAAATTCTTGAATTCTATTCTTTCCCACGAATAACAGTGGTAGAGGTCGTGTGTGACCTGGACAGCTGGTTGCTGTTGTACTGTTTCCCATGAAGAACAGTGGTAGAGGTCTTGGACCTGGACAGTTGTAAACTATTGAACCCTGATCCAGGGTGTGGATCATTTTTATATAAACTTTTGAGAGGACTAAGTCTTGGCTTGATACTGAACCTCTTGGTTACATTTGTTGTGCCATCTCTTTCAAAGTTTTATTCCGCTGCTAATCACTTTAAAACTAATACTGTTTTTAAAGTTACTTTGATAATTAAATTAGCAAGTGTTTATGTTAAGTGTAGATTAGTAAGTTAGTTTCAAAATATAATCATACACTCCTGTATTGATTACCTGGGAATTAATCAATCCCTTGAGAATCTAACAGAACCTCTACTTTAATATAAATTCACTACAGTTTAATTAATTATTTTATTTGGGGGTCTTTAAGACAGTGTTTTTAAATACAAAAATTTTAATTGGTACTCAATTCACCCCCCTCTTGAGTAAACCACTCCGACCAACACTTGGTATCTGAGGATTGAAAATACTTTCTAAAAGTACTCTGCTTTTGAACTGTGATTTTAGTTGTATTTTAAAGTTCTTAAAATTTCTGTTATATCTAAATTTTTATCTCTTTAAAATTTTCTGATTTTAGTTGTATTTTAAAGTTCTTAAAAATTTTGTTATATCTAAATTTTTATCTCTTTAAAATTTTCTCATCATGGACAATAGACTTGAGGGTGCTGCTACTAATCGGCCACCTTTCTTCAATGGAACTAATTATGCTCAGTGGAAACTGAAAATGAAAATTCATCTAGAAAGCATAGGTTTTGATATTTGGACTGCTATTGAATCAGAATACAAAATTCCCACTATTGCTAGATCTACTTGGGATGAACCTATAAATACTGCTTACAATAACAACTGTAAAGCTATGAATGCCTTGTACTGTGATCTAGGAGATGAAGAGTTTAATAGAATTTATTCTTCTAAAACTGCATATGAAATTTGGGATACCTTAGCTGTTTATCAAGAAGGAACAACGAATGTTAAAGAAATGAGATTGAACACTTATACTATCAAGTATGATAATTTTAAAATGAAGCCTGACGAACCCATTTCTGACATGTATCTCAGGTTCAATGAAATTTTCAACACAATGATCTCACTGGGAAAGGATGTCTCATCGAAGGAACAAATTATGAGAATTTTGAGATGTCTACCTGATAGATGGAGAGGCACATCTATCTCAATCAGAGAATCATGTGACATTGCTGCTCTACCTATCAAGGAACTAATTGTCAAGCTGATGATGTATGAAGAAGAGCTTAAAGTGAATAAAGAGGAAGAAAATGAACCTCCAAGAAAGTCTGTCGCTTTCAAATCTTCAACTTCAAAGAATAAGGACAAAGAAAAGCTTCAAGCTGTGAAGACAGTGAAAGTGATTCTGACAGTGATGCTGAGATGGCTCACATTGCTAGAAGATTTAAGAAATTTTATAGGAAAAAGAAGTTCTTCAGAAAAACAAATTATAAGGGTAAGTATGATCACCAAGGTAAATGGAAAAAGGATTGGAAGAAGAATGACAAATCAGATGATGTTGTCTGCTATGAGTGTAAGAGAAAAGGACACATTAAAGCCGACTGTCCAAAGCTGAAGTATAAAAAGAAATATGAATATAAGGACAATAAGTTTAAGAAAGCCATGAAGGCTACTTGGAGTGCTTCTGAGGATAGCTCTACTGAATCTGAAAGCTCTGAAACTGAACACAAAAATAAGGCAAATATGTTCTTTATGACAAACACATCTCCGGTAACTGCTGAAACTCCTGCTTTAAATTATTACTCTCGAGATAATGCAGAATCTGATTCTGATTCTGGAACAATGTCTAAAAATGAATTGTTTGAGTACTGTGATATGCTGGAAGAGACATGTAATGAACTTAAGGATAAATACAAGTCATTAAAGAAACAGCATGCTCTCACCACTACAGTTAAAACCGAACTCACTATTGAAAAAGAGAAAAATGCTCAACTGTTAAAAGAAAACACTGAACTGAAACTATCTAATGAGCAACTCAAGAAAGACTTAGAGAATTTCACCAATGGAAAAAATACACTAACACAAATGCTAGGAAAGCAAATAGCACCTAAATATACTACTGGTATAGGATACCAACCTGGACAAAGGAAAATTGGCAAAACTAGATTCATTTCTAAATCTTGACAGAATGAAGGTAATTCTGGAACTTCATATGCTTCAACCAGTTATATACATAGCTATGGATCTAATAAAGTTTATCTTTCAAAGCATGTCAATTCTACAAATTATATGAGACCCATTAGACAAATATTGGTACCTAAAGTGTTATTGGCTAACCTATCTGGACCCAAGAAAATCTGGGTACCAAAATCATCTCCCATCTGAATCTGTTTTGTAGGGAACTTGCTTAAAGAGCTCCTGTAAAGAGACCTGGTATTTGTACAGTGGATGTTCAAGACATATGTCAGGAGACTTCTCTTGTTTTAAGAGTTTAATAAAAGTTGATGGAGGCTTTGTCACCTTTGGTGATAATTCAAGAGGAAAAATCATCGGCCTAGGCCAGATTGGTAACACTGATTCAATTTTGATTTCTAAAGTTTTATTTGTTGATGGCCTTAAATACAATTTATTAAGTATTTCTCAGTTATGTGATGATGGTTTTCATGTTAAATTTGAAAATGATTCCTGCAAAGTTTTTAATTCTAAGAATGTTTTGGTATTTTCTGCCTTAAGAAATGCAAATGTTTATGCTGTTAATCTGAATTCTTTAGCTAAGCAGAATATTACTTGTTTGAATGATTTTCATAAAGAATCTTGGATATGGCACAAAAGATTGGGACATTTCAACATTCACTCGCTTAGAAAACTCTCTAGAAAAAACCTAGTTAGAGACCTACCTAAATTAGAATTCCCAAATGATAGAGTGTGTAACCCCTGTCAAAAGGGAAAACAACACAAAGTTCCTTTTAAATCAAAGAAAGAAGTTTCGACTTCTAAACCACTTGAATTGGTTCACATGGATTTGTTTGGACCATCAAGAGTTTCTAGTTTAAATGGGAAGCACTATGTTTATGTTCTTGTAGATGATTTTTCTAGATATACTTGGGTATATTTTCTAGCTCACAAAAGTGAAGCCTGTTCTTCTTTTGTTAAATACTCTAAATCTGTAGAGAACCTTGGTGGACTTAAGATTAAAACTTTGAGGAGTGATCATGGTCGTGAGTTTGAAAATCAAGATTTTGAATCTTATTGATCACACAATGGCTATACTCATAACTTTTCTGCCCCTAGAACACCCCAACAGAATGGTGTAGTAGAAAGAAGAAACCTAACCCTTAAAGAAATTGCTAGAACCATGCTCAATGAATATGACCTTCCTATTTATTTTTGGGCTGAAGCTGTAAATACAGCTTGTTATGTCATTAATAGAGTCTTAATTAGACCTGTTCTTAAGAAAACCCCTTATGAATTGTGGAACAATAGAAAGCCTAAGGTTAATTACTTTAAAGTTTTTGGTTGCAAAGTATTTATTCTGAATACTAAAGATAATCTGGATAAGTTTTCTTCCAAAAGTGATGAAGGAATTTTTCTGGGTTACTCTATTTCAAGTAAAGCCTATAGAGTATTCAATAAGAAAACCAAATGTGTGGAAGAATCTGTTCACATCAAATTCGATGAAACTGATCCACATGAGCCTAAAACCTCTCTTGAGAATCTTGAAGAAGATTTGTCTATTCTGGACCTTGATGATAAATCTAAAGAACCTGTTATCAAAACATCCAGTTCTGGACTTTTTCCAGAATCTGCTTCTGTTGAACCCAAACCTATAGATGAACCTGAAATTTCTAGTCCAACCTTTACCAGATCAACAAGGATTCTAAAGAATCATCCTTTAGAAGCTGTTGTTGGTAATCTTGATAGAGGAACACAAACTAGAGCTTCTCTAAGAAACCAGGTTGAACATCAAGCTTTTCTTTCATAGCTAGAACCCAAAAATATCAATGATGCTATCAATGATGAATTCTGGGTAATAGCTATGCAGGAAGAATTAAATCAGTTTGAAAGAAACAAAGTCTGGGAATTAGTTGACAGACCTAAGGACACTTTGACAATAGGCACAAAATGGGTTTTTAGAAATAAAGTAGATGAATCTGGAAATATAGTTAGAAATAAAGCTAGACTAGTTGCACAAGGATATAGTCAAGAAGAAGGTATAGACTATGAAGAAACTTTTGCACCTGTAGCTATACTAGAAGCCATTAGGATCTTACTTGCATATGCTACACATCTGGATTTCAAGTTATATCAAATGGATGTGAAAAGTACATTTCTAAATGGTTTTATAATTGAAGATGTTTTTGTAGAACAACCACCTGGATTTACTAATCCCCATTTTCCAAATCATATTTTAAAACTTTCTAAAGCTTTGTATGGTTTAAAACAAGCTCCAAGAGCTTGGTATGATAGACTTAGCAATTTCCTTATTTCAAAAGGTTTTACTAAAGGGATTGCTGATCCAACTCTTTTCATTAAAAGAATTTCTAAAGATGTTTTAGTTGTACAAATATATGTTGATGATATTATTTTTGGATCTTCTAAACACTCTTTATGTACTGATTTTTCAAAAAGTATGCAAAATGAATTTGAAATGAGCTTAATGGGAGAACTTAAGTACTTTCTTGGATTTCAATTATTTCAAAATGAAAATGGTATTATTTTGAATCAAAGTAAATATACAAAGGATATTTTAAAACGTTTTGGTCTGGATAGTATCAAGGAAAGTGAAACTCCTATGAGTACTACCTGTAAATTGGACACAGATGAAACTGGGAAACCAGTTGATCAAACAAATTATAGAGGTATGATTGGTAGTTTACTTTATCTTACTGCTAGTCGACCTGATATTATGTTTAGTGTGTGTATGTGTGCTAGATTTCAAGCTAATCCAAAAGAATCTCATTTGCTTGCTGTTAAAAGAATTTTTAAATATCTCAAACACACGGTTAACTTAGGTTTGTTTCACCCAAAAGGACAATCCTTTGAGTTAATGAGTTATTCAGATGCTGACTTTTCTGGTTGTAAGTTAGATAGAAAAAGCACATCAGGAACATGTCATTTGCTTGGAAAATCCTTAGTATCTTGGTGTAGTAAGAAACAGAACTCAGTTGCATTATCTACTGCCGAAGCAGAATATATAGCTGCTGGTAGTTGCTGTGCACAAATTCTGTGGATGAAACACATTCTTTTGGACTATGGATATGTTTTTAAACATGTTTCAATCAACTGTGATAACACCAGTGCAATAAACATCTCTAAGAATCTTGTATCTCACTTTAGAACCAAACACATAGATGTAAGACACCATTTCCTAAGAGATCACTATAAAAAAGGTGATATTTCTATTGAATTTATTGGCACTGAACATCAATTGGCTGATATTTTTACTAAACCTTTAAGTTCGGATAGGCTAAGTTACATAAGACACGAATTGGGAATGTTTAATTACAACCGATGTGAAAATACTCACTGATGTGAAATTCTCACTGACGTGAAATTCTCACCGATGTGAAATTCTCACTGATGTGAAATTCTCACCGATGTGAAATTCTCACTGATGTGAAATTCTCACCGATGTGAAATTCTCACTGATGTGAAATCCTCACCAATGTGAAAATGCTCACCGATGTGAAAATGCTCACCGATGTGAAAATTCTCACCGATGTTGAAATTCTCACTGATGCTATATCTTAAAACTTCTGTCTGCCGCCAAGAATACGAATCGTTTTATTTTATTTTATCTTACTCTATTTTAGTTGTTTATTTGGAATTCCTAAATGATAAAAACTAAGTCTAAGCCACTTCTTACCTCACCGAGCTCAAAATCTCTCACCTTCGAACCTTAGCTCCCAAATCGGCCAAGAACCCTAAACCCGCGATGGCAAAAACTAAGATTCCTATCGTCAGAGATGAAAGTGTAGAACCAAATGCTAAGAAGCAGAAGACACAGCATAAATCCAGTGTTAGTGAAGTCAGAACTAGATCGGGAAGGCGACCAGTGAACCCTCACTTGCAGAATAGAGACATAGTAATCAAGAAGGAACTGTGCGTGGAGTGGCTACTGCCTAGAAAATCGTTAGTACTCGAGATTCTGGAGGACCAAAAATGGGTGGATTGTTTCTCGAATAACAATGGCCCATACTACCTGAAGTTGGTAAAACAGTTCTACGAGTTTGTAAGCTTCGAGAAGTCTGAAAATGAGAATTGGGTAAGCTCTTTTTTAAATGGAAAAGAGATGTCTTTTTCTTCAGTAGAGTGGGCTGAGTGTTTAAAAGTACCACATGAAGGTGTCTCTGGGTATGTATCAAGAGCAATGCCACCTAGCAGTGACATCTTTGATTATGAAACCGCCTTATAAGAGCTGACCGGTAACGGAAATCAAAGGCAAGTGGTTGCTGCTGAAATGGATGGAGAGAATCGATTTCTCTTCAAGTTTGTTCAGCATGTGTTGATACCGAGGCGAGGAGATTTTTCAAATCTGAGATATCAAGATATCTATCTTCTTCATTTGCTAAGACATGGTGTAAAAATCAATCTGTGCAGATTGTTAATGCTTCAAATGGAAGACATGATTAGACCCAAGTCAAAGACTAATGCTTTATTCTTTGCCAAGCTGATTTCAGTAATGATAAAAGTGAAAGGAATAACTGAGTCTCAGGATGAGACAGTTGTAGTCAGGAACAATTTCTGCATCACCTCGACTGTTTGTAAGTACATGAAAATTAACTGGAACCCATGGAAGGAAGAATGGGTCAGTGATGATCAGAAGATATATGATAGGTTTAATCCTGTGGATCATCCCTCAAGACCAAAGGATATGAGAGATCCGAGTCTGAGACTTGATGAAGAGGAACCTGTTTATAGTGATGAAACAGAAGAAGAAATAGAAGAAGAAGAAGAAACTCCTATGGATGTTGGAGGAGATCCAGACTTTCCCCCAAGTCCTGTTGCAGAATTGGTTTATTCTAGGAAACGAAAGGTAGAGGAAATTTTGTCTACTTATGAGGAAGACCAGTTTGTGCCTCACCAAGAAGAAGAGGAAAAGGAAAATGTATCTGAATCGTATGTTTCTGGTAGTTTAAGTATGAGTCCTTTGATTGGAAGCTCAGCTATGCCTGCTGCTGAAGTAGAAAGAGATACAGAAGAAGTTGTACCTGTATCATAAGATCTTCTAGATGCTACACCGATGGAACTTGTAATAGAAGATTCTGATGAAGAGAATCCAGCACTGAATGCTGTTGTGATACATGAGAATGCACCCATTGAGGGGGAGCATCAATCTGTTCTTGGAAATGTTACAGTAGCTGTTGAGTTTGGAGACTGGGAAGAAGACCCAGGGTTTATAGTCTGTGGATTGGATTATCCGGATTCTGATAATGAGATGTCTGTGAATAGACCGAAGACCAATTATGATCTTGCTTCTGAATTGTTGCCCGATAATGTGGTCAGATTTCATGATCTGAATAAGCTGAAAGAGGACCTCAAAACCAGGTTTGTTGAAGAAGTGAAGTTAATGGAAACCTCCCTTGCATCCTCAATTCAATCAATAATGACTGATTCTGTAGTCAGTTTGGCCTCAGTAAAGGGATCTGCTGCAGTTGTCCCTAATGATTTTGTCTCTAAATCTGATCTTGAATCCATGAAGAATGAGCTGAAAGAATCATTCAGTGTATCAGTTGCTGAGATGAAGCAAAGCTTTAATGAAGAAATGAAAATGTTAGAGAGATCCTTCGAGCTATCTCTGGCTTGTAATTTATCTTCTTTTGTGTCTGAGCTTATGGAAGAAGTGAAAGAGTGCCAGACTCAGTCTTCTAGAATCGAAGCAGATCTTGAAGCTCTCAAGACATCAGTTGCTGCTTTGGATTCTTATATGAGCTCCAAGTCTCAAGCTGACAAGGACCTAGCTTATGTGAAGAGTGTAGTAAGCCAGTTTGTCTCGGTGTTTGAAAAATTCAAAACCTCAGTGAAGGATCACGTTCAATTACAAGACTCTCAAGTTCAAAGCCTAATCAGTGGTTTGTCTAAGAGTTTCAAAGAAACTGTTTCCTTCTCTCTTGGCCCTCTCACATCCAAACTATCAGTTGACCTGAATCAAGTTCGAGCAATGATGAAGGAGGAGATTGGTTCTATTTCAACCAGTGGCTCTGTGGACTCATCAGAGTTGAGCCGAGTGGTGCTTTCTACAAGAGATTCTGCTAGAGAAATAATGAAGATTGTTCAAGATTATATGAGAGAAGCCTCTGCCTCTCAGGAAGCCATAAAGAGCAAAGTGGACTGCTACTTCACCAGAATTTTCACCAAGCATCAACTCGAACACCACTTCAAGCTGATGTTGGAAAACATGAAGCTACCTCCAGTAACACAAGCTTTTAGAGAACAAGTGAGCAAGCTAAGAGAACTGACTCCTGCCTTAGAGAAATTCATGGAGAAAAAAGATGATTTCATCTCTGCTATGGAAAGAGGAGGGGGAATTATTATGGATTTTAGAAATTTGTTGATGCCCTTCTTGCATGTTGATGCCAGACCAGTCATCATACCTCCTGCTTTGCCTGCTTCTGCCTCAGCTGCTTCCATAGTACAGCTGACTCCTGCTCAAGTGATTTGAAGCCTCACACCAATGATCACCCAAAGATCTTCAACCTACAGGTCTGACTCTGTGTCAGTGGCCCAGCCTCCTTTGATCTTTTCTGGCATTCCAAAACCTTCACCTGCATCCTCACCACCCGAACCTTCTTCTGATCCCAAAGGAAAATCTCACGTAGAAGATGTGGAATGATCCAGTGGCCAGGATTTTTGATAGGAATTCATTTGTATTCTGTTTCTGTACATTCTGACTGCTCTAATACAGAGGAACACTTTTTACTTCTCATGTTTTATTTGTCTTCTATATATGCTTTCCCACTTTTTGATTATCGCAAAGGGGGAGAACAAAATGAGAGAATGAGGGGGAGAACAATATGAGAGAATGAGAAATATTTTCAATGGAGAAAAATAACCTTCTTTTCAATTTTTTCTCTGATTTTATAATGTTTCTTTTTACCTTCGGTACCTTATGATTGTTACCTCTAATAACTTATGTCTATATCATACTATTTCTATTATCTCTGATGTTGTTTTCAATGAGAAAATTGAATTCAATATTATACTCTTTACTATTATATTTTCACTATGTTAAATGCCCATATCATAAATTGTGATTATCAAAAAGGGGGAGATTGTTGACCTCACCTGTTTTGATAATCTCAATCATGTATTCATATGTGTTGAAAATATCAATTATGCTTTCATTCTCTATGATATTTTTAAGTATCATTGATCTATACTTTAATTATTTCAAATCTATGATCAAACCTATAATAATTTTTAAAATAGTCTTTGGAATATGTTAATCCTCATTTATCCATGTTCATACAAGTTATAAGTTGATTCTAACACAATCGGATGTGTTCTGCATAAAATAGATAAGTAATCTGCCTATAGTTACTGATAAAGAGCTACCGGTACCCAGTCTACTGATAGACTTAGTCTACTGACAGACAGAGTCACTGATATACTTAACACAGAGCTACCGATGTGCTTATAAATGTAAGCTACTGACTTACAGACATCTACCGATACAAACATAGAGCTACCGGTGTAAGTATAAATAGCTACCGATGGAATAAGAGTCACCGATAGATGAAGCTACCGACGCATGGAGCTACCGACGCATGAAGCTACCGACGCATGAAGATACCGACGCATGAAGCTACCGACGCATGGAGCTACCGACGCATGGAGCTACCGACGCATGGAGCTACCAACGCATGGAGCTACCGACGCATGGAGCTACCGATAAACAAAGTCACCGATACAAGCACGTACCAACCGACGCATAGAGCCACTGATAGAGTCAAAGCAACAAATGACATTGAGCTACCGATGTCCAAGCTACCGATGCTGATTACCTACCGATCACTCAACTCACTGTTTGAATTTCTTTATTTCCTATCTTTATTGAATCTATCCAACGGTCATATCATGTACATTTTAATGATTTGTCAAATATCTGATAAAGGTTGTCGGATGTCAGGAACCCGTACCTCGTACCTGCAGAAAGGAAATATTTCCTGTCCCCTGTTGCCCGTGAGATAAATATGAGAAGACGACACTGCCCAACATACAACACAAGAAAAGACAAGGGTGTGGTGGATGAAATATACCAGAAACACAAGAACGAGAAGAATCGAGAAGCTCATAGACAATCAAGCACACTCGAGAAGTGTTCTGTGCATATAAGAAGAGCACTGAATAACTTCAACCACTACATTTTCACTGTCTGTGAACCTGGAGCATACGACACTCTGTTTCTCAAACAGAAACGAAAAGAGGACTCAGACTCACTTCTGATCGAATCCAAAGGAGTCCAGAGCTACACTGAAATCACCAGAACCATCTCTAAACTCTACATCTCTTGTTCTGTGATTTATTATTATACTTTTCGAGCAGTGTGTGTTATCTGCTGTATCTAACACATACACTGTCTCCTGTACTTAAACTGGAGGATTTGTACATCCTTACCAAATTCTTTCATTCTATTCTTTCCCACGAATAACAGTGGTAGAGGTCGTGTGTGACCTGGACAGCTGGTTGTTGTTGTACTGTTTCCCACGAAGAACAGTGGTAGAGTTCTTGGACCTGGACAGTTGTAAACTGTTGAACCCCGATCCAGGGTGTGGATCATTTTTATATAAACTTTTGAGAGGACTAAGTCTCGGCTTGAGACTGAACCTCTTGGTTACATTTTTTGTGCCATCTCTTTCAAAGTTTTATTCTGCTGCTAATCACTTTAAAACTAATACTATTTTTAAAGTTACTTTGATAATTAAATTAGCAAGTGTTTATGTTAAGTGTAGATTAGTAAGTTAGTTTCAAAAGATAATCATACACTCCTGTATTGATTACCTGGGAATTAATCAATCCCTTGAGAATCTAACAGAACCTCTACTTTAATATAAATTCACTACAGTTTAATTAATTATTTTATTTGGGGGTCTTTAAGATAGTGTTTTTAAATACAGAAATTTTAATTGGTACTCAATTCACCCCCCTCTTGAGTAAACCACTCCGACCAACACTTACATATATAACCTCGGTATATTAAATTTAATGGTTTTATTATTTCATCATGTTAAAATAATATTTTAAGGAGTTGGATGATGAAATAAAACAAAAACACTAGATTAAAAATGATACCTCTTCTTCAGAAAATCTCTTAAGGTATACACCAAAATATTTGCTAGGAATATTTTATAATCAAACAAATGCCTCTAAGATGTAATTAGGGGTGTGTGTAAGTGATTCTCAAAATTATTGGAAGAACCAAAAGGTTATTTAATAGTGATTATAAAATATTAATAAGTTTCTTTTTATAAGGGAGGGCAGCAGCACTCTGAGAATTTTTTGAAATAATAAATTAATATAAATTAATTTTGATGTTAAAATAAACCCAAATTGAAAATATTTTAAATTAAATGAATATTGTTCAAAATAATATCATAATATAAAACATGGAAAAAAAATTATCACATGTATACACTTATCATTTTTTTTAACCCCTCGTTAACAATTTTGACGCTTATCGTGATAACAAGGTTTTTTACACTTTGAGGGTCAATATATATACCATAAATAAAAAAACCCCATAAATATACCGTGTTTGATATTTTAAATAATATATTAATCACTTGGACTATTATAGTATTTTTATAAATTTATATAATTTGATAAAATATTACTTTCATAAAATATCAATAATAGAAATTTTATCACTATTCTTATACTTTGACTTTTATAACATTAATAAAACAAAGTAAATTTGAATAAAATACTTTAATAAATCCAAAAAAGTTTATTTTTATCTATAAAATTTTTGGTTCATGTTAATTCTTTAAATTATAATACTTTTAATATTTTTAATATCATTTATTTTATTTTCCATTAATTGAATAATTACTACGTTAGCAGTGTGTTAGCATTTAAGTTAATTATATATTCACTAAAGATTGAAAATAAATTACCATAATGAAGATATATATTTTATATTTTAAAATAATATTTATAATCAAACATATACTCTAGTTATCCCTATGTTAAAAATATTGTAGTTATTAAAATCATTAGTGTGATATTTTTTACTTTTCTTCACATAAAATATTATAAAGGTCATACTCACATACAAATATAAAAATTCCATATATTAAATTTTTTTATGATTATGCATAACATATAATTATCTAATAAAATTAAGTTAGGTTTCAGGGTCATCCTTTAGTCCTTGTCATTTTATTTATAACTTTAATTATCAAATTTAACTTTTAATTTTGTAACAAAAATTACTAAGGTTACTATTCATATTGAATAAAAATAAAAGGTTCCTATTTATAAAATTTATACCTATTTATTAAAATTATTTAATCCATTTTTATATATTCAAAACAAATAATTGTCAGAATTTAATTTAAAATTAAACAAGAAAAACGAGACGAAAACTATTTTTAGAAAATGCCCTTTTAAGTATAAAATGTTTTTATTCTAAATTGAAGTATAAATTTTATTTCAAAAACCATAATAGTATTATTATAAATAAAAATAGACTAATTTAATTTTAAAACTAATCTAAAATGTAATTTTAATTTCTAGATAATTAATAAGAAAATAAAATTTTCAATAAAAATCAGTATTTATCACTATTCATTGAAAAAACATTTTTTAGAAAATGATCAAAAATTAATACTATGATAATTTTTACCTAGATAATTAAATAAATATATCAACTTTTTCAAATTAAAATTATATAATTAAAAAATTATACTTTTAAATAACACATCATAAGAAAAGTGTTTAATAAAACTATTTATGTTTATTCATTATTTAAAAAATTTATTTAATATTCTCATAATGAATATAAATATCAAATTCATAAATACTAATAAATATGAAAATGATTTATTATATCATTACATGGGTTGTTACATTCATCCCCAATTTTATAAATTTAATCCTCATGATTTTTATTCACTAATCAAACAAGTGAAGAAATCTTTCGCTCACAGCATTTTTAGACTCCTATGTTGCTTCTTCAACCATATTACTTTTCCAAAAAACCTTAACATATTGGATCACATTATTATGTTACACTTTATCTCCATAGTCAATAATATGTACTTATTGTTCTTCATAATAAATTTTATCTTCCAACTAAACTACTTCAAGGCTTAAAACATGAGATGAATCTAGCACATATTTCCTTAACATAAAAATAAGAAAAGCATTATATACCTAGGATAAACTCATAATCAAATCCAATTAGTAGGAAAATGGTATATCATTCTCTAGAATTTCATAGGGTATAATGAATCATGGACTTAACTTCTTCTTTTTATCAAAAATTTTAAACACTCTTCCAAGGAGACACTTTAAGAAAAACATGTTCACCATCCATGAAAGAAATATTTTTCCTCTGGTTAATAGCATAACATTTCAACCAGTTCTAAACCTTCCTCGTGTTCTATTAAATAATATTCACATTCTCATATATTTTCTCTACTAACTTTTTCCCATATTCTTACTTTCACCCAATTCATCCCAAAATGCTAAAGTATGACACCTCTTTCCATATAATTACTCAAAAGGTGCCATCTATATTCTGGAATGAAAGATTTTGTTATAAGAAAATTTATCTAATGAAATATGTTGATCCCAACTTCCCTGTAAATCCATTAAATAATCATGAAGAATTCCTTTTATGGTATAAATCATTCATTCAGTTTTTCTATCCTATTAATGATGAAAATTCATACTAAAATTTAATTTAGTGCCTAATGACTTTTGAAGTCCATTCTATAAAATTCAAGTGATCCTGGGATCACAGTTAGATATAATGGAGAGAGGATCTCCTATGACCTGAATATCTACCTAATATACAATCGATAAAGTTGATCCAAATACATAGTATCTCAAATAGAAAGAAAATGCACTGGTTTAGTTAATTACTCAACAATAAACCAAACCACATTATTATCTCAAGATGTCTTTAGTAATCTGACTATAAAATCGATGGATACATTTTCCCATTTCCACTTCATCATTGTAAAAGAATAAATAATCACCTTATATAATTGTTTTTCTTATTTAACATGATGAAAATTTAAACATTTCATGGTAAATTCAGAAATATCTCTTTTCATTCAATCCCACCAGTAATATTCCCAATTTTCTATGTATATATTAGTGCTGCCAACATGGACATAAAATAGTGAACTATGAACTTCACCCAACAATTATCTATACAAATTATTATTGCAAGTCACATATATTATCATTCTAAATATCAAATCACATTCTTTTTAAACGTTAAATTCAGGTAACTTACCATTCTGAAACAATTATACCTTTTCCTATAACCCCCGATATTCCTTCTAAGCATGTTTAATTCTATCTTTCAAAGTCTAATTCCTTTAAACCTTAAACAAAACATAGGATGTTCCTACATCCAAAAAATTTAGTCCAAAATTCATCAAATCATTAATCAAAGGAAAATTTTCCAAACATAACATAGTTAATGTAGAATTATTTTTCAAGATCAAAGCATCAACTACTTTTTTTATTTTCTAGGATGATAAAGAATCTTGAAATCACAATACTTAATAAGTTCTATCCATATTATCTGCCTCATGTTCAACTCTTTATGAGTTAATATATACTTCACACTTTTTTGATGAGTATATATTTTTCATTTGGATCCATATAAATGATGATTCCAAATTTTTAAATCAAAAACCACAACATCCAATTCCATATCATGTGTATGAAAATTTAACTCATGACTATATAGTTAATATGAAGAATAATCCATTACTTGATAATTTTTCATTAGGACACAACCAAGTCCCTTGAAAGAATCATTACAGTAGATTAAAATTTCACCATTTCTGGAGGGAAAATAAAAAACTAGATCATTCACTAATATTCTTTTTAGATTCAAATATTAATCATCACATTATTTTTTTCACTTAAATTTATCTCATTTTTGTGTTTACTTGGTGATTGGTCTAGAAATTTGAGAAAATATTTCAAAAAAACACGGTTACTAACCTACTAAACCACAAAAACTATGAACCACTATAACATTTTTTGTTCTTGGCCCTGCTCTATAAATTTAATTTTAGGAGGGTTAACCATTATTCTATATTTATAAATAATATTTCCAAAGAAAAAAATTTATTACAACCAAAATTCATACTTACTAAATTTTTCATATAGTTTCTTTTCTTTTAAGGTAGTCAAAATAATTCATTAGTTCTCTTTTATGGTCCTCATCAATTTTAGAATACACCAATATTTCATCATTAAAAAAAATAAAAAAAAAACATATCCAAATATTCATGAAAGACTCTATTAATAATATTTATAAATACAAATTTTTCATTCAATAACCCAAAGGGAATAACTAAAAACTCATAGTTCACATATTTAGTCTAAAACTAAATCTTTAGAGCATATTCCTCCTTCAACTTCAATTGATGGTACCCCAAATTGATATCATTCTTTGAAATATATTATGCTTGCCATAGCTAATAAAATAAATCATTGATATGATTAAAAGGATACTTGTTCTTAATAATTATGTTATTTAAGGATATATAATTAATAAAAATCCACATGGAACCATCTTTATTTAAAAAAACAAAACAGCAGCACACTAAGGTGAACAACATGGATTAATGAAACCGTTATCAAGAAACTCTTGTAATTTATTTTTTAGTTCCAAAAGTTACAATTTATCCATTAAATAAGGGGTTTTGAAATTGTCTTAAGATAAGGCACTAAGTCAATATTAAACTATAATGAATGGTTAAGAATAACACTAGGAAATTTTTAGGAAAAACATCCATATATTCATTCACTATAGAACATAACTAATTAAAACTATTTCTTTGTTTTCAAAAACATGTGCTATGTACCTTTCACTTCTATCTCTAATTAATTTATCATCTTCTTGGTAGTTTTTCAAGGGTTTTAAATCATTGAATAAAACTTTCATATCCCTATAATCAATATTAGCATGGTAAACTGAAATCAAATCCATACCCAAAATAATATCAATAATATTCCATGGGCAGTTCAACAAGATTTTCATGAAAGACCATTCCAATAATAACAATTGGAAGATTCCTATAAATCTTGGTTGCTTTAACACTTACAATCAAATATTTCACCAAAAGGTTTATATTACTATCATGTGGTGACACTCCCAATTTATGTGAAAATTTCTTCGAAATGAAGGGATGTGAATATCTAGAGTCAAACAGGGTATTGTTATAATTTGAATAAATAATATACCTGGAACCACTTCATCATATGGACCTTCATCAACCATAGTAGTTAAAAAATATTTTTCTACACCTTTATACATTCGAAATTGATTATTTTCATCCTAAGAAACCAAATTTGGACACATGTTATAATAATAACCCAACTCATTGGAAATAAAACATCTCACTAATGGATAGATGTTAGTTACCCCATTATTTTATTATTTATGAATCTTTCATTTACAGAAACTAGACCTCTGACCAAACATACCACACTAATAACATTTTCAATAATTTACCAAACATTCCCCAAGATTCTCTTTTCCAAACTCATCATAATATGAGAACTTTATTTTTTTACCTCTGAATTTATTTGATGAATGTTTCACCATTGCCTACCATATAGACCTTTTTTCTACATGTTTTCATGGAATACATGATCATAGGAAAACTCACTTATAACTTTTTCGAACACCAAACAAGTTTTATATAATTTCTAAATTCATATGAATTTAATTCACATTGATATCTAGGTATAAATGCTAAGTAAAAAATTATTAACCTTACAATCAAGATCCCAGATAAAATTTGGTACATAACTATCCAATGTTGTAATGTTTTCTACATACACCACTATAGAATATTTATACTTTTTCCTCAATTCCAAGAATTATTTCTCTATCCTGATTCAAATATCCTTAAAGAAGTATTTTTTAAGGAAGATATTTTAAATTTGACTCATTATTTGAATCATGTTTACCTCTATCTTTGGTATTCTTAACCAAATATCACAATCAATCAGAATCACCTTTAAAATAATAAATTTCAAGAATTAACATTTGAAATTATAAACACCCCATATCTTCAAATATCTTTTCTAGATCATTGATCTATCCTTTGGCCACCACTAGATCATATGTTACACTGAAAGTTGTAGGGTGTTGTTTCATTATGTTCTCAATTATCATCATGTTTCTATTTGGTATATCGAGCAGATCTCTAGAATATATTCCATTGACATTTATATCTCATGTCAAAATATCTATCAAAATAAAAAACTACTCAGTTCCAATCCGAACTATTCTAAGTTGCGAATTTTGAAGGATATCCTCTTTTGGGTTCTATCCTACTGCAGCTTCATTATTTCCTCTGTGGAAAATCATTATGAAAAAACATAGTTTAGATGAATAAATATGGTAATCTTAAAAGGCTATATCATTTCCACATATCCATTAAGGAAAATATTTTAACAGTGTTTTATTATCATTATCATAACCCCTAAAGTTATCTAAACCTTTCTTTGATACCAACTATAAGGGACCCTGCCTTAAACATTAGATTTTATATTATCTTTAAACTAGATGTCACTTACTTGAATACCTAGGGATCTTTTCATATTTTTATTTTTAGATAATTAGGGCACAACTCTTATATAACAACCCTATATTTTAAAAAATGGACACTTATAATAAGTATAGTTTTTTTCCACAATATAAAACTTTTAACATAAAATATTTTTTCATTTTATGAAAAATCATAACAACATTCAACCTGACATCTTCATTTTTCTTACCCATTATTAAACCCTATAAAAAAATTAAAATTTGAGATGAGAAAAAATAATTGGTAAGGTAAATAAAAAGAATAAATCTATTAGTCTAGTGAAAAACATGAAACCACAATAAAACCTTTTCTCAAAAACATATCTTTTTATCATAAAAGATAATCACTTTTCATTTAAAAAAATCATTACCTTGGACTTTTAAAATCAAATATTTTACATGAAAACTTATTATAAAAAATATAAAATTCATGTATGTTCTTTGGGACATCATAATCTTAGAACCCTTATAAAACCCTTACAATTGGAAAAACCATTTTTCTGACTTACGACATAATTATATATAGAACATAATAATTACCTGGTGTAATGGAGTTTTATCTGGACACACCCATCGTATAAGCTATATCAAGCTCACATATGAGATATAATGGGACTGAAAACTTTATATAAGATGTATTAGGCTCACTCATGAGCTGTAATGGGTTTAAACCCTTCATAAACACTATTTAATAACCATATCATTAATAAAACCCATGAAAAACATTTTTAAACACATATAAAAGAACACTTTTGGATATCGTAATACGATTTCCTTTTAAAACCAATTTTTTAAAACATAAATACACAAAAAAAATGGATACATGGTTTTTCTTTAAAGAAAAAATTAAACACTATAAATGAATACAAACTTCAAATAATGGTTATGAGAATAGGAAAATTCATCTTCGTCATATACATTAAAATAAAATATTCCTTTTTTCTTTTGTAAATAAATTCAAACATTCTGTAAAAATATTATTTTTTGAAAACATATGAAAGAATGTGTGATAAATTAACATTTATAGTTATTTTATGATAACAAAAATACATTCCAAAAATAATTATAAAAGCATGGACTTGGAAGATATATATTTTTAAAATAAATGATTATAACATTTAAAACAAGGGATTAAGTTAAAGTATCTTTTACCTTGAGTCTGAATCATCATGTATGTTATTTATCTTCACAAATAAAAAATTTATGTTAATTTATTTACTTACTTAAAAACTTTTTTCATGTTCAAAATTCCTTTCATTTTATTTAATACCATGTTATATACAATTCCTTAATCATTTAAGTTTATGTAATAAATTTTGATTATATTCGATTCATATGTCCAAAATGACTTTGGTAGGTTTACTAGAGTCCAGAATGTAATTATTCAATCATCTATGGAAGAATAATAATGTCATTATTATTATTATTATTATTATTATATCAATTATAATTTTATAACTAATAATGAAAGATGGTTGTGAAAAATGAACTACGCTGCAATCACGGAGATGGTAGTTAAAATGTATGTGTGAGTAATATTTCCATTTTTTAAAGATCATTACAGAAAAAAGGTAATTATTATTTTACCATTAGTTAATTATAATTAGATCATAAATTTCATATTATTTCTTTAAATACACTTATATATATTATCCTTGTTATGTGGTGATGAAAACTAATAATATCGCTTCATGGAGGTGGTCGTCCATACAAATGCATGAATGACATTTTAATTTTTCAATGAATGGAAATGTATGAAAATAAATGATATATTATATTTTTATAATGATAAATATTTTATAAATATCATATATATTTAAATTAATTCCATATTTATAACCATACTTGAAATATGGTGAAGGAAAATGAATTACATTGATTCACGAGGTCGTAGTCCTTCATACACCTGAATGATGGTTTTGTTTCTCATTTGATGGTAGAGGAAACAAAATTGGTTCTTCAATTAACATAAAAATCCTAAGTATATGTAATATAATATTGTTAATATTTTGTCATGGTAAAATAATATTTTAAGGTAGTGTTAGAGAAAATAAATAAATAATACGCGGTTAAAAATGATACATCTTCTTCAAAAAATCTTTTAAGGTTTACACTAAAATATTTTCTAGGTTGGTTTTATGATAAAACCAAAGCCTATAAGATGTAAGGATTTATTTAAGGAAGATAATTGGATAGATATTGTCTAAACCAAAAGGTTTTTTGACTGTGATAAAATGAGAAGAATAGTTGACCTTTTATAAGAGAGGGGAGTGACACTCTTGAAATTTCATAAAATATTAAATTAATATAAATTAATTTTAATGTCAAAATAACCCCAAATTACATATATTCTAATATAAGATGATAATCAGTCAAAATAATCTCATATAAAAAATATGGAAAAAATTTTATCACATTTTTATCCTTATTTTTTCACCCCTCATTAACCCTTTCCACATTGTGGAAATAGGGTTTCTTACTCTTTGAGGGTCAAGATAGTAACCATAAATGGACTAAAGGCCCATAAATGGACCATATTTGATATTTTAAACCATATCATAATCACTTGGATGAATATATGATTTTTATAAACATTTCATAATTTATTAAAATGATATTTTCTTACAATATTAATAATTTCAATTTAAAACTATTCATTTACTTTGTCTTTTATAACATAAAGAAAACAAAAGAAATTTTAATAAAATATTTTAATACATCTATAACATGTTATTTTTATCTATAATTTTATTTTTACATTAATCATTTAAAATTATATTATTTTTAATATTTTTAATATTATTTATTTAATTTTTCCATTAATTGAATAATTACCACGTCAACATTTTCCAAGATTTTAAGTAAATTATTTATTCACTAAAAATTACAAATAAATTGTCATGATGAATAAAAATATTATATATTTTAAAATACTATTTATAACCAAACATATCTTCTCGTTATCCCTATGTTAAAAATATTATAGTTATTAAAAACAAGTGTGTGATATTTTTTACTTTTCTTTATATAAAATGTTATGGAGGCCATAATCACATCTAAATGGAAAAAAAAATCCATAAATTTGACCTTTTGATGGTTAAGGATGATATATACTCATTAAATAAAATTAATTCAAGTGTTAGTATCATTCTTTAGTCCTTATAATTTTATTTTTCAACTTTAATTATCTGATTTACTATTTACCATGGTAATAAAAATTAATAAGGTTACTATTCATATTGAATAAAAATAAAAGGGAACTATTTTCCAAATTTGGAACTCATAGTTATAAATATGGAATACATTTTTGGATATTCAAAACATATAATAGGAAGAATTTAATTTAAAATTAAACCATAATAATTTGAAGAAAAATATTTTTTTATAAAAACTCCCTTTTAAGTATAAAATGTATTTATGCTAACTGAAAGTATAAAGTAATTTCAAAACCCATAATTAGATTATTATAAATCAAAATTAACAAATGAAATTTTAAAAATAATCCAAAAGAGAATTTTACCCCTTAAATAATTGGAAATAAAATGCAATTTTTTAATAACAAATTGTGTATTCACTATTCATTGAAAAATCAATCTTTTTAGAAAAATCTAAAAAATTCACCTTAAGATAATTTTAACGTGATGAATTTAAATATTAAATTAAAATTTTCAAATTAAAATTATATAATTTTAAAATTATACTTTTAAATTAAACCTTATAAGAAAATATTTTAATAAACCTATTTCTTCTTTTTTTATTTAAAAAAATACATGATATTCTCATAATTAGTATAAATATTAAATTCATGAATAATAATAAATATGAAAATAATTTCTTCCATCATTACCTAGTTTATTAAATGTAATAACTATATAATGAAATATATATTAAGGTCATACTCAATAAAAATTTATTGATTAATGCTTAGGAAATAAATGCACAATTGTTTTTAGTAAATTCATTTTATCTACAAGAATATGTTTTCTTTAAAAATGGTGTTTTATTTCTTTCAGTGAGGGAGAAATATAATTATTTTTTGAAAATTTTATAAAATTTATTTTATTAAATAAATTTTATTCTTGAATTCATAATATGAAAATTATCATAGGGTAAATTTGTATGAGTTTTCTAAAAAGTTATATTTTTCAATGAATAGTGACAAATACTAAATTTTATTGAAAACTATATTTATTTCAAGAATTTAAAAAGATTCATTGCATTTTAAATTGGTTTTAAAGAAAACATAGTTCATTTATATTATTAATAATCCAATTATGGTCTTGGGAATTAATTTTATACTTGAATTTGGCATAAAAATCATTTTTATACATAAAAGGCATGTTATGGAAAAAATGTTTTTTATTGAATTTTTAGTTTATATTTTAAATTAATTACATAATATTATATAAATTTAATATTTAAAAATGGATTCCATATTTTAAATCGAGAATTTAAAATTTATTAAATAGTTCCCTTTTATTTTTTTCCATTATGAATAGTAACCATAGTAAATTGTTATCACCATGGTATGGGTAAATGAAGTAATGAAAGTTAATTAATAATATGATAAGGACTAAAAAATGGACCTAATTCTTGCCATAATTATACTAGATAAGTATATTTCATCCATAAATGTCAAAATTTCAAATGTATGAGCTTCTATTTCAATTTTGATGTGAATTTGACCTTTATAATAATTTATTTAAATAAAAGTAAAAAATGTATTTATCTTAGTTTTATTAACTTAAAATATTTTACATTTGGATAAATATAACTTATTTTATATTATGAATATTCATATGAAATAGAAATTATTAATTTTTATCATGGTGTTTAATTTTTAATTTTTAGTAATTAAAAAATTGCCTTAAATTATTGCACAACAGAGACACTGCATTTATTTAATTATTAAAAAATGATTTTAAAATAATAAATGTATAATAATTTGAAATAATTATTATTTTAAAAAAAAATTAGTTAAATATACCATTTTATTAATTTTATAAAGGATTACACTTTAATTCTCACTTTTTCATGATGTATTTAAATTAAAATTAAATGAATTGTGTTAAAAACATTTTAGTGTAATCTTATAATAAATTATATTTTATTAAATGATTAAAATTTTATAAAAATATTATATTTAAGAAAATTAATGTTATATAGCTTTATACATCAATAATTTTTCATTTATGGGTCTTTTTTCATTTTATTGAATCATTATTATCCCTTAAATGGTAGAAAAATTTTATATTACGTTAATTGTTAAAAGGGTTAATAAAGGGTTAAAACTAAAAGATTATTGTGAAAAACATACTCAAAATTAGCCTAGATTTTATTTGATGAGATTAATTCAATTTATCCTAATATTAAATTTGAATTATATCTATTTTGATTCATTTTGGGATGATAAATAATTTATAATAATTTAATACTTTATGAAATTCCAAGAATTTCCCTCCCCTCAATTTTAAAAGGACATTTTTCATTTATCTTATTTAAACCATATTGGTCTATATAACTCCTCCAAATCCTACCCATTCCTCTTATAAACATTCTTATACAATTTATATAGGTTTTTCCCTTACAAAACACTAATTCTAGGTCCCTTGATAAGAGATCTAAAGGAAGTCTATCAAAGAAGAGGTAATCATCTTTACCAACTCATTCAAGTTTATTTATTCTTATACATACTCATAATTTGTTGTAACCATCTTAAAATAATAAATATAGAGTCATAAATATACTGATATTTTATTATGATTATGTTACAACCATTTTTCATCTCTTTTCCATCTTATGAAAATCGAAAACATCGCTTGTGCGTACATATGGCTTATCATCTCCACATAACGGTGTAATTCATTTTTCATCACCATTTTAGTTGGATAGATATAAATATTTAAATAATATTATATATCATATTTATGATATAAATATGATTTTATAACAATAATATCAAAATATACCTTCTTTCCTTCAAATCTTTTGGAAAAAGATAATTTCACTCGTGAGTAAGTGTGGATTGCCACATCCACGAAGCGATGTGATATATTTTTGTTTAAGATTAATGTGGATTACAATAATTATATATTTAATGAATATATATGATATATATTATACAATAATTATTTTTTAAGATTAATTATTATTCACCTTTATTTCGTTCCATCCGTCAAAAAGTGAAAACAGTGTTCACGCGCATGTACGACCTATCATGTCCATGAATAGTGTAATTAATTTTTCTATATCTATATTTTATGGATGAATATAAATATATATATTGAATATATATGATTTTTTTAACATGAATAAAAAATTTATATGATGTAACCATAAAAATTATAAGGACTAAAACTACTGAATCAAAACATACATGAAAAACAAAGCAGATAACACCCAAAATAATGATAATAATAAAATATTATTAACAAACGGAAGATAAAATGTTATAAATTGATCATATATGATATTATATATATTTATATTGTTCTATTATGTAATTATAATAAATCTAAATTTATTATACATGAGGTTAAGTCATGTTTTTAACTAAAGGTAAACGTGAGTTGAGGGATTCCATCTCAATTACCACTCCATTGAGATGTATTTGGTATTATTCACCTACTTACATTATGTGGTGTATATATAGCCCCTTTAAAGTATTTAACATGAATAAATTTTTATAAATGGTTATTAATTTTCAAATCAATATATTTTATAAGGAATGCTTAAAATAAAAGTCGATCTTATTTTTCTTCTAGGTCGGGTTTATTTTTCTTACGTGTCCATATTTTTCAAAATTATTCTATAAAAGTAATTATAATTACTAAAATTATTTAATATTTAATTTTCAATTCATCCTTGACTTTTTTATGGTTTAAAATAAATATTTATAATGTTTTTCTATAAGGTTCATTTTCACCCTTTTTTATAAAAAAAAGGTATATTTTATTATAATGTATATAGAGTTACAGGAATTTCCTATAGTTATAACAGTTTTACACCCTTTAACATATTTTACAAGCTTTCAATGGTTTAAAAATAAAAAAAAATAATTAAAATTTATTTTAAATGCTTCATTTCCATTCTCATCTATTATTTAACAAAATCAATTTTACTATATAATCTATTTTTTGATGGTATTCTCTCAAATCTTGATTAATATTGTGGGTATTATATTTCCATTGAAATATTTACATTATTATAATCATTAAACGTTACATTTCCCTAAAATATTCATTTTGGATATGATTATTTCTTAAACCATATACTATTTCTAAATACGTAGTTTTAATTTGAAAGTTATTGGATTGATTGGGGAAATATTGATATCATGTATTCTTTACTCAATAAATATATTTATTGATAATTCATATTGTTCATGAATTAAATAAATCATTAGATATAGGAGGAATGCATTGGACATGTAGTGATGGGTGGGACTATAATTATATACCCCCTTGATGCATTAACAAGTCTCATTAAACAAATCAGTTGGAAAATTAAATGGATATTTACTAATAGTTTTAAACTATCTCGACGCACAGTCTGGATGTTGGAGATATTATGATGTTTGATATCATGACATCGAATAGTATGAATTTAATTCATTGAGAGTTTAGTTATTATTATCCATGATATTATTTTGTTGATATTATCGATGGGTTCATTTTGTGCTCAAGTTATTGATTACAAGGAATGTGTTTCCAATTATTTTCCATGGTATATTGATTATTTTTTATTTACTCAACATATATTAAACTATATGTAACCCATATTATGATTCTAATCTCACCCTTATTTTGTTTCATTTCCCATGGTTATGTTGAAGAAATAATTTAATGAGTTTCAAGGATGAGTATTATTTTTTTTTATGTTTTTTATTTTATTCTCAATGTAAAATGGTTATCATGTATATATATGGTTCTCTAAGACTTCTATACTAATTTATCCTTTGGTATAAGATCTCTTTTATCTATGAAAATGTAATTAAGTAGACCCCAGATCTGGGTGACTGGAGTTGGGGCTATTATAGTTGGTATCAGAAAAAGTTTTGTAAAACCCTTGGGAATTATATTTTAAATAAATATTTCTAACATGAGAACTATGATAATCCATTATAATATAAGAAAAAATTTACAATTATAAGGATTTTAATTTTTAAGATCAATATTTATGATGATTATGAGATAACTCAATGTGTTCCATTGTTTAGTGATGGCACCTAATGAAAGGAATAGAGTTAACAACCATGATCAATGTATGTGTTGGGTGTGTATTGTCTCAACAATACTATATGAATCTTATTTATTTTGATTATTACAAATATCCTTAATTTTTTAAATAATAAAGTTACATTAAGTGTTTTTCAGGAATATATTTCTTTATAATTTTATCTTATTTACATGTTAAAAAATTATTTAAAGTATTCTAGAAACATTGTTCACACCTGTTTTCGATGATTTTGCCGGGGCGCGCGCGTCCACCTATTTTGGGGGGACAGCAGCACTATTTGTTGCCCCGTATTCCTGCTTTCCAAAGGCGGGTAGCATCCACTCCTTTTTCAGGGATGTTAGATCCTTAACCAAAACGGGATGATGGGATGTCGGTTCTTCCTTCTATGGATTCCTCCTCAGAACTCGTTACCTAGTCCGGGTCTCCCTCATAGATTTAATATGTTGTTCGTGAAACTCTTCCTAGTGCCATATCTTCATGGACACCAGTTAATTACACTGCTTCTGTCGGGACATTCCAAGGGGTTCGGCCAGGGCATCAACCTTCGGACAGAGGAGTAGTCATGTTGGGCATCACTAGTGTGTCTGGGCACTGGGACACTGGTTTGTCTGTATTATGTCCCTTATTATAGGGATTCTGGAGGGCGCGGAAGCCCGAGGCATCCCACATCTAATGCAGGGAATCATATTCCATGGTCATGTATCTAAGGTTTTCCTTAGCTTCCCATGTTTAACACAGGGTATGCTGCAAGTTTAACGTCCAGTGGAGACGGATCGGACTGATCAGAACATTGATTAGATTGGATCAGATGAGTTCGACCCCCAGAGAGAACACTGATGCTGGGGCCAACACGTGGTTGACCTCCTGGTTACTATTGAGGGGAATGGGGTATGAGGTGGCATGATCCCACCGAGATGTGGCGGGCCAGGTAAGAATCAGGATGGATGATGGAGCGGTTGAATGAAGTGGATGGAGAATGGGATGGAACCTCCATGAGGATGACGATGGTTTTGGGCTTGATCCTTGAAGAGGCTTCCTAAGTATCCTTGTGGTGGGGAATCAAAGTCCACATAGTTCATCTAGTGATGGATTACCACCTATTAGGGCTTTTAACAGCTTTCCGATGGGTGGGGTCGCAACGGCTTACCACTGGATAAGAATTTCAACGGCTTACCACTGAATAGGATCACAACGGCTTACCACTGAATAGGATCACAATGGCTTACTGCTAAATGGAGTGACAACGTATTTCTGCTGAATAGGGAATCAAAAGTGGAATACAGTTTAAAGTCATGCAGGATGGGGGTGCACCGACGTGAAATGGTCGGGAGCATTGGTTGTTGGTCTTGAACCTCAGGGAGGATTCCTACGTACCCTGCCTTGGCAAGGATCAAAGTTCACGTAGTTTGGGTATGGGGAAGGAATCAGTGAACCGATGTGAATAATAACCTGGGGTCCAGGTGGATGGTGGTCTTGAACCTCATGGAGGATTCCGACGTACCTTACCTTGGCAAAGATCAAAGACCATGTAGTTTAGGGGGCATTTGGGGCTTACGCTCTGAGTCAGCCTAAGTTGTTGGTGAACTAGCGTGAATGGGGTCCGAGTGACCAATGGATGGTGGTGAGTTTGAACCTCATGGAGGCTTTCTACATACCCTTCCTTGTCAAGGATCAAAGACCTCATAGTTCGGATAGTGTGGGGCTTATACTCTAGGCTGCCCAAGGTGGATGTCATGGTCGGTGCTTGCTCTAAGCCCATGTGAGTCATGCTCGGTGTGAGAAACAAGAGGCAGTAGAGACCTGATGATCAAGTCATGAAATGTGTGTCCATGGTAAGTGGAGTGGGGCTTACACGTAGTTAGCAGCCCAAAGAAGAAACAGGGGCTTATGCATGCTCCACAGCCCAGGGAGATAGAGATTGGGACTTACTCCAGGATAGAGTCCTGATGGAAACAAAGCCCAACAGGAGAGGGTTTTGGAACCGAAGAAAGGAGGGGTATGGTGTCCATCCCCCCTGGTCCTTGGTACCAAAGAAGAAAGGAAGAGCAGGGATGCTACCTCCTACGAGAAAGCTAGGGGCTTACACCATGGTGGTTGCCCTTTCCCCACGGACAGACGCCACTCTAATAAAGAGGATCTCATTCCATATGAGGAATTATCTCACTCCCATGGAGACCAGTGGGTGTGCAGAATGTCCAAGGTGGGGGCACCCCACGTGTGAGGCACGAGGCGAGTCCACAATTTAACGTCATGTGATGAGGACGATGGTGCTTGGCAGTTTAACGTCCTGCAGCTTGGACGAGGTGGGTTTTCTCCGCACCCATAGGACTTAAATAAATGGTACCCTCTACACCTTGGTGAAGAGAGGGGATAGTCAACACCGTGGCTAGGGGGTGTTATTGATAGAGCCATTGGGGGGTCCACGTTAGCATGGCTATGCAAAGAAGCAATAGCCATTAGCGTGCCTATGTGAAAAAGCATGAGCTGAAGCAACGCAACGGGTGGTATCGTCTAAGGGACTTTGAAGTTACTTCGTGCGAACCTATGAGGTCACACGGGAAAAGAGTATATGGAGAAGGTGCTTTGGGCGCAGGAGGTGCCTAAAAATGATGCCTGGAAGAGGGACATCACAGGAACACAAGGCAGGAGGCTTGCGCGCAAAAGGTACTATTGTGTGAAAAAGGGGCTGGGTCGGTGCGCAATTGAGCGGCATGCACGAAAAGTGTTAGTCCAATGTGAAACGGATCTACAGGCGTCCAAACGGTAGAGTTAGTGTGAAATTGAGGCACACGCGTGAAAAAGGTTCTGTCAGTGCACAGAAGGAATTGCGCACGCGAAACGGCGAGAGAAGTGCGCAAAAGGAATTCCGCACCGAAAAACTGATCGTGTGCAATTGGAAAGAATTGTGTGTGGGGGAAGGGGATCGATGGGATTCAAACAAACATCAAGCCCGAGCAGTCGCGTGCAAAGGCGGACCCCCAGGTGACCTGGCGCGAAAAATTTAGTACCTGATATCCATCTTTTTGCGTGCACGGGAGAGGAATTTCACGCAAGGGAGATGGTTCAGATTCTTCGTCTCGGAAGTCAAAGGGGTGTCCTTCAATTTATAGGCACTCGAGGTCATGGATCCGTGCGAAAAATAAACCGGTGTGAAATTTTCCACGCGCCGGCATCGACAGTACAAAATTTCCACCGCGCGGGGTGGTCGTGTGTAATATTTCGCACCCACGCACAAAAACTCTTGTGAAACCTGGAGTTTTTCGCGCGAAACATTTTTTTCGCGTGTCGCTGCATTTTTTTCGTACAGCCCCTCCAGGCCCCATGGAATGGATCGCCGGCCCCAAATATTCCTTAGCTTTGCTGCGACCAGACTTTCTCCAGCCCCTGAACATTTTTCAGCATCTACAAATTCCCCCCATCAGAATCGGATTGGTGAGGGGCTACAAAAGATGGATTCTGAGGGAAACACTGAGATCTGGGGCCTGCGGATGCTCAAACCGAAGCAGCACTTGAAACGGATATGGGGCACGCAATCCTCTTTTCACACATGTGCGGAAACCTATCTTTGAGCCTATAAAATCCCCATGGGTCCCTTTTTCATACAGATTTTCTCACGTGACAAGCAAGGAGATCCCGCGCGTGAAAAAATTCCTCTGCTTGCGCAAAAAACCCTTCGGTTGTGCAAAATTCCCAAAGTCAGCCTTCATTTTACACGCGAACCCGTGATTTTTTGTTCCTGCTTATGATTTTTCACGCCAGTCACTGATTTTTCCCACCAGCTGCTGCTTTTCTACGCCAGTCGCTGCTTTTCTTCTCCAGCCGCTGCTTTTCTGCGCCAGCCGCTTCTTTTCTGCGCCAGCCACTGCTTTTCCGCACCAGCCGCTGCTTTTCGGCACCAGCCCCTGCTTTTCCACACCAGCCACTAATTTTCCATGCCAGTTGCTGATTTTTCCCACTAACTATTGCTTTTTCACACCGACTTCTCAAAACCTTGTCAGCAGGAGATGGCTGACAATCGGGCTGACGTTGATAGGGATGCTGCATCTGCTGCTCAAAGGGCTAATATGGTCACCAACCCTGAGGTTTATGGCTGTGAAGACCCGTAAATTTCAAGGAAATTTTTTTTTTAAATTCTTTGGAATTTTATGAGTACGCAGTTTCTGACAGAACCTGATTCTGAGGCCTAGTGTGCCCGGAATAATTTTATGAAGTTTTGTTAAGATTAAATTAACGCGAATAAGCGGTTTTCCTGAAAAAGTTGAATAAATCTTAAATGGTTACTCGGATCCGAAATATGAGGACACCATTGTGCTCAAGATAGCGGTTTTACCCTAGGCGTGACTTAAGTTTAGTCGGCACAGACCTCCTGTGGGAAAACCGAAAAATGGCATAACCGTAAATAAAATAATTAAATAAAGTTATTTTATTTTTCAAATTCTTATAACTCACAAACGGTAACTCGGATTAAAAATCTGAGACCATCGCTGAACTCATGAGGGTATGCTTTCTTTAGGAAGATACTAACTTTGGTCGGCGCGAGCCACCTTAGAAAGTTAGTTTTTTACTGTAAATAAAATAATTAAGTGATAATTATTTTATTGTAAAATTAATAACTTCTAAATGGTAACTTGAATTAAAAATCCGAGAGTACCGCTGAGTTCGTTGGGGCGTGTTTCTCCTAGGCAGAGCCTAACCTTGACCGTAGTGGGTTGAGGGTGACTGATAATAATTTTCCGAACTTTTTTTTCGGGTACGTTCAGTAAACGTACGAGCTGCATTTTATAACTTTTGAACCGATGCTCGGAATCAAATTCTGAGGGCACCGTTGAACTCGTAATACCGATATTTTCTGATGAAGACTTTCACCTCAATAGCAGATGATCGGGTATGAAAGTTAGTTTTTGGGGTTTTACATGGGTTAATAAAATAAAATAAGTGAATAATTTATTTTATTTTGTTAAACACATGCAATGCGGAAAAAGTGGTTAGAAGCTCCACTTGGGAGTTGGTGGTGGAACCGTCACACCCTAACCTCCCATTTAATGGGGAGGGAGAGGAAACCTCCCAAACCCCCCATCAATTAATTTTATATGTCGAAGGAAAATTAATTGCACTCAATTAATTTTATGGGTCGACGTAAAATTAATTGGTGTCAGTTAATTTATGCGTCGACGTAAAATTAATTTCTCTCAATTAATTTTATGAGTTGATGTAAAATTAATTGTTTTCAGTTAATTTTATGTGTCGATATGAAATTAATTTTTGTCAATTAATTTTATGTTTCCACATCAAATTAATTCGTGTCATATGTTTTGATGCAGGCTATGTGGGGGAAACTTCTTGGCATCCTCCACTCTTAAGTTGTGCCAACGCACCTCTTAAATCGTGCCAACACAATTTAATTTGCCCGACCCCCTTTTTAAATTAAGTAACCGCATCGTTGGAATTTAGGAAGGTTCCAAATAAATGAACTGTCATAAATTCCATGATGGTTATATACCTCTCCCCCTCTCCTATATATAGGGAGCTTGGGAGAATGTTTTGGGAAGGCTTCACCAAGCGACGAAGCGCTGGTAAAGTATTGTGATGCCCAACACTTGGGGAAATCATATCCTCTCCAATGAAGAACGTGAAGAATGCCAACGACGATCTTCCACGCGATTCTTCTTCGACCTTCCTTCCCCAGAAACCTATCCTCCACAACATCGTCAACGAACCAACGCAGCTCGGAATTGGGAACGTGTGGTGGAAGCGACGAACGACGGTCTTCATCGTCTTCCTTCCGCGACTCTGCCAATGAGCGACGAGCAAGAGGTAGGGGTTTTATTTTTTATTTAAAGTATGATCCTTTTCCATGTTCTTACTTTCTCTCAAAACGAATAACGGTGGTTGTTGTGCTTCATACTTGTGAGAACCTATTGCTACCACCCTAAACGTGGAGGGTCCGGGCCAAACCAACATGGCCTGACCCATTCGTTGTTCTTTTTGTAATGATTTCATGATGGAATGGCAATGAGGCGACGACAACGAAGGCGGCGAACAAAGGTCACGCTACCCACGGTGCCCTGCCGGCGCACCCCCGACACCCTGTCGGTGCACCCGGCGCCCTGCCGGTGCAGCCCGGCACCCCCTGGCGTGTTGTACTTCCGGCCCAGCGCCCCATGCCCTTGCTGGAGTCCTGCCTGGCTCCCCTGCCGACGGCCTGCCTGGCACACCCCGGTGCCCCCGCGGCGCCCTGTAGCGCTACCCGGCGCGCCCCTGCGTGCTGCCTGGCGTTCGACACCCTTCTTGGCGCACCCGCGCCCTGCCCTGTGCACCCGCGACCATCCGGACCCCATCCGGCCCGCCCACGCCCCGCGCGGTCTGCCCACTGGCCTCTCGGTCACCGGCCTGCTGAACCGGCCCGCGATTCCCCCATGATGTCGCTGGTTGAACCAGCCCGATCTCCTGGGCCGAGTTACCAAGCCGCCTACGTAGCGACTATCGGGCCGAACCGCTCTCGCGGTCCGCTGGGCCGGGCCCAGGGGACCGGGTCAAAACATAGCGGGCTGACTTTCCCAATGGGTCGGGTTAGACCCAGTGAGTCTGACCGGGTCGACCCAGACCAGGTCGGCCCAATTTGGGTTAGGTTGAGTTGGTCGGACCGGACCCGGGCTCATTACTGGCCCATTACCTTCTTGGGCCATATCTTTGGCACCGGACGTCCGTTTGATGAACCGTCAGTGGCGCCGGTACTCTTGGATCATATCCATCCCTTTGAGTATACCCCATGGGAGTTCGAGGTATAGTTGAGATACGGCTGGGTTGGTTCGTATACGAAACCAACCGGGGCCCCGAAACAAAGAGGCTAATAACTCACGAACCGGGCGTCCAGTTGACGCGCCGTCTCTTGCGTTAAGACTCCTGTGACGAGTCAGTCCTTTGTGATACTTATTCGTGAGACTTTGTGATACTTGGAGTATAGACCAGTGGCCCGTGGAGCAGATCCTCCTAGAGGCGAGCATACGGAGTACGGTGACCTTGTATCTGGCTGAAACCTGATGACTGGTTGTCCGATTTGATTCGGAGTGACTTGCATAGCCCAGTGGGGAGCACTACTTTGTGAGGTGGCAGACCCATAGAGGAGGAGCACTACTTTGTGAGGTGGCATACCCATGGCGGAGGAGCACTACTTTGTGAGGTGGAAGACCCGCGGTACTCGACAGGAGGAGTACCTCAGCACTCTAAGGTTAGTGAGTGACACCTCAGAGTCGTGACAGGACTACTACACTCGACAGAGGAGTTCTCCAGCAGCCGTGTTTTTCATCATCATGAATAAAAATCCTGGTTTGAGCTTAGTCAATGACCTTTTTGTTTTCCTCATTATTGAGATGGGTTACTTGATAACTTAGGTATATGTATGGGCATATACCTAAGTAAAGGTTATCTGTTGAGATCTTTCTTTGTGGTTTATCCTTGTTGGATTTAGTGAGACCTTGAGGGTCTCGGGGTCCCTACTGAGTATCGTTATATTCACCCCTGCATGGGATATGCCCGCACCTTGTTGTGTTGGATGCAGATGACGAACAACACTGATCTTGGTTGAGGGTTGTAGAACTAGACGGTACCCGGAGGTGGACTTCACGACGAGACGGTACCCGGAGGTGGACTTCACGATGAGATGGTACCTGGAGGTGGACTTCATGACGAGATGGTACCTGGAGATGATAGACATCCGTGGAGAGCTGAGGTGGCCATCTGTACCTACCCTTCAAGTAGGAACTCTGGAGGACGATCTAGGAGCAGCTTGACACCTTCCTGCTATTTTGTCTTTTCCTTGTACTATACTGTTGGGCTTGTATTTCTGGCCCCCTTTGTACTTTCAGCACACTTATCTTATTGCTTTACTTATTATTTGCTTCCACTTGTACTCTGGTTGTGTGATTTTTTGTGTTTCATAAAGGCAATGCCTTCCCTTTTTATCGGGATTTATGCCTTTGGTGCTAGTCACCAGCCCATGGCCTATGGAAGGCGGGCTTGGGGTAGTCACAGCATGGGCCCTGAGGATGGGTCGTGGCAAATTGGTATCAGAGGACGTCGGTTCTACCGCAGAACTTATTACTGTGATATTTTCTTTCTGTGAAGAAATAGTGTTAAGCATACCGAGTGTGGTTTTCAGTTCAGGGAGTCCAGTGTTGGTGTGGCGGCCGACGTATCCATACACCAGGACCCTGACTTCTGATTTCTGACTCAGTGCATGAAAACACTGATTACGTGTTTGTTTTCAAAAGTTTTCCTTTAAATCAACTCAAATCAGTTCAACTCACCAGGTATAGTCTTTTGACTATGTCACATCTGTTTCTTTTAGGATGCCTCCCCGAGGACGACGAGTTGGAGCCCTGAGATTTGTACGTACTGACAGCCCGCCGAGCGATGAGGCCTCATTACAGGTCCCTCTTCTAGTTGAGGCACCAGTGGAGGCACTAGAGGTACTACCACCCATTGGGCCACCGATGCCACATGCCCCAGTAGCAGGCGATGCACACCGCTTAAGCGCACTGCACGAGTTCCAGCGCCAGAGGCCACCCAGGTTCTGGGGAGAGAAGGACCCACAGGCGGCTGAGGATTGGCTGGAGGTTGTGGGGAGAGTCTTCAGGCTAGTAGGGACGCCAGCAGACTTTATGGTGATCCTTGTTGTCATCCTCCTTCAGGTAGCAGCAGGAAGATGGTAGAGCCTGATGCTCCAGATGCATGATGAGGTGACACTTTTGTGGGCAGACATCGAGATCTTGTTCCGTGTAGAGTTTTTACCAGCCACCCTTCGAACGGTGCGTATACAGGAGCTACTGCATCTTCAGCAGGGTAGCATGACAGTGGTGCAGTATTCAGCGAGGTTCACCGACCTCTTGCGCTACTCCACTGATATGGTACGGGACCCGTTCTTCAGGGCTCGGACCTTCGATCAGGGGCTCATGCGAGAGATTAGAGCTTCAGTTGTTTCTCACAGCATCCCGACGTAGACGGGGGTGTTGGAGCGAGCCCTCTTAGTGGAGATTTTCCTTACTGAGCAGTCTCTAGCAGCAAGATCCACTACTAGCCGGTATGTAGCGGAGTCTTCTATAGCTGGTAGTAGACATATGACGCGGAGGTCCAAGAGGGCCAGACCTACAGGTGTTCGGTCGCACGACTCAGGGTCAGTAGTGTGAGACACCAATGGGAGTGACAGAGCCAAACCTGCCATGCTGGGTTACACGTGCAGAGGACAGGGTCACATTGCTCGTGACTGTCCGACCCACCACTCGGATGATCATTATATAGATGAAGGACCTCCCAGGCAGAGGTGGAGGTTCGATCGAGGTAGACCACAAGGAGCCGTAGACCGAGGTAGGGGAGCTGGCCGTGTAGCTAGAGGTGGACGACGCTTCGAGGTGTTTCCACCACCACCACCAGGAGGTCCACCCTGACCACAAGGAATAGGTGGACATGGAAGATCACAACTTCAGGCAGTTGAATCATACGACTATAGAGCACCGGAAGTAGGGGGAAAAGAGCGGGACTAGTTCCAGGCATGGAGGCCTTTGTTCTTGGTACTTCTAGTTTCCATGATGTTTTTGTTTGTGGTTGTTGTATGTCTTTGTACTTGAGCTGTAGTAATAAAAGACACTTTTCCTTGTGATGTTTTATTTCCTTCCCTTTTGTGTGGTTGATACTGAGAGGTTCCGGTTAAAACTGTTGACTTGACCCTCACTTTCGAGATTCTTACTAGAGGAGACCCAGTGACCACACACTGATGCCGATAGTGTGACTCAACCCTTGGAGGCGAGAGTAACGGTTGGATCTCTTGGTAGTAGCTTCTAGGCCTTATGACATTATCCAAGACATGAAAAGTACTGTTCATGTCAGGATTGATAGTATTAGGCAAAGAACGTGGTTCATCCAGAGGACGAGACAAGATTTCTCTTTTTCGGAAAAGGGGAAATCTAAGCAGCTCTTTTAAGACTAGAGATGGTGCAGGCTATGATGGAGAAGGTGCAAATCATCCATGAGCGGATGAAGACTGCACAGTGTATACAGAAGTCCTATGCTGATAGGAGACAGAGGCCACTAGAGTTCGAGGATGACCACCACGTTTTCTTACAGGTCTCACCTCGACGTGGACTACAGAGATTTGTCTGGGGTGGCAAGTTATCTCCGCTCTTTATCTGGCCCTTCCACCTCATTTGTATCGGGAGCACGACGTCTTTCCACATATCTCAGCTTAGGAGGTACATGCACGACCCGACCCACGTCATCGATCATGGGGAGCTGGACATCAACGACGGGACGACCTTCCCAGAGGTTCCGGTGGAGATCAAGGTGTAGAGACCCGAAGATTGATGTACATGGACATTTCATTACATTTGCGGAATACTTAGTACATAACAAAAAAACACACACACAAGGATCATAATAGTTTAGTGTCTTTGGAAACTCGGAATATAATCTTCTAATCGTGGTGAAAGATCTTCAAAATCTCCCATAAAGTTCTTTTTTTTTACCTAAAACCTTTCTTTATATCCTGGGGAAAAGAAAACATAAAAGGGTGAGATCAAATGCTCAGTAAGGGTAAACAAAAGAAATATCAATCACATCATATACATAAGCACATAACTTTTGGAAATCTTAACCTGCAAAAGAGATCATAATTTCATAACATGGGGTAAATCATGGCAGTGAAATGTAATCACAATAATCATAACTTAAAACATGAAACTTTGTGGCATTCACACATAATCATAGAGAATCATTTCTTGTTAGTCACGACTCATTTCCAAGACTATCTTAGTGGACAAAGTCCCTTTCTGAATCGAGTAACCCTCATTTCAGTCCTGTTTCACTGAACCGGTATAACCTACCATTCCAGCCATGCCTATCTCATGAGATATAAAATCTTTACCCAATGCATTGGAGGGAGATATAGGTCCCACCCATCTTATAATGAATCCATTCTTATGTGTGCCACATAATCATAAACCATACATCATAGCATAACCCATGTAATAAAAATGGGATTCTTAAACATCATGACATAATAAAATAATTCATATAAGATAATGGAATTCATAAAAATATTTCCATCACAACATAATCAAATCCATGTAATAATAGGGATAAAAATAGAACCCTTTTATTATCTTAGATGGAAAATAATTTTGATAAAATACTTGAACTCCATTCTTGAGGAAAATATCCTTTCTACTTCAAAAACATTTTTCCTTTCATAACATGTCATACAACTTTAAAATAAAAGAAGTTGATTAAAATTAAACTTGAAAACTTGTAAAGTAAGTTTCTTGGAAATAATGTTTTAAAAATCCATTCATGCCGTATAAGTTAAAAAAAACATTCTTCGTACTTTTGTCGGAAAAGTCAAAAAGTACCTCGTACGAAAAACGACAAAAGATTCCTTTCATACATATTACTAAAAACTCACCGAAGGGTAAAAATGGATTTAAAAAATTTTAGGTGGATGGAAATAATATTACATATTGATGAAACATGGATGTGGATGATAAAATACACCCCAGTAAATACTTACGAATAAACAATCTCGGATAAAAATGAGATTGTGATATATCCCTTACCTTAGGTCCGATTTGCGTCATATGTGTTCGAACCTCCTGTATAATGATTTAAATAATGTCATTTACTTATTATAGAATCATATTCATTGTTATGATATCATATATGGTTCACTTATGACATTATATTACCCGTTCTTTTGTAAATTCCATGTTAAAGAAGCGTTTTGTGTAAAATCGTTTCATTTATCGTAGGTGTTTTGACTTGTTGTTCTTGACATTATTATTACATATATCATGATTTAATTACTTCCAGAATATAAAATATGATTTATATATCATATATATTCAGTATATATATATACATAATAGATAGATAAATGAAATGAAAAACACCGTTCATGGAGACGGTAGTCCGTACGTACGCATGAACGCTGTTTTCCTTTCCTTATTGTCTTGAATGGAAGTAAGTAGATGAAATATATATATATATATACATAAATCCAGTAGCTTTATAATGTCATATATTTCATTATTATTTCTTATATATACTTTATAATCATTCTTAAATGGTTAACATGGAAAATGAATCTCATCACGTCGTGGAGACGGTAGTCCGTACGTACGCACGAGCGATGATATCATTTCCATAAATATTGAATTGGAGTGGAGTGGATTATACAATATATCAGAATCAATATGATGTTGTAATAACTATGTATAGTTATTCTTTACACCATTATACCCATCCATGTAAGGTGGTGGTGGAAAATAGATTACACCACGGCGTGGAGACGGTATTCCGTACGTACGCACGCGCGGTGATTTCTTTTTCCGTAGGATGGATAGATGGTGAAATAGGGTTGTTTCATACTTATAATAACTTATAAGTATATGAGTGATACTGATGTTATTACTTCATAATGAAACAACCTAAGAAGAAGAAGTGGAATAAGAAATAAAGATGAAAGAATTGGTAACGGTAATTACCTCTTCTTTGAAGCGCCTCTTTGAGACCTCCTCTTAGGGCACTAAAATCGGTCTTTGAGGAATACCAGAACCTCTAGGATGTTTCTAGGGAAGTGTAGAAGAGATTTTTTCAGGGGTTGGCCGAGCTTGAGTGCTCAAATTGGTGTGAGGAGGAGGGGGAGGAGGTGTTCTTTTATAAGGGAGGAGAGGGGCACCTTAGGAATACCTCAAAATATTATTTTATATTAATGTCAAAATCGGTTTATAATGGTTCCAAAGGGTCTTATTTCGAAGATAAAGTGGGGATGGGTCGAAATCCTATCAACCAATAGGATTTAGACAAGTTTAGGGTATTATTTTAACCTTATCAATTAGATTTAACTCTAAGTTAAATAATTTAACTTTTACAATGTCTTTTTGTTTTCTTTCACTATATGGTTAATACACTTACTATAACATGCCAAACGAACCCCAAATTGTTTATTATTAATATATATAATCTTATCTAAGTCATTTGGCCAAACCTTAGATTTTTAGGAATAAAATAACAATTAATAATATAATATTTGTTTTAAAAATTATTTTATGTCAATTTTGACACTATTTGGTACATGATTTTTATGAAATTCATAACAGAATGATAAGTTCGAACCAAGTTACTTAAATCAACAATAACATGTCATATTAACCTATAAAATTAGTGTAAGTCATAAAAAGTCTCAAATTACATTCATTTGAGCATTTATAACATCAATTATGTTAATATTTCCTTAAAAGGGTAATTACTGCATCATCGTTGTGTCATATATAAATTAATATATTTAAAGTCTAAAAATTATAAATAAAATATCATTATGTAGGAAATATTTTTAACTTTCTAATGAATATTTATAGTCGAATGTATCTTATGTATAACCCCATATTAAAAATGTTTTAGTTATTAAACTTTGATTTTAACTATTTTAACTATTCATTAAATAAAATAATATTAAATGTCATAATCTAATCCAAGTGGACCTAAATGGTCATATTATATTCATAAGGTTGTTTTTGGTCGAATTACACTTATCCAATAGAATTAGGACATGTGTTAGGGTAATAGTAATATCATATTTACCCTTAGATACCCTATTTACTATTAACCGCGGTAAAAAAAAGTAAAAAGTTACTATTCACCAAAAAATTATTTTTATCTCATTGAACCACATTTTACTTACTGATATCAACCGTGTCTGTCAGATTTTCGAAATTCCATTCACAGAAGCGGTAAAATTAAGTTTTATTCAAAATTCAGTTTTTAACCTACCACTTAGTGGTTTCACTATTCATCAAAAATTGAAGTTTTTCAGAAAAATGCCAAAATTTCACCCTAAGATATAATTGATATTCCGAATTCAAAAATGATTTCTATTTTACAAAATTCCCAACATATAAGTTGCATTAATTAATTTTATAATTAATTTCCGCTGTCACCACAAATAGCGTGTTTTTAAGAGATAATAACTATCAAAAGGTTGACACTTGTTTATAACTGGTTTAAATGTGAAATTACATCCAATGACCAACATTGTATTAAATTGTAAAAATATATTCTAAATATACTTTAAAACCACTCAAATTAATAATTTATCACTATTAATTATTTCGATTGAAAAAGTTGTTTTTAATTAAAATTTAGTAATTTTCACTATTCATCAAAATATGAAAGTTATCCGAAAATCACCAAAATTTCACCTTAGGCTAAATTCGATACTCCGAATCCAAAAATGAAGTCCATTTTGAGAGATAAAATTTCTAAAATTTTAAAAGGTGGTTATAACGGCTAGTTATAATAATATTTTAATAGTATCTCGTTGTTTAGTGAAACTCGGTATTGCGTACTACACACGCTATCGAGGAAGGTCGCGATTGCGTGTAATAAAAGGCAAGTCAAGGATGTGTGCTGTGCAAGCTCCTTTTGGTGTAGCGTACAACACAAGACATTAATGAAATTAAAAATAATATTTTTCATAAAATCTCGGGGTGTTACATTCTACCCCCCTTAAAATGAATTTCGCCCTCGAAATTCGTTTGGGTTATAAATGGTTTACTATTCGAAAGTTTCTTTAATAGAAACCCACATCGTAAAAAGGAATACCAAAACCAATCTTTAAAAACAAAGGTATGAAACGTAATGGTTAACCCAAATAAACTAATCACTGGGTTTCCACATTGGTGAAAATATGGATATGGAAGAAAAATCTAACCATCATGTTCTGATGGAGAGTGGTAGAGAACATGGCTATGGAAAATCCAAAAATCACAAATCCATAAATTTGTGATGATCTAAGGTACCATATGATTAATCAGATATAATAGCACTAGGACAACATTTTTAGTTTTCAAGATCGTTTCCCTAAAGTTGAAGAATTAGAATAAATACTTACTTTATTTTGGTACAATATCACTGTTGTTCGCACCTTGAACAATTTCCACTTCATCTCTTAAATAAATGAAGTTGAATTTGTTATTCGTGAAGTGTTAGCAGATCATGTGATAGAATGACGGGTCATTTCATCTGTCTCAAACAAAAGGTTAGCAAAAGTTATTAAATATACATAAGTCATTCTATAGTGAGATTAATCATATATGGTTCCTAAAATGGACTTATACTTCATATATCATAAAACTGGTTTCTACTAAACAGGGACTTCCTGTAGGCCAGTGGTAGGCGATAAAGGCCAGTCACATTTCGGTTGTGGGTTCGATTTCCACAGCCTTGTCTGACGCGATGGGCTGTCGCCCATCCTGCAGGTTGACATTTTTCTAAAACTATATTACTATAACATCCAATAATATCGAAAAACTTTTATCCTTAAACAATACTAACTTATGTCCAACATAATCCATTCCAATCTTTAGGCATATCCATAATACTACAGTCCACAAAGTGAAAACGATTACCAGAGATTTAATACCATCATTGATCCCCATATATCATAAGATATGTTTTGTTGGTCCCATTCCAAACATTCAAAGTCCTTAATCATGTATTCTCTTGAATACCTTAGTGAAAACATGAATGCAGTTAAAAGTTAACACCTTCCACATACCAAAATCCTCAAAATTCTATATACTCAATCCATGATATCACTTAGTCCTTATATCAATCATGAGCTCATGAATACTGTCAAACATTTCATTTTCTCGTTTTCCCTTCATTATGCACATAATATCTCAATCACTTTGAATACCACATTAGACCAATACATAAATATTCCAATACTCCATGATACAACATTATTTTGGAATCCCATTACATAAACACTTAATCATTCCACCACATCGTTGTCATATTCAACATCACCAATAGTGATCGCATGTGACTTCCCTTTGTCCTTTTCCTTAAGTGGTTGCTCATGTTGATCATCACTAACCCTTGGATTAGGGAATTTATTAGCATAATGCCCCATTTCCTTGCACTTGAAGCATTGAAGTGTTGGTGGTGCATTCTCTGCAGTGTTTGCTTTATTCACATCATTAGAATTCCTTTTTCCATTACTTCGACACTCAGCTGCTCGATGACCTTCTTTTCCACACTTAAAACATTTTCTAGTCCCTTTAAGACAATCTCCACCATGATTATTTCCACACTTTGTGCATAAGGAAACATTCATCTTCTTTTCACCATTATTCTGAGATTTCTCCTTGAACTCCATCTTTCGTTTCTTGTCAAAACCATGAGATGGATATGTAACACCAACTTCCATTTCAACCTTGATAGCACAACGCACAATTTCTTCATAGCTACTGAAGTCTCTTATAGCTAATGCCCTTCGAAGACTTGGTTTTAAGACACTGAAAAATCGATCAACTTTACTTTCAGGTTGGATGATAATGCCAGATGCATACCTTGCAAGTCTTGTAAAATTCGCTTCGTATATACCAACAGATTCATCATCCTTTTGCTTTAGTTCAAGAAACTCCTTCTCCATCTTTGTTCGAATAATACGAGGGAATTACTTATTGAAAAATAAGTTCTTGAACTCGTCCCATTCCATGGACTCAATTTCATCTCTTGGCCTCGTATTCTTGATAAGATTCCACCATTGATCAGCTTCACCTTCCAAACGATATACTGCTAATATGACTTTATCATGTTCAGAACATTGAAGAACTGAAAATACCTTTTCAGTGGTACTGATCCATTGTTCAGCAACAAGTGGATCAGAAGTCCCATTGAAAGAAGGTGGACGTTGCCTCATGAAGGACTCAATAGAATATTGTTCCCTTCTCTGCTCATTTGGAAGTCCAGAATGATTCATAGCTTGTGTAAGTATAGCAATAAGATTTTGCACTCCATCTCCCATAACATTTGTTTGTTCAGGAGGACAATCATTGCATTGTCCATTGCATTGATCAACACGGTTCCTTCGGGTTCCAGCCATCGTCTAAAACCCAAAAAGAATAGTGTGAGAGGCAAAAATCATGCTAGGAAAAACAACATAATAAAGGGGGAGTACCTTCAATATCTAACATCTTAGGTTTAATTCTATGATCGTTAGCGTAATTCTAGTACTATAAACTATACGTATACTTAACCATAGGGACATCCCTAGACATACCTTAGAAATATCTCTAGGGATCTCACTAAAGTTCTCGCATCCTAGTTTCCAAAGGTTGACTAAACCTCCCTCTGATACCAACTGTAGAGACCCGAAGCTTGATGTACATGGACATTTCATTACATTTGCGGAATACTTAGTACATAACAAAAAAAACACACACACAAGGATCGTAATAGTTTAGTGTCTTTGGAAACTCGGAATATAATCTTCTAATCGTGGTGAAAGATCTTCAAAATCTCCCATAAAGATATTTTTTTTACCTAAAACCTTTCTTTATATCCTGGGGAAAAGAAAACATAAAAGGGTGAGCTAAAATGCTCAGTAAGGGTAAACAAAAGAAATATCAATCACATCATATACATAAGCACATAACTTTTGGAAATCTTAACCTGCAAAAGAGATCATAATTTCATAACATGGGGTAAATCATGGAAGTGAAATGTAATCACAATAATCATAACTTAAAACATGAAACTTTGTGGCATTCACACATAATCATAGAGAATCATTTCTTGTTAGTCACGACTCATTGCCAAGACTATCTTAGTGGACAAAGTCCCTTTCTGAATCGAGTAACCCTTGTTTCAGTCCTGTTTCACTGAACCGGTATAACCTACCATTCCAGCCATGTCTATCTCATGAGATATAAAATCTTTACCCAATGCATTGGAGGGAGATATAGGTCCCACCCATCTTATAATGAATCCATTCTTATGTGTGCCACATAATCATAAACCATACATCATAGCATAACCCATGTAATAAAAATGGGATTCTTAAACATCATGACATCATAAAACAATTCATATAAGATAATGGAATTCATAAAAATATTTCCATCACAACATAATAAAATCCATGTAATAATAGGGATAAAAACAGAACCCTTTTATTATCTTAGATGGAAAATAATTTTGATAAAATACTTGAACTCCATTCTTGAGGAAAATATCCTTTCTACTTCAAAAACATTTTTCCTTTCATAACATGTCATACAACTTTAAAATAAAATAAGTTGATTAAAAATAAACTTGAAAACTTGTAAAGGAAGTTTCTTGGAAATAATGTTTTAAAAATCCATTCATGCCGTATAAGTTAAAAAAACATTCTTCATACTTTTGTCGGAAAAGTCAAAAAGTACCTCGTACGAAAAACGACAAAAGATTCCTTTCATACATATTACTAAAAACTCACCGAAGGGTAAAAATGGATTTAAAAAATTGTAGGTGGATGGAAATAATATTACATATTGATGAAACATGGATGTGGATGATAAAATACACCCCAGTAAATACTTACGAATAAACAATCTCGGATAAAAATGAGATTGTGATATTTCCCTTACCTTAGGTCTGATTTGCTTCATATGTGTCCGAACCTCCTGTATAATGATTTAAATAATGTCATTTACTTATTACAGAATCATATTCATTGTTATGATATCATATATGGTTCACTTATGACATTATATTACCCGTTCTTTTGTAAATTCCATGTTAAAGAAGCGTTTTGGGTAAAATCGTTTCATTTATCGTAGGTGTTTTGACTTGTTGTTCTTGACATTATTATTACATATATCATGATTTACTTACTTCCAGAATATAAAATATGATTTATATATCATATATATTCAGTATATATATATATACATAATAGATAGATAAATGAAATGAAAAACACCGTTCATGGAGACGGTAGTCCGTACGTACGCATGAACGCTGTTTTCCTTTCCTTATTGTCTTGAATGGAAGTAAGTAGATGAAATATATATATATATACATAAATCCAGTAGCTTTATAATGTCATATATTTCATTATTATTTCTTATATATACTTTATAATCATTCTTAAATGGTTAACATGGAAAATGAATCTCATCGCGTCGTGGAGACGGTAGTCCGTACGTACGCACGAGCGATGATATCATTTCCATAAATATTGAATTGAATTGGAGTGGATTATACAATATATCAGAATTAATATGATGTTGTAATAACTATGTATAGTTATTCTTTACACCATTATACTCATCCATGTAAGGTGGTGGTGGAAAATAGATTACACCACGGCGTGGAGACGGTATTCCGTACGTACGCACGCGTGGTGATTTCTTTTTCCGTAGGATGGATAGATGGTGAAATAGGGTTGTTTCATACTTATAATTACTTATCAGTATATGAGTGATACTGATGTTATTACTTCATAATGAAACAACCTAAGAAGAAGAAGTGGAATAAGAAATAAAGATGAAAGAATTGGTAACGGTAATTACCTCTTCTTTGAAGCGCCTCTTTGAGACCTCCTCTTAGGGCACTAAAATCGGTCTTTGAGGAAGACCAGAACCTCTAGGATGTTTCTAGGGAAGTGTAGAAGAGATTTTGGCAGGGTTTGGCCGAGTTTGAGTGCTCAAATTGGTGTGAGGAGGAGGGGGAGGAGGTGTTCTTTTATAAGGGAGGAGAGGGGCACCTTAGGAATACCTCAAAATATTATTTTATATTAATGTCAAAATCGGTTTATAATGGTTCCAAAGGGTCTTATTTAGAAGATAAAGTGGGGATGGGTCGAAATCCCATCAACCAATAGGATTTAGACAAGTTTAGGGTATTATTTTAACCTTATCAATTATATTTAACTCTAAGTTAAATAATTTAACTTTTACAATGTCTTTTTGTTTTCTTTCACTATATGGTTAATACACTTACTATAACATGCCAAACGAACCCCAAATTGTTTATTATTAATATATATAATCTTATCTAAGTCATTTTTCCGAACCTTATATTTTTAGGAATAAAATAACAATTAATAATATAATATTTGTTTTAAACATTATTTTATGTCAATTTTGACACTATTTGGTACATGATTTTTATGAAATTCATAAAAGAATGATAAGTTCAAACCAAGTTACTTAAATCAAAAATAACATGTCATATTAACCTAGAAAATTAGTGTAAGTCATAAAAAGTCTCAAATTACATTCATTTGAGCATTTATAACATCAATTATGTTAATATTTCCTTAAAAGGGTAATTACTGCATCATCGTTGTGTCATATATAAATTAATTTATTTAAAGTCTAAAAATTATAAATAAAATATCATTATGTAGGAAATCTTTTTAGATTTCTAATGAATATTTATAGTCGAATTTATCGTATGTATAATCCCATATTAAAAATGTTTTAGTTATTAAACTTTGATTTTAACTATTTTAACTATTCATTAAATAAAATAATATTAAATGTCATAATCTAATCCAAGTGGACCTAAATGGTCATATTATATTCATAAGGTTGTTTTTGGTCGAATTACACTTATCCAATAGAATTAGGACATGTGTTAGGGTAATAGTAATATCATATTTACCCTTAGTTACCCTATTTACTATTAACCGCGGTAAAAAAAAGTAAAAAGTTACTATTCACCAAAAAATTATTTTTATCTCATTGAACCACATTTTACTTACTGATATCAACCGTGTCTGTCAGATTTTCGAAATTCCATTCACAGAAGTGGTAAAATTAAGTTTTATGCAAAATTCAGTTTTTAACCTACCACTTAGTGGTTTCACTATTCATCAAAAATTGAAGTTTTTCAGAAAAATGCCAAAATTTCACCCTAAGCTATAATTGATATTCCGAATTCAAAAATGATTTCTATTTTACAAAATTCCCAACATATAAGTTGCATTAATTAATTTTATAATTAATTTCCGCTGTCACCATAAATAGCGTGTTTTTAAGAGATAATAACTATCAAAAGGTTGACACTTGTTTATAATTGGTTTAAATGTGAAATTACATCCAATGACCAACATTGTATTAAATTGTAAAAATATATTCTAAATATACTTTAAAACCACTCAAATTAATAATTTATCACTAATAATTATTTCGATTGAAAAAGTTGTTTTTAATTAAAATTTAGTAATTTTCACTATTCATCAAAATATGAAAGTTATCCGAAAATCACCAAAATTTCACCTTAGGCTAAATTCGATACTCCGAATCCAAAAATGAAGTCCATTTTGAGAGATAAAATTTCTAAAATTTTAAAAGGTGGTTATAACGGCTAGTTATAATAATATTTTAATAGTATGTCGTTGTTTAGTGAAACTCGGTATTGCGTACTACACACGCTATCGAGGAAGGTCGTGATTGCGTGTAATGAAAGGAAAGTCAAGGATGTGTGTTGTGCAAGCTCCTTTTGGTGTAGCGTACAACACAAGACATTAATGAAATTAAAAATAATATTTTTCATAAAATCTCGGGGTGTTACCCAAGGATCGACAGGAGAGGGTCCTTTGTGGATAGTCAGTTACTCTAGTGCACGTTCATTGGTAGCACGAGAACCTCTAGGAGAGCACTTGGGAGCAGGAGGCTCAGATGCATGCTCGGTACCTCCTTTAGTTTCCCTAGTTTGTGTTGTAGCTTTACGGGGACGTAAAGCCCTGAGGTGGGAGTAATGTAAAGACCCATAAATTTCAAGGAATTTTTTTTTCTTAAATTATTTGTAATTTTATGAGTACGTAGTTTTTGACGGCACCAGATTCTGAGGCCCGGTGTGCCAGAAATAATTTTCTGAAGTTTTTTTAATCTTAAATTAACGCGCGTAAGAAGTTTTCCTGAAAAAAGTGGAATAACTCTTAAATGGTTACTCGGATCAGAAATATGAGGACACTGTTGTGCTCAGGATGGCGGTTTTACCCTAGGCATGACTTAAGTTTAGTCGGCGCATGCCACCTGTGGGAAAACCCAAAAATGGCATAACCATAAATAAAATAATTAAATAAAGTTATTTTACTTTTCAAATGCTTATAACTCACAAACGAAAACTTGGATTAAAAATATGAGGCCACCACTGAACTCGTGAGGGTATTCTTCCTTTAAGAAGATACTAACTTTGGCCAGCGCGAGCCACCTGAGAAAGTTAGTTTTTGGCCATAAATAAAATAATTAAGTGAAAATTATTTTATTGTAAAATTCATAACTTCGAAATGGTAACTCGAATTGAAAATCTGAGAGTACCGTTGAGTTCTTTGGGGTGTGTTTCTCCTAGGTAGAGTCTAACCTTGACCACATTGGGTTGAGGGTGACTGATAATAATTTTCCGAACTTTTTTTCGGGTACGTTCAGTAAACGTACAAGTGGCGTTTTATAAATTTTGAACCGGTGCTCGAAATCGAATTCTAAGAGCAATGTTGAACTCGCAGTGCCGATATTCGCTTAAGAAGACTTTCACCTCAACAGCGGATGATCGGGTATGAAATTTAGTTTTTGGAGTTTTACGTGGGTTAATAAAATAAAATAAGTGAATAATTTATTTTATTTTGTTAAACCCATGCAGTGCGGATAAAGTGGTTAGAAGGTCCACTTGGGAGTTGGTGGTGGAACCGCCACACCCTAACCTCCCATTTAATGGGGAGGGAAAGGAAACCTATCAAACCCCCCATCAATTAATTTTATATGTCGACAGAAAATTAATTGCACTCAATTAATTTTATGGGTCGACGTAAAATTAATTATTGTCAGTTAATTTTATGCATCGACGTAAAATTAATTGCTCTCAATTAATTTTATGAGTTGACATAAAATTAACTTTTGTCAGTTAATTTTATGTGTCGACATGAAATTAATTGATGTCAATTAATTTTATGTGTCAACTTAAAATTAATTTGTGTCATATGTTTTGACATAGGCTATGTGGGGGAAACTTCTTGGCATCCTCCACTCTTAAGTTGTGCCAACGCACCTCTTAAATTGCGCCAACACAATTTAATTGACCCAACCCCCTTTTTAAATTAAGTAACTGAATCATTGGAATTTAGGAAGGTTCCAAATAAATGAACCATCATAAATTCCATGATGGTTAAATACCTCTCCACCTCTCATATATATAGGGAGCTTGGGAGATGGTTTTGGGACGGCTTCACCAAGCGACGAAGTGCTGGTAAAGTATTGCAATTCCCAACACTTGGGGAAGTCATATCCTCCCCAACGAAGAACGTGAAGAACGCCAATGATGATCTTCCACGCGATTCTTCTTTGACCTTCCTTCCCCAGAAACCTATCCTCCGCGACATCGTCAACGAACCGACGCAGATCAGAATTGGGGACGTGTGGCGGATGCGACGAACGACGGTCTTCATCATCTTCCTTCCGCGAATCTTCCAATGAGCGACGAGCAAGAGGTGGGGGTTTTATTTTTTATTTAAAGTATGAACCTTTCCCATGTTCTTCCTTTATCTCAAAATGAAGAACGGTGGTTTTTGTGCTTCATACTTGCGAGAACCTATTGCTACCACCCTAAACGTGGAGGGTCTAGGCCAAACCAACATGGCCCGACCCCTTCTTTGTTCTTTTTGTAATGACTCCACGATGGCATGGAAATGAGGCGACGATAACGAAGGCGGCGAACAAAGGCCGTGCTACCCACAGCGCCCTGCCGGCGCTCCCGCGGCGCCCTGCCGGCGCACCCGCGGCGCCCTGCCGGCGCACCCGCGGCGCCCTGCCGGTGCACCCGCGGCACCCTGTTGGCGCACCCACAACACCCTGACGCCCCCCCCCCCCAGCGCCCTGCCAGTGCACCTGACGCCCTGCCGGCGCACCCGGCATGCTGCACTTCCAGCCGGGCGCCCCGCGCCCTTTTCGGCGTCCTGCCCAGCGCCCCTGCCGGCGGCCTGCCCGACGCACCCCGGCGCCCCCACGGTGCCCTGCCCGGCGCACCCCGGCGCCCCCGCGGTGTCCTGTCGCGCTACCCAGTGCGCCCCCGTGCGCTGCCCGGGGTTCGACACCCTGCCTGGCGCACTCGCGCCCTGCCTGGTGCACCCGCGGCCAGCCGGAGCCCATCCTGCCCGCCCGCGCCCTGCGCAGCCTGCCCGCTGGCCTCCCAGTCACCGGCCTGCTAAATCGGCCCGCGACGCCCCCGCGGTGTCATTGGTCGAACCATCCCAGTCTCCCGGGCTGAGTTACCAAGCTGCCTACGTGGTGACTATTGGGCCGAACCGCCCTCACGGTCCGCTGGGTCGGGCTCAGCGGACCGGGTCAAAACTTAGCGGGCTGACTCTCCCAATGGGCCGGGTCAGACCCAGAAAGTCTAATCGGGTCGACCCAGACCAGGTTGGAATAGTTTGGGTTAGGCTGAGCTGGTCTGACCGGGTCGGACCGGACCCGGGCTCATTACTAGCCCATTACCTTCTTGGGCCATATCTTTGGCACCGGACGTCCGTTTGATAAACTGTCAGCGGCGCTGGTACTCTAGGAGCATTGTTATCCCTTTGAGTATACCCCATGGGAGTTCAGGGTATAGTTGAGATACAGTCGGGTTGGTTCGTATACGAAACTAACCGGGCCCCCAGAACAAAGAGGATAATAACTTACAAACCGGGCATCCGATCGATGCGCCGTCTGTTGCTTTAAGACCCATGTGACGATTCGGTCCTTTGTGATACTTCTTCGTGGGACTTTGTGATACTTGGAGTATCGACCAGTGGCTCGTGGAGCGGATCCTCCTGGAGGCGAGCATACGGAGTATGGTGACCTTGTAGCTGGCTGAGACCTGATGACTACTTGTCTGATTTGATTCGGAGTGACTTGCATAGCCTAGTGGGGAGCACTACTTTATGAGGTGGCAGACCCATGGCAGAGGAGCACTACTTTGTGAGGTGTAAGACCCATGGTACTCAATAGGAGGAGTACCTCTGTAGGCTATGATGGGGAGCACTACTGTGTGAGGTGGCAGACCCATGGCGGAGGAGGACAACTTTGTGAGGTGGAAGACCCACGGTACTCGACAGGAGGAGTACCTCCGCAGTCTAAGGTTAGTGAGTGACACCTCGGAGTCGTGATAGGACTACTGCACTCGATATAGGAGGAGTTCTCCAGCAGCCGTGTTTTTCTTCATCGTGAATAAAAATCCTGGTTTGAGCTGAGTCAATGACCTTTATGTTTTCCTCGTTATTGAGATGGTTTACTTGATAACTTAGGTATATGTATGGGAATATACCTAAGTAAAGGTTATCTGTTGAGATATTTCTTTGTGGTTTATCCTTGTTGGATTTAGTGAGACCTTGAGGGTCTCGGTGTCCCTACTGGGTATCGTTATACTCACCCCTGCACGGGCTATGCCCGCACCTTGTTGTGTTGGATGCAGACGACGGACATCACTTATCATGGTTGAGGCTTGTAGAACTGGACGGTACCCGGAGGTGTACTTCACGACGAGACGGTACCCGGAGGTGGACTTCATGACGAGACGGTCCCCGGAGGTGGACTTCATGACGAGACGGTACCCGGAGATGACAGACGGACGTGGAGAGCTGAGGTGGCCATCTGTACCTACCCTTCAGGTAGGAACTCCGAAGGATGATCCAAGAGCAGCTTGACACCTACCTGCTATTTTGTCTTTTCCTTGTACTTTACTGTTGGGCTTGTATTTCCAGACCCCTTTGTACTTTCAGCACACTTATCTTATTTCTTTACTTAGTGTTTGCTTCGGCTTGTACTCTGGTTGTGTGTTTGTTTGCGTTTCATAAAGGCAATGTCTTCCCTTTTTATCAGGATTTACACCTTTGGTGCTAGTTTCCAGCCCCTGGCCTATGGAAGGTGGGCTTGGGGTAGTCATGACACGGGTCCTGGGGATGGTTTGTGACAATGGCACCTAAATAATCGCATCCAGCAACCACACTCTTTTCAACATGTTAACCCCAGCGCATGATTATGCACTATCTTCCAACCTGCCGATATGGGACTTCGGTATCTTGGAGGAGGTACTTGTGCCATGATTTGAGGTTGACACACCGCAGTCATGGGTGACCCGTGAGGATGCCCTACCCCAGTATAACATCACCTACAATGGACATCCTATTAGAGAAACCAGACATATGGACGTTTACGTCCTGAATCCTAGGACCAGGACCATTTCGGGGAGTGACCCTGTTGCGGAGAATTCTCTAGCCCTTTACGTAGGCACCTTCCGTCAAAGTGTTACTGAAGAGACTAAAGGATAGCTTTAGGATTGGGAACTATGGTCTGGAGGAAATTTCATGATTGAATGGGCCTGGGCGTATTGGGTTCCCTAGACATGCGACCAATTTGGGGCTGAACTGCGGCACATTGGTTTGTTCGAGGTAGTGTGGACATCGTAGTTTCACTTCTATCACCAGCCTGAGCTCGGGCCAGATCTGTTTACTCGATGGTCCCCTAATACCAATACCTTTCATCTTCATCTTGGGTAAATTGACATCATCCTTTAGGACATTAATTGCATCGGGGGTATCCCTTTGGATGGGCACCAGTACGATGAATTCCTCCCACCAAAGAACATTGGGGGAAACAGATCACGAACCCCTATACTGACATGGAACCTATTGAAGATGGCTAAGTAGAGGCTGGGGGGTCAATGATTTTTTAAAGGAAATTGCTTATAAGAAATGGTTTATCTTATTCCTACAAAAAGATCTGAAAGTCAAGATGTCGGGGTGAGGGAGACGGTGTCCGACCGCGGCATAGAGGAGCAAAAGCGGATCGTACTGGAGGATCATGGAGACGGGGGATTATCAGTCATGGTGTTTCATCATAAATGAGAGTTGGGACCCAAATTTTTGGTATGCAAGATTTCTTGCCACGTTTCTGAGTGGGTGGCTCTTACTGGTGAGGGACGCAAAGATGGGAGTTCGTCGAGTGACCCGGGTGGTGGCTGGCATCATAGCCTCCAATCAAAGATTCAATCTGGGAGTCCCCATGTTGGCCCATCTGTACACCATTTTGGGATGCATTTTGAAAGGAGGGTCACCGAGGATGATCTGTGGCCCCTTCCAAATCTTTTATGGCTAGGTCACAGCCCATTGTGGTGGGTATACCTTCCCGAATGCCATCCGTCCTCCAGGTAATGGCCTGCAACCTTCCTTGTTGAACATCATTGGGGTCATGTCATTGACACTCAATGATAAGGGAGTAAGGATCAGAATCAGAAATTATTCCAACATCACTTTCATCCCATTCCCCACCCTGACAGGCCATATGATAGATAATAGACAAGGATCACTGGAGCAAAGGGAATACTTCCAGAGCATTAGAGGTGGGGTGCTTATGGACAAGATTGATGGGAAGATATTTTTTGAGCCCTACATCCCGTCTAGGTTCTCCACGCAGTTTGGATTCCTTCATAGGATACCGAAGAAGGTGCATAGAGATGTTTGGGAGGAAAGGCACCCCTGCATTCTTCACCAAATGTGGCTGATGTTCACAACCCAAGGCTCTAGCGACATTATCACCTTTCCTCCCACCAGAGTTGATACTGGTCTCTCAACCAAATATGCTAAGCGCTGGGCCATAGCATACCCTGAGGGGATTTTGCGGAAGTCAGTTCGGCAACTCAAGGTAGCTAGTGTAGAACCTGGGCGGCGAGAGATTAGGCAGGGTGTTGTTTGTGGGGGAAAGATTAGAATCATTTTGGGAAACTGGGCACGCATAGGTTGGGACTTCAGTAGCGAGGATGTCGTGTGGTGCAGCCGGGCCCTCATCGCCTAGGGGGAGAGGGGCTCATGTAACGGCCAGGGAACTCCCAGGGAAGCAGATAAGGTATCTGCTTCAACCTTCCAATGACGCAATCTTCCCAGCTCTGTGGTCAGCCTAGATGACCCTGTGATAGTCGATGGGTACTGAAGCCCTTTGGAAAAAGATAGTACAAGATGGAATCCAGCTGCCGGAGGTCGGACTCATTTGGGTTTTGACAGGGTGAAATTTCATCGTCGGCATGCATATCTAACGTCCATGGACATGTATGCATGCCAACGGGGTTGGCATGAGGATCCATCTTTCTTGGTGAAAGTAATTCTAGGCTGGTATCATGATCCATAAAAGATGTCTTTAGAGGATGACGACAGTGACAATGAGCCGGAGGGTGCTGAGATGGAAGATAAGGAAGAAGGAGAAGGTGAAGGAGGGGATGAACAAGAAGAGGAGCATGAAGGTGGAGGGTCTCAGGGGGCATCCCACCAAGGGAGTCTCCAGGAGAGTGGAAAGATTGTCGGCTCTGATGTGGATATAACTGAGCTTCTTGAGGTATGTCTCAACCCTTATCTATCCTTTCCCCTCATCATCTTTTGTATCCCTCAATTAGATATACTTATCTTGTTCAGGATCATATGGGAGCCGACCAAGGGTCTCCATTCGAAGGAGAGGAGGTGTCGGTAAAACAAGGTGGGGATCCGATGCCCATTATTGAGCTGATGAGTGCTGAGGGATCCCCCATAATGGCATCTCTTGTAGTGGCTATAACACTGGAGGCTGATGATTTGGGATCCTATAAGTTCATTACTTCAAAACCGGTATTCATCGTCAGAGAGCTCAGTTGATCAGGGTGTTCATTGTTTGTGTAGTAATCATAGCCTTGGAGGCTCGGTAGGCTGCCGAACCCGAGTCATCCACAATTGATTCAACTACAAACGTGTCATCCCACACTTCTCAAAACAAGACAACCCTAATGCTCAGTGAGAAAAGGTCTGTGGATATCAGTGGTACCAATTTTGGGGTGGGGATGGAAGTTGATGAAGAAACTACCGGGACAGAGGCTAGATAAGAAGGTCACCCCTGCATTGAAGAGCCTAACCCCTTGGGAGGAACACTCGAATAGGACCCTGCTACTAGCATGTTGGTTTTTTTCCCCGACTATCGGCCCGCATACCCTGAGGAGATTGATGATTCAGACTCAGAGGCAGCCGAGGAGGGCCAGATGACACGACACAAAGGGTGGAAGTGCATCAAGTGCTTTCTCAGTCAGCCTCAGACAGAATGGCTAAAGCAGGTGGGGTCACCCCACACTTGGCTGCGCTTTCTCTCTGCTGGAGGGGTGGTTGCTCAATGCCTTTATTTGATAGTCCGCGACTACATGGATGAGAAGCTGCGTGAGAGCAGTCGATGCTCCAATGTTGCCCAGTGTATGGAGGGGCCAGGGAGTACCCAAGCGTTCATAATGGCAGAATAAGAAGCTCGACGCCTTGAAGAACAGTTGAAGGAAAAGGAGATATTCATTGAAAACTATTCTGAACTTGTGGAGCAGTTGAGGGACCAGCTGGAAGACGCCCAAGAGCAACTAGTGGAAGTGGGTCACCAAATATCCACACTTCAAACTGAACAGGCACAATCATAGGCTAGGGTCAGTCTACTGCGCTCTATAGCCACTAATGAAGAGAGAGTCCTCAGGGGGCAGGAAGAAATCCTGGAGGCCACCAGCCAAAAGGTAGCGGCGCTGGAACAATCCACCCAAGAAGCTGACCCTTAAGGGCCTTGTTTTTTCCGAACTCATAAACTCATTTCTCCTTACTACTTCTTATTCTGAACGGAATGTATGGATAAATTTATTTACTTGTTCATTTTTTTTAACACATTCAACCACAATCTTGAAATAAATAGCAATCCATTCCTAAGATCATGCGGGTCGTACCCAATGTGAGAAATAAAGGATGTTCATATTATTACTTTTTCTGATCGTGGGAGCATCAATCAAGCTCTGGGCTTTTGAGATTTGAACAGCCAATTTGGATTACCGAGAAGAGAAGATGGAGGTCTGAATAAGGAAGTGGGCCTCAAAACAATCGACATATCATCTTCCCAGTGTGCTCTAGTGCACGAGCAGGGTAATGCCAGGGGAATTAGAATTAATATAAACATAGTAGAATGGAAAATTTAAATCACGATACCCCATATTCGGAACAATTTAGGGGTGGCATGACAATAAAGGATAATTGTTGACCATGTTCGAAACACAGTATCCATATTTTATTAGCCTGAAATGGGGATGAAAAATGAGGTCCAACCACTGACCATGTTAAAAACACGGGGCCTGACTCAGAATTTCATCCATTAGTCTTCCAGAACATTGGCCTAGGATAGTAGGAAATCCATAGGCCTAGTATCCATACTGTTATAGGGTTCCTTTAGATGTGAAAAACGACGGGGTCTGAATAAGGGCCTGAAAAGCGTGGAATGCGGAGTGATGGTTTGTTCGAAAAGAATACAACACTCTTGAAATTACGCCACCATGGTGGAAGCACATTAGATGGGTGCATCGGTCTGATCATGTATCATTCCTTCTTTTAGATAGGACCTCTCTGGTGAGGGAGTTGTTGCTTCCTAATGTCATCGTGGGGCATCCCAAAGTTGTTCAGGGCAAAGCTGTAGTTACATGGTTCCCCACAAGGGGTCAGGACAGGGGGCCAGAAATGAGGGGGAACAGGATTGATGATCCATGGGGTTGGACCTGATGTGAAATGCCTGGGTGTCTCTATGTATCCCATAAGGATGGGAATCAAGCCATACATAGTTCTGAGAGGTGTCGTGCAGTTTAACCTCTTGCAGAAATGATGCAGAGTGGTCTTAGTTTATGGTCATAGAGCTCGGACCATGGATCGGTAAGGAGTACAGGAGACACATGGTAAAGTGATTATGAAACCTGACATGAATGAGGGCCCAAAGTCCAGATTACCATGTGTTCCCTGGGATGGTTTTAAGTAGAGGTACCAAAAACAAGAGTTAAGTTGGGCCCATGGGGGAAGTGTTCGGGCATTCCAACGTATCTCATGAGAATTAGAATCAAGCCGTATGTAGTTATAAGAGGTGGCACGGTAAGGTACCAGTGCTAGGAATAAAAGGGTCATGCAGGTGTGGACCTTGCACTAAAATAAGCAGTATTTGATGTGTCTTGTTTGTCCTTTAAGGTGAATGGGTTTTTTTTGTGAAGCGACGGGCCTAGGATAGCAAGTCCCGACATCTCCACAAGAATCAATCCGTATACAGGCATTAAAAAATGGTATGTCATGTGACTAATACCAAATATGGTTTCCCCTTGAGTGAGGAAATCATGATGAAATGCCATTTTTTATCGTGTGGCCAGGACAATAATGTCACAGTTTAGGGTCATGTGATGGGACCAGGTGTGCATTTTAACATCATGCAGCACAGACATAGTAGAAACAAGTCTAAAGGGGGAATGTTCATGGTGCAATAAAACATACCCGATGTGAATGAGGACATAATTCCATATCACACTATATGTGATTTCAGGAAATAAACCTCGGGCCAAGGGGCCAAAATAGATGTAAGAGGGTAAGGGGCAGGAGAAACTAGCTCCCAATTGAGCTGGACCCAAAAATAAGATGTCTGGGTGTTCCTACATATCCCACGAGGATGGGAATCATGACACATGTAGTTCTAATAGAGATCTTAGTTTATGGTCTTAGATCTCGGACCATGGAGAAGGGAAGTCGGCATGGAGCCTAGAATGACTCCTTTACCGCAGCTTTGCCCTCCTAAACTGCAAATCTGCACTGAGGGATAGTGTTAGGAGTGTCAAAATTCCACTTGGACATGATGGGGTGGACATTGATGTGAATCATGTAACCAACATTCAAGACTTAAAGGGGCTAGAGTGATGATGGAGGATGACTGTAGACAATGTTAGAAACACATCACCCATATCGTGTTAGCCTGTAATGAGGACAAACAAATGAGACTTGGTCGCTGACCATATTCACAACGCAGGACTTGTATCTATTTTTTGTCTGAAACCCTCAAGGATGTTGGCCCGTGATGGTAGGAGATCCCTTTGGCCTATAATACATGCCATTTAAGGGTCCCCTCAGGTGTGTAAGATTATGGAATCCCAAATTAAGGGGAACACGAAGCCTGAAAAATGGGCGAAAGCATGTCCATGCAAAATCCAAAAGTCCAAATGTTGAACCAGAGTACTCTTAGATGGACTGGTGAATCACTGAAGAGGGTTGAGGATGGTGCTCAACTTGAGAGTGACCCATTTAAAGGGATGAGTATAGAATAAGAAGATAGAGAAATCTCAAGAGGGAGAGGTACGTGGCGTGGTCATTACAACCCGATGTGAATGAGGACATAGTCCCATACCACTCCATATACTCCCCTCCCTGGGAAAGGGTAGGCCAAGGGGGCAAGGTGAAAGGGATATTTCTAGGAGATGGGTCTGGACCCAAAGTCTAGACGTTTGGGAGGTCCTATGTATCCCATGAGGATGGGAATCAAGCTACACATAGTTCTTGAAAGGTGTAATGTTCAGTTTATCATCATACAGTAAGGATGAAAATGGGTAAGATACCCCACATACAGGAGGTGTACGGCATGGAGAATAACCTGATGTGAATGAGGACATAATCCCATACCACACCATAAAATTCCGAGTATGAACTTGGGTCGGGGCCTGAGAAGTCCAAGGGGCCGAAAAATACCGGGGGCCTGAGGCTGGCCCTCGGTTGGAAAGGCCCGACAAGTTTTCAGTTTAACATCTTGTAGTGAGGATGAGTATGGATAAGGTATCTCATCCAGGTATGTGTATGGCACGGTGAGTAACCCAATGTGAATGATGACATAATCCCATACCACACCGTGCAATCCCATAAGAGAGAACCTGGGCTGGGGGCCTGAAACTAGGCACGAGAAGCATGACCGGGCTTGTGCTCACGGTATGGATGATAAATGAAGGGAAGTATTCCTTAAGGGGATATGTGTGGTATGATGAAATACCTTGACATGAATGAGGACATAAGTCCACTCCACGCCACACAACCCTAAATGAGAACTTGGGCTCGAGGCCAGAAAGGGCCAACAGGCTGGAAAAGGCCCAGGGGCCTAAGGCTAAGCATCTCGACCAATGGTAGCCATATGACCTCTTGTGTGATTACCACCTCATCACAGCTCCTAATCCCACGTGATCAGTGCTCGGTGTGGGAAACAAGGAGTCGGATTTGGATCTCCCTACCATACAGGGGTCTAGTAAGTGGCATTGCCCGAGGGGAGTTCGTCGCTTGGATATACAATGGGTAAGAACGAACCACTTCACTCAACATTTGGGACATCTTGGGGTGGCCCTGACGATAAAGGATAGTTGTTGACCATGTTTGAAACACAGCATATTTATAGTGACCTGGAATGGGAACAACTAATGAGCATCGACCACTGACCATATTCGCAACGCGGGACTTGTATCAATTTGTTGCTCAGCATCCTCGAGGGCGATGGCCCGAAGTGGTAGGAGATCCCTTAGGCCTTGCATCCCTGCCATTCGGGGTCCCTTCTAGATGGGAAGGATAATGGAGTCCCAATCAAAGAAGTGGGTGAATCATGGTTGTACCCATAAATTTTAAAGTCAAGCAGGGAGGTGAAAGAGGTGGACACCTATGGGGAGTGGGACGTATGGAGTAATTGAGATGATCTCGACATGTATTATGGAAAAAATCAGTACCACACCATATTTCTTGACCCAAGGGGAGATTTTGGTATTTGGGCTGGGCCAAAAGACAAAATTTCTAGGCATTCCTACATATCTCATAAGGATGGGAATCAAGTCATATGTAGTTCTTGAAGGCCATGCAGTTTAACGTCATGCGGTGAGGACGTGGGAGGATAAAAGAACAGGGAGTAGGCACATGGTGTGACCATTATAATCCTAGCATGAGTGGGGATAAGGAAGCCTACACCATATCATGCAAGGATCCTCTGAGAGAACTATACTGAGGGGGTAGTCAAAGAGAAGAGTTTGGGGCTGGGCTCAAGATGAAATGCTTGAGCATTCCTATGTATCCCATGCAGATGGGAATCAATCCACACGTAGTTATAAGGGCGCAGTTTAACATCTTTTAGGATGATGCACAGTTTAAATTCATGTAGGACTAAACAGTTTAAGGTCATGTTGGATCAGCTGGCTCAGGCAAAGTATTGGTTGAGAAACTTGGCATTGGTGGGAGGAGTTGTACGCTCACCATCCATGGTCACCAGGGGGTATGATCTATTTGGGTAAACCCAGTAAATTATGTAAGGTCCTTCCCATTTGGGCTCCAACTTGGGTGGTTTCTAGCCAGGGATCATTGGTGTCCAGAGGGCCAATACCAAGTCACCTTGCAGGAAAGAGTAGAGGCGAACCTTCTTGTTGAAGGCTCTAGATATCTTATTCTGATGTATTTCTAGATTGTGTAGGGCACGAAGCCTATTCTCTTCAATTGCTTCTAATTCAGCCAGACAAATATCAGCTACCTTATCTAGCGCTTGCTGGACATAGACTGCTGTGTGTAACGAAGGAAGCTGGATCTCGATGGGCAGGACAGCCTCAGCTCCATACACTAGGGAATACGGGGTCACCTGGGTATAATTACGAGTCGTCGTCTGATAAGCCAAGAGGGCATTGGGGAGCTTGTCCGGCCAACTCTTCTTATTCTGACCAACCATTTTCTACAAAATGTTAGAGAGGGTTTTGTTGAATGCCTTGATCTACCCATTTGCTTGTGCGTGATAGAAGGAGGTATGGTTCGATTGGATGTTGTACTTGGCGTACCATTTATTCAGCTTGGTTGCTCGGTAGTTGGTGTTGTTATCAGTAAGGACGACATGAGGGACTCCAAACTGGTAGATGATATTGGAGCTCACAAAGTCAATGATAGAATGGGCCTTGACCTCCTTGAGCGGAACTACTTCTTCCCTCTTAGAAAAGAAATCTATGGCGGTTAGGATGAACCTTCACTGGCAAGCTCTCACTAGTGGATATGGTCCCACAACGTCGAGTCCCCATACCACAAATGGCCAAGAGTACTTGGTAGAGTCGAGAGGTTTTGGAGGCCGATGCATGAAGTTAGCATGAATTTGGCATGCATGACATCTCTTGGTGAACTTAATGTAATCATGGATCATGGAGGTCCAGAAGTACCCCAGTCTCCGGATCTGATGGGACCACTTCAGTCCAGTCTGGTGAGCCCCACAGGAACCGACATGAACATCTTGCATGACCTGAGAAATCTCAACTCATTGGATTCAACGAAGGATAACACCATCGAACCCATGCTTTTAGAGGATCTGCTCAAGACTGGGATGACTCTGGAGGGTAAACTGCAGCACGCGGTGTCGGATTCTCTCACGCTCGGCCTGATCAGCCATAAGGTAACCATTTTGGAGATACTCGACAAAGGGGGATCTCCAGTCGGGGGTCTCCTCAACCACTGCATCTCAGGAGCCTGGGGGTCCCGACGTGGAGGCTCTGGTGGTAAGATGTATTACTCGTAGGTCATTGTCATCATCTGTGGTTATGGGAGTAATGACTCTCCAATATGCCACGTGTATAATCAGATCATCCTGATTGGGTTCTGCAAGTGATGCTGCCAGGCCAGCCAGGGCATCGGCTCGACTGTTTTGAGATCGAGGGACATGAGTAACTTCCGGCCGAGATGGAAACTGGTCCACTAACTTGAGGGTACGCTCTAACAATGGTATGAGCTCTGGATTTCTGACGACATAGCCACTGTTTATTTTCTTGATGACTAGTTTAGAATCCCCTTTCACATGAAAATAGGACACATCGATCTCGAGGGCTAGATCGAGGCCAGTAATGAGGGCCTGATACTCTACTTCATTGTTGGTGCAGCCTTCCAACAGTAGGAATGAGTACAGCAGAATGTCTTGCACTGGGGTAATAAAGACAATACACAGGCCTACTCTGTTGAGTCTAGAATCATTGAGCCTCCTGTCGGTGGGGATCAGGGAGGCACCATCAAAGTGCATCTGCCAACATGGGATGGCTTGATCTACCTAGAGGATTGCCTCATCGGGAAAATCCAGGCCTAGGGACTAGTCCGCAGGGGTTGGATGGGCAGCAAGGAAGTCTACCAATGCCTGTCCCTTGATAGATTTTTGAGGGACAAACCTGATGTCGAACTGCTAGAGGATGACCACCCACCATTCTAGATGGCTGGTGAACATGGGGCAGTTCAGAATGTACGTCAGTGGGTCTACCCGAGACACCAGTTGTACATCATGGTACTGTAGGTAATGTCACAACTTTTATACTATGAATACCAGTGCGAGGAAGCTCTTTTCGATGAGGGAGTATCTGGTCTCTGTATCGATGAGCATACAACTGAGATAGTAGAGGTTGTTTTTTGTCCCCTAATTGTTCTTCTGGGCGAGAAAAGCGCCAAGAGGTCATTCTAGGGAAGTCACGTATAGGATCAGTGATTTTTCGGAGATGGTTGGAATAATGACTGGTGGCTGGAGCAGATACTTCTTGATTTCCTTGAATATGGTCTGGCACTCTTCATCCCATTCGTAGGCGGATCCTTTCTTCATGAGCCGGGAAAAGGGCTTACACTTGTTGTCTAGATTCGTAATGAATCGGCGCATGTAGGCTAAGTGCCCTTGGAAACCTCGAAGCTCCCGAATATTTCTTGAGGGAGGCATCTGACTAATGGCCATGATCTTCTCTAGGTTGATCTTGATGCCCTGGTACTTGACAATAAAGCCAAGAAACTTCCCAAAGGTGACCCCGAAGGCACACTTCAATAGGTTCATCTTCAGGTGGCGGGAATGGAGGAAGCTGAACACTTTCTCAAGGTCCTTGAGATGGTCTTGACACTGGCGAGATTTGACCACCAGATCTTCCACAAAGTATTCCACTAATTTCCCAAGGATTAGCTTGAATATGCGGTACATGGACCACTGTTAGGTGGCACCTACATTCTTCAGGCTGAAGGGTATAACCTGGTAACATAAAGTACCTTGGGGCACCCTAAAAGCTTGGACTCTTCATCCTTAGGGGCCATCTAGATATTATTATATCCAGAGTACCCGTCCATGAAGGAGAGGGCCTGAAACCTAGTTGTAGCATCAATCAGCAATTCCATCATGGGAAGGGGAAAATCGTCCTTCGGACAATGACGGTTGAGATCTCGAAAGTTGATGCAGACTCTGATCTATCCATTATTCTTCCAGACTGACACAATGGTGGATAGCCATTTGGGGTACTAGACCTCCTTCACAAAGTTGGCTCTGACGATCTTGTCAACTTCAGCCTCGACCATAACACCGTGAGAAGGGTGCATCTTTCTAGGGGGCTGCTTGAACTCGTAATGATTTTATGGGTGACCAAGGCGGTGGACGGCTACCTGCTGATCTAGTCCTGGCATCTGGTTGTAGCTCCAGGCGAATACATCACGATTCTTCTTCAAAAAATCTATGTACCGCTACTGCTCCTCAAGGGGCATGGCGGCACTGATCAATGTGGGTCTCAGATCTTCCTTGCTACCAAGGTTCACCTATACCAGTTCATCAACCATGGTAGAAATTCCTTCTTCAAAGGTGGGGAGAGTGTCCTCCAAATCCTCTTCTTCACTTATGAAGTAGGTATCCCCATCAGGGGAAGCTTCCTCTGGGTCGGCAGATCCCGACGGGAGGTTGGTACCAGCCTGGGTAGCAGCGGACATCATATCAAGAGATTCACGCATTGCTGAAACCATAGCAATGAAGGCAGTCGATCTGATCCCATCTGGTCTTCGGCCCAAGGGGCCATGCTTGATGATATCAAATAAATAGTGGCGCGTCGGCTTGAGCCAGTTAATCCCAGCCTGGTGAAATAGAAACGTATGACGTATTGTCGTTGCCATGGGGTAGACATCCTGATACCGTATGGGGGTAAGAGGTTCTGAGATCATATGAGCCTAATTTGTGTAGGAGTAAGAGGTTATTTCCCATCATCGCATGGAATTGGTAATATTCTTCCCTCTTTTACTGAAGACAACAAAACATTCCCCCATGTTGGGGGTTGTGGCCTCCAATCGATGGATCAGGAAGACATAGGCGTCATCCAAACCAGCTCAGGGGTCCCTTGAAACTGTGATGGGTTCACACTCACTGGCCTAAATCTACTTATCCTTGCTCTTGTAATAGTCATCATCCAGGTAGCGGGCTTCACAAGAGTAAAAAAGAGATGAATCACCTTGTATCATGCCTACTCAACCATTAAAAGAGTACTTGAGGCACTGGTGATATGATGAGGGGACCGCCGCATGCAGGTGGAGCTATGGTCTACCCATCAATTCATTGTACGCGGTGTCCTGGGAGATAACCATAAACTCCGTACTGGAAACTAGGTCGTCGAACTGGGTCCTCAAGCAGATATTACCGGCTGGGGTATGCTCTGTCCTGTCGTATACCTAGATCCTTAAGTCGGAGGGAGTCAGGTCATCTTCAGATAACCCCAGCTTCCGCAGTGTCCACATCAGGATAAGGTTAATCCCAGAGCTGGTGTCAACAAGACAACGGTGAACCTCCACGCTGTTAAATTGCCAGGTGATGTACAGTGGAAGGATGTGCCCATATATGGGAGAGCCTTCATCTTCTCTAGATAACGAAATGATGGCCTGACATTCAGCATTATCAACCTCTTCAACATGAAAGGATTCTATAGTTACTACCTCCATCTCAAACTAGAGGGGGCTTCTTAAAACCTTTGAGAGGTCCTCACGCATATCTGATTATAGGAGAAGGGCCTCGAGGATGGAAAGCCTTGCTGGGATGTCGTCAAGGTGCTTGAATACATCATATTTCTGCACCAGGCATGAAATTCTGCTTGCAGAAGGCCGCTCTGTGATTAGAGGCATGGCGGGCCCTGCCGGCTGGGATGACGGCTGACTGGTGTTGGGTATATCCCGCTGCTCGCTAGTCAAATCCCAAAGATTAGTTTTCGGATGAGGACCAGATGACTGAGATCATCCTGTAGCAGGGTGAGGATGGTTTTGGCATGGTAGAGGTAGCTCTGCCTGATCCAGTAGCACAAACGGTGGTGGAGGCGGGCCTGATAACATCAGATGAAAAGTCCGCGCGTGTTGAGCTCTGTACTAGGCATGTTGTCTAGTCTCAGTGGCATGCATGTCCTAGGTGGAGGTTCTAATTGATGTGCCCTGACAACCCATATGGTCACGGCTCTGCCAATGTTGGCATCGGCTGGGGACGTTGGGGAGGTTCGCCTAGGACTCCCCATTGCCGGAAGTCATATAGGGGTTTACCAACTCCACGGTATTAATTGAAGCGTACCCTTGACTATCACTTGATAATTCATCCACTACCGGGTGGATTCTGGGGGGAATCCCCATCTCAGGGGGCATGAAGTCGTCGAGAGTGCGAGATGACAATGGCATTGGCGGGGATTATTTCTTTTCCTTGCATCTTCGATGCTTGTTCTTATGGGAAGAGGTCGGAAGAGATGATGAGGCAGAAGTGGTGGTTGTGGCTTATGGAGGCTCTGGATGATTCATGCATGCATGAATGATACCTTGGGAATTATAAACCATTCTACGAGCCATCCAGTCATCATACTTCTGGGACTTGTGTTTAGAAACCTGCTTTCGCTCACCTTTGTTGTCGCTACTACTGTCTGGCCTTACAAAGACACTCTCCACTTGTGCCGAGGCTGAGCCCATCCTGACTATGTTGTTATCGACCTGGTCTTGAATCCAGTCTTTGAACACATAGCACTGCTTGAGGTTTTTCCCCAGGATCTGATGATAGGGGTAGTAGTTGGGTCGATCATTGAGGTTCACCTCTTCTAGCATTATGCACTCAAGCAAACGCACAATCCCTTGTTCTAAGGAACTTCTGAAATAGCCAGTAACCTAATTCTCGTTGAATGAGTAGATCCAGTTTCTTCTGTCCGGAAAGGGGTCCCTTGGAGCTTGGCTCTAACGAGGAGCTGTAGGGGCCTGTCAAGGAGGTAGAGCCTAGTTTTCCCACCTAGGCGGTGGAGGCACATTCCGCGAGGGCACCTGCTGATTCTGAGGTGGACGCTGTGGAGCTGGAGGTTATGCATGAAGTGGAGGGCCTATGTGAGGCTGTGGGGCTGGTGCCACTGGTAACAATTCTAGTTGCCTGGGGGCTTCTATTTGGGCCACTGCGGTGGGCTCGGCTCTGGAAACCCTCCTTGCTATAATTACAGGGGGCAACGGACGTGCATGTTCGGCCTGTTGCAAGGCTTCCTCCAGGCACTGGGCCTTATCGGAGAAGTCTCAGAATCCTAGAGGGTACTTCTAGGTGATCAAAGAAAGAACCAGTTCCATCTTGACATTCCCTACACACATCATCAGTAATTTATCTTGAGTTGGTGGCATGTCAAGGGATTATATGAGCCCCATCCATCGGGAAATAAAGTCTATGACTCACTCATCAGACCTTTTTTTACACTTGAAGATGTCTACAGTGATCATTTTCCGGGTGGTAGAGCTGAACTAGTAGAGGAATTGACTGTGAAGGTCCTCCAAGCTGGTTACGGATCTAACAGGGAGCTGGTTATACCAGACTAATGTTGACCCCTCCAATGTCTGAATAAAACTGCGTATCTTGGCAGCCTCCTACTGTACTGGAGTCCCTAACATGGGCCCACACCTTGAGTTGAAGTGGTCCAGGTGCGGTGGAGGGTCCCCGATCCCGTTAAAGGGGGTGAAGGTGGGATTCCCAAAACCCGGAGGCGTTGGCATATCATCCACTCACGCAAGATATGAATTACCATCTGGTGGGATTGCCACCTGTCATGTTTCTAATGCCTCAAGGCGGGCTATGAGTGCCACCATAGGATCATCTGGTTGGGGATCCCTATCTTGACAGGGATCCCTAACTATAAGCACATTGTTAGGTTCTTCAACACGGTAAACCGGCTCAACGGCTCGTGGAGTGGATGGTGGAGTGACTTGCGGGGCAGCTGGGAGGACCCAGGCTAGATTCCTTGGATTGTAGCGCCATTCAGGAGGGTTTGGTGATACATATTGTGCCCTATTTTTGTAAGGTATGTCCTCAACCCTCTCTGCTAGAGCAGCATGATCAGGGTTCCCTTGGGGAAAATTGTCGAGGGGAATTTGTTCTTGCCCCTGCTGTACTAGCCTAGGATTGTCGTAGTCAGGTCGTCGCTCTGCAGTGCATTCAGCCAGGAGTTTGTTGACCAACTTCTTCTGCTCAGAAATTTTTTGGCGCAATGTGTACTTCTCTGGGTCTTCCTTCGTCTTTTGCACTGAAGCAAACGGGTCGGAGTGCTTGGCAGTTCTGATGTGCTCTTTGCCCTTACTGTAATTCCGGTTGAGTACCAGTGCCTCAGTGGGCACAGGGAGACCTAGTAGGTTCCTCTACTGATGAGTAATCCTTTCTGATGGATCCAATAGTGGTGGTATTCCCTCGGTGGGTAAGTCTCCATCGAGAAGCTCGAGCTCGTCCTTCTCGTCCACTATGTCGGCTATGTTGACCGTGACCCTTCCTAGGGGCATGTGCTCAATATTTCCAAGAGAGTCGGGCTACCACTGGATAGGACTGAAGAGGAGGGAAGAATACTACCCCCATACATGGATTTTCATGTGGTGGGTATCCTCCTTGATAATTTTGTGGAGTACCTTGAAACTCTGAACACATTGTTGTCGGAGGGCCTTACGGCGGTCGAGTGACTCGGGGTGCTAGGCCATAGGGAGCGTAGCCAGATCAACTAGATTGCATTGTTCGCTAATTTATTCAAGGTGTACTTGGCTCCTGGGATAAACCACACGTAGATGACAAAGAAGAAATGGAGTCGCCCAGAGGTTTTGGCGGAAACATTCAACTTCCTCCAGGGTGAGGGATTCTGGTATGTAGAAATTCAGTGTTGCCACAGTCCAGAACCTCTCGGGGAAGTGGTATATTGCGAGGATGTTCCAGAAGCTCCTCACCTCAGATTTAGGGTCTAGTCCCTGATATCCCCACTCATCAACTAGGGGTGGCTGAGAAACTGGCAGCGGTACTGGGGCAGACCGTTGGGACAGCAGGCTGGCCAGTGGAGAGTATGGAGAGCGGGTTAACTGGCCACTGAATCTCAGGCTATCCTCCGAAGAGTGTAGTGACCTGACTACTAGGTCACGATAATATGGGCTGACGGCTTCCATTCTTGGATCAGGGGATAGGGAAACTAGTGATAGGTTGCGGGGTTGCTCGCTTGCCATCGGTCCCAAGAATACTTCTTTGTGATCTCTTATAGAGGTAGAGAGTACTTCCGGTGATGATGGTGGTGATTGCACGACTGTAACCTGTATGGTCACCAGATTTTCATCCTCCTTGATATAACAATGGAGGGAGGTAGGAATCCAATGGACCTCACATTCTTGGATCACCAGGCTAATGCGCCTCATCGCTACCTCGACCCTTGACTCGGATGAGCGAGAGGAGGGTTCCTGCGCTGAGTCGTATTCCACCTCGGAATATGAGAAGCGGTCTGGTATGATATCTGTTTGGACCTTCTCAGAATTCTTCTTATGGTGGAGACGACCCACCTTCCTACCCCTCGGTGGCTCCTCGAGATAGGGTAGATTTCTGACAGAGGGTCATTCGGCCGCACTGGTGCTTGGGCGGAGAGGGCTTTCACCCGAGAAAGCCAGGGTTTGAGGAGCACCAGGAAATATTTCAAAGGGGACATGGGGAGGACCTCCATGGGTAGCACTAGAGTAGTAAAGACCTCCACTAGAACTGAAATAATTATGGGGAGGACCTCCATTCTTGTTTTCCCTGGCGACCTTAGTATGAGGAGGGACCTTGTACCGGTCTAGCTGAACACAGGTAGGAACTCCATGCTGGGTGCGGGTAGAGCGAGGATGGCCCTCACCCCCTAGTTTCCGAGGTGAGGAGGAACTTCACCAGCTGCTGAGAGGAAATGAGGAGGATCCCCACATTGAAGAGAGACTGGATGGGAAATTTCCCTACACCGACAGTCGGGGGCAGGAGAAATGACTCCATACCCAGTGTAATGGGCATGAGAGAGGCTTATGTGCTGAGTATCACCGTCGTGGGGAAGGCCTTAATTTATATTGGGGGTGACACGATGTGGACCTCCATGCTGAGCCTTGAATTGGGGAAGGCTCGTGCTCTTTGTGGTAATGGTACGGGGAGGACCTCCGTACTAGGTGACATCGCTGTGGGTTAGCTCACGACAACCACTACTCGTGCCGGCGACCAAGAGAGTCGACCCAGCCTACCTATGGGGCAGTTGGGGCCTCGATCCTAGCCGCTCATATAAGTTTCCCTACTCCTTGTATGTAGGGAACTGAGGATATGTGTCGGTGGTGGCCCGGGCCATAGTAGCTGCTGACGTTGATGCCCCTTAGTGAGCATCCTCCTCAGCTTAAACCTGACGCTAGCGTCAGGTCGGACGAACCGGGGCCGGTGGTGCAGCTACGTAGCTTACCTGGTCTTCTTCCAGCAAGGCCGAGCGGCGGCACTAATGTGGCTGGGTGGGATTCCTCACTGGGATACCCTATAATGGGACTTTGACCGGGCTAGGCCGAATGTCACCTACCTCATCTGCGTAAGGCAGGGAGTCGTCAAAGCGCTCTGGGGAAAGGCTCCCAAAATGGTTGTATGTCGAGGTGGGGAGCAATGTCTCCCTAGGTGTCCCTTGGGGGTGGAGTTGACAGCGAGGCATAGATCCCTCCAGATCTAGGCAGGCCATATCCCGAGTCAGGATTATTCTCTCCTCCTCATAACGTCACACAAGGTTGTTGATCACCCTTCTTTGGATGACCTCGGACGAGGATAGGGGGCATGGGTGCCCCATGGTTGTAGATGTAGAGGACTTTGTGGAAGAGGTGAAGCCACATGGAATGGACGTGTTGATGCTGCCCCTGCCCCTGTGTCAATGGGAAGGCAGTGATCGCGTCGCTAAAGCAGCAACTTGATTCCTGAGAAGCAGGGAGATTAACTCATCAGTGCTGAAAGAAAAAGGAATCGATGACCAATTCCCCAGCACCATCCCGTCTTCTATGGCTGGTAAAAGGGATCCATACTAACAATGTTGCAGAACGGGGTGTCCAATGTTCTACTGCCCCAACTTTTGGTGAGTTTCACGCCAGGCCCGCTATTTTCATAGTGGGACCCGGCATAGGATAACTGGATCTGGTGACACGTTAATCCATTGATACCTTGATCACTACTAATCTCCATATTGATGAGAATAAATTTGCGTCAGGTTCACCATTTCTATTTCCAAAGAGTTTACCAGGGCGCATGTGTCCATCTCTTTTGGGGGGTAGTGGAACGATCTGTTTCCTTACATTCCCGCTTTCCAAAGGCGGGCAGCATCCACTCCTTATTTATGTACGTCTTCTCCTTAATCAAAATGGGATGATGGGATGTCGGTTCTTCCTTCCATGTATTCCTTCTTAGAACTCGTTACCTATTCTGGGTCTCCCTTATAGATTTAATACATTGTTCATGAAACTCTTCCTAGCGCCATATCTTCATGGACACCAGTTAATTACAGTTATTCTGTTAGGACATTCCAAGGGGTCTGATCAGGGTAGCAAACTTCAGTTAGGAGAGTAGCCACATTGGGAATCACTGGCATGTCTGGGATCTGGGATACTAGAGTTTCTATCTTCTGTCCCTTATTATAGGGCTTCTCGAGAGCACAGAAGCCCGAGGCATCCCACATCGAACGCCAGGAATCATATGTCATGGGCATGTATCTAAGGTTTTCCTCGGCTTCCTGATTAGCTACTAAATGAGGCTAATATTCATTGTCAATATACATAATATTCATGTTTTTTATTATTCATAAACACCATTTTAGTGCATTTTACACTTTGAACATCATTTCACATTATGATTGTAATACCTTCTTAAAATGCACTATTATGTGGTACATTTTTTAACATCATTTGAAGTACCCAATGATTCATCTAATTTTAAGGAATATAATTACAAATATTTTAATTTGATATTATTTTGAACTGGATATTCACTTCAAAGATCAATTAAAGATTCATAAAGGATGATGGAGATATTTGGCAATGAAAGGAAGCAATTCTGGAGAAGGCGGATTGGACACCAGTCCACTGATGAGAATGTGGGGCCCAACATAAAAACCCATTGAATCCCAAATTTAGTAGGATGATATAAGACATGTATAGTAACAAATCACTCTTCAAGATCCGATGCTAATTCTGCCTCCATGTTGTCCATTTAAGTGTATAGGTGATTAGTATTAAAAGATCTAGGTATTCAAACCAGTAAATGATGATGTTGTTTTATCTTCTTAAATAAAATCAACTCAAATATAAGAAATTAAAATAATTGTAAAGGGAATACGTCCAATCCACCCCGAGCGATAACCTAGGATCAACTCATTATTTCAAATTGAATTCACTTAAATTTGTTAGTTATCCTTTAAACCCATATAAAATCAACCCAAGTTGGCCACTTCATAGCCAAAAACATTCCATAGAATGTACGTGTCTATAGGTTTCTTCTTAGGTCTCTGAGGATTCGATAACCCAAGCTAAACTACAAGGACCATCCTACCTTCTTCTCTTGGGTAAATTTGAGCAAGAATCAAATTTTGGCGCCATTTTTGGGGACCTAAGTAAGTTATCTTAGATACTATCATCCTTTTTTTCATCCCTCTTCTCTGTTCTCACCCCCTCAATCCTATGGAAATCAATTTTGAACAAGTCCAAACATGGAAAACTTATACCTACATTGATCACCCAACCCCATGTGTGATGTACAATGACCATCCTAATTTCTACTTGTGGGATAATCAACAACCTAATGAACCACAATGTTTTTACTCCTATTGTCCACAAAACATTCCAACATATAATGAGTTTCAATCCCCACAAATCCAATTTGAATTCCCTCCTGTGCAATTCCAACAACTTAATTATCCACCTGGAATAGACCATTTGGATCAACCCCTTATCCATCCTAATCCACATCCATTACTTGAAAAAACATGTCAACAAATGGAGATAATGAATTTTGAGGTTTCATCATTGATGTTAGAACTACAAATCATTAAAACTTGTGAGGAACCCATCCCTACACAAACTGTCCCTTCCATAACCTTATGTGAAGTGTCTAGTTTCTCACAAACCTCTTATGAATTTACTAAAGAGAAAACCTTTGGATTTGGGGAAGATGAGGAGGATCATGGAATTGTTGATGGGTGTTTAAATCAAGAGGAAACTGATTTTTTGTATTCACAAGAGGGAAATTTGACATCATGGATTGAGTCTCATGAATATAACTCCATTGATGATTTTTCAAAAACACAAATCACTGACCCGTTAAGAGAAATCACAAACTTTGAGTACATAACCATTCCTGAAACTGATCTTTCCAATTTGGTGGTTGAATCTTCTATTCAAATGGAACCAATTCTGTTGAGCAATTTTGAAAATGAAACTGAGTTCAATTCAAAGTCCCAACCTATGTTTGAAAGTTTTATCCTACCTGAACTTGAACAAAAGGACTTTCCATCCACCCTTAAGTTTCCATTCATTTGGGATATCCAAAAACTTCCAGTTGTCACCATTTCTTATCTTGAAACCAATAAAGAGTTAATGATTATTAATGTATTAGAAAATACTAGAGAAGAAATTGAATCCATCATTTCTGATATTCCTTGGATTTACCTGCTCATTTTAGAATAGAGGTTTGTGCATGAAAAAAATTATAAACATAAAATCAATTTAAACCTAGTAGAAGAGGTGAAAAATGTGGTCCTTAAAATGTTGAAGGTTGGTATTGGATAAGTTGGGGGGTTCAAGTCAAGCTAATGACGTTAAACAAAGCTCTGCATGGGAGGCAACCCATGGTTTTCAAGTTTCAAATCATTATGTTGTTTTAATCAAATTTATATTTTAAATAGGATTAATTAATCATTTTTATATTTAAAAATAAAAAAATAGACTGGTGACCTGTTCTTCTATTATGAGTATGGATAGGTATGAAAGGGGAGCACCATATTCATCTGTGTCGCGTGGTGTGATCCTGGAGTAATGCCTTACCCATAAATTTAAAAAGAAGACAATGTATCATCAGTTTGTTTTATTTTAATGTGTTTGTAGGTTAAAATATAAATAAATAAATAAATAAAATATAACAATAATAATAATAAAAAGGGACACTTCATGGGTCGTGGGTCAAACCCCGTCACAACCGGCGAAGCTGCGGGGATTCGAACCCGAGACCGAAGGGAGACAGGGGCATGCGCTTACCACTGACCTATGACTTTTTGTGCTTCCTTATTCTATAATTTTTATATATATACTTATATTTTACTTTCTTTATTATATATATATATATATTGTTTTGTTTTGTTTTGTTTGTTTTGTTTTTCCTTTTTCAACTAGGGAACTCTATAAGTGACATGGATATCAAAGGATTAAAAGGGAGCAACAAGAATTTCAACTTCAACCACCAGGTGACTTCATTCCATGATCCCCATTTTCAATTTCCTTTTTGAACTTTCATTCTCTAACTCTACCCCCTTATAAATTTTTTTTTCTTTAAACACTGGGGATAGTGTTGTTTTAAGTTGGGTGGGGAGATAAAATAAAAAAATGCTTTTGTGTCAAAAAAATGAATGATTTGAAAAAAAAAATGTGTAAATGGAAGGAAATCTTCCTTTAACTTTGAACATGGTAATACATATTGCACACTTTGAAACTGAATATCAAATAATTTAGCATGCCCTGATTCTGATTTTAATCCTTGTATAATTTCATGAGCATAGATTTTGGAAAGTGTGGCTGTCCAATGTGATATTTCATCATTTATATTTTCATCCAAAAAAAATCACAATGCACGTCCTTTGGATAGTGGGGTATTAGTTTGAATTCATGGGGTCCCCCAAATAAATAGCATAGGTTTGGTGATCTTTTTAGTTTTAATATGAGTATTCAATAAAAAAATAAAAAATAATAAAACAAACAATAAATTTGCACATAGATCAATGAAATGACCTAATGAGTGGCTTTCGGCACTTAGGGATCATGACTCCATAGTTTTCTGGCCTAGAGTTAGTAATTTTATCTCTATTTTTGGTAATTCAAATTAGTTTTCGATTGAGTTAACTAGAGATGGTGCCCGAGTATGTGGACTTCACTTGGTTCCCTAAGGCCTTTGAGCCTGGGAGTCATCGGCAAAGTCTCTCTACAGGGGTTGACTCTTTTGAGTGCAATTTCAATTACCAAGGAAAAATTGAAAAAACAAAAACAAAAACAAAAAAAATATAATACAATAATTTTTTTTGAATACTCATCTTAATATTAAAATGTGATTCCACCTAGCGCTTTCGTCATTTTCCCCTTGAATAAAGATGAACCTCCCATGTCTATTGTGATTCACAACACATCCTCATACTTAATTGATATTGGATAAAATATGGAAATGAATTTGAACAAAGGAATGGGCTTGGGATTGGGATCTGCTTATGAAACTATCTTGTATTAAAATATTTTGATGGGTTTCATGATTGTTTGGTATAAGGGTTTCTGGTGATCATTGTGTATTAAAATGTTTTTGGAAAAGGGAATTCGAATTTCATATTGTTGAGATATATTTTGCTCGGGACTAGAAAAACTCAAGTTGCGGGTGTGATTAGCCACTAAATGAGGATAGTATTCATTGTTAATATAAATAATATTCATTTTCTTTATTATTCATAAACACCATTTTAGTGCATTTTACACTTTGAACATCATTTCACATTATGATTGTAATACCTTATTAAAATGAACTATTATGTGGTACATTTTTTAGCATCATTTGAAGTACCCAATGATTCATCTAATTTTAAGGAATCTAATTATAAATATTTTAATTTGATATTATTTTGAACTGGATATTCACTTCAAGTATCAATGAAATATTCATAAAGGATGATGGAGATATTTGGCAATGAAAGGAAGCAATTCTAGAGAAGGCAAATTGGACACCAGCCCACTGATGAGAATGTGGGGCCCAACATAAAAGCCCAATGAATCCCAAATTTCGTGGTATGATATATGACATGTATAGGAACAAATAACTATTCAGGATCCATTGCTAATTAGGCCTCCATGGTGTCTATTTAGGCGGCCCTAGTTAGAGATAAAATTATGGGACAGATTCTGTGGCCTAGAAACACATCCCACTAATATGATTATATCTCAGAATAAAAAACTCCAAATGGGACCAAATCTTACAGAAGGTTAGAAGACATCCAGAACTCTATTTTATTCTTATATGGACCACTCTTATTCGGCCATCTTAATGGTCTTCCAAGCGCGTCTGTTTGGTAAAGGAAAGCTGGATGCCACCTCGGTTCAAGGGTGGAAAAATCAACTCTCCCTTACTTTCCACCCACCTATGGCCTACCAAAATTAATTGAGGAGACTTGGACTGTTGGAGGCTCGACCCAAAGGCTCAAAAATTCCTATTTAAGGAAGTGGTGTTGGATTATTGAATAATCTTTGGTGTTTTGTTCAATTGTAATGTTATGTTGCGATTTTATTGTCTCAAGTTTGTCTTTCACGAGTAAGTTATTCAAATCACTTTAGTTTATTAATAAAAGCTCTTCTTTTCCTCTTATTTTATTGTTCTCCTTATCACTTTGATATTGTTGGTTCATGTTGTGAACTTGTTCATACCAAACCTTGTGAGATTATCACACAATGGTGGAGTGATTGTTATTTTATTGTGTTTTTTTTTACTTCTCCATTTCCTCCCTCATGAGTCTACTTTCCGCTTCCATTGAAACCATAGAATCAATGGAGGGATAAACCACTTATGGGTTGATCCAAGGGAGTATTAAGGGGATGGATTGGATGTTATTTATCACCCCATTAATATCTTATCACTTTCTTTAATTGATATTTTTATTTGATGATTTTAAACTCCATCGTCCTTATTGAATTTAAGGCCACACACTTCAAGTGCTAATATGAACCTTTACCTTGAAGTGCTCAAAACTTTGATCCTTCAAGTGTATAGGTGATTATTATTAAAGGGTGTAGGTATTAAACCAGTAATTGATGACGTTGTTTTATCTTCTTAAATAAAATCAACTCAAATATAAGAAATTAAAATAATTGAAAAGGGAATATGTCCAATCCACCCCGAGCGATAACCTAGGATCAACTCATTATTTTAAATTGAATTCACTTAAATCTGTTAGTTATCCTTTAAACCCATATAAAATCAACCCAAGTTGGCCACTTCATAGCCAAAAACAGTCTATAGAATGTACGTGTCTATAGGTTTCTTCTTAGGTCTCTAAGGATTCGATAACCTAAGCTAAACTACAAGGACCATTCTACCTTCTTCTCTTGGGTAAATTTGAGTGAGAATCACTTCCCATGTTTAACACAGGGTATGCTGCAAGTTTAACATCTAGAGAAGATGGATCGGACTGATCAGAACACTAATTAGAGTGGATCAGATGAGTGCGACCCCCAGAGGGAACACTGATGTTGGGGCCAATCCATAGTTGAACTCCTAGTTAATGTTGAGGGGAATGGGGTATGAGGTGGCATGATCCCACCAGGATGTAGCGGCCTAGGTAAGAATCAAAATGGATGATGGAGTGGTTGAATAAAGTGGACGGCGAATGGGATGGAACCGCCATGAGGATGACGATGGTTTTGGGTTTGATCCTTCAAGAGGCTTCCTACGTATCCCTGTGGTCGGGAATCAAAGTCCACGTAGTTCATCTGGTGATGGCTTACCGCTAATTAGGGATTTTAATGGATTCCCTCTGGTTGGGGTGGAAATGGCTTACCGTTGGATAATAATCTCAACGTCTTACCATTGAATAGGTTCACAACGGATTACAGCTGAATAGGATCACAATGGTTTACTGCTGAATGGAGTGACAAAAGCATTCTGTTGAATAGGGAATCAAAAGTGGAATACAATTTAACGTCATTAAGGATAGGGGTGGACCTATGTGAAATGGATGAGACTATTAGTTATTGGGCTTGAACCTCAGGGAGGATTCCTACGTACCCTGACTTGGCAAAGATCAAAGTTCACGTAGTTCATGTATGGGGTAGGAGTCGGCAAACTGATGTGAATAAGGACCTGGGGTCCAGGTGGATGGTGGGATTGAACCTCATGGAGTCTTCCTACATACCTTACCTTGGAAAAGATCATAGACCATGTAGTTTAGGGGGGAATTTGGGGATTACGCTCTGAGGCGGCCCAAGGTGTTGGTGAACCAGCGTGAATGGGGTCAGAGCGAACAATGGATGGTGGTGGGCTTGAACCTCAGGGAGGCTCCCTACATTCCTTACCTCGGAAAGGATCAAAGACCTCATAGTTCAGATAGTGTGGAGCTTATACTCTAGGCTTCCCAAGGTGGATGTCATGGTTGGTGCTTGCTCCACATGAGTCATGCTCTGTGTGAGAAACAAGGGCAGCATAGACCTGACGATCACGTCGCGAAAGGTGCATCTGTGGGAAGTGGAGTGGGGCTTACATGTAGTTATCAGACCAAAGAGGAAATAGGGGCTTACACATGGTCTATAGCCTAGGTAGATAGATATTGGGACTTACTCTAGGACGGAGGCTCGATGGCAACAAATCCCAGTGAGAGAGGGTTTTGGCACCGAAGAAAGGAGGGGTATGGTGTCCATCCCCCCTATTACTTGGGACCGAAGAAGAAAGGAGGAGTAGGGATGCTGCCTCCTATGAGAAAGTTAGGGGCTTACACCAGGGTGGTTACCCTTTACCCATGGACAGACGCTGCTCCAATAAAGATGATATCATTCCATGTGTGAAATGATCTCACTCCCATGGAGACCAATGGGAGTGCAGGATGTCCAAGGTGGGGGCACCCTACATGCGAGGCACGGGGAAAGGACACTGTTTAACATCATGTGCTGAGGATGACGGTGCTTGGCAGTTTAATGTCCTGTAACACGGATGAGGTGGGTTTTCTCTGCACCCCTAGGACTTATATAACCAGTACCCTCTGCACCTTAGTGAAGAGAGGGGAAAGGCAACGCCATGGATAGGGGGTGTTATAGTGTAAACCATTGAGGGGTCCACATTAGAGTGGCTATGCGAAGAAGCAATAGTCGTTAGCGTGCCTATACGAAGAAGCATGAGGCAAAGCAATGCAATGGGAAGTATCATCCAAGGGACTTTGAAGTTACTTCATGAAAACCTAGGAGGTTGCTCGAGAAAAGAGTATATGGAGAAGGTGCTTTGGGCATGGGAGGCACCCAAAAATGATGCCCAGAAGAGGGACATCACAGGCACACGAGGTGGGAGGCTTGTGCGCAAAAGGGACTGTTGCGTGAAAAAGGGGTCGGGTCGGTGTGCAATTGAGCGGCGTGTGCAAAAAGGGTCGGGCCGGTGTACAATTGAGCTGCGAGTGCGAAAAAGGGCTGGTCCAGCTCGCAATGGAGTTGTAGGCACACAAACAGCAAAACCAGCACACAATTAACGCACGCGTGCAAAAAAGTTTGGGCTAACGCGCAGAAGGAATTGTGCGTACGAAACAGTGGGGGCGGCGTGCAAAAGGAATTCCGCGCCGAAGAACTTATCGCATGAAATTGGAATGAATTGCGCGTCGGGTAAGGGGCTCGATGGTATTCGGACAAGGATCACGCCCAAGTGGTCGCGCGCAAAGCCGGATCCCCGGGTGACCTGGTGCAAAAAATTCAGTACCTGAGAGCCATCTTTTTGCGGGCACGAGAGAGGAATTTTGGGTAGGGGAGATGGTTCAGATTCTTCGACCTGGAAGTCGAAGGGGGTGTCCTTCTATTTAAAGGTGCTTGGGTTCACGGATCCATGCGAAAAACAAACCGGTGCGAAATTTTCCACACATCAGTGTCGGCAGCATGAAATTTCGACCGCGCGGGGTGGCCGCGTGTAATGTTTCATGCCCATGCCAAAAACTCTTGCAGAACCCAGATTTTTTCACGCATAACATTTTTTTTCACGAGCCACTATATTTTTTTGTACAGCCCCTCCAGGACCCACAGAATGGATCATTGGTCCAAAATATGTCTTTGATTTGTCGCGACCAAACTTTCTTCATCCCTTGAGCATTTTTTGGCGTCTACAACACCCTATGTCTTTAAGCATAATGTATGGTTTGGGAACCATATGTTTGGAATGAAATTTATGGATCATGTACCATATACTGTTGGAAAAGTATGGATCCAAAACTCAACATTTGGAAGAAACCGTACATTTAATGGAATAAATGTATGGTTCATCAACCTTACTTTTTTGAAAAACTGTATGTTGTTAACTGTACTTTTTAAATTTATTACTATGGGAAGGAACTGTATGGTTGACTGGTCAACGATGGAGTTTTAAAATAAATATAGTATCTTTGTTTTCTATAATGGTCTTGTCAGAAGTAAATATATCTTTAAATTGATTTTTAAATTAATTTTTTAACTGATTCAAAGTCTTATATTCAATAGATTAAATCATTCCCATTTCTACAGGAAGTTACGCCTCTATTGAATGATTTAATATTTAAATGATCATGATTTATTAGGCGATATTCCTATATCTATTATGAACAAAATCAATCCAATATTTATTATTAAATGGAAATAACATTTTCATTTTTTATATGGTGTGATATATTTTTTGATAAATAGTTTCTATAAAATACAAAGTATTGAATGTATCTATTGTAATGAAGAAGCTAAATTTTAGAGATACATGTTTTAATCATGTGCGAACTAAAATTTGTGTTATTCTTACTATTTATATTTGTCTGTTTTTTTAAGAATATTATTTTCAACCTGGATCTCCTCAAACCTATTCATTCTTGAAGAATTTTATATTTAAAGAAGATGATCTATTTTCTGTCAGTTGTTGTTTCCACTGGGAATAGGACACTGTTTATTCAATCAAATTAAACTTTATAGATTTATTGGAGTTTTGACTAGTCATATATAGTTATGGTGGTGGAGTGTCAGCTTTTCAGATTAAGTTATAGATAAATTAGTTCTTGTAAAAGAACTAGAATTCTCTATATAAGCCTTGTTGTAGATGTGTCAATTTCCTTCACTCGGTTGTTAAGATCTTGTGATAAGATGACCTATTTACTAAAAATCACCAAGTTCATAGAGAGATAATTTTTGGAGTGGACTAGGGGATCTTTGTTCCCTGAACAACTATAAAATTTTTTGTGTTCTTCTTTATTGTGTATCCACTACTAAACTTACCTAAAAAATATAACACTCTAAATCTACTTAAAATAATGAGTAAGGATAAAATTTTGAATCTATATGTATTTCTAAAAAGACACAATTCACCCCCCCCCCTTGTGTATCTTTGTATTATTCTAACCTAATAGTAGGGATTTTCCTACAGAGAAAACCAATACAACAGGTTTTAGAGATGAAGATATCATGACTATATTAGGTCATTTGAACCATTTTATATCTAATAACCTTACACAAATGGGTAAAAATTATATTCCATTTCCTGATACACCTATATTAGATCATTTCATATGACAGAAGCCTCTATCTTTTAGTGGAACTACTAATCTAGTGGTAGCTGAATAATGGATCAAGACTCCTGAAAAGATATTTCTCACCATAGGATGAAATGAAAGGGAAAAGTTTATGTTGGCTATGTATTTTCTTAGATTTGATGTTGAAAAATTATGGTAATTGAAACATAATACAAGGGAGTAAGAATAAATAGAATATATGGAGTGGAGAGTTTCTAAATAAATATTCTTCAATAAATATTTCCCTTATGGACAATGAACTAAAATGAAGAGAAAGTCCCTTAGCTTAAAGTTAAAAATGTATAATTTTTGAGTAGTATAAGGATAGGTTTACAAGACTATCCAGGTATGTTATAAATTATATACATAATCCATAGATCAATATTGAAAACTTATTTAAAGTGAATAGGAAAAACCTATGAAGGGAACTGTTTTCTCAAAAAAATTCTTAATATGATAAAATAGTATTATGTTCCATCAAAATAGAGGAGTTTTTTTAGATTATATATCTTCAAGGGAAATCAAGATAAGAAGTGGTTATATGAGAAACATGAAAAAGTTAAAACATCAAATAAGAAGTGGGGAAAAGATAAATTCCCATAATGTGAAACTTTTGTAAATAAACATCTTGGAAAATGATTTAAGGGTGGGGTAGTTTATTAAAAGTGTGGATATAAGTTTTATATGGCTAATGAATGCAAGGGGAAGAAAAAAATCGATGATATAAAGTGATTAAACTATAGATAAATGGGGAATTATGCACACTAATTTCATAGGAATCTAGGAACATATCATAGAAGATTCCAAGGGTAGATGGCCAAGCATATGTGATCAATATAGTTGAGGTCGAAGTTCCCAATGATGTGGTAGTAATCACATTAATAATTGTCACAAATTTATCCAATTATTTATTTGATTCTGGATCTTCACACTCTTTTATTTCTACCATGTTTCAAAAAAAATTAGATATTTTCCTAATATTATAATAAGAGAGTGTTTAGTCAAAACTCCTAGAAGAAATCACACCACAACTAGGATATGTCAATTAGTTCCCATTATGTATCATGTGCCATATTTTTAGACTTAATTATTATACCTATGGTTGATTTTGATATAATATTTTAAATGGGATTTTCTTTTAAAAAAATTAAAAACTTTATTTCAAATATAAGGAAATTACCATTCATAATGTGGATATATAATTCCTTATCTTTAGATAAGATACTCCATCATCTGATTTATGTCTAGATCCAACCCTGGTTGCACATCTGAATGATATTTTGGGGAATAAGATTATAAAAAATATATGGATGGAAAAGGTGATCTATAAATTGATAATATACATATTTTATAGGAATACATTGATTTATTTCCCAAGTAATTAACTAGATATCCACTTGAATGTGAAGTAGTGTTTTCTATTTATTTAATCCCTAAAACAAGACCTATATCAAAAATTATATATATAATAGAAATAATAGAATTAGTGGAACTGAAAAAATAAATATAGGATTTGTGTGAAAAGGTATTTATATTCCCAACTATTTAACCTTGAGGATTCTTTGTCCTTTTAATTAAGAATAAAGGTTGATCTTTGAATAAGTGCATTTATTACAGGTAAATGATTTCTATTATGATAAATAAAAAGTATATTTTTCCTTATATTGATGAATTATTCAATCATATTCATATATCTCAGTATTTTTTAAATATTGACCTCCATTATTAGTATTATAAAATGAGAGTAAAGAAGTAATATATTTTGAAGATAGCGTTACAAATGCGGTATGGACATTATGAGTTTACTATAATTCCATTTGTATTAACTAATGAACCCTTTGTTTTTATAGATCTAATGAATAGTGTATTCAAGGAATATATTTATTTTTTATGGTATTTATTAATGATATCTTAGTGTAATCTAAAAGCTATGAGGATCATGATAAGCAATTACGGATTATTCTTTACTCTTAGATGAAAAGAGTTATATGAAAAAATTTTCATGTGTGAATTTTGTCTTTAAAAAGTATATTTTAATTTCTATATTGTCTCCAAATATTGTATATGAGTTGATCCTATGAATAAAAAATATCCAAGAAATGATCTACACCAATAAAAATTACCAAGGTACTGTAGTTTTATTAGTTTGGCTGGTTGCTATTAGAAATTTATTCCAAAACAATCTTGAATGGATAACCTATTAACCAAGCTTACAAGTAAAGGGGTTAAGTTCACATAGACAAAGGAATGTGAAGAGTGTTTTGAGGAATTAAATATGAGATTAGTTAATTCTCTTATTTTGACTCTACCATCAGGAAATGATGGATTTGTGATATATCTTGATGCAACAAAGAAATGAATTGGTTGTTTCCTTATATAGAATGATAAATTTATTTTTTATGCATTAATGAATTTAATGAATCTTGAACTAAACTATCCATCTAATGATCTTTACTTAATAGTAGTAATATTTTCCTTGAAGATATGGATGCATTATCTCTATACTGAAGGATGTGATAAATACACAAACCATAAGAGCCTAAAATATATCTTCTCCTATAAGGGTATCAATATGTGGCAAAGGTAATATCTAGAGCTACTAAAGGATTATTATTTCTCAATATACTACCACCTAGGGATGGAAAATAAGATAGCATATTCATTGAGTGAGAAATATCATGAATTATTATAAAAAATAATGATTAAGAGAGAACCTATGTTTGTTGATTTGGTAAATAATAATATGGGAATTATTAAGGAAGGGGAAACGTCACTTCTTTTTCAAATTATTTCCAAACCATATTTACTATAAAAATAAAAAATTCTCAGCCTGATGATGATAATTTTAAAAAAAAAATGTCATGAATTATGGGAAATTAGTAGACTTTATATATAAAGATGGTGTTATAAAATTTGGAAGGAGGATATGTGTTCCATCTATACCTGAGATAAAAATGTAATTATTAGATGATTCTCATATTTTAAATTTCTTTATACACCCTAGTAACACCAATGTGCATATTTATTTGAAGGAAAATATTCAGAAAATATCATACTGGAAATTATGGATTATGTATCTAGATGCTTGATTTTTCAACAAGAGAAGGCTGAGAGAAGGCATCATAGATGATTTGGGTAGCCTCAACCTATTACTATGTGGAAATGGAATGAAATTATTATAGACTTTTTCAATGGATTACCAAAGACTTATAAAAATAATGATGCAATATGGGATATTGTTGATCGACTTACCAAATCTCCACATTTCTTCACTATATTAATATGTAAGAATTAATGGACCACCTCTCTAAATTTTGTCTAATTTTGATCCATGGTTTACAAAGATATTTTGTAAAAGTATTTAGAAGGCTCTGGATACTGAGATTCATTGGAGCACTGCCTATCACCCTCAAACTAATGGGCATTCCTAAAGGATGATTCAAACTTTGTAGGACATGTTGAGATTTTATCACTTGAATTTCAAGGTATGTTTGATTATTATTTACCTTTGGTGTATTTTTCTTATAATAATAATTTATAATAAAGTATTCAAATGGATCTATATGAATCATTATTTGGAAATGGATTTCATACTTCAAATTATTGGGAAGAATTTGGTGAATGAAAACTTTTCTATCTAGATATTCTTGAGGTGGAAATGGAAAAGTTAAGGGATATTAATACTCATATTAAATCATTTTAAAGAAAAAAAAAAGAATATTTATGTTTATAATTGAAGTAAAGATTTGTAATTTCAAGTGTAAGATCACATTTTCTTGAAATCATATCCATGGGGGTGATATAATGTTTAGTAAAAAGGGAAATGAGCCCTAGTTATATAGAAACTTTTGAAATTATATAAATAATTGTATTAGTGGATTACCGATTAGAAATTCCATAAATCCTTTATAAATTGCATGATTTTTCCCATGTGACTAACCCAACCCAAATACCCTCTCAAGCTGGTACTAGACTCAAATTTCTATATACCCAAAGGGATTTCTCAATCCCCATGGGCTGGTGACTATAACCTAAGCATTATTAATAGCTTGAAAGAAGGGTTTCACCCAACCTGAAGAAGACAACAAGACATATATATATACACAAAGGAAGAAATAGTTTAAGAAGGATCATGCATATATGTCATAACCAAAAAGGAACAACAAAAGTGAAACAACTCAAAAGTAACTAAAAATATCCATGAGAAAAGTCCAATAGTAAAGGATAATAAAAACCAAAATATCTAATCCATGTGATAGCATGGGAAACTCCAACTATCTTACCACCACCTACCCAAACTCAACTAATAGAAACCTCACCACCTACCTATGGTTCCTTTCCTTTACCTACATCAAAAGACATACAAAGGTCTATGCACTATGAAAGGGGTGCACATTGTGTGAGATAAATTGGATTAGTAGCATCCCATACAGGTTTTCCATATTAAGTCTATATACAAAAATTTGATCATTCTTGACTTTAAACAAAAAAAGTCATGATAAATAGTTAAATCGATTTTATATCAAAAGCATGGTAAAACATTTAATTTCCCCTTTTTTAACATTTCTAAAATTTTACAAGTAAACCAGTTTCAATGAATTTCATATACATCAAAGTAGTAAAAAATCATATCATGTATCACATAGCATATCAAATACATGGAAGTACAACTTGAAATAGTATAATAAAAATCACAGGTAACATCACACTAAGGATCACTACATTTCAATGTAGTTGGGACACTCATACCTAAACATAGACAAATGTGTGTATCAAGTATCTAGACATGTACATCAAATCTAGAGATCATAATAACACCCTAGAAAGTGAACCCCACCCCAATGTTTATCAAGTCCCTGAATCAATGAACCTATAGAGTATAGGAACACCCCATTAGTGAACCCACAAATAAATGGACGGGGCCTATTACTACACCTTCCACCTATATACCCAATACATCCCATGTGCTCTATTTTCCAAACAATTTCATCAAACCATGATTTGAAAACCATTTCAAAAATCCATTTAATAATTCTTTTAAAATGCCTTTTCTTTTACCAAAACAAGGGAAAACCCATCTTTTCCAAAAATCCTATTTCCACGCACAAAAATAAATCATTCCAATTCTATTATAAAACAATTTGTAAAACCAGAATAATATATTTCATCCAAAATAGGCTAGATATGGAACCACTAACCTCAAACTTGGGTCGCACACACCCAAAATGGAATCCACAAATGAGGAAGAACACAAATACCACAATAATGGAGTTCCTATAATAAATACTCTCATCTCATAATCAATTCAATGAGTAAAGTGGTTAGTAGAGAGGATAGAACACAACATACCTCAATGAAACTCACACACCACACCGAAACTAACACAATCATTATCCTATAGAGTAATATTTCCCAATGTATATAGAATGGATAAATAATATTATTATCACAGATCAATGGATCCATAAGAAAAGGGAAATGGTGCTACCACAATCAATGAAAATGAATAATAAATAGGATTACTCACCCATAGAAATGTATCATGACCACAACGAAGATAAATCGATGAACAAAACAATTTGGAAGGAGTTGAGGTCTCTAAAATTTCTTGTAAGATATATTAAGTTTGAGAGGAAATTGTTGCACGTGAATGAAGAATAAAACCATTCATGCATTTCTTATAAACTATAGACCATGAGAATTACATGGAATGACATCCCATTTCACATCGTGTAATCCAAGAAACCTAAAAATTCCTAAAAATGAGTCACCTTAGATTAAGAATCTATATTTTACCATTTCAAAACACGGAGAATATTCACAACATATAATCCTTTCATTCCTTTTACCATTTCAAAACATCTACTTCGAAACCAATACATGATGTGAATTGAATTCACAGTGTGTAATCCTTTCATGCCTTGTACTGGTTCCCAACATCTACCTGGTGACTATTACACTGTGTGAATACTTTACATAGTGTGTAAAACATTAATTATGTGTAATAATTACACATAATAAAATTTCCTAGATGATAGTGAAAACTCAAAATTCTCTTGAAAAATCCAAGCCAACACCGGTGTTCTCTAAACTCTGGGAGAACCCCACAAATCCTTCAACACATTTATTCACAGACTCTATTAATTCAAACAAACATACATCCTAAAAATTTAGGTCTTTTCCCCAAGAAAATTTTATCAATACTTATGAGTCTCGAAAAATTCCCAAGTAAATAGGGAAATAAAAAATAGATAAGAGAAATATATGAAAGTGGGTAAGGGTATGTTAAAAACTCTCCACCATAAGACTTTCCATCCCCAATAAGTCTTGTAGAATAATGATGTCTAGAAATAGGTGAGGCCATTTCTCCCTTTTCAACGACTCACACTCCCAAGTATAATGAGAATATGATATATGTTTTCATAACACTCTGACCAATATAATTGAATTTCCACACATAACCTTTACTTGAGAGTCAACAATATCCATTGGATTCTCCACAGTAGAAACATCTTGATCCAACTTGATCTCTTAAAAAATAAAAATGTGAGAGGTATCAAGATGGTAATAGCTAATCTATAATATACGGAAAATATCATGAATTACCATCAATTGAACTAGAAATTATAACTGATAAGAAACCTACCCAAGCTACTCAATGACCTCAAACGGTCTAACATATCTCGGAGCCGACTTTCCCTATTTTCAAAGCTGACGGTTACCCAACCAATGAGTAACTTTCAATGAAACTCATTAACTAGTCGGAAAATCTAAAGGAATATTTCAATTATCTACATAATATTTCAATCAACTCAGAGCTATAGGAAAACATCGATGTATATTCTGAATCCTCACTGATGTTCCCTAAATGAGACTCAGTCCCACCAAATATATCTAACCTACCTCTACCCAACAAAGTGTTGATATGAACGGGAAACCATAGAAAGTATTAATGGGATCCATTCTAATTGATGAATGATAACTATTTTTATAAGAAAACTCAACCAATACCAAATGTCTATCCCAAGAACCACTAAAATCCAAGACACATGCATATATCATATCCTCCAGGATCTGAATAGCATGATCTGTCTGACCATCTTTCTAGGGATGATAAGTTATACACATATCGACCCGAGTACCCATTTCCTCTTGGATACTCCTACATAACCTCAAAGTAAATATAGGATAACCATATGAAAAAATGGCATAAGGAACCCCATGTAACCTCATTAACTCTTACATGTGCAGTTTACCCATATCTTCAACTTTATTGGTGTCCTTAATTGGAATTAAGTGAGATAACTTTTTCAAATGATCAATCATCACACAAATATAATTCCTTCCATAGGGAGTCTATAGTAATCTAACAGAAAAGTCCATAGACACCTCATACCATTACGAAACTAAAAGTGGAATATGGTAGAGAAAACTAGATGGTTTCAAATTCTCTTCTATTATATGCAGGTAGGTGTAACATTGAGACCCAAATCTGCAATGTCATGCTTCATACTCAGCCACCATAATCTCAGTATCATGTCATAATACATCTTTGTAGTGCCCAGATGAATGGAACCCAAATAACCTTGACTATCAGACAAAACTAAGTCCCTCACTGATGTAGGGATAATAACTTGATCACCAAAATGGAGAATACCATCTGAAGGGAGATACCAACCAAAAACGGTCTCCCCACTATATAGGGTTTCTTGAATTCTTATGATCTCATCATCCTACTATTGAATCTACATAATGTAATTTAAGAGATACAATGATAATTGAACACTAGAAAGACCATACTAGAAACATATTTATGAGAATCAAGGTGCAACTTAGCAAAGACCCCATAATTTTTAGATCCTCATTCAATTCCAAAATAGTCTCTAGTGGTACTTTCATGTTTAGGGAATCTGTAATGGCATTCCTCTTCACTAGGGTGTACGTGATGTCGAAGTCAAATGTTTGAAGGTATTTATCCCATCACCATGTCTAATATTCAAGTATTTCTTTAAAAATATATAGCTCAGACTCTTGTGGTTAGAAAATACCATAAAATATAGCGCCGCTAACAATTAATTTCATGCATTACCATGGAAAACCCTAAATAATGAGTGGGGTAATTCATTTTATGTGGTCAAATCTAGTGAGAGCCTTAATCCACCACATGATCACCCTACATAATCATGTAACCAAACCCAACATCAGAAGAATCAAAGAAAACCACATACCCCTTATCGATATTAGGTAAGATCATAATAGGATCCATTTCATAAGTCATTTCATCTCATCGAAATAATATTGACACTTTGCATATCATATGAATTTCACCCCTTTTCGGGATGTATAATTCAAAAGTGATTCCAACTTTGGAAAATCCTTGATGAACCATCTATAATATCTAGAAAGACTAAGGATAATATAAACCTCAAATATGATATATGGTTTTTACCATGAAAAAATATCCTTCATTTTATCAAGGTCAATTGATAATCCATGCTCAGAAATAATGTATTGTAACATATTTTCCATGTATTATTTTTAAATATTATATAGAATTATTTCAAGACCAAGCACAGAGAAGACACATCATTCTGAGGCCTGGTGAGCCTGGAATGGTGGTTTAAACTTTTTTTAAGTTAAGTGAGTCAGCATGTGTGCATAGTTGTGGCAGTTTCCAAATAGAAGCCTAGATTAAAAATATGAGGGTAGCATTGCGTCTGGGACAAAAGAATTTACCTAAGAAAGGGCCTAACCTTGACCGGTGCGGGTTGAGGGAAAAATTAAATTTTTGGATGTTTTAAGTAAAATAAAATAAATTGAAATGTTTATTTTATTGGTAAACTTTCACTGCAGTGCAACGATGGGGAGGTTGTTTTGATAATTAATGACACTGCATAATCACTCTGAAACTGCAACACTGACTCATTAATGTCGCAGCATAACGGTAGATATTCATCATAATGGAACCCTGAAATGGGTTCCCTCTTTTTAAAAGGTTAATAAAATGTTGGTCGTTGGAAGAATATTGAGAGAAACTCTAGATAATTCTTGGAGTTTTATAGAGAAATATTGACAATGAATGACGAATAATCAAAAGTGAGAATCATTGCACCAATAGAGTTGAAGGATCTCAGCGACGATGGTATCATGATCCATTTATCAGCGATCGATCCCTCCTTAAGGTAGGGGTTATGTTTTAAATTTTTTCCTCCCCATTATTTAAATTAAATGAAGACTTTGAATTAACCCATGAACTCGTTGAACCACGCATCGTTGTTCTTGTGTGAGGAATTTTCTTTATCGGGTTCATTATTTGGGATTCATTTGTCATTTTTTAGTGTTTTTAATTTCCCCCATTTAAACCTTATAATGGGAGCAGATTAACTCCATGACGAACAATGGTATAGGTTCATTCCTCTATTTTTTTTTTCTTCCACCACTTCCCCAAGTTCTATGTGTTCTTCGTGGGGATGCGAATGAGGAATTTTTGCACACCCGTTTCATGGAACAATAATCCCAAAATGGATATCCATCAACGTGAGAACCCAACAGAGGTGCGAAGATAATAATGGTAGACAAATCAATATGTTTTGGGAGTTATCGTTCTTTGAGAATTCTTTATGCGGGTAAATCGGTACATGTTTTCGGGGTCGATTGGAGGTCTGAAACCCACGGAAACAGCTTTATAGTGTCAGGGTGACCTCAAACTTGGAGTTTCATGATGATCGGGCAGTTGGATCAAGGATCAGAAGAACACTAGAGGAATACGGAGGAAGAATGGTGTTTCTAGAAATTTCAGGAACTCACAACGTGTATCCTGAAGAACACACCATGTGGGATAGGTTCAGTGGAAGCCAGGGTTTCATAGTATAGAAAGAGATGATACCACGTGTTCTCTAAAGAACACGGCATGTGGTTACTTATGTGGGAGTCAGCCGGTATCTTGGGTGATACACGGACACGGGGTGGAGTATACGACTGTGTAATCTACCACACGGCCAGACAAAGCTAGATGCATAGTTTACCCCATATACCGGTTACTCGAGATAACATACATGGGTTGAGGCCATGTACAGGCACATAACTTCACACATTGAGTGGACCTCAATTACTAAGACACGGCGTGTGGTCCTCCCTACATGTCATGTACATAACCTTCTACACGGAAAGTTCTTCTGACTCAGGTTTTTTTACATGGGCAGTACCTGGAGTCGAGAGACACAGCGTGTGACCCTTCTACCAGATGTTTATAACCGAGAACATGGATTAATCCTCTTGTCCACCATTCCTTGGAAAAGTTTTTTTTGGGTTAGTTCCACTTTTTTCTTGTTACCCTGAAGTTTATGTATCGTTTCTATCCGTAGGAGTATGTTCCCTTCAACAGGACTTTTTGAGATAGATTCAGGTTTCCCTCTGAGAGGCCCGGAGCGAGATCCTTTATTCATTCATAACCCTAGTTATAGTGAGGTATCAATGTGACTAATCTTATAGAATGATGATCCTCTACTTAGTAGGTGAATTTGGATGAGTCGTAGTATCTTCCAAGGACCTAGAAATGATCCTCATTTGTGTATTATGATCTTTCCCCACTTAGGAGTGTTTTCCCCCAGAATGATTGTATTTATCTCTCATGGATTTTTCTGATGAATATTACTTCTTGGATGGACATAATTAGATCCATCAAACTTGTGTAGTGATTTCTCTCAGACAAGTTCTTGGTGTAACCCTCGTACTAAATACCTAGTGGTGGAATGTGGTTGTGTGACTTGTCTTTACACCATGAGTCTAGGTTTTGAGTATATCTGGATGGTGTTTCAATTTCTATATATTCAGTAGACATGTAATATGAAGAGATGAATGTACCTTTACCTTTTTTATTGATTTTTGGTTTTCAGGGTCCCCTTATGAGTACTGTTATACTCACCCCTACACTGTCCTTGCTCTCACATGTCATGTCTTATGCAGAAGAGCGCCCTTTTGACGGCGTCCAGGGAATACCAGGACCGCACCAAGATTTCCAAGTTCCCTACAAGCCAAGGAGTTCTTATGGCTACAAGTAGCAGTCCTAGTACCTATTTGTGCTTACAATATGGACTTTGTAGTATAAAGACTCTTTTTTTTGTGGGGTTGTATTCTGGCCCATTATACTTTCCACACTTTACTCTCGTTGAACTTTGTTGGTTGGGTTTAGTTGTATTCATGCATTTTATTCCTTAGTGGATTTTACTTTCAGTATTTATGGGCTCAGAGATATTTGTGTGTGTGTACATGTACTTAGGAAATTCCTCCCACGTTATTGATGCACCTACTCAGTGCTAGTCACCAACCCCAATCCTATTAGAGGCAGGCTTGGGGAGTCGCAGCACGGGCCCCACTAGGACGGGTTGTGATAGAGTGGTATTAGAGGTGTTCGGTTCTACCTTAAGACCAAGAGTATATGATATTGGTTTGGGGAAAAAATTTAAGTTTTTTGAGTTCAACTTTCAGGCCAAGGACCCTAGTGTTTGTGCGGACGACCGACGTACCCATACACTAGGACTCTGATAACCTGATTTTCAACTCGATAGATAAAAAATCTAGTTGTAGGGAAGTAAACCAATGCTACAATCATCATATAGTAATGGGTTGTTTTTGCCATATCCTTTGTGGCATCTATCCATATATACTCGTTGACCATGGTATATCTTTTTTTCTTATAGGATGCCACCACAACGCATACCCGCTAGGATTCAGCAATGCGATCATGAGGATGACCTCCTAAATGATGAGGATTTGATACAAGGACCAATTCCCTAGGCATTACCACTAGGTTGTGAACCTTCTATACCACCACTAGTGGAGTAGCTCATGGTACCTGCAGTACTGACAGATGAGGGGTTCAAGCTGAGCGCGCTCCATGAGTTCCAGAGGCAGATACCCCTCAGGTTCTGAGGTGAGCCTAACCCTCAGGAAGCTAAGGACTGGATTGAGGTTGTGACCAGATTTTCCCCCCTAGTGAGGACACCCGTGAACTAGATAGTGATCCTAGGAGAGATCCTTCTTCAGGGTTCAGCGGGACGATGGTGGAGTCTGCCCACATAGACTCATGATGGGGAGACACTTCCATGGATGGAGTTTGAGCGACTCTTTAGGGAAGAGTTCTCTCTAGTTACGTTGAGAGTAGTGCATATCCAAGAGTTTCTTTAGCTCCAGTGGGGTAGTTTGATGGTGGATGACTATTCATCGAGGTTCACCAACCTTTCCAGGTACTCCATGGATATGGTAAAGGATTAGTACATCAGAGATCAGACCTTCGAGTGAGGTCTACGATAGGACATCCGATCTTGTATCGTGCCTCTATGCATTTTGAATTATGATGGAGTGCTCAATAGGGCCTTGGTGATCCTGATCATCTTGGCGGAACAGAGGTAGCTGACAGTAGTCATTAGTAGGTAGATAGGTGTGGATACCTCGGTAGCAGGGAGCCGATGTCAGGAACATTGTTTAGGATGTGGGAGACTTCACAAGAGGACCTGGGACAAGGGATCGATAGATCAGGGCTCTCATGATGGATCCAGTCATCCTAAGGAGAGGAGGTGATGCTCATGAAACAGTAGGGGACATCTCTCTAGAGACTATCTAACCCATCGAGCTTCTAAAATAGAGGTGGTGGATGGACCCCTAAGGTAGAGAAAGAGAGCAGATCAGATAGACCCGCCAGGAGGCAAACATGGAAGAGGAGTAGGGAGAGCTGTAGGTGGTGGCAAATGCTTTGATATACTTCCACCACCTCCCCCAGGAGGTATGCACCAGGCTCAAGGTACTGGGGGACAAGGTGGGTATAGTAGCATGCATTCAAGGCGAACGACCCAGGGACTCCAGGGATGATCTGAGGTATGATCTATGTCTTCTCTACCTTAGATTCCATACTTATAGACACATGTTTCAGTCATTCCTTCCTTGCCACATGTCTTGTGAAAATCCTTGAGATTTCAGTAGAACTGTTGAATCGACCCTTATGCTTGGAGACACCTATGGGAGGGGACTTGATGATCATGCACCTTTGTAGACATTGTGATCTTACCCTTGGTGGTGAGAGTTTCGATTGGAACCTCTTGGTGGAAGCATTGAGGCCTTATGATGCCAGTCTCAGTATGGATTGGCTATCTTTGTTCCATGCCCAGATTGACTACTTTAGGAGAAGAGTGTGGTGTGTCTACAGTGATGGGATGAGGTTTTCCTTTTTCGGTGAAAAGGAGACCTAGGTAGCATAGGATGGGCTCATGAATATGAGGGTTAAGTCGATCACTCATGATTTGGCTAGCCTTTCCCCTAGAGCAGTAGATGTTGTGAGCTTCCAATTCCCAGCAGTTGTGGTGGAGTATGAGGACTTCATTCCCAAAGATATCTCGAGACTACCTCCCCACCGGGAGATCGACTTCTGCATTGAGTTACACCTTTTTATGACACTGAAATCCTCACCAGCATATCAGATGGCTTCTGTGGAGCTTCACAAACTGAGGGTGTAGTTGGAGGATGTGTAGGGTAAGGGATTCATAATACCTAGTGTTTCACCCTGGAAAGCCCTAGTTTTTTTTCAAGAAGGAGGATGGGAGTTTGAGGTTGTGCATGTATTATCGGTGCCTGAACCAGTAGACGGTGAATAATAAGTATCCACTGTCATGGATCGACGACCTCTTTGATCAGATAAGATGGGAACAATGGTTCTTGAAGGTTGACCTTTGATCAGTTTACCACCATATACGAGTATGGGATGAGGATATACCAAAGATGTCTTTCAGATGCCATTATGGTCACTATGAGTACATGGTGATTCCTTTCAATGTGGTGAATTCCCCTGTAGTGTTTATGGGACTTATAAACCATATCTTCCAACCATATTTAGACAGGTTCATAGTAGTCTTCATCGAAGACATCCTTGTGTACTCGGTGTCAAAGGAGGATCACTCGAGACACCTACAGATGGTTCTAAACGTACTCTGAGTACACCAACTTTATGGGAATCTCTCAAAATTCCATTTCTTAATTGAGGAGGTCCACTTTATGGGAAATTTCATCTTAGTATATAGAGTATTTGTGGACCCAACCAAGGTGGAGGTAGTGTTAGCATGGAAACCACGTCAGAGTGTGAAAGAGGTGCAGAGATTCCTTGGGATGGTAGGATACTACTAGAGATTTATCCCAGATTTCTCTTGGGTATCAGCACCGATGGCATCCTTGAACTGAAAGGGGAAACCTTTTATATAGATGGAGAAGTGCTAGTATGATTTCTAGCAGTTGAGGCAGAGTTTGAAGAGCACACCAATCTTGAGATTTTAATAACAGGGCATCGAGTACATAGTATTCTGTAATGCATCAGGGACTGGGCTTGGTTGTGTCCTAATACAGAGACAGGTGGTGATTTCTTATGATTCACGCCAGCTGAGGCCACATGAGTAGAACTATGCGGCCCATAATCTTGAGTTGGTAGTGGTAGTCTTCGTGTTAAATATGTGGTGAAACTACCTTATGGGTGAGTGTTTTATCATCTACTTGGACCACAAGAGCCTCAAATACATCTTCTCATAAAAGGATCTGAACTTGATATAGAGGCGTTGGCTATAATTCCTCCAGTACTATGATTTTAAGATCATCTATACTCTTGGGAAGGGGAACAATGTGGAATATCCTCTTAGCAGAAGATTGAGCTCACAACTGTTCAGTGAGGTGATAGTGTAGTTGGCCTCATTACAATTATCCTTCTTGGACAAAGAGGATGCAGCTTACCTTCAGTCGATGGTTGTAACCCCTCTACTCTTATAGTGAGTTAGGGAGCCACAACTCGAGGATGTCTACTATGAGGCTTTAAATGCTCGGTTATCTATAGGACATGCTCCTAATGGGTATTTTTAAGGTGGGGAGCACATTGTTCTTTTCAGAGGATACACTGTTGTACCAATGGCATTACGGGAGGAGGTCCAGAGGGAGATTCGTACATCCCCCTTTCACAACTCGAGGATGTCGACTTTGAGGCTTTACATGCTCAATTATCCTCAGTTATCCACCATGTGGGACCATCTCAGTGGTGGTTAGGGTTCCACAGTGTAGGAAGCGATGACACGGCGTGTATCTCAAGTGATACAAATACATAGGGTGGAGTATACAATTGTGTGCTCCACCACATGGCCAGACCAGGCTATTTGTATGGGTTACCCCATGTACTGGTTACAGGGGATTACATACACAGGTTGAGTCCATGTAAGGGAACACGTCCATGCACATAGAGCGAACCCTAGTTACTCAGACACGGCATGTATCCCTCCTTACACACCATGTACATACCTTTCTACATGGAATGTTCTTATGACTAGGTTCATTTTACATGGGTAGTACCCAGAATCGAGAGACACAGCTTTTGACCCTTATATACGTCGTGTATATCCTGGAACACGACTTGATCCTCTTGTCCATCGTTCCTTGGAAAAGTTTCATTTGGGTTAGTTCCCCTTTCTTCTCTTTCCCCTAAAGGTCAGGTATTGTTTCTATCCATAGAAGTATGATCCCTTCAACATGAATTTCCAAGATAGAGTCAGGTATCCCATTGAGAGGCCTAGAGAAAGATCCTCTATCAATTCTTGACCCTAGGTAGAGTCTGGTTCTGATATGACTAATCCTACGGTACACTAATCCTATAATTAGCAGGTGAATATGGATGATTCATGGTTTCCACCTAGGCCCTAGCAGTGATCCTCATCAATGTATCGTGATCTTTCCCCACCCATGAGTGTGTTTGCTTGGAATGAGTGTATTTATCTCTCATGGATTTTCTTGACGAATAGTACTTCTTGTACGGACGTCATCAGGGCCATCAAACTTGTGGAGTGAGTACTCCCAGATGAGTGCTTCATGGAACCCTCGAACTGAATCCCTAGTGTGGGTATGCGGTTGTGTGGATTGTCTCTAGACCATGGGTCTGGGTTTTGAGTATATCAGTATAGTGGTTCTCTTGCTGTATATTCAGTAGACATATACTGTGTAGAGCTAAATGTACCTTTACCTTGTGTATTGATTTGTGGTTTTTGGGGTCCTCTACTGAGTATTGTTATACTCACCCCTACACGGGCTTTTCCCACATGTGTCATGTCTTGTGCAGATGAACTCCCTTTTGACGGAGTCCAGGGAGACCAGGACTGGACAGATCTTTTTGAGTTCCCTGTAGGCCGAGGAGTTCATATAGCTACGACCAACAATACCAGTACCTCTTTGTGCTTATTGGTTCAACGTTTTAATTTGTAGACTGTGGTTTTTTTGGGATTGTATTATGGCCTAGTTTACTTTACACACTTTAGTTCCATTGTACTCTATTGGTTGGGTTTATTTGTATGCATGCATTTTATTCCTTAGTGTCTTTTACTTTCAACATTTGTGGGTTTGGAGATGTGTGTGTGTGTACAAGTGCTTAGGTAATGCCTCCCATGTTAGTGACATACCTACTCAGTGCATGTCACCAGCCCATAGCCTATTAGATGTGGGCTTGGGGAGTCGTGGAATGGGCCCCACTAGGATGGGTTGTGAAAAATCACATGCCCCAATAAATTCACTTCTTGGATCTAGAAATTTCATTTTAAAATATTTCCATAGAAATGGTCACCCCTTAGGATTTCCAAAACCAAACCCAAATAGTGATTATGCTCATGCCCGAATATCAAATAAACCAAAAATTAATTCATGAACACTAACACAAAAGTGTTTAGATACACATAGAATATCTGATTCATCAAATCCATGAAAACTTCAAGAGTTTTAGTTAGGCCAAACGACATCACCAGATATTAATAATGGCCATACCTACTCATGAAATCTCTCTTCGGTATATCAAACTCTTGAACTCTAAGATGATGATAAAAAATCCAAATATTGATCTTTTAAAACCATTTTCACCCTTTTAATTAATAAAAAAAATCATCCACATGATGTAAAGGATAATTTTTCTCAACTGTTACTCAGTTAAACTTCTGATATTCCACACAAAATAAAAGTGAACCATCTGCTTTCTTGGAAAGAAGAATAGGGGATTCCCAAGGAAAAACACTAGGGAAAACAAAAACATTCATCATTAGATCATCCAACATAATATTGATCTCTATCATATCTTCTGGTGTGGTATGATAAGAGAGTATCAAAATCAGCTGCATTTTTGGAACCAAGTCAATAATGAAATATACCTCCCTCTCTAGAGGAAGGCTTGTGAAATAATCTAGGAAAATGTTAGAAAATTACAGAACAATAGCAGGAAGATCAACAATAAAATAAAATTCCTTGGTAGAAACTACTATAATAGAAAACCAACACTTGATCTTTGGGAGGGAAGGTCTATCATAACCAATTCTCAAATACCACTCTCCCTGAAACACCATAGATCTCCCATCATCTATAAGAAATGAGATACGTCGATGATAAAAATAATCCTTAGCATGATGATCGACCAATAATACAATACATCCCAAAGATGATGTCAAACATATCTATATCAAGAATGAGGAAATCCCAAACTAGCTCTACATCAACTATCAATAGAAAAAAAGGACACAGAAAACCATACACTTTCCTCTTCCCAAGAGGTGTCACTAAATCCATAAAAATGATATGGGATCATTTGGAAGTTTAATCATATCAATAAATGGAAATATATAAACAAATAGGAAGCAATAGTATCAAATAAATCAATCACTACTAAAGATGAAATAAATATGGTACCTCTCACTATCGCTAGACCCGTATATACCTCTATTGAAAACTCATCTACTGTATGAATGTGCTTCACTCCTAAATCTTATAGTTGAAGCCCTATATTCTTTGAATCATCTAACTATGATATAGTAGACTTTAAATCCAATGATCCCTAGCCAAAATGATTCATAAAAATATCTTGATAGAAACGTTGTAGATGTCCATAGTTCCCACATCCATTACAAATCTCTGTTGGTTCATAAAAAGAATGTCAGGTGTTTCTCACCTTTCAACACTAATAACAAGTCAGGGGAACACTAATAGATATAACTAAAGTTTTAGAGGTGTAATTCCAATGAGAACCACCTCCACCAATCCTACGATGATCTTGACACTTCCTATTTTTCTCTTGAGTGGCACTGATGATTCCATTGGGTGGAAGATAAGGGGAAAAATAACAAACATTTCCTTTAATATTCATCTCTGGAATCATTTCCCTATCCATTATCTCTACATAGGTTGAAATCTTCAATATAAATACCTATGATATGATATCTAATAAAAAACCTTGTAGGTGATTTTAATCCTTTATCTAGTGATTCTTCTCTACCTCTGGAGAACAATTAACCAACTCTGCAAACTGATTGGTGTACACTAACACCAAATTCTCTCCCTACTAAAAAGAGAGTAACTCTAGATACTTATCCATCATCATTGACTCTAGAAAAAACTACTAGAATAAGAGAGTCTTGAAACCCTTCTAGTCTAACCCCACACGCCTATCTTCCTATACCATGTAATCTCACTATCACTTGCTGGGACACTCAAGTATGAACACCACCCACTTCCACTTGATACTCACATGTGTATTCAGGAAGCCAAGTATTTGATCGATTTTATCCAATAAGTCATATTCCTATTGAAATTCATTAATACTCATAAAGGATAGTGTCGTATCACGTAGGAACTCATGTGATAAATCCTTTTCTCCTATAGATCTAGGTTGTACCTCAAAAACAACATTCTGGAATTTTATTACATTTTGATTGATAGTGAAAAATGCCTTCATGATATCCTTGATACGATTATGATCTATAACTAAATTCCCTTGAGGAGTATCCATTGCACCCTCTTGAGTAATCTATGGAAGACATCTCATAGGAATATCACTACACACAAAAACATAACAAATGATTAGACAATAATAACATCTCAGTTCAAAAAAAAAACCATAATTGAAAATTTGATATTAAGTTCAAGAACCTAAAAAATAATACACACATCCCAACATCCCATGGTAATAAGATTCTCTTCACAGTAAGATCTGACAAGGAACTCACTACAACCTATATCTCAAGTCCTAAAAATACTATCTCAAGTCCTAAAAATACTATCTCAAGTCTACCAAACATCCCAAGATAATAAATCATGAGGAAAGACCTCATCTAATACCAAATGTTGATGAACATAACCCGAATACCCTCTCAAGATGGTACCTAACCCAAATTACTACATACCCAAAGGGAATTCCTAATCCCCACGGGCTTGAAACTAGCACCCAAGTAATAAAAACCCGAGGTAATGATTTCACCCCACCAAAAGTAGAAAAAATGAAATATATATATATATATGACATAAGAAATAGTTGGAGGAGAATCAAGTAAATATGTTATAACAAAAAAGGAAGCAACAAAAGTGATACAACAGAAAAGTAGTTAAAAATATTCAGAAGACAAGTCCAATAGCAAAGGATAACAAAAACCAAAATAGATACTCCATGTGATATCATGGGAGACTCTCACTATCTCACCACCAACTACCCAAACACAGCTAAAAAAACCTCACCACCTCATTGTGGTGACTTTCCATTCCCTATATTGAAAGACATAGAAAGGCCTTCGCACCGCCAAATGGGTTCAAATGGTGTTAGATAAATAGGCTCAGTAGGATCCCACCTTGGTGTTTCATATCATGTATTTTAAAAAAATATAAACATTATTGACTTTAAAAATAACAAGGCATGACAAATGGTTAAACATTTTTTATATCAAAATTATGGTTAAATATGTAATTTCCCCTTTTTCAAATTTCCAAAATATTACATGTAAAAAAGTTTCAAAGAATTTCATATACATTAAAGTAGTCAAATAAAATCCAATCATGTATAAAAAATTATATCAAAACCATGGTGGTTCAAGCTAAAATAGTACAATCCAAAGCAGAAGTAACATCACACCAAGGATCGCTATAGGTAAGGCTATCTAGGACACTTGTACCTAAACATAGACAATCGTGTTCATAAAGTCTCTAGACATATGCATCGAATATAGAGAGAATAAGAACACCCCAAAAAGTGAACCACCAATAGTTCTATCAAGTCCCTAGATCAATGGGCCTATGTAAGAGAGGAACACCCCATGAGTGAAACCTAAAAAATGAAAGATGCTTATTACTACACCTTTTATCTAAGTACCCATGGCTTCCCATGTGCTCTATTTTTTGAACCATTTCATCAAAACCATGCCTTGAAAACTATTACAGAAATATATTTCAAAATGATTTGAAAATACCTTTTATTTTACAGAAAAAAAAGGGAAATACATATTTTCTCAAAAACTCATCTTCACACACACAAATAAATCATGAAAACTCATTTATTAAACAATTTATAAAATCACCAATACAGTTCATCCAATATAAGAAATATTTGGAACCACCTACCTTAAAATTAGGTTTCAAATTCCCACAAAAGAGTCCACCAACAAGGAATAATGAAAATAAAACTACAATGGATGTCTTAGAATAAATCATCACACCTCAGAATCAATTCAACAAGAAAAGAAGTTTGTGGAGAGCACATGGCACAACATACCTTGAAGAAACTCACACGTCCTACCACAACCAACACAAGGGTTAGAATATGAAGTAAGATCAAACAAAAGATCGATAAAGGGTCAAGAATATTATTATCATAGATTATATAATCCATAAATGTTTGGAAACAACACTACCATGATCAACAGAAATGAAGAAACATAATTAATTATTTCTCAAAAAACACATCACAACCGCAACCGCAACTGCAACGAAGATCAATCATTGAACGAAATGATCTATAAGGAGAATAGGTGTCTAAAATTTTCTAGGGGAGCTCCTAAGTATAAGAAGAAAGGGTTTCATTCAAATTAAAAATAGAACCAGTCATGAAACACTTAAAACCTACAGACCATGAGAATTACACAGTGTGAAACCCCATATTTCATATTGTGTAATAAATGAAACCCAAAATGCAAAAAAATACATCGAATCAGATTAAAAATATGAATTTTATCATTTCAAAAGGAGAAAAATATTCTTGAAATGTAATTCTTTCATTCCTTGTACCATTTAATTACATCTTGTCAATGAGTAATGCACAATATGAGCTATAGTCATGGTGTGTAATCCTTTTATGCCTTGTACCGGTTCACAAAATATTCCTAGTGACTATTAAAAGATGTGAATACTTTATATGAAATTAAAAACAATCACAATTCCTAATCATTACATGGTGTAAAATCACCCATAAAATATTAAAAACTCTATATTCTCCTGAAAAACCCAAACCAATATTGACTTTCTCTGAACTTGGGAAGAACCCCACAAATCCTTTAAAAACTTTATACCCGAACTCCATTAATTCAAAAAAAAACATAATTCCCCTAAATTTAGGTTATTTTCCACATATTGTGGTCTCCATCCTTAGGAGTCCCAAAAAATTCCCAAATAAAGAGGGAAATAAAAATAATGAAGTGAAATACCTGAAATTGGGTAATGGGATGTTACATTCCATACCTCTATGTTAAGGAAGTATATGCCAGACCCAACTCATGTGTTTGTATCTAAATAAATATAACTAGAACATGATATATCATACTATAAAGTTCTTATCAAGATTCTTGATTCTAAAGAGAAAGTATTGAGGAGTCAGACAACTCGACTAGTAATGGTAATTTGATGAAATCATAAAATATAGGAAGCAATGTGGGAAGCTTAGGATGTTATGAAGAAGAATCACCCTCATATATTTAGAAGGTAATATTCCTAAAAACATAAAGGATAAAATTTTTGAATAAGGGAAGAATGTCATATCTCAAGTTTTAAAGAACACTTTGTTCGATAACATATAAAACATGTAACACTGAGCCTAAACGAACCACGAAATATTATTATTAAGATATGAACATTATAACATAGTAATTTAATTAAAAGCTATGAATAGAAATAAACACATTATGAAAAATATAAAAATTTAATAATCAATAAAAATTTATTTATTAATGATTTGGAAATAATTACTCGATTTTTTAGTAAAGTTATTTATCTTAAAAAATATATTTTCTTTAAAAAAAATTATTTCTTTTGGTGAGAAAATAGTATAATTAATTTTTTCCACTTTTAGAAAATATATTTATTTAAATGAAAAAAAATAATCATTATATAAAAATTATCTTAGGGTTTATTTTTTTGTATTTTGTTGAAAAGTTTAATTTTTCAATGAATAGTGAAAAAAAACTACTTTTTATTGAAAACATTGTTTTTTTCAAGAATTTAAAAAGTTAAATTTTGTAATAAAATGGTTCTAAAGAAAAATTATTTTATTTATATTATTAATAATCCAATTGTGGTCTTTATAATTAATTTTATACTTTAATTTGGTATAAAAACATTTTTATACTTAAAAGAGAATTTTTCTGAAAACTCATTTTTCGTTGCATTTTGTGATTTGATTTTAAGTTAATTACTACCACTTATAGAAATTGAATATTTAAAATGGATACTTTATTTGGAATCAATATTTTCAAATTTTATAAATAGTTCCCTTTTATTTTTTTGATTATAAACAGTAACCATCGTAAATAATTGTTTTTGTGGTAAGGGTAAATCATGTAATTAAAGTTAAAATATAATTTGATAGGGACTAAAAAATGGAATTAACACTTTTATTAATTTTATTGTATGGGAGTAGTTGGGGTTTGTCTTAGTGGTAAGCACCCCGTAATCCTACCTGAAAATGAGGGTTCAAACCCCATTAGGCGCAGGTACTGTAGCAGTACTGTAGCGGTACTGTAGCAGTGGCGGAACTGTTCATCAGCGGGTACTGTTACGGCGACGGTACTGTGCGGTACTGTAGCAGGCGGGTTACTATTCACAGAATGTGAATTGGGCCATATATTTGGGCCTACGGGCTATGTAATGGGCTATAAGCTCACTGGGCTTTTGGGCTATGTAATGGGTTTCCCTCTACCTAGTTAAAAGAGGTCTTTTCTTTGATTTAATAATAAAAATGAGGCTTCGGACCCAACCTTTAAAAAAAATTATTGTATGGGTTTATCTCATACATAAACATCCAAATTTATAATATATGAACTTTATCAATTTGGATGTGATTTTGACCTTTATAATATTTTATGTAACGAAAAGTTAAAAATAAGATTATCTTTGCTTTATTAACATAAAAAATTTAATATAGGGATAAATAAAAATTATTTTCAATTATAAATATTAATTTAAAATATAAATATTTCATTTTTATCAAGATAATTTATTTATAATTGGTAATAATGAAATAATTACCTTAAATTAACATGCAACACCAATAGATCAATTATTTAATTAATAAAAAATAAAATAAATGATTTTAAAAATACTAAAAGTATTATAATTTTGTAGAATTTATTATGTTCCATGAATTTTATAGATAAATATAACATTTTAGTAATGTTTGAAAGTAATATATTTGAATTCACTATTATTATTGATGTATTTAAAGGAATATTAAATGAATATTGTTAATAATTATATTAATGATATTCTATAAATTATAATACTTTTTTAAATGATTTAAAATTAATAAAAATATTATATTCATCCAAATTAATAGGATATGGTTTTAAAGATAAAACATGATCCATTTATGGGTCTTTTTCATTTTATATAAACATTATTAACCCTTAAAGTGTAAAATACTTTAATATTATAGTAACTGTCAAAAAGTTTCACGAATGGTTAAAACTAAATGATATGGGGGAAAAACATACCCCAAAACTTGTTCAAATTTTATTAGATAAAATTATTTTTACTTATCCTCATATTATCTTTAAATTATATCAATTTGAATCCATTTGGGAATGAAAAATAATTTATAATAATTTAATACTTTATAAAATTCCAATAGTACCCCTCCCCTCAATTATAAAAGGACGCCTCTAATTTATCTTATTTATACCACATTGTACCATCTAGATTGACAAAACCATACTCATTCCCCTTATCAAAATCCATATCCTTGTTCTAGAGGTTCTTTCCCTTCCAAAATATCATCCCTTCCCTTAAGAAGAGATATAAATGAACTATAAGATTAAACTCATGATTATATATGATATTTATGATATAGATATGATTCTATAACTATAATATGATATAGACCATCATGCCTTCCAATTTTTTTGAAAAAAATAATGTCGCTCGTACGTACATGTGAATTATTACCTTCACAAATCGATGTGATCCATTTTTCGTTTATGCTCTATTTGGATGGTAGTAAGGATGAATTTAATGAATATATATGATATATAGGATATAATAATGATTCTGGAATGATTAATTATTATTCATTTTTTTCACATTTGTTGAAAACTGAAAACATCGTTTATGCATACGTACGGCCTATTATCACTACGAATAGTCCAATTCTTTTTCTTATCTCTATCTTTTATGGATGAATATAAATGTCTATATATTGAATATATGTATATATATATATATATGATATTTATAACATGAATAATGTTATGGATAATTTTGGAATTAAAAGGATCAGAACTGCTGAATTAAAACATACTTGAATAAACGAAGTAGTTAACACCCAAAATAATGATATTAATAAATGATTGTTAACAAGAAGGTGATAAAATATAATAAATGTATCATATATGATATTATATATATGTATACTATTTTGGTATGTAATTAAAATAAATCTAAATTTATTATATAGGGAATTAAAGCATTTTCAACTAAAGGTAAACATGAGTTAAGATATTTCGTCTCAATTTCCACTTTATTTAGGAATATTTGGAATTATGAACCTATTTACTTCATGTGGTTTATATAATTCCCCTTTAAAATATTTAACATGAATATATGATTATTCATGATGATTAATTATTCAATTCAAGTTACACTTTCAAAAGGAATGTTTAAAAGAAAATTTGATCTTATTTCTCTTCTTGATTGGGAATATTTTTCATCCATATCCATATTTTTCAAAATTATTTTACTAAAGTGATTTTTATTACTCAAATTATTTATTAATAAATTTTTAATTTATCCTTGAATTTTTTTAATGGATTGAAATAAATAATTCTAATTTCTTCCCAAAAGGTTTATTTTTAAAAAAATTTATAAAAAAAATAAAAAAGAGTGTTTTCATTCAACGTATATGGAATTAAAAGACCTTCCCATCACCATAAACATTTTATTCCCTTTATATTCTTATATAATTTTTAATGGTTTATAAATAAAATAAATTAATGAAAAATTATTTTAAATTTTTCACTCCCATTTTCATCAATTCTTTAAAATAATCGATTTTACTATAAAATCTACTTTTTATGGTCATCTCTCATATCTTGATTAATATATTGGATATTAAATTTCTATTAAAACATTCACTTTCTTATAATCATTGAAAATTACATCTCCCTTAAATACCTATTTTATAACTGATTATTTTCTAAACCGTATACCATATCTATATATTGTGTTTTACTTTAAAAGTAATTTGATCAATTGAGAAAATATTTATATTCCAAATTCTTTACTCAATACAGATATTTTTTTATAATTCAAATTTTTCATGAATTAAATCAATCTTTTGATATATGATGAATGCATTAGAGATATAGTGACGGGTGGGGATCAAGGTTATATAGCCCATCTATGCATCAAAATGTCTTATGAGACAAACTAGTTGGCCAAATTAAATGGGTCTTTACCCATAGTTTTAAACTATATTGGTGAAATTTTATGATAGTAGAGATATCTTGATGTCTAAGATCATTAAATATAATATAATTCATTCACTTAATTTATAATTCACTTATTATTATCCATGAGGTTATTTCATTGATATTATCCGTAAGTTAATTTTGTATATAATTTATTGACTAAATGGATGTGTTTTGAATTATTTACCTCTCCATTTTATTATGTATTATTTACTCATGATATATTCCATTGTACTTAACCCTTATTAAACATATAATCTCATGCTTATCTTGTATCCCTTTCCTAGGTTTTGAAGAAGAAATACTTGAATGAGTTTCAAGGATGAATATATTTTGATTTTGTTGGGTTTTATATTTGTTTTTTCTAATGTAAAGTGGGTATCATGTATGTATATTATAAGTCCCCATCCTTAAACCTTACTTAATCTTGAGTTATTACAAGATTACACATTGAGGATCTTTTCGGGTTTATAGTTTTAGAGAATTAGATCATAAAACTTGCATTACATTTCACATATAAACAAAGTGGTTACATAAAGATAATATTCTTCTTTCCCATCAATGGAAACATATTTAAAATAAAACATGTATTATTTCTTGACACTCCCTTGACACTATCATCATATCATGTACCTTTCCCTTGACCTGTGAAAAACATTTCAAAAAAACTTGGGATGAGCATAAAAAGCTCAGTAAGGGATATAAAAACATATGGAAAGGAAACATGGGTACATATATACATAAGAATGAAATCATACTTTACCCATAAAACATAAGCACTTCAACATACCTCTCATCAAATCATGAATAAATCATATAAATCATAAGACATAAAGGTAACTTGAGGCATTCATAACATTCTTACGTAAGGAGTAACCCTCTTGGTTACGTTTGGAATAACCATCACAGTATATTCCCTAAATCTCTTCGGATAAACTGTAACGTTTCACTCCTTCGCATTACCCAATTCATTGGAGATCTATATCGGGCTCACCCGCCCTTATTTTGTCACGGAACCACTCGTCTTCATAATAATGCCCAAGAACCTCAACATAATCGTATCACATAAAACATGCATAAAGGAAACATAACATTTCCACCTTTCAATCACAAGATATCAATACAACACATTGATATAAAAACATTATGAAAACAATTTTCAATACCAAAATAAAAGAAAAGTAAAACATGGTATTTATTTTTTTCTTTTTTTTAAAAAAAGTATGGCTTGTAAAGGAAGCCGAAACTCAAATAATGGTCACGGCGGCGGAGAAGTTGTTGTCGCCGCATACGTACAACAAAAACATTCCCTTTTTCATTTAGTAAAAGTTTCGTATAAAAAAGATTCCTTTTGAATAAACATAAAAGTCAAAGGGGTTTATCCACCGTATAAAAGAAGGTTGTGTATAAAACAAAATATGCCTCAATGAAAGGAGATTGAGACGAAGTCCCATACCTCGGGTCCGAATTGACTTGGCCGTTCTTTAATCTCCTGAATAATAAACTTGAGTTAATTTATACTTGTTTAATAACCTTTTTCAAGTTCATTATTCCTTTTATATCACTTATTGCCATGTCATGAACACTATGTAATTATTTAAGTTAATAACGGTCATTTTAACGATCATTGGTACTTGAGTCAAAAATAAACCCTTTATAATTACAAGTTGTTCATGTATCCATTATATCCATAATGGTATTCATTATGTAGATATCATATATATCCAGTACATGCATGAATTTATAATATTATATAACATTTAGAGGTATGAAATGAAATGCACCGTTCATGGAGATGGTAAGCCGTACGTACGCATGAACGCTACTTTCATTTCTATTTCATATTTTTATAGAATGGAATCATAATGATATAAAGGTATATTATAATTCCAGTATAATATCGTATATAATATCATAGTTCCATCCTTTATACGTCCCACATATGGTATTTAACGAATCAAATCACTTTAAGGGGGCGGTAGTCCGCACTTCCTTAAATGAAGATATCGCGTTTACCCATAATGGAAACCATAAAGGTATGCCCAAAATGAAAAATACAGAAGCTTAAGGAAAACATAAACATATTATATATCATATATAAATATAGTTACATCTTAATGGCCACCTTTTAAGGTGTTAAAATAATGTTGAACAATCATCGTTTCGGGAGGCATAAATTCACCATCCACGGAAACAGTATGTCCTTTAACCATTAGATGTAGGTGTGTGTAAGTTTAGCTCAAATCCTTTGTATAAAAATATCCTAGTATATTTAGGATACTGGATTTGTTACAAAATAAAAGAATAAAAAGATTTTAGGGGGTTGGAGAAGCAAAATCAAACAAAAGGACTCAAAAGAAGACATTACCTTAAAATCGGGTAACTCTATTAGATTTGAGCTCAAAGGCTTCCTTGGGAAGACTTCTGCCCAAATTGAGGCTTCCAGGAGTAAGAGAGGGATTTGGAGAGCCAAAATGGGCAGGGATTGGCCGAGCCAAAGCCTTTGGGAGTGTGGTTAAGGAGGTAGAGGTGGGGGCCTTTTATAAGAGGAGAGGAGGGGCACTCTTGGAAGGTAAAGAAAAGTCACTTTATTTTAAAATGGTATTCGGATTTAAGAGGTCCCACATTGATGTGCTTCTAGGATAATGTGATAAGGGTTCGAAATCCACCCATACAATAGGTTTTGGCCATTTTTAGGTCTTAGATTTTACATTATCATTCCATTTTATTTAAATTGTTAAATAATGAGGTCATCGCTGCATCATCATGATGTCATAAATAATTTAATTTATTTAAAGTCTAAAAATTATAAAAAAAAATACTATGATGTAGGAAATCTCTTTATCTTTCAAATGACTATTTATAATCAAAAATCTGATCTTTATAACCCCATGTAAAATTTGTTTTAGTAAAACATCTCATGTTTGTGTCATTTTTACTTTTACATTAAATAAAAAGTTATTTATGTCATTTCCCAACCAAAGTGGCTCCATGGGGTCCCCAAGTTGACCCATGGATTTTCTTGGTCGGCCATGACACATCCAATGAGGGTAGGACATGTGTCAAGCTCATCTCATTTTATTAAAGCATTATTTTTACCTTAAACTACACTAATTACCTCTAATCGCGATTAAGAACTTAAGAGTTACTATTCACCAAAAAATTATTTTAATCTCATTGAACCACATTTTACTTCTTAATGACAACCATGTATGTCGGATTTTTAAAATTCAAAACACAGAAGTGGAAAAATTTCATTTAAACGAAAAATTAGTTTTTATAAGTACCACTTAGTGGTTTCACTATTCATCAAAAATTGAAGTTTTTCAGAAAAATACCAAAAATTCACCCTAAGCTATATTTGATATTCCGAATTCAAAAATGAAGTCTATTTTAAAAAATTCAAAACATATAAGTCACATTAATTAATTTAATAATTAATTCCCGTTGTCATGACAAATAGCGTGTTTTTATGAAACAATAAGTATCAAAAGATTGACACCAGTTTAAGTCCAATTTCAAAGTGAAATTGATTCCAATGACCACAATTGGATTAAATGGTAAAAATATATTCTAATTTCATTTCAAAACCAATTCAAAAGATAATGTAATCATATAAATAAATAAGATTAAAAAGTAGTTTTGATGTAAACTGCAGTATTTTTCACTATTCATTAAAAAATGAACATTGTCTGAAAAATACCAAAAATTCACAAAAAGTAAATTTTGATGTCCCAATCATAAAGAATAAGTTTATTTTGACAAACATAGCTTATAAAATTGTCAAAAGATAGATTTAAAAATGGTTTTCCATCAAAAGGCAGTAAAACGATCTTTTAAAAATATTAGTGTATTCCATGCATAAGATTGTATTTATTTTCATTTTAAGCCTCTAAAACACTATCTTAATCATTAATAGACATATATAAAAATATCTATTATTCATTACTTACTTGGGATGTTACATCCTTCCCCCCTTTTGAAAATTGCGTCCCCGCAATTTATTTACTTATCGAATAAATGGGGGTACTTATCCCTCATTGCATTTTCAGATTCCAATGCTGCCTCTTCCATCATGTGGTTTTTTCACAAAACCTTTACCTGATTAATCACCTTATTCTGTAACACTTGCTCCCTGTGGTCAAGAATCTGGACCAGTTTTTCCTCATAAGATAGGTTCTCTTCCAGCTGAACTACCTCTGGACTCAAAACATGAGATGGATCTGGCATATACTTTCTCAACATCAAAACGTGAAAAACATTGTGTACCTGAGATAAACTCGGAGGAAAAGCCACCCGGTATGCAACTGATCCAACTCTCTCTAGAATTTCATATGGTCCAATAAACCTTGGACTCATCTTTCCTTTCTTACCAAATCTCATCACACTTTTCCAAGGAGAAACCTTGAGAAAAAAATGATCACCTACCTCGAAAGATAGATCCTTCCTCCGGTTATCTGCATAACTCTTCTGCCTGCTCTGAGCTGTTCTCATGTGCTTCTGAATCAGCTGAACTTTTTCTGCCATCTCTTCTACCAATTCTGGTCCCATCAACTTCCTTTCACCCACTTCATCCCAGAAATCTAGAGTTCGACACCGCTTCCCATATAATTCCTGAAATGGTGCCATCTATATACTGTAATGAAAACTGTTATTATATGAAAATTCAACCAAAGAAAGATGTTGGTCCCAACTTCCCTTATAATCCATAGAGCAAGAACGTAGCATATCCTCCAATGTCTGAATTGTTCGTTCTGACTGCCCATCTGATTGAGGATGAAAAGCTGTACTAGAATTTAATTCAGTACCCAACGACTTCTGAAGGCCTTTCCAAAAGTTAGAAGTGAACCTGGGATCACGATCAGATACAATGGAGAGGGGAACTCCATGTAACCTGACTATCTCTTTAAGATAAAAACGGGAAAGTTGATCTAGGGAAAAATTATCTCATATAGCAAGGAAATGAGAAGATTTAGTCAAGCGATCAACAATAACCCAGATTGCATTATTACCTCGAGATGTCTTCGTTAATCCCATAACAAAGTCCATGGATATATTCTCCCATTTCCACTATGGCACTGGTAAAGGCTGAAGCATCCCTTTCGGTAACTTCTGCTCTGCTTTAACCTGTTGACATGTCAAACACTTCACAGTAAAATCAGCAATATCTCTTTTCATTCCATCCCACCAGTAATACTCCCAAAGATCTCTGTACATCTTAGTACTGCCAAGATGATCTGAAAACGGAGAACTATGAGCTTCACATAACAACTCTCTCTTCAACTGTGAATCACAAGGCACACACAATCTCTTCCCAAATCTCAAAACGCAATCATTATCAATGTTGAATTCAGGCAACTTACCTTTCTGAACCAGCTCTACCTTTTTCTGCAACCCATTGTCTTGCTTCTGTGCTTGCTTGATTCTATTTGATAGAGATGATCTCACTGATACCTGAAACAAAACAGAAGAACTTCCTGTACTAACAAATTCTATGCCAAAGTTCATCAAATCCTTAACCAAAGGATCACGTTCCAAATGCAACATTGCTAATGAAGCATTACTTTTTCGACTCAAAGCATCAGCCACTTTATTTGCTTTTCCCGGATGGTAATGAATTTTACAATCATAATCCTTGATTAATTCCAGCCATCTCCTCTGTCTCATGTTTAACTCTTTCTGAGTGAATATATACTTTAAACTTTTGTGATCAGTATATATTTCACACTTTACTCCATACAAATGATGCCTCCAAATTTTTAAAGCGAAAACAACAGCATCTAATTCCAAATCATGTGTAGGGTAATTTACCCCATGAGTTTTCAACTGTCGTGAAGCATAAGCAATTACCTGATCATTCTGCATTAGGACGCAACCAATTCCTTTCAATGAAGCATCACTGTATATAACAAACTCACCATTCCTAGAAGGTAGTTCTAAAACTGGAGCATTCACCAATCTTCTTTTCAATTCCTGAAAACAATCATCACATTCTTTTTTCCAGATAAACTTAACACCCTTCCGAGTTAGCTTAGTCATTGGACTAGATAACTGTGAAAAATTTCTAACAAACCTTCGGTAATATCCTTCCAAACCAAGGAAGCTACGAATCTCAGTTACATTTGTGGGTCTTGGCCAGTCTTCCACAACTTTTGTTTTTGCAGGATCAACAGTTATCCCATCTTTAGAAACAATATGACCAAGGAAAGAAATTTGTTGCAACCAAAACTCACACTTGCTGAATTTTCCATACATTTTCTTTTCTTTTAAGGTTTTCGAGATAACCCTTAAATGTCTTTCATGATCCTCTTTACTTTTAGAAAACACCAAAATATCATCAATTAAAACCACCACAAACTTATCCAAGAACTCATGGAAAATTCTATTCATTAAGTCCATGAATATAGTAGGTGCATTGGTTATCCCAAAAGGCATTACTAAAAATTCATAATGGACATATCTTGTATGGAACGCGGACTTCGGAACATCTTCTTCCTTTACCTTCAGCTGATGGTACCCCGATCTCAAGTCAATATTTGAAAAATACTGAGCTCCCTGGAGCTGATCAAACAAATCATCAATATGAGGAAAAGGATATTTGTTCTTAACAGTGATGTTATTCAAGGCTCTATAATCAATGAAAAGTCTCATTGAACCATCTTTCTTTTTAACAAATAAAACAGGACCACCCCATGGTGATGTGCTAGGTCGAATGAAACCTTTCTCTAATAAATCTTGAAATTGCTCCTTCAACTCTAAAAGTTCAATTTGATCCATTCGATAAGGGGGTTTTGAAATTGGCTTAACATCAGGAACTAAGTCGACAGTAAACTCAACTTCCCGATCTGGTATTATTTCAGGAAACTCATCAGGAAAAACATCAGGATACTCATTTACCACTGGCACATCATTAATCTGAACAGTTCCTTTATTTTCAACGATGTGTGCAAGGTAACATTCATTTCCATCTTTTACAAGTTTCTTGGCCTCTTGATAAGTTATCAACAGTAAGGGTTCATTCTTGTACAGAAACTGAAAGTATTTCTGAAAATAAACTTCTTTAGATCTACAGTCAATCTTATCATGGTAAATAGAGAGCCAATCCATACCCAGGATAACATCAAACTCTACTAGAGGTAGAACAATAAGGTTTGAAAGTAGGTTCTTTCCACAGATAAGGATAGGAAGATTCTTATAAATTCTTTTTGCCTCAACATTTCCCCCAGGTGTTTTTACCAAAAGTTCAGGAGTCATTTCTTGAGATGGTATTCACATTTTACTAGAAATGTTTTCAGAGATGAAAGAATGTGTAGACCCCAAAACAAACAACACATTGGAATAATCTGAAAAAACAAACAAAGTACCTGATACAACTTCATTTGATGGCCCGACATCTACTGAAGTAGTTGCAAAGGATTTCACCACCCCTTTCTACTTGTAGTCTAACTGCTTCCCATCACTCAAGCTCTTTGTCGGACACTCATTTACATAGTGACCCATCTCATTGCACTTATAACATTTCACTAACTGTAAATCAAATTTGGTCTTACCTTCACCTTGATCCTTTTTAGTGTAATCACGAGCCTTATGTCCCATCTTACCACATCGGTAGCACTTTCCATAATTCAGAAGACATTCCCCAGCATGCCTTTTGCCACATTTATCACAAACTGGAAACTTAGTTTTCTTACCATCAGACTTTTTTGAAGAATTCTTACCTTTCTCCTGCCACCTCGGTCTCTTCTTCTGTTGGTTTTTATACAACACTTGATCATCGGAAAACTCCATTTCCACCATCTCATCACATCGAACAATCTTTTCATAACTTTTAAACTCACGAGAAGCTAATGCCCTTCGATATTTTGGCTTTAATCCTGAGTAAAAACGATTGATTTTACTATCAAGGTCTTGGATAAAATTTGGAGCATACCTTGCCAATCTAGTGAACCTTTCTTCATAGTCAGCCACTGAGTCTTCCTCTTGCCTCAATTCCAAGAATTGATTTTCCATCCTATGTCGAATAGCCTTAGGAAAATACTTCTCAAGAAACATACCTTTGAATTCATCCCAGTCGAGAGAATCAATCTCATCAGCATCCCTGATATTTTTAACCATCGACCACCACTGATCTGTTTCACCCTCCAAACGATAAATATCAAGACTAACCTTTTGATTGTCTGAACACCCCATGACATCAAAAATCTTCTCCAGTGCTTTAATCCACCCTTCAGCTAGCAAAGGGTCAGATGATCCTCTGAATGATGGGGGATGTTGCCCCATGAAATGTTCCACCACTGACATGTTCCTCTGCGGTTGATCTGGCTGATCTCGTGTATGGATACCACCGCCATTTATCGCTTGAGTCAACTACGCCATTACTGCAACAAACTGTTCAGTTCCAATTCCGACCATCTCAGGATGCTGATTCAGAAGGTTATTTTCTTCTACATGCCTTCCTAGCACTGCTTCCCTGTTTCCTTTGTGGAAAACCATTCTGAACAAACATGTCTTAGAAGAAGCAACATGGTAATCTTCAAATACTATATCACTTCAATTTGACCATAAAAAAAATATTTTTGGATAATCATTTAATAGAATTCTAACTCCTAAAGTTATCTAAATCGAACTCTGATACCAACTATAAGGCCCCAGCCTTAAACCTTACTTAATATTGAGTTATTACAAGATTACACATTGAGGATCTTTTTGGGTTTAGATTTTTAGAGAATTAGATCATAAAACTTTCATTACATTCCACATATAAACAAAGTGGTTACATAAAGATAATATTCTTCTTTCCCATCAATGGAAACATATTTAAAATAAAACATGGATTCTTTCTTGACACTCCCTTGACACTATCATTATATCATGTACCTTTCCCTTGACCTGTGAAAAACATTTCAAAAAAACTTGGGATGAGCATAAAAAGCTCAGTAAGGGATATAAAAACATATGGAAAGGAAACATGGGTACATATATACATAAGAATGAAATCATACTTTACCCATAAAACATAAGCACTTCAACATACCTCATCAAATCAGGAATAAATCATAGAAATCATAAGACATAAAGGTAACTTGAGGCATTCATAACATTCTTACGTAGGGAGTAACCCTCTTGGTTACGTTTGGAATACCCATCACAGTATATTCCCTAAATCTCTTCGGAGAAACCTTAACGTTTCACTCCTTCGCGTTACCCAATGCATTGGAGAGCTATATCGGGCTCACCCACCCTTAGTTTATCACGGAACCACCCGTCTTCATAATAATGCCCAAGAACCTCGACATAATCGTATCACATAAAACATGCATAAAGGAAACATAACATTTCCACCTTTCAATCACAAGATATCAATACAACACATTGATATAAAAACATTATGAAAACAATTTTCAATACCAAAATAAAAGAAAAGTAAAACATGGTATTTATTTTTTTCTTTTTTTTAAAAAAAGTATGGCTTGTAGAGGAAGCCGAAACTCAAATAATGGTCACGGCGGTGGAGAAGTCGTTGTCACCGCATACGTACGACAAAAACATTCCATTTTGTCATTTAGTAAAGGTTTCGTATAAAAAATATTACTTTTGAATAAACGTAAAAGTCAAAGGGGTTTATACACCGTATAAAAGAAGGTTGTGTATAAAACAAAATATGCTCAATGAAAGGAGATTGAGACGAAGTCCCATACCTCGGGTCCGACTTGACTCGGTCATTCTTTAATCTCCTGAATAATATACTTGAGTTAATTTCTACTTGTTTAAGAACATTTTTCAATTTCATTATTCCTTTTATATCACTTATTGCCATATCATGAACACTATGTAATTATTTAAGTTAATAACGGTCATTTTAACGATCATTGGTACTTGAGTCAAAAATAAACCCTTTATAATTACAATTTGTTCATGTATCCATTATATCCAGAATGGTATTCATGATGTAGATATCATATATATCATATATATTCAGTACATTCATGAATTTATAATATTATATAACATTTATAGGTAATAAATGAAATGCACCGTTCATGGAGACGGTAAGCCGTACGTACGCATGAACGCTACTTTCATTTCTATTTCGTATTTTTATAGAATGGAATCATAATGATATAAAGGTATACTATAATTCTAGTATAATATCGTATATAATATCATAGATCCATCCTTTATATGTCCCACATATGGTATTTAACGAATCAAATCACTTTGAGGGGGCGATAGTCCGCACTTCCTTAAATGAAGATATCGCGTTTACCCATAATGGAAACCATAAAGGTATGCCCAAAATGAAAAATACAGAAGCTTAAGGAAAACATAAACACATTATATATCATATATAAATATAGTGACATCTTAATGGACACCTTTGAAGGTGTTAAAATAATGTTGAACAATCATCATTTCGGGAGGCATAAATTCACCATCCACGGAAACAGTATGTCCTTTAACCATTAGATGTAGGTGTGTGTAAGTGTAGCTCGAATCCTTCTTATAAAAACATCCTAGTATATTTAGGATACTGTAGTTGTTACAAAAGAAAATAATTAAAATAGTTTAGTGGGTTGGAGAAGCAAAATCAAACAAAAGGACTCAAAAGAAGACATTACCTTAAAATCGGGTAACTCTCTTAGATTTGAGCTCAAAGCCTTCCTTGGGAAGACTTCTTCCCAAAGTGAGGCTTCAAGGAGTAAGATAGGGATGTGGAGAGCCAAAATGGGTAGGGGTTGGCCAAGCCAAAGGCTTTGGGAGTGTGGGTAAGGAGGTAGAGGTGGGGGCCTTTTATAAGAGGAGAGGAGGGGCACTCTTGGAAGGTAAAGAAAAGTCACTTTATTTTAAAATGGTATTCGGATTTAAGAGGTCCCATATTGATGCGTTTCTAGGATAAGGTGATAAGGGTTCTAAATCCACCCATCCAATAGGTTTTGTCCATGTTTAGGTCTTAGATTTTACATTATCATTCCATTTTATTTAAATCGTTAAATAATGAGGTCATCGCTGCATCATCATGATGTCATAAATAATTTAATTTATTTAAAGTCCAAAAATTATAAAAAAAATACTATGATTTAGGAAATATTTTTAGCTTTCCAATGAATATTTATAATCAAAAATCTTATCTTTATAACCCCATGTAAAATTTGTTTTAGTAAAACATCTCACGTTTGTGTCATTTTTACTTTTACATTAAATAAAAAGTTATTTATGTCATTTCCCAACCAAAGTGGATCCATGGGGTCCCCAAGTTGACCAATGGATTTTCTTGGTCGTCCATGACACATCCAATGAGGGTAGGACATGTGTCAAGCTCATATCATTTTATTAAAGCATTATTTTTACCTTAAACTACACTAATTACCTCTAATCGCGATTAAGAACTTAAGAGTTACTATTCTTCAAAAAATTATTTTAATCTCATTGAACCAAATTTTACTTCTTAATGACAAACATGTATGTCGTATTTTTAAAATTCAAAACACAGAAGTGGTAAAATTTCATTTAAACGAAAAATCAGTTTTTATAAGTACCACTTAGTGGTTTCACTATTCATCAAAAATTGAAGTTTTTCAGAAAAATACCAAAAATTCACCCTAAGCTATATTTGATATTCCGAATTCAAAAATGAAGTCTATTTTAAAAAATTCAAAACATATAAGTCACATTAATTAATTTAATAATTAATTCCCGCTGTCATGACAAATAGCGTGTTTTTATGAAACAATAAGTATCAAAAGATTGACACCAGTTTAAGTCCAATTTCAAAGTAAAATTGATTCCAATGACCACCATTGGATTAAATGGTAAAAATATATTCTAATTTAACTTCAAAACCAATTCAAAATATAATCTAATCATATAAATAAATAAGATTAAAAAGCAGTTTTGATGTAAAATACAGTATTTTTCACTATTCATTAAAAAATGAACATTGTCTGAAAAATACCAAAAATTCACACAAAGTAAATTTTGATGTCCCAATCATAAAGAATAAGTTTATTTTGACAAAAATAGCTTATAAAAATGTAAAAAGATAGATTTAAAAATGGTTTTCCATCAAAAGGCAGTAAAACAATCTTTTAAAAATATTAGTGTATTCCATGCATAAGATTGTATTTATTTTCATTTTATGCCTCTAAAACACTATCTTAATCATTAATAGACATAGATAAAAATATCTATTATTCATTACTTACTTGGGATGTTACATATCTTGTTCTCTATGACTACTAAATTAATCTATGAATTGGGATTATATCCCTTGTATCTATGATAATGTAATAAATTAGACATCGGCTCTTGGTTATTACAGTTGGAAATATTATAGAATAGGAAAACTATGAGTGACTAGGGTCTTAAGTTTGCGGGAAAGGGTTAAAGAGAAATTGTAATATAATATTTTCAAGGCGGAATATGAATGTGAGGTATTTAGCTAAAAGGGTGTAAGTTAGACCCTTTTATAAGAGAGGAAAATGGTATTTTTTAAACACTATTTATATTTTAATAATTCCATGACACTATTCTAAGTTCAATGGCTCAAAAGTTTCAACATTGTTGATTTTGTGGTGTCTTTAGGTCTATAATTTAACAACCAGGTGTTTCCACACATTTTTTAAACCTTTTATATAGTTTTTACCATTACATTTTTACATTTCACTCTTTTACTTTCAAACTAGGTAACTAGTTTTTAACTGGGTGATTTGAAATTTTATTAAACATAAAAGATATCCTATATAACCAAATTTGGGAGTTATAAAACAAAATTTAATATATATTAAATCCAACTCAAATTATAAATTTTATAAAATTAAATTTTAAATTAAAACATATTATGTGTGAAAAAAGGTTTTGTTACAAAATGTAATTTTTGCCATTATTGATTGTTAATCTTATTTAGTATTGATTTAAAATTAAATTAATGTTAATATATTTATTTATATGTTTATAAATCATAATATATTCATTATTTAAAGTATTTCACTTTAATTTATTAAATATAAACTCCTTGATATTAATAAAACAATATTTTAAAAGAATTGTTTCACTATTATCATGATAATTAACATTAATCCTAATAATTTAAATTTTATACCAAAAAATGAAATTTTCCATATAGAATAATATGAACATTTTTATATCAAATAAAATAAATCTTTTATCAAATTCACTTTCTATGAGAAGGGAAATTATTCTTAAAGTTATCACGTATATAGAATAAAAACTCATTTCTTAATGTTTATTTTAAAGAAAAATGATTCATGGTTAGGTTAGAATTATCAATTCCATTTATTCAAATGAATTTAAAATAATTATACAATCCAAAGAGTATTTATATTACATAAAAAATAAATCAAAAACTACATTTCATCATGTTATAATTAATTAATCAAAAATTTGAAAAAAAAAATCATTTAAACACTATAAATTTTCAAAAATGATGAGCAAGGTTTATAAATTTAAAATAGTATTTTAAAATAATTTTATTATAATTTATAATATAAAATTTTATAGGAAATTTTTTTAAAAAACTTTCATTGTATTCATATAATAAAATAATTTCATAAAAGTGATGACATTAATAGGTATTTTCACTATTCACCTAAGAATCGATTATTTTAGAAAAATATAAAAACTTCATCCAAACATAATTTTTTCGGAGGAATTCAAAAATTAATTTTAATTTATCAAGTTTAAATTCTAAAATTTCTAAATTTTTCTTTATAAAAGAAAAATTATAATATATAGAAAATATCTTATATTGGAAATAACCATTATAATATGAATTCTTATTAATCATTTACCTTATAAAGGTAATAACTTTTAATGATTTACCATCTTAGAGTTTATTATATCTTTATTAATAATGTTTTCTCAACATGTAGTGGTTTTTAATTTTGGGTGTGGCATGTGACACGAGTCATAGAATATAGTCTATACTCTAAAGGACCTAAAATCATGGGTCCTTACATTATAGATTAATTGTTATGTTGGTTTATTAATATTGGTTATTATTTAATCTTATGCTAACCATTTCAATTTTAGATAGACTGAATAACATTTCATAGTTTTTTGGATATTATATTTCATTAAAATTTTATTTTAGTTCTTTATTCATGAAAAATTCATCATGATCATGATGATACACATTAAAGGATGAAATCATGCTTATAGAATTGGAAAAATCGAGTATGTAAATTTTAGCATATTTTTATTTTACAAGGGTAAAGGAATTTATTTAACAAAAGAAAATTAAAGATAATTCTATTAAAGCTTATGTTTAAAGTTACACATTTCTACCAAGTTACTTTTTTAAGACCTAATTTTAAATTATGAGTCTTATATGGGTACATTCATAATATGTTTCTTGGTCATTACCTAGAAATTAGAGTTCTTGTAAAAATCAATATCTAAAATTATTATTTTGTTATTATATATTTAGTTAATAAAATAATAACTAAAATTATGAGTATGTAATTTCTATAAGGATGGAAGAATTTAATAACCTATGATTTTAGTTTATAGTTTCTTAAAAGAAAATTATATTCGAAAGTGTTCACCACACGCAACCCCGAGCTTAAATGAACTCGGAAATAATATCATTTAAATATGATTGTTATAACCTAGATTTTGGGTTGGAAAGTATGAATATGAAGAACAGTATTATTTATTATGTGTAGAAATTATTTCCTTCATAAAATTATTAACAAATCTTACAATTATTATTAATTATTTGGAAATAAAGATAAAAAAGTTTAAGGTAACCGAGATATTTTTCATCAAATTATTTCTATGTGTGCAATGTATTTTAATGTTAATAAATAAAATTAATTAATATTAATAAAATATTATAATTAAATAATTATATTATATACTCAATTTTATGAATTATGATTCATTTAATTGTAGTTATTATGCATGTAATGAGAATATAGTCAATTTATGTTTAAAAAATTGTTTTTTTTAATTTCATTTGTCGATATTATAATTAATGTCTACTAATTTTATAAACTTTGGTTTAAAAAATTTTGTATAATTTTTTAAATTATCATTTTATAAAAGGCTTTTAATTATTTTTTGATATTTTTTTTAAAATAATTATTTTTTATTGAATAGCGAAAAATGTTATTTTTTGAAAAACTACCATTTATTTTCCTTAAATAAGGAAATTTAAAAGTCTCCTTATATTTTGGTTTTAGTTTTAAATTAAAATAAGATCCATTGGATTAAACATGATTTAATTATTTATAGAGGAATTTGTATTATGTTTTATCTTCGTATATGTTCGTTTTAATGCTTTTAAATTCATTTTTCTAAAAATTGTTATTATTGCATTTTTCATAGTTATTTTAAAATATATTTTTTAATATTATATGAATAGAATCATGAAAATATGATTTCATATTTAGAATCTGGAATTTAAAATTTAGTAAATAAGATAATTTCATTTTTAATCATAATGAATAGTAATCATGGTAAAAATTTATCACCGCGATATTGGGTAAAACTTTTTAATTTTGGTTAAACTATGGGATAATCTCTCAAAATCAAACCAACACATTCTGTTATTTCATTTTATGCTTTCATATCAACTATCAACATCATATGTCAAAATATATGGCATTTTTATTTTATTTTCCTTTGATAATGACATGTATATTACTTTTAAGTAAATAATAAATACAAAATGTGACTCTATTTTAATAACTATAATATATTTTCTTTGGGATAAAAATAAGTTAAGATTAGTTATAAATGGTTATTTATAAGATGAATAAAATTTTAATGATAGTAATTGATTTTTAATTTTTTGAGATTGTATAATTACTTTGAACATTTATGCAATGATGATACAGTGCTTGTGCAAGCAGAAGAAAAATCTAGTAAATGATTTTAAAAACATTAAAATAAATATTTTTATATGAAATATAGTGTTGCGTACATTTTATGGTTAATGATAATTCAAAATTTATGTTAAAATAATTTATATTCTAAATCTATTATTATCTTGATGACTTTTAAGGGAAATTAAATGAATAGTCCAAAAAATGACTTCAATGTTATTTTATGTTAAATAATATTTTAATAAATGATTTAAAATCACAAATAAAATATTTTAAGAAGAAATTTAGGATGTTTAATAGTCAAAAAAATATATAATCCACGGACCATTTGTTAGCCACTTTTCACCTTATCAGAAAATTTATTATTTAAAAACACTAAAAAATGTGTTACCATGGTTAAGATTAAAAAAGGTTAATGAAGGGGATGAACCAAATAATAATTTTTAAAATGACACCCAAACCATTCTAAATTTTATTATCTGATGATATTTCAACCATATCCACTTTTTTATACTCTATGTCTATTTAAAATCATTTTACCTAAGACATGTATAGATTATATTTCAATATTTCAATTAATTTCATGCATGTACCTCCCCTCACTTATAAAATGAAAACCCTTATCCTCTCTTCCTCATGATTCATAATCCATTTATATCAGTAAATCTCTACCAAAATATATTCCTTGATTCCTTCCCCATATCTTAAAACTTCTTTTCTTTCCCTTATACCATCCTAGGAAGTCTTAATTTGTAATCTAAAGGAGGATTCCAAAGAAGAGGTGGTTAAGAGAATATATGAACCATGTTGAACTTGAGGTAAGGGTAATTTTGTATCATTTATACTTCAATGAGACATGTTTATGTTATAAACATAATTTTATTTATATGGTGTATACACTACCCCTTTGATATGTAATATCATAAATCCTTCTTTTTTCATGCTACTCAATGGTTTGTATTAATTTTTTCTCTTTAAGGGGTGTTGATTAAAATGTTACTAAAGTTGTATAGAATTTCTTATCTCATTTTGATTTCATTGAGACTTTTCCTATTTTCTCTACATGTTTTTTTGGTGTATGATGTAATGGCTCGGAAGTCTCCAGTTCATTCCTTTATTGAAATCTGGTGTCTTAGGTGTTTTCGGTGGTCAAGGTGACTTATCCCCAATATGTTTCCAAATTTATAGTCCTGTGAATAGTGTTTCTAGTTTTGTGAACAGTGCCACTGGTGAGACCGATGTGAACATTGTCATCGGTGAGACTGATGTAAACAGTGTCATCGGTGAGAGTGACGTGAACAGTGTCATCGGTGAGACTGATGTGAACAATGTCATTAGTGAGACCAATGTGAACAGTTCCATTGGTGAGTCATTTTGTGAACAGCGTCATCGATATCGGTGAGTCATTCTGTGAATAGTGTTTCAAGTATCAGTAGGTGTACTGTGTTTCCAGCTTCATACAGTTTTTCCCCTTTAGTGTTTTCTTTGACGATAAAAACCTTCAAGGACTTGTTTTAATGTATTTAAGGACAATTAAAATCCCATAACTCCTATATTAATTTTTCCAAGGCTGGGGATGCTATTATTTGGTCAGATCGTGCGGTTTAATGCAATCCTCTTTTAATGGAAAATCTAGTGTATCTTAAACTGATGCTCTGTAAATCTTCTAATGGGACAAGATATCTTCCTCCCTTGTTCTACCTTCTTGTTCCTTGGTGTGAGATGCTCGATAATTTCCTTATTCTTGTAGAATAGGTGTGATAAAACCTTAATCCTTGGATCATTTCCCCTTGAAGTTTCTTTCTACTGCTTGTGCACGCCCTGTTTTGGTGCAACCAGCAAGTGTCGATCCGTCATCGATAGAAGGTATGATCTACCACCATTCTTGTGTTTTCCTTGATCCTTTTTCCCCCATTTTCTATTTTCTATGTTATGTAAAGTGATCTTCATGATTCTAATGGAGTTTTCTTGGGTATTGTTTGGTACGGTCTTGTCACGGCATCCTCGGGTGGATGTAGTTGTCACACGGTAGGAGATTGTATTCTATTGTATAGATCATTATCATATAAAGAACATCAAGAACCTTTTGAGGTGGGGGATTTGTTGCTTTTCTATTCTTTTACATCCATTCTTAGAGTTAGCATGATTTATCCACTAGACCATAATGGAATTGACATAATAAATATTTGAACTGGATAAATCAATTGGTATAGATCGTATGTTATTACCTCTTAATTTGTTAGATAAGGTGATATCTATGCTTGTCTTGTTTGTCGTGTCTCTCTTGATGGAAATTGGTAAATAATGTAAATTGGTATTAATTTTAATTATTTTTCAAAGATAAAGAGGTATGTAAATGAATCTAGTTTTTTTTGTTGTAATTTGATGTTAATAAAATTGGTGCAGTAAGAATATATAAATTTGTGATTGCTATGATAGATTTCTGTTTAGGTCGCCCATAGTTGGAACCCACTATTAATCAACCGGTTAATTAAATATTTTATTAAAGTACTGGTTGTTTGATAAAAGATAATTCCTCTTAGGGTTTTAAGTTACCATTTTTCTTGTAAAGGCCAAGAGCCTTATGATTGGAGATGTGAGGGCTCACTGCATGTGAAAGAATAATGCCTTGTTTAAGGACCAAGATCCTAGTTGATATGATGTTTTTTACTACTGCTTGTGCTATGATGTGAGCCTAGATGGCTATTGTGATATGTGAGGGTAGGGAGGCCCATTGGTTATGGCAGCATTTAATGCATAGAGTGGCGAGTTACGTTAGTTTATGCATGTGGGTGTCAGGGAGGACACCGGAGATGAGGAAATAGGTTGGATGTGAATGTTTGGATGCTTACTAAATATTCTTGGTTGTTTATCTACAATAATTTCCCCACTTCTCAAGGTAGCTAGTTTTTCTTAACCTACTTCCAAAAGGGGTGAATATGTGTGGGGTATTCCATCTATTTTCCATGTTTTTATCCTCAAGGGAGGATGGGTATATGCTCTTGTTATAGGTTGAAAATACATTATGGGTAGTTCAACAACCCACCATTTTGAGCCCCCTTTTGTTTAGTATCTTAGAATGTTTTTCAATAATTCCTAAGAATATGGGAAATTAATAATTTTGTTAATAAATTATTGAATAAATGATGTTAACCCACGGGGTTGGAGTTGGCTTGGATGCAATGCTGAGGTTGGAATTTAAAGGAACTATGGATCTTGGTTGGAATTCTAATGAAATTTAATGTGGAATTGATAATGGTTAATTAATGTTTAAATAATTAATTAACATAAAGTGCATATGATAAAAAGAGAATGGAGTAATATATAAATATCTTTAAATGTTTGTGTTCTTATAGGATACCTAGTCATAATAGTGGCAATTGGGAGTCTGAGAGAAATTAGATGCAGTTAATTCTAAGAAGAGGTTATACCCATAGTGTGGTTGTGAGCTATAGTATATTCTATGCTTTGTGTTTCTATACACTACTCAACCTCATCAGTTAGTGAAACTGACACCCCAGGGATTCTGAGCCCTGGGGTGTTTTCCCCAACATTCTGGTGGGAGGGTGGATGGATGACTACCCCCTTTGGCCTCACTCTCTTCTCTTGGTAGTTACTTGTGTTGGTAGGCACAATGGTTAGTTTTCTCCATTTATGTGTGTAGAGGGCTATAATGGCTTGTGGTTATTTACACATATATATTTTGGATATAGTTTCCTATAGACTACTATAGTTGTAACGTGTATAGGCTGTGATGGATTAAGGATCCTTACTCAGTGTATGGGCTATAATGTCTAAAGGATTAATACCCGACTTATGATACACGTTATGTGAGTTGTGGTGGATCCCAAAAACTACCTGGTTGATTTGGTTACATAGACGTAGTGATTGTGTTTCACAAGGTTCATGTTGTGGTGCTTCCCCTAGGTGTCTGTGGGCAATCATTTTTTGATAGATATGGATTAGGACGTGAAACATTGGAGAAAAGAAGAAAACCATTGGGGAAGTGGTAGAGGGGTTCCCTTGATATTATTTATTATATTATATACTCTTGTATGAAATAATTGGTGAGAGAATCCATGGTGAGGCTGGGAAATAAGTATACATGTTTAGTTGATGAGTTAGTTTCACTTGTTGTTCACTGTGCTTTAGCATGATTTATTTACTTTCACACAAGAGTCTTTGGGGAGGATACTACTGAGTATACTATTATACTCACCCTATCTATATATAAACTTTTTTTCAGGTCACTTGGAGCAGGTTGGAGATCAGGCCGGTTACTACTGGCTTGGGGTTTTAGGAGTAATTCGGGCTTCGTGGCTGCTGTTGTTTTTACTTTCTTTTGGAACTTATAGTTTTCCCTTTTATTTTTAATGGTTTTTTCAGGACATTACATATGTGTTCTTGGGATTTATTTTATATTATAGTATAAGTTGGATTTTTTTGGTGTTTGACTTATCTATCTCTTTTTTGTGTGTTCTCTTAGAGGGTAATGACTCCCATTTTTGTGTTTACTATACCCTTGGTGCAAGTCGCCAATCCGGGGACTACTAGAGGTGGGACTTAGGGGTCACTATCTCCCTTCTAACAATGCTGGCCCAGGAGGGGTACACCCTGTGGGGAGGGGTCATGACAGAGTGGTATCAGAGGTCTGGTTGAGGGATAGGATGAAGTTTGGTGTTAGGAACAGGTGAGGTTACATGGGTTGGTGGGGAAATGGTGTCAGTAAAGTTTAGAAAGTGATGTAAATACTGGAGACTGGATAATACATAGGCGTTTAGGGCCCCCTTTGATCTGATGCATGGACCTTTAGGTTTTCAGTGGATACTAAACTAAGTGATACTAGTTACAGGGTAGAGACCTAGGAAAGGATCATGAATCATTCTTCTTTGTCCTATGTTTAAATGGGTAGACCTTGGTATAGGTTAACATAAATTTAATAAAAGAAAACAATTAATTAATTAATGTGGAGTCTTCTATATTCCAGGTTTATGAGTTCTAATTGTTTGTTATTTTGCAGGTATGGCTCTATGTCGACATCCTTATCAAGTTCACGCAGAAGATGTCTAGTAGGCTGTGTGAGCATATCGTCATAGGTTAGAGGTTGAGGACGATGTCACTTGGAGGAGGACACTCCATGAGTTTCATCACCAGATTCTACAGAAGTATGAGGGACCAATTTCAAATGTAGTCATGAAGGAATGGTTGGAGGAGGTTGAGATAGCCTTCAGTTTGATCTGTGCACAGAAAGAGCACCGGGTGTCTTTGGTTGTGACAATGTTGCATGGATCAGTGAGGTAGTGGTGGTTCTTGTTCCTCGGGGATCACAAGGTGTTAACGATCTCATGGGAGGAGTTTTGAGACAAGTTTAGAGTCGATATTCTTTCTTGGACTGTGAAGGTGTCCAGTCAACAGGATCTTCTTACCCTTCGATATGGGAGCTGTAGTGTGTGATAGTTTTGAATCTATTTCAGGAAATTTTTATTATATGATTCGGAATTATTTCAAGATGAGGAGGTTAGGGAGAGGCATTTTATGAGGCTTTGCATCCAGAGATCCTACGGAAAGTCACCATGTTTATGCTGAAGACATATCTTGAGGTGGTAGCGAGGGAAGAGGTTATCGAGAGGACATTGGCTATAACCGGATCATCATGAGAGGGGATTCTTCATGATTCCTCACAAACCAGAGTTGTGGTCCAGGGTTCTTGTTTTTTAGGGAAGAGGTGTTTTGGTTCGGTCGGGGGTAGGTCCCAGCCATCAACATCTCGTTTCTCTGAGTGAGGCATCTCTCAGCCCTATGCCAATGGATTCAGAACTTGTTTTTCTTGTGGATGATGAAGCCATCAGCAGCGATAGTGCCTAACCTTTCTGAGTAGTCATCATGAACCAAGTGTTCCTCTCCAGATTCCTCTATGGAGGGAGTTCCAGCTGAGGCAGTAGTAGAAGTTTGTGCCAGCTTTGGATCAGTAGAGAGAAAATGGGGCAAGCATAGGATAGCCCTATGATGCTCCCTTTCCTTAGATAGTAGAGTACAGCCATGGTGGTGGTCGTCATCAGGGTCATAGTGTCCATGGAGGAGGTAATGGTCAGCTTCATGCTTTAGCGTTGCCAGCACCAGGTGAGTCGGACGTCGTTTGAGGTACCCTTTTCTTGGTTTCTACATGGGAGTATACCTTGTTTGATTCAGGAGTGAAGCATTCCTTCATATCACCTACCCTTTTCCATTATTTGGGACTTGAGGTAGAGAGGCTTCCAGTGCCCTTGGGATTGACCATGCCAGTTAGAGGTCAATATAACTTTTTTGAAGTATGTAGAGACTGTGAGCTAGTGTTGGGGCAGCACCTCTCTTGAGGAGATTTACTATGTTTGTGGATACAATCGTATGATGTCATCCTCAGCATGGATTAGTTGTATTTGGTGCAGGCTATCATGGATTTCTTTAAGAGGTTGGTGGTGTTATTTGATGATGATGTAGATCCAGTGGTGTTTGTTCATGAGTGAGACCCTCATATGGGTCATAGGAATGTTCTGTCCTTGTCATCCTTGATGGCTGACCTGATGCTGAGTTCTTAAGAGTTTCAACAGTTGGTGTTTCCTAGGTTCCTAGAAGAATACCCTGATGTCATTCTAGAAGAGGTTTTAGCATTACCCCCTTGACGAGAGATCGATTTTTGGATCGATCTACAACCAGGAGTGTTTTTTATCTCTATGTATTTGTATAGGATGGCTCCTTTTGAGTTATAGGAGCTATATATACAGCTTGATGGTATGTTATAATGTGTTTTTTTTTCAAGTGTGTCACCGTGGAGTGCACCAATTTTGTTCGTGAAAAAGGCTGATGGCAGTTTGTGGTTGTGTATCGATTATCGTCGCTTAAACAATGTGATAGTGAAGAATCACTATCCTCTTCCATGGATTGATGATTTATTTGATTAACTAATGGGTGAAAGTTAGTTATTAGAGATCGAATTATAGCTAGGATATCATCAGATGTGTGTGAAGGATGAGGATATCCTGAACACTGCTTTCCATTGTCGTTATGGACATTACGAGTTCATTGTAATGACGTTCATCATAACGAATGCTCTAGTTGTGTTCATGGGAATGATGAATGTTGTGTTCTGTGAGTTCTTGGATAAGTTTTTGGTGGTTTTCATTGACGACATCCTTGTGTACTCTACATCTGAGGAGGAGCATGCAGAGCATCTGCACGCCGTTTTGGGAGTTCTTCGTCAACAACAGTTGTTTGGGAAGTTGTCAAAGTGTGAGTTTTGGGATTGAGAAGTTTGTTTTTTGGGGCATGTGGTGTCCCAACAGGGAGTATCTATGGATCCATCGAAGATAGAAGCAGTTGTGTCTTGGGAATCCCCAAAGATAGTGGCAGAGGTGTGAAGTTTCCTTGGTACCTCAGGCTACTATAGGAGGTTCGTAGCCAATTTCTCTTAGGTTTCAACTCATCTGACAGCATTGACTAAGAAGGATCAGGCATTCATGTGGATTGATCAGTTCCAGGAAGCTTTCATGTATCTAAAGTAGAATTTGGTAAGTGATCTAGTTCTTTGTCTTCTAGTAGAGGTAGTTCAGTTTGATGTTTTCTACGATGCTTCGCATCTGGGGGTTAGGTTGTGTTCTGATGCAGCAGAGATCATTTGTCTCTTAAGGTTCTTGGAAGTTGCGTCCCCACAAACGTAACTATGCCACCCATGATATTGAGTTGGTGGTAGTGGTGTTTTCTTTGATGTTTTGGAGACATTACCTCATTGGTGAGTAATTTGTGGTTTTCACCGATCATAAAAGCCTGAGATATGTTTTCTCCCAGTGTGACTTGAATTTGCAACAGTGACGGTAGATGGAGTTATTACAGGAATACAACATCAAAATATCATATACACCTGGAAAGGGGGATGTTGTAGTTGATAAACTGAGTAGGAAGTCAGGTAGTGATGTAGTTTTTGAATCTGGTGATTCTTGGAGAGTGATGGAAGAACTTTTAGAATTACATATCGATATGGGAGAAGTTGAGGGTAGAGGTTGTCTTTTTCAGATGATTGTGCAGTCATCTCTAGCGCAGAAGGTGGAAGAGTCAAAGTTGTGGGATCTAGAGGTGGAGGTCTGGAGAGACTGTGTTGTTTGTGGTGAGTCCCATGATGGTTGGGTTGAGGATGAACAACATCGAGTGTTATATAAAGGAAGGATTTTTGTTCCTTTAGCGATGCATGAGAAAGTTCTCAGAGAATTCCTTAGTTCACTTTTAGCGGTACATCCTAGCATGAAAAAGATTGTTTGAGCTTTGAGGAGTCAGTTTTGGTGTCCTGGGTAGAAGTAATTAGTTGAAGAGTTTGTGTCTCGATATTTAGTTTGTCAGAAGGTAAAGGTCGAGCACCGTGTCCCCTATGGTTTTCTCCAGCTTTTAGATATTCCTTAGTGGAAGTGGGAGGACATCTTAGTGTATTTTCTACTAGTGTACCTCGATCTTAGGGAGGAAATGACTCTATTTGGGTGGTAGAGGATCTTTTAACAAAATCATCCCACTTTATAGTGATCAAGGAGTCGATCTCAATGGAAGTTTTGTCGAGGTAGTATCTGGAGTAGGAGGTGAGTCTCCATGGAGTCCTTAGGATGATCATTTCCGATCGAGATCCTCATTTTACATCTGGGGTGTGGAGAGGTCTCTAGCATTATTTTGGTTCTCAGCTATTCATTATCACTAATTTTCATCCACAGATGTACATTCAGATAGATCGGACCATCCAGACACTTGAAGACATGTTGTACTCTTGTGTCCTGGATTTTGGAGGTTTTTGGTTGAGGCACTTACCCTTGGTGGAGTTCTCTTACAAAAATAGTTTTCACTCCACCGTCGGTGTGGCACCATTTAAAGACATGTATGGATGACCTTGTTGTTCTTCATTGTGCTGGACTGGGGTTGAAGCATCTGCAATTCTTGGACCTGAACTAGTATAGAATATGACAGAGATGGTTTAGGTGATTCATGAGAGGATGAAGATAGCACAAGATATTCAGAAATCATATACCGATCAAAGGAGTAAACCTTTGGAGTTTGTTGTTGGGGATCATGTGTTTCTGAAGGGGAATCCCCATCATAGGCAGTGAAGGTTGGTTGTGGATGTATGTTATCTCCCATGTTTTTTGGTCCTTTCAAGGTGTTGGCTCATGTTAGAGTCATGGAATATCGAGTAGAACTTCCCCCATAGATGATCCAGCTACATGATGTTTTTCAGGTGTCACAGATCTATCGTTATCTTCATGATGACTCTCACATCATCGATTGGGGATAGATCGATGTTGATGATGATTCGACCTTCAAAGAGTGGCCTGTGGAGATCCAATACTGCAAAGAGAAGTTGTTGTGCGGGTGTTCTATCCCCTTGGTTCGTGTCTTGTTGTGACATGGTGGTGTGGAGGAGAGTACCTGGGAACGTGAGTCATAGATACATGATCAGTACTGAGATTTGTTTGATGTTTAACTCTTTTCATATAATGATGTTCACTTTGTGGTTGTCAACCTTTCGTGAATATGAGATGAATTTATTTTGATGGTTCTTGTGGCTTTCTCTCTTTTGAAAGGTATCTTGATGGGTGGTTGTTTGGACCCTTTTTTTGTTTTTTTTTAGGTTGGTTTTGAATTATCAAGGACCTGAATGTTTTGAGAGGTATATGATGTAATGGATCAGACCTCTCCAGTCTATTCCATTGCAGAAATCTGGTGTCTGAGGTGTTCTAGGAGGTCAAGGTGACTTATCCCCAACACTTCTAAATTTCCAGTTCTATGAATAGTGTTTCCAATTTTTTGAATAGTGTCATCAGTGAGACAAATGTGAATAATATCATCAATGAGACCGATGTGAATAGTGTCATCAGTGAGACTGATGTGAAAAGTTTCATCGGTGAGACCAATCTGAATAGTTTCATCAGTGAGACCAATGTGAACAGTGTCATCAGTGAGACCGATGTCAAAAGTGTCATCGGTGAGACCGATGTGAATAGTATCATCATTGAGACTAATGTGAATAGTGTCATCAGTGAGACCAATGTTAACAGTTCCATCGGTGAGTCATTTTTGTGAACATTTTAATTGGTATCGGTGAGTCATTCTATGAACAATGTTTCTAGCATCGGTATGTGTACAGTGTTCCCAACTTCATACAGTTTCGCCCCTTTAACATTTTATTTGACGTTAAACACATTCAAAGCCTTGTTTTAAGGAATTTAAGGCTGATTCAAATCCCATAACTCTTATATTAATTTTCTTAAGGTTGGGGATGCCTTTACTTGGTCAAACTATGTGGTTTAATGCGACCCTCTTTTAATGGAAAATCCAGCGTATCTTAAACTGATGCTCTGTAAATCATATAAAGGGATGAGATATCTTCCTCTCTTATTCTACCTTCTTGTTAACTAGTGTGAGATTATCGAACCTTTCCTTCTCCCCATAGGACCAATGTGATCAAACCTTAATCCTTGGATCATTTCCCCTTGAATTTTCTTCCTGTTACATGTGCACCCCCTATTTTTGTGCCAGCAGCAAGTGTTGATCTATCATCGATAGAAGGTATGATATACCTCCATTATTCTGTTTTCCTTGATCCTTTTCCCCCATTTTCTCCCTTTCATGTTATTTCATGTCATATCCATGCTTCTAATAGAATTTTCTTGGGTGTCAGTTGGTGTGGTTGTGTCACGGCGTCCTCGGGTGGATGTAGTTGTTGCGGGGTAGGAGATTGTAAGCCGTTGTGTGGATCATTCTCATATAAAGAACGTCAAGAACCTTTTGAGGTAGGGTATTGTTTTCTTCTCTATTATTTTATATTCATCCATATTTTTAGCATGATTTATCCACTAGACCATAATAGAATTGACATAATAAAAATTTAAACTGGATAAATAAATTGGTATCAATCGTAGGTTATTGCCTCTTGTATTTCTAGATAGGGTGATATATATGATTGTCTTATTTATCATGTCATTCTTTATAGAAATTGGTAAATAATGTAAACTGGGATTAATTTTAATTATTTTTCAAAGATAAGGAGGCATGTAAATGAATCTAGTTTTTGTTGTTGTAATTTGATGTTAATCAAATTTGTCAAGTAAGCATCTATAAATTTGTGATAGCTATAATAGATTTCTATTTAGGTCACCCATAGTTAGAACCTATTATTAATCAACTAGTTAATTCAATATGGATTAAATTACTGGTTGTTTGATAAAAAATAATTCCTCATAGGGTTTTGAGTTACCCTTATTATTGTAAAGGCCAAGAGCCTTATGATTGGAGATGTGAGAGCACATTATGTGTGAAAGAAGAATGCCTTGTTTAAGGGACAAGAGCCCAGTGATATGATGTTTCTTTCCTACTTTTTGTTCTATTATGTGATATTAGATGGATATTGTGTTATGTGGGGGTAGAGAGGCCCATTTTTTGTGGTAACAATTAAAGCCTAGAGTGGTGAGATGCATCAGTTTATGCATGTGGGTGTCGGGGAGGACACAGGAGATAATGAAATAGGTTGGATTTGAATGTTTGGATGCTTTATAAATATCATTGGTTGTTTATCTAAATTAATTTCCCCAATTCTCAAGGTGGTTTTTTTTTCAAACCCTCATTCCAAAAGGGGTGAATACGCATGGGGTATGCCACGTGTTTTCTGTGTTTTTCTCCTCGACAGAGGATGGGTATATGCTCTTGTTATAGGTGGAAAAGACTTGATGGGTAGTTAAACTACCCACCATGTTGATCGCCCTTGTGTTTAGTATCTTAAAATGTTTTTTATAATGAATGATAATATGGTAAAGTAATAATGTTGTCAATAAATGTTTGAATAAATGTTTTTAACCCATGGTGTTTTAGTTGGCTTGGATGAAATGTCGAGGTTGGAATTTAAAGGAATTGTGGATCTTACTTGGAATGATAATTAAATGTAATGTGGAATTGATAATGGTTAATTAATGTTTAAATAATTAATTAACCTAGAGTGTATATGATAAAAAGGGAATGGAGTAATATATAAATCTCTTTAAATGGTTGTGTTTTTATAGGATACCTAGTCATAGCAGTGGCAGTTGGGAGTCTGAGAGACTTTAGATGAAGTTAATTCTAATACTAGGTTATTCCCATAGTGTCATTGTGAGCTATAGTATATTCTATGGTTTGTGTTTATATACACTTCTCCACCCCGTCAGTTAGAGAAACTGACAGCCTAGGGATTCTGAGCTCTGCGGTTGTTTTCCCCAACATTTGGGTGGGAGGATGGATGGATGACTACCCCATTTGGCCTCACTCTTTTCTCTTTGTAGTTACATGGGTTGATAGGCATAATGGTTAGTTTTTCTCATATATGTGTGTAAAGGGTTGTAATGGATTTTGGTAATTCACACACATATATCCGGGATATAGTTTCTCATGGACTGAAATAGGTGTAACATGTATAGGCTATGATTTCTTGAGGATCCTTACTCAGTGTATGGGCTATAATGGCATGAAGTTTAATACCCGATGTATGATAAATGTTATGAGAGATGTGGTGTATCCCAGAAACTACCTGGTTTCTTTGGTTACATGAAAGTGGTGGTTGTACTACACAAGGTGCATGTTGTGGTGCTTCGCCTAGGTGTTTGTGTGAAATCCTTTTTGGAGAGAAATGGATTTGGATGTGAAACATTGTGGAAAAGTATCAAACCATTGGGGAAGTGGTAGAGGGTTACCCTTGATATTATTTATTATATTATATACTCTTGTATGAGATACTTGGTGAGAGAATCCATGGGGAGGTTGGGAACTTAGTATGCATCTTTAGGTGACGAGTTATTTTCACTTGTTGTTCATTGTTCTTTAGCATGCTTTCTTTACTTTTGCACGAGAGTCTCTAGGGAGGATCCTACTGATTATACTTTTATACTCACCTTATGTATATATAAACTTTTTTTCTAGTCGCTTGGAGAAGGTTTCATATCAGGTTGGTTACTACTATCTTGGGGTTGTAGGAGTTATTGAGTCGTCATGGTTTCTGTTGTTTTTACTTTCTTTTGGTACATGTAGTTTTCCCTTTCAATTTTAGTAGTTTTTTCTTGAAATTACATATGTGTACTTAGGATTTCTTTTATAATTTAGTTTAATTTGGATTTGGTTTGTGTCTTTATTATCACTCTCTTTTTTTTGTGTTCTCTTAGAGGATAATGACTCCTATTAGTGTGTTTATTATACCCTCAGTGCTAGTCGCCAACCTAAGGCCTACTGAAGGTGGGACTTAGGGGTCACTATCGCCCTTATCACATTTCCAGCCTTTGAGGGGTACACATTATTGGGAGGGGGTCATGAAAAAGTGGTATCATAGGTCTATTTGAGGGATAAGATTGAGTTTGGTGTTAGGCACAGGTTAGGTTGCATGGGTTAGTAGGGAAATGATGTCAGTCATGTTTAGAAAGTGATGTAAATACCAGAGACCAGATAATACATAGGTGTTTAGGGAACCCTCTGATCTGATGCATGGACCTTTATGTTTTCAGTGGCTACTAAACTAGGTTATACTAGTTGCAGGGTAGAGACCTATGAAAGGATCATGCATCATTCTTCTTTGTGCATATGTTTTAATGGGTAGTCCTTAGTATAGGTTAACCTAAAATTAATAAAAGAAAACAATTAATTAATTAATGTTGAGTCTTCTATATTCCAGGTTTAGGAGTTATATTTGTTTGTTATTTACCAGGTATGGCTCTAGGTCGACATCCTCGTCTGGTTCATGCAAAATATTTCTTGTAGGATATTCCAGCATATCGTCGTAGGGTAGAGGTTGATGATGATGACACTTAGAGGAGGACACTCCATGAGTTTCAGCACCAAAGTCTATAGAAGTATGAGGGATCCATTTCAAATGCAGTCATGAAAGAATGTTTGGAGGTGGTGGTGATAGACTTCACTTTGATCCGTGCTCAGAAAGATCATTGGGGGACTTTGGTTGTGATGATGCAACATGTAGCAGTAAGGTAGTGGTGGTTTTGGTTCCTCAAGGATCGTGAGGAGTTGGCGATCTCATGGGAGGAGTTTCAAGACAAGTTTAGAGTCATGGTTCTTTCTTCAACTACGAAGGCATCCAGTCATCAGGAGCTTCTTACCCTTCGATATGGGAGCTCTAGTGTGCAGAGTTTTGAATATTTTACATGAAATTTTTATGATATGCTTCGAAACTATTTCCAGATGAGGTAGACAGGGAAAGGAATTTTGAGGAGGCTTTGCATCCATAGATCCAGTGCCAAGTCACCCCATTTATGCTGAAGACATATCTTTAGGTTCTAGAAAGGGTAGAGGTAGTCGATAGGAAATTGTCTATAACTATATAGTCATGAGAGGGGATTTGTCATGATTCATCATGAAGAAGTGTTGTGGTCTAGGGTTCCTGGTTTTTAGGGAAGAAGAGTTTTTGTTCAGCTTGGGGTAGGTCCCAGGCCTCAACATCTCTTTTCTCTGAGGGAGGTAGCTCTCAGGCCTATTCCAAGGGATTAGTCACTTTTTTTCTTGTGGAGGATGACTTCATTAGTAGTGAGAGTGTCCGAACTTTCATATCAGTCATCATGAACCAGGTGTTCCTCTCAAGGTTCCTCTGTTAAGGGAGTTATATCTGAGGTAGTAGCATCAGGTTGCACCAGCTTTGGATCAGGGGAGAGCAGATGGGGAAATCATAGGACAACACCGTGATGCTCCCTTTCCTTAGAGAGCATAGCACATCCATGGTCGTGGTCATCATCAGGGTTATAGATTCCATGGAGGAGGTCATGGTCAGCTTCAAGTTTTACCATTTCCAGTACCAGGCGAGCCAGATGTCATTTGAGGTACCCTTTGTTTATTTTCTACTTGAGTGTAAGCCTTGTTTGATTTAGGAGCGATGCACTCCTTCATATCACCTTCCCTTGTCTATTCTTTGGGACTTGAGGTATAGAGGCTTTTAGTGCCCTTGGGATTGACTACACCTATTAGAGGTCAAGATAACTTGTTTGAAGTATGTAGAGACTGTGAGCTAGTGCTGGGGAAACACCGCTCTTGGGGATATTTCCTATGTTTGAGGATACAACCATATGATGTCATCCTCAACATGGATTGGTTGTATTTGGTGTGGGATATCGTGGATTTCTTTAGGAGTTAGGTGGTGTTATTTGATGCTAATGTAGATCCAATGGTGTTTTTTCATAAGAGAGATGCTCAGATGGGTCAGAGGCGTGTTTTGTCCTTATCATCCTTGATGTCTGAGCTGATGCTGAGTTCTTTATAGGTTCAGTGGTTTGCGTTTCCTAGGGTCATATAAGAATACCTTTATTTCCTTCCAGAAGAGGTTTTAGCATTACCCCCTTGACAAGAGATTGATTTTGGGATCGAGCTACAACCAGGAGTGTCTCTAATCTCTATGTATTCATATAGGATGGCTCATTCTAAGTTATACGAGCTTCATATATAGCTTGATGGTATGTTATAATGTGGTTTTGTTTTTTCATATGTGTCACCGTGGGGTGCACCAATTTTTTTCACGAAAAAGGCTGATGGCAGTTTGTGGTTGGGTATCGATTAATGTCTATTAAACAAAGTGACAATGAATAATTGCTATCCTCTTCCATGGATTGATGATTTATTTGATCAACTAAAGGGTGAAAGTTAGTTCTCAAATATTTAATTATGGTCAGGATATCATCAGATGTGTGTGAAGGATGGGGATATCCTAAAGACTATTTTCTATTTTCATTATGGGCATTGCAAGTTCGTTGTAATTTTGTTCAACATGATGAATGCTCCAACGTTGTTCATGGGATTGATGAACGTTGTGTTCTGTGAGTTCTTGGATATGTTTTTGGTGGTTATCATTGATGACATACTTGTGTACTCCACATCTAAGGAAGAGAATTCAGAGCATCTTCAAGCCATTTTGGGAGTTCTTCGTCAACAAAGGTTGTTTGGTAAGTTGTCAAAGTGTGAGTTTTGGGCTTGAGATGTTCGTTTCTTGGGGCATGTGGTGTCCCAATAGGGAGTAGCTATGGATCCATTGGTGATAGAAGTAGTTGTGTCTTGGGAATCCCCCAAGATAATGGTAGAGGTGTGAAGTTTCCTTAGTATCGCAGGCTACTATAGGATGTTTATAGCCAATTTCTCTCGAGTGGTGACTCCACTGACAGCATTGACCAGGAAGGTTCCAAAATTTTTTGTATTGATAGGCTTCAAGAAGATTTCAAGTATCTGAATTAGAAGTTTTTAAGTGCTCCAGTTCTTTTTCTTCCAGTAGAGGGAGTTCTGTTGGATGTTTTTTGTGATGCTTTGCATCTGGGGTTAGGTTGTGTTTCCATGCAGTAGAGATCAGTCGTTTCTTATGGGTCTTGGTAGTTGCATCCCCATGAACATAACTATTCCACCCATGATCTTGAGTAGGTTTAAGTGGTGTTTTCTCTGAAGTTCTAGAGAGATTACCTCATTGGTGAGCGCTTTTTGGTTTTCACTGATTATAAAAGCCTAAGCTATGTTTTCTCCCAACATGACATGAACTTGCAACAGCATTGGTGGATGGATTTTTTATAGGAATACAACATCAAAATCTCATATACACCTAGAAAGGGGGATGTTGTAGTTGATACACTGAGCAGGAAGTCACGTTGTGATGTAGTGTGTGAATCTGGTGATTTCTGGAGAGTGATGGAAGAACTCTCATCATTACATCTAGATATGGGAGAAGCTAAGGGAAGAGGTTGTCTTTTTCAGATGATTGTGCAGTCATTTCTAGTACGGTAGGTGGAAGAGTTCATGTTGGGGGATCTATAGGTAGAGGTCTGGAAAGACCATTTTGTATGTGGTGAGGCCCCTTATAGTTGGGATGAGGATGAACAACATCAAGTAATGTATCAATAAAGGATTTTTGTTCCTTTGGCGATGTGTTAGATGGTTCTCAGAGAATTTCATAGTTCGCTTTTAGCGGTACAACCTGGCATGAAAAATATGTACCAAGCTTTGCGGAGTCAGTTTTGGTGGCCTGGGCAGAAGCAAGTCATTTAGGAGTTTGTGTCTCAATGTTTATTCTGTCAGAAGGTGAAGGCCGAGCACCGTGTCCCCGATGGTTTCTCCAGCTATCAGATATTCCTTAGTGGAAGTGGGAGGAAATCTCAATGGACTTTGTTACTGGTTTACCACGATCTCAGGGAGTACATGACTCTATTTAGGTGGTATAGGATCATTTAACAAAATCATCCCACTTTATAGCGATTAAGGAGTCGAGATTAATGGAAGTTTTGTCAAGGCAGTATCTGGAGGAGGAGGTGAGACTCCATGGAGTCCTGACGACGATCATTTCTGATCGAGATCCTCATTTTACCTCTAGGGTGTGGATAGGTCTCTAGAATGATTTTGGTTCTTAGCTATTACTTATCACTAATTTTCTTCTATAGAATGACAGTCAGATAGATCAAACCAACTAGACTCTTAAAGACATGTTGAGCTCTTATGTCCAGAATTTTGGAGGTTTGTGGATGAGAAACTTACCCTTGGTGAAGTTATCCTACAAAAATAGTTTTCACTCCACCATCGGTATGGCACTGTTTAAAGCCTTGTATGGAAGACCTTGTCGTTCTTCATTGTGAAGGATTTTGGTCAGAGAGTGAGCAATTGTTGGACTAGAACTAGTGAAGAATATGACATAGATGGTTCTGGTGATTCTTGAGAGGATGAAGACAGCGCAGGATCGTCATAAATCATATACCAGTCAAAGGAGTAGACCTTTGGAGTTTGATATTGGGGATCATGTGTTTTTGATGGTGGCTCTCCATCATGGGCAGTGAATGTTGATCGTGGTAGTAAGTTGTCTCCCTGGTTTTTTGGGTCTTTCGAGGTGTTGGGTCTTATTGGATTTGTGGCATTTCGAGTAGCACTCCCCCCACAGATGAGCTAGATACATGATGTTTTTCATGTTTCACAGATATATTGTTATCTTCATGAGGACTCTCACATCATATATTGAGGATAGATCGATGTTGATGATGATTCGACCTTCAAGGAGCAGCATGTGGAGATCCAATACTACAAATAGAAGGTGTTATGCTGGCATTCTATCCCCCATGGTTCGTGTCTTGTGGAGACATGGTGGTGTGGAGGAGAGTACCAGGGAACGTCAGTCACAGATACGTACTCGGTACCCAGAGTTGATTGATTTTTAACTCTTTTCATGTAATGATGTTTGCTTTGTGGTTGTAGACCTTTTGTGTTTATGAGATAGATTTATTTTTTTGCTTCTTGTGGCTTCCTCTCTTTTGAAAGGTATCTCGAAGGGTGGTTGTTCATACCCCTTTTTATTTCCTTTTAAGATGGTTTTCAATTCTCAAGGACAATAATGTTTTGAGAGGTATCAGATTTAATGGATCAGACCTCTCCGGTCCATTCCTTTTATGAAATATGGTGTCTGAGGTATTCTGAGAGGTCAAGGTGACTTATCCCCAACACATTTCCAAATTTCCAGTTCTGTGAACAGTGTTTCTAGTTTTTTGAAGAGTGTTATCAGTGAGACATATGTGAATAGTGTCATCAGTGTGACAGATATGAACAGTGTCATCAGTGAGACCAATGTGAATAGTGTCATCAGTGAGACCGATGTGAATAGTGTCATTGGTGAGACCAATGTGAACAGTGTCATCGGTGAGACCGATGTGAACAGTGTCATTGGTGGGAACGATATGAACAGTATCATCAGTGCGACTGATGTGAACAGTGCTATCGGTGACACCGATGTGAATAGTGAAATCGGTGAGACCGATATGAATAGTGTCATCGGTGAGACTGATGTGAAAAATTTCATCAGTGAGACTGATGTGAACAATGTCCTCAGTGAAACCGATGTGAATAGTTCTATCGATTAGTCATTTTGTGAACATTTCCATCAGTATTAGTGAGTCATTATGTGAAGAGTGTTTCTTACATCGGTAGGTGTGCATTATTTCCAGCATCGGTGGGTGTACAGTGTTTCCAGCATCAGTAGGTGTACAAAGTTTCTAGCTTCCTACAGTTTTTCCCCTTTAACATTTTCTTTGACGTTAAACGCATTCAAGGCCGTGTTTTAAGGGATTTAAGGCTGATTTAAATCCCATAACACCTATATTAATTTTCTTAAGGCTCAAGATGCCTTTAATTGGTCAAACTATGTGGTTTAATGCGATCCACTTTTAATGGAAAATCTAGCATATCTTAAACCACTGCTCTATAAATCTTCTAAAGGGAGGAGATATCTTCCTTCCTTGTTCTCTATTCTTGTTCCCTAGTGTGAGACTCTCTAATATTTACTTCTTCTAGTAGCAGTGGTGTGATCAATCCATAATCCTTGGATCTTTTTCTTTGAAGTTTCTTCCTACTGCATGCGCACCCCATGTTTTGGTGCAAGGAGCAAGTGTCGATCCATCATCGATAGAAGGTATGATCTACCTCTGTACTTGTGCTTTCTTCAATCAATTTTCACCTATTTTCTCCTTTCCATTTTATGGAATGTGATATTAATGCTTCTAATGGATTTTTCCTGGGTGTCAGTTAGTGTGATCGTGCTGCAGCATCCTCAGGTGGATGTAGTTTTCATGGGGGAGGAGTTCGTAATCTGTTGTGTGGATCGTTATCTTATAAAGAACATCAAGAACCTTATGATGTAGGGGATTTGTTGCTTCTCTATTATTTTATGTGAATTCATATATTTAGAATGATTTACCCATTGGACCACAATGTAATTGTCATAATAAATATTTGAACTTGATAAATCAATTGGTATTGATCGTATGTTATTGCCTCTTGTTTTTCTAGATAGTGTGATATTTATGCTTTCCTTGTTTAGCATGTCGTTCTTGATGGAAATTGGTAAAGAATGTAAACTTTGATTAATTATAATTATTTTTCAAAGATAAATAGGATTCTAAATGATTCTAGCTTTTATTGTTGTAATTTTATATTAATCAAATTGGTGCAGTAAGCATGTATAAATTTGTGATAGCTATAATAGATTTATGTTTAGGATTCCCATAGTTAGAACTTACTATTAATGAACTGGTTAATTCAAGATGGATTAAAGAACTGGTTGTTTGATAAAAGATAATTCCTCGAAGGGTTCTGAGTTAACCTCTTGCTTGTAAAGGCTAGGAGCCTTATGCTTGGAGCTGTGAGAGCTCATTGCATGCGAATGAAGAATGCCTTGTTTAAGTTCCAATATCCCAGTTGATATGAGGTTTGTTTCTTACTAATTGTGCGATGATGTGATCCTGGATGGATATTGTGATATGTGGGGGAATATAGGTCCATTGGTTGTGGCAGCAGTCGACACCTAGAGTGGCAAGATGCATCGGTTTATACATGTGGGTGTTGGGGAGGACACTGGAGATGATGAAATGGGTTGGATGTGAATGTTTGGATGCTTGCTAAATCTTGTTGGTTGTTCATCTACATTACTTTCCACACTTCTCAAGGCATATGTTTTTACTTACCCTCCTTCCAAAAGGGGAAAAGACACACGAGGTATTCCATGTGCAATCTGTGTTTTTCTCCTCGTGGGAGGATGCGTCTATGCTCTTGCTATAGGTGGAAAAGACATGACAGGTAGTTCAACTACCCACCATGTTGATCCCCCTTGGGTTTAGTAGCTTTGAATGTTTTTATAGAATGCCTGGTAATATGGGAAAGATTTAATGTTGTTAATAAATTATTGAATAAATGATGTTAACTCATGGGGTTGGAGCTTTCTTGGATGGAATGTTGTGATTGAAATTTAAAGGAATTATGGATCATGGTTGGAATACTAATGAAATGTAATGAAGAATTGATAATGGTTAATTAATGTTTAAATAATTAATTAATATATATTGAAATTGATAAAAATGGAATGAAGTAATATATAAATCTCTTTAAACAGTTCTGTGCTTATAGGATACCTAGTCATAGCAGTGGCAGTCAAGAATCTGAGAGACGTTAGCTGCAGTTGAGTCTAAGACTATGTTATTCTCATAGAGTGGTTGTGAGAAATATTATATTCTGTAATTTTTTTGTTTCTATACTCTAATCCACCCCATTAGTTAGGAAAACTGACACCCTATGGATTTTGAGCCTTGGGGATGTTTTCACCAACATTCTGGTGGGAGGATGGATGGTTGACTACCCGATTTGGCCCCACTCTCTTCTCTTGGTAGTTACTTGTGTTGGTAGGTACAGTGGTTAGTTTTCCCCATATATGTGTTTAGAGGGATGTAATGTCTTGTAGTTATTCAAACACATATATTCTGAATATATTTTCCTATGGACTACTATAGATTTAATGTGTATAGGATGTGATGGTTTGAGGATCCTTACTCAGTGTATGGGCTATAATGGCTTGAGTTTTAATACCCGACATATGATACACGTTATGTGAGCTGTGGTGGCTCATGGAAACTACCTGGTTACTATAGTTACGTGGATGTGGTGGTTTTTCTGCATGAGGTTCATGTTGTGGTACTTCACCCAGGTGTCTTCGGGTAATCCTTTTTAGAGAGAGATGGCTTATGACATGCAACGTTGGGGAAAAGCACAATACCAGTGGGGAAGTGGTAGCAGGGTACCCTTGATATTATTAATTATATTATATACTCTTGTATGAGATACTTGGTGAGAGTATCCATAGTGAGGCTGGGAACTTATTATACCTATTAAGGTAATGAGTTATTTTTACTTGTTGTTCATTGTGTTTTATTATGCTTTCTTTACTTTTGCACAAGAGGATATGGGGAGGATCCTACTGAGTATACTATTATACTCACCCTAAGTTTATATAATCCATTTTTCAAGTCACTTGGAGTAGGTTAGAGATCAGGCTGGTTACTACTAGTTAGGGGTTATAGGACTTGTCCAGGCTTCGTTGTTGCTGTTGTTTTTACTTTCTTTTGGTACTTGTAGTTTTTTTTCAGTTATATTAGTTTTTTCATGACATTACATATGTGTACTTGGGATTTATTTTATATTTTAGTACAAGTAGGATTTTGTTGGTGTCTTTCTTATCTCTCTCTTTTGCATGTATTCTTATAGAGGGTAATGCCTCTCATTTGTGTGTTTATTATACCCTTAGTTCTAGTCGCCAACCCAGGGCCTACTGGAGGGGGGACTCGGGGGGGTCATTATCTTCCTTCTCACATTTCAAGCCCAGGAGGGGTACACCTTGTTGGGAGGGGGTCGTGACATATGAACTACAAAATGGATTTATTTTATCATTCATTTACTAGAGTAGTTTAAAAATACAATTCAATTTCTATTATTTAGCATCTTTTGGTTTCAAGAGTAATAAATGTTTCAAGGTATTTTTTATTAAAGAATTATTTTAAATGTTACAAAATAATTCCCCTACATATTCATTTTCATTTAATTGGTTCAAAAATGTTTTTATTTAAGATTTATAGTTTATAAAAATTCAAATTCATTTATTTATGACTTACATTAAAAAGGTTTTAAAGGGAATATTTTCAACATCTTCCATAATGGTTATTTTTTGACTTTCATAAAAAAATTATAAAATAATATTTTTATCATATACAACATGAATGGAGTTTTCTACCATTATGGCCATTATTTTCTTTAAATTTTCCTTTACACATTTATATAGTTATTTTTAAAGAATTGTTTTTCACAATATTCTATGAATTTCTAGTTTTTAAAGATATGAAAGAAAACGGTATTATTTTATTAAAGGAATGAAGAAAATGAAAGTTTTTATTAAAGGATGTTATATTTAAATTTTTTCTTCCTATTTATTTTTTATTCCTAAAGTCTTCATTTTACTAAAAAAATATCCATTTATAATGAATTGATTTTCTTTTTTCATCCTTTACTAATTCATGGTCATTAACTTTATCATTATCACATTCCTTATCACGCTCCATCATTTCATTGGACATTTTTTTCTCCTCCTTATCCAAATTTTAGGTATCAGGGGTCATTTCCACTAATCTGATGTTGTTATAACCATATAATATTTCTATATCCATTATCATTTGAATGTAAATTATTACGAAAGTTATATTATTTATAAGAGAAATATTAATGTTTCATATTCTCGATTAAATATGGATAATTATTCATTTATAAGTAATTTTGGGGATAAATTTTATTGATCATTCAATATATGAGGAATTAATAGGACATATAAGTGACTGATGAGGCTTGATTATGTAGGTTCCAGGCACAATGGAAGCATGGTTGGGTCGGTGCCCAATTTTAATTTTTACCATGAACAACGATTATTCTAGGATCAATGTGAATGTGATTTCTAGTCTTCACTAAATAGAATAAAATATTTAGATAAAGAAGGAAGAGGCATGAAACCTTTAGAGAGGGTTTTGTGAATCATGTTTATAATTAATTTAATTAATTACATAAAGAAAAGAATACATGGATCTTTAGTACATTCTTTGTTGATGATATTGATTGTTAGGAATAACCCTTCCATATTTTCTTATTGCACTTGCGAGGATCCAAACCAGAATCCCTTTAGCAGTGATCCACACATGCTCCAATGGACTCCAATTGGCACCACTCATTCTCTGGGTGCTGGCTATGACAACCCTGCTTTTTATTACACAATTAAATATAATTTATTGCATAAAATTCACTTGATACAATATAGAAGATCGAGAGGTCTAGTGTCTTTGGGGCTTAGGATCATTACATAACAACTTAAAACATGAAATACAATATCTTTATTGAAAACTTCCTTTACATGACCACTACATTCCCTCGTACTTAGCATTGCATGGGATAACCTGAGAACATTCATAAGAAAGGGGTGATCTATAAATCCCAGTAAGGGAATAATCATGGAATAACATGAGGAATACAATACATGTTAGAAAATAGGCATATCAATAGATCACCAGATAATCATAAACATAAATGCATGATAAAGCATGATAATCATAACATGGAAATGTGGCAACAACACTTAACATGGAATTAGCATGAGCCAAGGCTCATTGCACGTGGAGCATGAGTAAATCCTCATTGCACATGAAGCAAGAGTAAAACATCGTTGCACTTGAATTAGCATGAGTAAACACCCATTTCTCATGACGTATCATGATACTATTCTTAACCCAATGCATTGGAGCACTATTAGGGCACACCCTTCTTAAACATTTCATTTCATGCATAAGTGTGCCACATTGATCATATAACATTGATTCATAAAACATCATCATTTATTCCATGATAAAGGAATGTAGAGTTCATACATGAAACTTTATAATTAAAAATTAAATATTCATAAAGGTGAATACCCTTGATAGAGAAATGGGCATGGTATTCACTACACAATGACATTGGCTTGGAAAATCGGTGCAATTTTGGCCGCGTAACGGTGTGACGTAAGAGTTCATAAAAATGGTTGATGAGAGATAAAGGGGTATCTTATAATATGTACATGAAATGGACAGTAATGGGGTCATATAGATATATGTCCCAAAAATTGTAATGGAAGTTCGATTCACGATACAAAATAATTTCTTGAATGTAAGTGAGGAGAGATAAATTCCTTTTGGAATTTTGGCATAGTAACGGGTGTACATGGGAGGAATTTAATGAGAGAGAAAGAGGTATCCCATCATTAAAACATAAATAGGGTAGTATGGGGGAGGTGAGAAACCATACCCCAATGTTTATAATTTAAATTAAAAGATCATAACAACATTATGAAAATTGGACAAAAATGAGAAAGGAGGAAAAACCCTTACTTTGAAGTGTGCTTTCAAAGGCTTGAGAGAGGCTTGAGAGAGGATTATTGGGAGCTTTGGGCACCTTGGGATGATTCTAGAGAGATTAGGGAATAGGTTGGATGAACTCCAAAGGCTTTTAGTGAGGATAAAATGGGAGCTTGGGTGGGTTTATATAGGAAAGGTGAGGGAATTCTTTATTATTTTGGTTTGGGACACCTCACATTAAACTAATCCAAACCACAAACCATCCCATGGTTTTTGCCCATAGTTTTTGGAAAAGGGAAGTGTAAAACAATATTTTATAAGGCCAAAGTCCTAACTTCTTAAAATAATGGGGTTGCTTATGTGGAGGTGAGTCACACTCTCAAAGAAAACAATTTAAAAAGACAAGATGTTTAATAAGCCTTAAAGTGTCCATTAATACTTTGAAAAATAAGTCAAACAAACCCAAAATCACATTATTTTAATGGTAAAACATATATTGGCCGAACATAAGTCTTATAGTGTTTTATTATATCATTATTGGGTCATTATGATGTCATAAAACACATAATATATTTAAACGGTATTTAATTTTTACCCAAAAATTTGACTGTCTCAGAAAATTATGAAAAATTCACCATTGGATAATTTTGACGTCCTGATTCCAGAAATAATATTCATTTTATCAAAATAATTTTCTAAATATGTTAATTTTCACTTTTAAAATAAAAACCGACATTTATTGAAAATTCATGGGTTTTGATAAAAACAGCTTTCAAACCTTAATAAAAATTACAATTGCATTCATAAAATTATACAATCATTTATATTTAATAAAAATTAATTTAATAATAATAATAATAATTTATTAAAATAATATTTAATTCAAAAATCCATTAATTCATCCAAATAGATTTCTTAGTTGAACATTAACTAAAAATACTATTTGTACTTTAAAAACTATTTACAAGGTAATAATAATAAAATGAAAGTATATTCATTATTATATATAAAAACAATGTATATAACCATGTTTCTATGTTCTTGTTACATAACCCCTTATAACACCCGCGTAAGACCGAAGAGTAAGGTGTGCGATGGTGACAGACTCTTGGGGTGGCTCAGATAACATTGCTTGGGTGGTAATCTCTATCAACTTCCGTTTATCTCATAGGCGGTCCTGCTCGAGCTTAACATATTCAAGCTCAGATTGGGCTTGGTCAAGAGCAAAGCCCAATGACTCCACCTCCTTTCCGAGCTACGACAAATGGGCTTCGTATGGGGCACGTCTACTGGATGACGCCATCGCTTCCTTTGTCTGAGTAAATTGGATTTTTTAAAGACCTATATTTATACTAATCATGTGATCACTGTTCAATGGCTATATTAGAAATAGTCACAATTCTTAACATAAAACCAAATAATTTGACATTTAATATAAACATTTTACATAAAGTGACATTTAATTAGATTAAGAGAGATTTCCGTTAATGAAATTTTGGTTCGTTACACTAGCGCGGCGAAGTGAGTGTCTTGTGTCAGTCGTTCTTGATCGCTTGTTCTTTGTTCTTGAAGAACGTATCTTGTTCTTAAGAGGGGCGGGAAGAGGATTCGAGAGAGAAATCATTTAGCTTAATAATTTTCAATTCCCCAGGCATGTAGTTTGGTACATGGAACAATAGACGTACATGTCTAGTTGTCAACATGGGGATTCAGTTACAATATTTAATTATGTAACAGTAATTAAATACATTCATAATCTTAGAGAAAACTCATTCTCTTAAAAATAATACCATGTCATTATTTATGGTGCACCAACTTGCGCAAAATTGAATTATTAATAAAATTACATGTCACAAAATAATAGCAATGTTATTATTAGTTTTACTTGTGCCAACTAGTTAAATAATTATTTATCATATTGTAAATAATTATTTTACTATCGGATTGGCCTTGGTCTGCTCGAACTCTACTTCCATTTATTGAACACCTGGATAAATAAATAAATAATTTATTCTCTTAAATAAATATTTTATTTAAAAACTAGTAAATAAATATTTATTAAATGTTCAATAAAATAAATAAATATATTTTACTTAAAATCCGGTGAATAAATATTTATTTAATTTATGTGATCATTTGACTTGAATAAAGTTATTCCATGGCCTTGAGAATAAAATTTATTTCATCAATTAAATTTAAATATAACTTAACTTAGACCGCCAAAAACACTTAGTGTGTGATCCTCTAGGATTCTTTCTCATTGTCATTAGGTGGGTTTGGCTAAAATCCAAGAGTATAGTCTAGAAACAGGTCAAGGCACCCAATACAAAGAACATAAAGTCACAAAAAAACATCCACATACAAATATTCACTATATAATATAATCCTTTTGTATCAATATCTCATCAAGCAGGTTTCATGATTATGATATCAACCTTTTTGTTTGATACATCGTTCTTTGACTACTTGAAATAAACTCTTCATTAAAACATAGCCAGGGAATTTCGTATGATGGTTCTATTTTAAAAAAATGGGTGAGATATCAACTTCCATAAATGTAAGGGACAAATCCTTCCTTGACTTATTCATTAATAACATGCCACTCGCGACGCACCCAGTGTACCCTACTTCTCACCAATATATGGTGTGACGACTTTTGTCAACAAATCAAAGTGCACGAGTCATGAACCATATTAATGATAATATTAAATTATAAGGATCATTACACACACTCATAGATAGGAATAACCGATGACACCAAAATATGAAGAATTCCTACTGGCAGATCTATTCTCAAAATCTCTCATCTTGGAGATTACCAAGTGTGAACTTCATGAGAAGAAGTCTCATCTGCTTACGAGTACTCACATCTGACGGTCTATATAGTATGGGGACCTATTATAGTATTTCATCCAACCGCATAACTATATTTAATAATATTTTCATAGCAGTTCAAGGTTCTCATCATATCAGGGAACTACTATGACCTTTTCAATGCGACAAATAATCTAGGACATAATTACACTATAGTCATGAAGAACAATTAAAAATATGTAATAAGATGTTTAATATTTAAATATATTAAATATTCATGTATTCAAAGTATAAATAGTTGGTTATAGGACATCAACTCTTACAAACTCCCACATGGACTAGAGCCAAATGCCTATGACTTTCAGTCTACTAGACCTCAAATGATGATCATGATTCTACTGGGTCAAGGCTTTAATCAAGGGGTCCACCACGTTGTCTTCCATGGAAATACCGATCACTACAATTTTACTTCTTTAAGAAAAATCCCTCAAGAGATGATACTTCTAAATTATGTGATTCATCAACTGATGTGACCTTGGCTCTTTTTCAAAAGCCACTACTGTAGTATTATCACAGTATAGTGTGATGGGATCTTTACTGGTAGGTATCACATCCAACTCATGGACAAATCTTTGCATCCAAACTGCTTCTTTAGCTACCTCAGAAGCTGTGATATACTCGGAAACAACTGTGGAATATGCGACCAAACTCTGCTTTGAGCTCTTCCAGCTCACTGCACCTCTATTTAAAGTGAAGATATATCCCATTTGTGGCTTCATATCATCTTGATCAGTCTGGAAACTAGCATCTTCATATCCTCTAATGAGTAGTTCCTCATATCGTCTATAAACGAAGAAAAAATCCTTAGTACTCCTCAGATACTTTTGGATAGTCTTGACTACCATCCAATAGTGGTCACCAGGGTCAACTTGATATTTTCCTACCGCACTCAATGTGTCGGCGACATCCAACCTAGTACATAGCATGGAATACATGAATAAACCCATCACTGATGCGTATGGAATCCATTCCATTATCTTTATTTCCTCATGTGTTTGAGGATACATTTTCTTGGAAATATGAATTCCATGTGATGATGGAAAAATACCATCTTGGATTGTTCCACAGTGAATCTCTTCAGTATCTTATCAATGCAGGTACTTTGACGTAGGCCCAACAATCTCTTGGATCTATCACAATGGATCTTGATCCCAAGAAAATATGCTTCCTAACCCAAGTCCTTTGTTGAGAAGTATGGATTCAACCATGCCTTAATAGACTGTATGACTGGTATCTCGTTTCCAATGAGTAATATGTCATCAACATATACTATTAGTAAAATGACTGCACTCCCACTAAACCATTTGTAGACACAAGGCTCACATTCTTTCTTGATAAAACCAAAATTTTTTATGTCTTCATCAAAATGAATGTTCTATGACCTTGATGTTTTCTTTAATCCATAAATGGATTTATGAAACTTTCATACCTTATTGGAATCCTTTGGAATCTTAAACCCTTCAGGTTGTGTCATGTAGACATCTTCTTGAAGGTTCTCGTTATGAAAGGTTTCTTGGGAATCCATTTGTTAAATCTCATGGTCATGATAAACAGTAGTGGCCAATAGAATTCTGATGGATTTCCGCATTACAACTAGTGAAAAGGTTTCATCGTAATCATTGAATTGACGCTTCTTGAACCCTTTTACAACCATTCGTGCCTTATAGGTACTAACTTGTCCTTCCATGTCTATTTTCTTCTGGAATACCCATTTGAAACCAATATGCTTTACATCAACTGGAGGATCTACCAAAATCCAGACTTGGTTTTGGTACATGGAATCTATTTCAGAATTCATGGCTTCTTGCCACTTTGAAACATCTATTCCACTTACTGCTTCTATGTAGGTTATAGGATCATTATTATCAACTAATAATGAGTCATCATCATCAGTAACTAGAAAACTGTACTGTTCTAATTCTTTAACCTCTCTTTTACTCCTACGCAGTTCTTGTGCCTCTAGAATAGTTCTTTCTTACATTGGGCTTTGTGGAATCTATTCCTATACCAACTGTTGTGTACCTTGAGCCTCGACTTCATCAAAGTTTATCTCTCTCCCACTATCTCTTTTGGAGATATTCTCCCACTCAAGGAATATGGAATGTATTTCCACTATAATCTTTTTTTATGAGGGGTTTTATAGGTAATATCCCCTTTTTTCCTTAGGGTATCCTATTAAGGTACACTTTATTCCTCTGGGTGAATTTTTGTTACCTAAAGAGGCCTTAACAAATGCTTCACTTCCCCACACATGTAAATTCGATAACATTTATTTTTTTCCACTCTATAACTCATATGGAATACCATTTATAAATTTAGTTGGTACATGGTTTAGTATGTGTGCCCTTGTTTGTAATGCATATCCCCAAAAGGATAATGGAAGACTCATGACTCATCATTGATCTCACCATGTCCAAAAAGGTGTAGTTCTTCCTTTTGCTCACACCATTCCACTAGGTCATGTAAGGAGGAGTGAGTTGGGATAGGATCCCAAACTCTCATAAGTAATCAATGAAGTCTTGATTAATATATTCTTCACCTCGGTCTAAGCATAGTTTCATAATATTCTTACCAAGATGGATTTCAACTTCATTCTTGTATTTTTGAACTTATCAAAAAAATGACTTATAACTCATTAAGAAGATATATCCATATCTACTAAAATCATCAGTAAAAATTATGAAGTATGATTACCCTCTCCTTTCTTCAACGGGAAATGGTCCACTCACATCGATATAAACCAATTCAAGAATCTCTTTATCCCTTTCATCATTCCCACTAAATGGGGCTTTGGTCATTTTTCCTTGTAAACATGTATGACATGCGCCAAGTGGTTTTAGTTATAAAGAATCTAAATATCCATCTTCATGTAACTTTATCAAGCATTTCTAGTTTACATGACCTAGCGGGTGATGCTGAAGTTGGGTGTGGTATGATTCATGTAAAGTATCTTTGTTATCGATTTCCATTACTTGGTTTTTGTAATCCCACACATAAATACCATTGGATAAATGTTCCCTACAAAAACAAATATTATCTTTGTAAAAGAAGCAACATTCATTTCCAAAATTGAAAAAAATCCTATTGTATCTAATCTGGATACATAAATAATGTTTTTAGTAATAAAAAGCATATAATAACAACCCTTTAACACCAAGATCATCCTAGTAGGCAACATGAGGTGGTAGTCCTCGACAGCTACATCAGTAAGTCTGGCTCCATTGGCTTCTTGTAGATCTACCTCCCCTCAGTCAATCTTCCTGAAGCTACTTTTTTCTTGTGTTTGGATGCATATGTGAGCACCAAATGTTATATCTAATACCCAATTTGTAGAAATAGATAGATTTCATTCGATAACAAATGCACCTAAAGCTTCCCCTTGCTTCTTAGTCTAGGTGCAGTTCTTTTTCTAGTGGCCCTTTTTTTGCCATATGTGAAACAAAGAACCTCATGTTCCCTTGCCTCCCCTTTGATCCCCCTTTTCTTGGAAGGCCATGAAGAAGATTTGGATTAAAGCTCTTCACCTTCCCTTTCCTCTTATTCACCATAAGTACATAAGGCTTTTCACACTTCATATTTTTATCAACTTGGAGAATGAGGATAAGAAGATCAAATAGAGACTTCTCAATGTTGTTCATATTGAAATTCACAACAAAGTTGGAGAATCTATGAGGGAGTGATGCGAGAATGAGTTTACTGCCCAGTTCTTTAGGGGTTTTAAACCCCAGAACCTCAGGGAACTCAATGTAGCCAATGATCTTGACTACATGAGGCCCAGATGATGCACCATCTCTATGATTACTCTAAAAGAGTTCTTTGGAGATCTCAAATCATTCCTATCTTTCTCTCTCCTGGTAAATACCATAGATTTGATCGATCATACTATATGTATCCATGTTTTTGTAAGACTTCATGATCTCACTAGACATTGATGATAACATCAAAAACTAAACGTTGACCATGTACTTTATATGTTTCTCATAGACTATGAAATCCTTATCACTTGCCTCTTTAGCAAGCAGATCAGGTAATGCTGACTCCAACACATAAGATTTCCTTTCATGGAATAGGATAACCCGAAGGAGTCTAAACCATTCCTGGAAGTTACTGCCAGTGTGGATGTTGTCTTTATCCAGAATTAATCGCAGGGATAGTGTAGTTGACAAGATTTTCATTTTTATTCTACAATAAAAGAGAAGATCATTAGTACTTTCTTGATTACATTTTATGAGAAGTAATAAATTAATTTTATTAAGTCTCCCACTATTTTATCAAGTCTCAATGGCCCTCACCATTGAACTTGGAATGTCAAGTTTCCATGACATTCTAGTGGAAAGAATCCATATTACCCTTCACATAACCCCGATAAGGGTAGGTCAAGTTATTTGAATGTATTTAGGTAGGTAGGTCATTACCAACTGCGGGCTTGCAACTTCTTGATCTGTTGAGTGGACTCCCCAATCCTGAAATCCTGACTTTAGATTTTCTCAACTCTTGCCTCCAAAAATACACCAAATCTATCAAGGGCTATTCTTATTAATGTAAAATGGTCAAGTTAACCCAAAATCTTTCATAAGGACAACCTGTATAAAAGTAAGTGTCCCAACAAGGGTTGGTCAAACACATAGTTTTATTGATTTTTTCCCTTAATCAAGTAATGGAAGGCTTGGTCTGACTTAAGATTTTATTTGAGGGATTTTTATCACTTATGTGTGAATTAATTATTATCATTATCACATGCTTGTTAATAATAATTAGAACTTAATTAAGTGATTAACCAAGTCTTGATAATATTTACACATAATCCTGGTTTATTTTAATTCTATATTGCAAGCCTATTAGTTCATTAATTATGTGATCAAGACAACACATCCATAATGATAAACCATGCAAATGACAGAAATAAAATAAATTAAAGGAAATGATCATGAAATTTTCTAATGGTCAGTTTATTTAGTGGTTGATAGACTAACCCTGACGTATGGGAGAAATACCTTGAACCTTTTGGGTTTGTGTTTACAGCTTTCCACCTATCCACCTCAGTATCTCCTGGGTTTGGTTTTTTCTTGGCTCCATATTGAACCACCTCCACTGGCTTGGGAGTTCCATCCATTATAGGTGATTCTTTTAACACATGCACAGGTGAGGGGTAAGAGGGGGTTTACATAAAAGAAACCATAGGCATGCAGACCTTGCATATTAATGAGGAGAGATGTCTCAAATGCCAAAAATTAATTTAATAAATAAATTAAAAGGAAACCAATCACATTCAAAGGTCTTGGTCTAGCTTGTGATCACCCACATACATGCAATGAGTTGTGCATTTAATAAATATAGTATTCAATTTTTTAATCATTCTTTATTATGATTGATTGTGTTTGAATCGATTAATTATTATATTTAATTAATCAATCCATTTATCTTAATCCTTTTCTAAATTTCCTTAACATTATTATCTTTGTACATAAAAGCACCTTGGATGTATCCTAGTGAATACCCATTCAAATCTACCCATCATGTAATATATTTGCATCTTGTCTTACTCTTATGACATATGGCATACAAGATGTTTCAATGCATAGACTAAAAACCTGTAGTATGATTTATACATGATGTGTAGTTCTGAACATTACACAAACATTAAAGTTTTAATTTTGGGTAATCTGGTAAATTACACGGTGTGTAGTTCTGACTACATGGTGTGTACTACCTTCACCATCTATCCCAAAGTAAATTCCTAGGGAATCGTAATTTGAAGCGTACATTGGAAATTTCATAGTACATGGTGTGTACAGTGTGCTGCACACTGTGTTGTCTCTCTATTACACGTTTATTGGTCAGCTTAACCGTGTATGGGATACACAGTTTGGTCGCCTGACCTGAAAGGACTACACGTCGTGTGCAGTGGGACACATGGCCTGTAATTCGGTAAGTGTGTGCCTATCTGTCCCGGTCAACATGCAGGGTAGAGTAAACTACACCTCATGCAATAAATGCACACGACTTGAGTAATTTCCAAATTACTCCTGATGCGCCGAATACGACTACACGGTGTGTATGGTAGAGAACCTGGCATGTAATTACGAACACATGGTTTGTTGTTTCGTTTCACATGGCTAGAATTGTCGGTGCATCCTGATGAGTTCTCTGTTTAAATTTTAATTAAAAAATCATTTGTTTCTGTGAAATTTTTGAGAAATGATAAGAGGGAGAACGGATCTCAAAATCCAGATTATAAGAATTATTAATCTTGAATTGAAAAACAAAATTATTAAACCATAAATCATTAACTAATTATTTAAATAATTATAAACTATTATTTAACCACTCTGATAACACTTGTAGGTTTTGGGTGCAGCGGAAGTGCAGTTGAACTGATGCTTAACTGTAATTTTTACCATGATCAATGATTATTCTATGATCAATATGGTGATGAACGCCAGTCTCCACAAAATATAATCAAAGATTTAGATAAAGAAGGAATAGACTAGAAACCTTTAGAGAGGATCTTTCGCATCATTTTTATAATTAATTTAATTAATTTTATAAAGAAAAGAATACATAGATCCTTGGTACTTTCTTTTTTGATGATGTCAATCATTCGGAGTGACACTTTCGGATTGTCTCATTACGCTTTTGAGGATCCAAACAAGAGTCCCTCCAGTGGTGATCCACAGGTGCTCTGATGGCCTCTGATTGACACCACTCATTCTCCAGGTGCTAGCGCAGCGAAGCGAGTGTCTTGTGTCGGTTGTTCTTGATCTTTTGTTCTTCATTCTTAAAGAACATCTATCACTCTTGAGAGGGGTAGGAATATGATTTGAGAGAGAAATCTTTTAGCTCAATAATTCTCAATTCACTAGGCGTGCAGTTCGGTACATGTCACAATAGACGTACGTGTCTATTTATCGATATCAGGATTCAGTTATAGTATTTAATTGTATAATAACAATTAAATACATTCATAACCTTAGACATTATCTTAATAATAATACCGCATAATTATTTATGGTGCACCAACTTGCATATTACGGAATTATAAATAAAATTCCAAGTCACAAAATAATAGTAGTGTTTTTATTATTTTAACTTGTTCTAAGTAGTTAAATAATTATTTACTATCTTTAAAATAATCATTTTACTATTGGACTGGCCTTGGTCTGCTCAAACTCTACATCTATTTATTGAACACCTGAATAAATAAATAAATATTTTATTCTCTTAAATAAATATTTTATTTACAAACTAGTAAATAAATATTTATTAAATGTTCAATAAAATAAATAAATATATTTTACTCACAATCCGGTAAATAAATATTTATTTAATTTATGAAATAATTTTAACTTGAATAAAGTTATTCCACGGTCTTGATAATAATATTTATTTCATCAATTAAATTCAAATAGAATTTAACTGAGACCACAAAAAACACAATGTGTGGCCCCCTAGGATTATTTTTCATTGGCATTAGGCAGGCTTGCCTAAATTCTAAGAGTACTGTCTAGCAATGGGTTAAGGCACCCAGGAGAATTAAATTAAAGTCCCAATAAGGACATCAAAATATAAATGTTCACTCTATAATATAATCCCTTTGCCTCAATATATCGTCAATCAGTTTTCATGATAGTGTTATTAACCTTTGTGTTTGATATGCCATTCTTTGACTACCTGAAATAAACTCTTCATTACAACATAGCCATGTAATTTCACACGACGGTTCTATTACAATCAAAGGGGTGAGATACCAACTTCCATAAATGGAAGGGAAAAATCCTTCCTTGACATATCCATTAATAACATTCCACTCGTGACGCATCCATTATACCCTACTTCCCACCAATATATGGTGTGATAGTTTTTGTCAGAAAATAAAAGTGTTCAAGTCATGACACGTATTAATGATAATTTTAAAGTTTAAGGATCAATACACATGCTCATTGATAGGAATATCTGATGACACCGAAACATGCAGAATTCCTACTGGCGGGTATGTTTTCATAATCTCTTATCTTGGAGATTACCAATTATGAACTTCATGAGAACAAGTCTCGTCGGCATACAAGTTCTCGCACCTGATGGTATGTATACTATGTGTCCCATTATAGTATGTCATCCAACTGCATAACCATATTTAATAATATTGTCATAGAACTTTAAGGATCTCATCATAGCGGAGAACTGCTACGACCTTGTCAATGCGCCAAATACTCAAGGATATTATTACATGAATGCACTAGCTCTGAATCCGCATCTAGAATATGCTCCTTATAGAGTTTGTATGGTCCATCAAGCATACTTTTTGGTGGAATGAAAGCCTTGAGGTGGAACTAAGGCCTTAAGGCGGCCCAAAGGCCTTGAGGTGGCCTGAAATCCATACTATCCTAAAGGCATTGGGTGTCCCAAAGTCTTTGAAGGACCCGAGGACCAAACCGGTGGCCTGAAATCCCAAATAAATGAATAGTTCAGGCTACTATAGCACCAAACAACACTTTCTACAGTACTGCTACAGTAACCCAGAGATTATGTCTCCACCCATATTTGAACATGGGTATCTTGGATGCACTTTCTGAGTCCTCACCAACCGGGATGAGGCTCTTGTGCCTTCATACATTACACGGTATTCTTCAATTTCTTTATTATTCATTTCAGAGTCATCAATATTATGAGTAGAAGAGGTAATAGATAATACCTCGGATGCAATAGCTATGGAAGAGAGGTTTGGTTTTCATTTTCATCTTCCTTGATTGAATCTAAATCATTAGATTTATACTTTGAATAACTTTAGGTTTCCTTCATAACTTTCTTTGGCCTTTTCTCTTTATCATTATACTTATTCTTGAATTTTGTCTTTGGAGAGTTAGTTTTAATATATCCCTTCCTCTTACATTTGTAGCAGGTTACTTCTCTATACTGATCATTCTTTTTAGAATTTCTTTTTCTATCATACTTTCCATTATAATTTTACTAACTAAATAAATTATGATTTTTTATATCTTTCTGAATCTCCTATATAGATAATAAATTTCTTTATATCTATCTGAGTTTGATTCACTTCTATATGAGTCATCTTTGACTACTTTCTTTGATTTTTATTTAGATTCATTAAATGTTATAGATTTATTTTTGGTATCTATATCATTTTCATTATCTTTGATTTACTCTTAATGCATCAAGAGTTTTCTAATTAATTCTTTAATAGATAGCTTAGTGATGTTTCATGATTCTCAAATAGAGATTGTTGTACGTCTATATTGGTTAGGTAGGTATCTCAAAATCTTCAGTACTTTATTATTATTATCCTTAGATTTTCTATATAAAATCATGGGGTCTATGATTTCATTGAACTAGATACTCGTTTCAAAAATAAATTCACTAGTTCTGATTTTAAATGTGTCATACATAATAGTATGTGTATTTTTGTGAATTTCCTTATCATTTGACGCTCCTTCCTGATAAAATGAAGTGGAATCATATATTTAAAAAGTAGTAGTACATCCATATATTCTATTAAATTTATCTTCAACTAAGTTATAGTATAATGAATTCATGGATTTAAAATTACAATCAAATGTAACCCTTGTTGTATCACTCTAGTAATTTCTAAGAGATTTTCGTTTTTTCATATTTATCTTCTATAACGGGCCATATCTCAAACCCCATTCTCTATAGATGGATTTTAGTTTAATTTTCCATTTTGGACATTAAATTAAGGTGGTATATTTGTAATTTTTACTTCAAGTATAAAGGTATCCATAACTACAAAATATTAAACACAATAAAAAATAATATATTTTCTTGGTGATTTGATCAATGTTTTTAAAAAACTAAGAGTTAGTAAACATAAGTGTAAAATAAGTGACAATAAATAAGAATCTCTAATACCAAATGATAGCCCTAGAAAATTGGTTAAGAGGTGGTGAATTTAGTATTCAAAAGATTCTATTAAAAAATAAGACTTTTTAAATCAATTCAAACTCCATTAATTAAAAATTCATAACCCAGTTAACATGCATAGTAGCAATATATACTTTAAAACTTTTAAATAATTTATATGTCTTGATAAAATCCTAGATAAAATAAGTTAAAGTTATCTTAACTTTTGAAAGTACTTTGCACACATCCAATAGTATATCACATATAAATTTTAACTACCAGATTAAATTTTTTTTCAAAACATAGTCTTTTCAATACTTCAATGAAAAACAAAATATTGGGGAAATAGATTGAATAATATAGATAAACATAGTAATAAATCAAATAAAAACATTGAGATTTTAAAAAAAAATAGGTACAATTTTACGTTGTAATATAGTCCTTTACACTTGATAATAAACCACTATCAAGAAATTTTTTTAAGTGGTGAACTGATCTACAAACTGGACTGGTTTTTACAAACATAGCTGCACACAAGGATTTCCAAGATATATCAAACATTTTTCATATTTATTCATGCGTGTACAAAAGTGAAAGGCAAAAGATAAAGGGTATTAGAGTACTTTTTAATAAAATATAAGAGTGTATCAAAAACTATAAAAAAAATTGTAAATATAATTTAAAAGATAAAGAGTAAATACAGAGGGAGAAAGAGAAATAGAGATCGACATTTCTTTATCACTAATTGAATTCAAATGATTGGTAAGGTTATATTCTCTTTATATTATACCTTAATATGTACTAGGAGGGAATAAAATAAGAAATATTTGTTTTTTCAGATTTTGTATAGATGCGCATTAAAGAAGAATTTTATGGATAAAGGAGTTCAGTTCGTAGATTCACATCACACATGTGGATCCTCTTTATTATGAAATAAATAATATCTATTCATTAGGGAATAATCATTATGAAATCCTCAAACTGGTCCTCTTGTTTGGAATACTTAAATTCTTTGACATTCATTAACTACTTTGAAATATAGCTGTTATAATTAAACAATTCATTAATATTAGAAGTAGACATGGTCATTCCAAATCCTTAAACATGGTAGCTTTTTATCTCATAGTCAATTGATTAAAAGAGGTGTTTTCACTATAAATTGAAGTAGGTTTATTTTTTAATGTAGTTGGTTGGTCCATAATGTGTTTGGTTAATCCTTCATGAGGTTAGTTGATATCTCCATGTGGTTAGTTTATCTCTGCATGTAGTCATTTGAATCCTTCTGATGGTCACTTGGATAATTCATCAAGTAGATATATGTCTCTATTCACTTTGTCCAACATTTGGAAGAATTTCACTTTTTTTGCACATTAGGTTGAAGTATTCATGTGATCAGTTGAATACTTTGAGAAATTTCAATCATTTAGCACATAATCACTTTTTTGTTCATTATTTTATTTGAACATCTATATCTGGTTGGTTTATTTGTCATGCAGTCAGTTGCCTCATAATGTGTGGTCAACTCAAGACTTAAACAATTTTCATATTTTTCCTAGAATTTTTTTTTCTATCATGAAAATATAAATTTATTAAAATTGTAATATAGAATATTTCTTATCATTAGAATAAGAAATTTCTAGAATAAGCCAACAAAACCATTTCATAGAAATCCTCATTTAGGTATTTTACTTTTATATACTCCAATTTTCATTTCATAGACAAGAGAACCTCTAAAAAAATTATATACCCAATTTTTGAAATTTTGTAAATAAATGGTATGTTAATATGGATTTTTATAAATATATATAGAAAACTATTATATTTACATTCAACCATTACTTGTATCATCCTAATCCAAAATGGAGTAGGGTCCTTGAATGTATTCAATGAATATTTTTATTTTTATATTTAAACTTTATTTTTTAACTCTATGTTCCCTTCTTTTTGTTTCTCATTCATCTATTATATTTTCTACTAAATTTCTCATGATTTTTCCTCTTTCCCCACTTCTTTTGTGTCATCTTATTTCTTCATTTTCTCTTCCAATTTTCCACTATAAAGATTCACTTACTTAATAGACTCCCCTGTATTTATCCTCCTGTAACGTAGTAGTGTATGAGGTGATCCGTCAAAAAATTATAAGGATTATCAATTGATTCTTGAAATTATAAATATTTCAATGTTGATTCATAGTGGTCTTGTCCTGTTCTTTTATAAATTAGTCTATTTTGGGAATAAATGTATTGAGAAAATATTCCAAATAGGGTTGTCAACCTTTTTGTTTTAGATGATCCTACTTTGGAAGTTGATTTTATTATGGACTTAAGGGATGATAAATTTTTTAAAGGTCAAAGAAAATATGGTTGAGAAATATATTATGATAGACTATGGTTTGGATTGATTATGTGCCTCTATTCTAATTACTACAACCATGATTTGGATTTACTTTCTTCATATTGAAAAAATTCTGATATTTTTAGGGTTTTAGATATAACTCACAAATATGTAGTCTAATAATTAATTATCCCCCAAAAAATCTAAGTAATCCTAGAAATCATATTTTTATCCAAAAATTACATAATATTGTAAAATGAGAGTGGTCATCGGAGTTATAGGAGTGGACGCTTCCAAAAATTTCATATTTTCTCAACATAACTTCTACTTGATCAGTCAAGAAAATCATCTTATAAACATGGTTAATTCCCTTTATTTATAGTCATGTATCATCATGTCAAAATATAGATTTGTGTGGGGTTTTTTCTAGGTGTATTCATATGACTTCAATAGTTTTTAGCATCAGGCCTCCACCCACAAAGTGATCAATAATAGCTAAAGAACATGAATGTGAACCATTATAAATCATTTTAAAATGAAGAAAAATATATAGTCCATGATTTTTTAATCATATTAATATCTCATTAAATATATTACAAACCTTTAAAGTAATCTCCCAATCTTGAGGGATAATTTGTTATCTCATTTATCAATTTCTTCATCTTTAAAGGTAAGAAGTGTGTATTTAAAAACGTGTATTGAAGCATATCCCATGTAGTCATGGAACCATATGTTAGGATTTTCGAATAATATTTTCCTATATTATTACTAGAAAAAGGAAATACCCTCATCCATATATAATCATTTGAAAGTCCATTAAGATTAAAGGAGCATCCTCAGGGGACTAAAGATATGAATAGATCATGTCCGAGGAGCGGGTCTACAGTCATTAAGTTGGGTAACCGTTTTGCGGGGTTGGAGGTTGAAGGATCTGATCAGGATGTTGATTTTCCCAGGGAAGGTTTTGATGACGAGTCATCGGATCAATTTGCTGAAGACAATGATTCAGAAGTTCATGTTTATGATATCTGCGACCAGTGGATGAGGAAGGGGCGGCAAGGCAGTAAGAAAGGCCGAAAGGATTACTCCCATCTACCTTTACCTATGGCGACTCGATCTTCTAAAAAAGTGAAAGCAAAGGAGAAAGAAAATGTTTGCATTTCTGCTGGAATTTCGACTAGTGTGGAGGAGGGGGGTTGTGGGGAAGGCCTTCTTAGGGGCAACCAGGTGGTGTGTCCTTTGGAGCTACTATTGCATTCCGCAGAGGATATGTTTGAAGACTCTTGCGATAAATGCCTCAACAGAGGATGCCGAGAAGATGATGGGAAGGCCTATTCGGGTGGATACTAACAATGAACAGGGTGAGTGGATAGACAAACATAATCTGATTTTAGTAAGAGGTTTCAACGATAAGAAGATCACTCAGGAGGAGTACATGAAAGTGTGGGACCAAATGGCGTCTCACTTTGAAGACCTGCTTGATGCTGCTCCAGAAACATCAGTAACTTCCCTTTCCTGGAAAATTTTTAGGCATAAGAATGCTGATAGAGTCAACTTCCATTTCAATAGTTATGTTTTCTCTTTTGATGCATGTCCTGGGTGAACTTGGGGTTTCTCACTTTTTCTATAAAAGTGTTTTGATAATAAAAAAAATTATTCTTCAGTCTTTAGTAAATTGTCAAAGAAAATTTTCATTTAAACCAGGATAATTGCTATATATATCATCTAAAAACTAAATATTATATCACAATTTCTAGATTTTGGTGAATAATTTTGTTAAAATCAACACTCCTTGATCAAGTTATAAGTTCACTGTTAATGCACCTATGAACTATGGAGACAAAGATTGTACAACCCCGTGTAAAAAGGTATAAAAACTGAATGTGATTAGAATTTTTTTTTTCTTTTACCATATGGTCAAATAAAATATTTTTAACTTATCATAGTTCCATGTAAATGGTACCAAAAACATAAAACTATCATTTATTTTATTAATTTATAACTAGCATAAATATATAGGAAATTTAAATTATTCTTCCAAAAAAATAAAACTATATAGGAAAAGTGTAGATCAATTTTAAGTTTATTCTCATAAGGGGTGTGATAAGCCTAATGGTTTTTTCGAATGAAAAGTTTTCAAGACAATAATAGTCTTAAAAAGAATGCCTTTGAATTAAATCTAATAAATTATGAAAAAATTAAAAACTACTAAATATATAGTAAATAAAGAACTAATTTCACAAGATTTGTTTATATAGAAAAATATATAATCTCATTATTTCAAATTCAATTGAAATACTTTTTTCAATATTATCAAATTTAATTGATTTAAAAATAGTGAAATACACTAATATGTCCGGAATTAACTTTGCTGCCTTGTTTTAAGAATAAAAATAAAAATTAATACATTAAAGTTATAACCCTTTTAGAAAAATCAAAATCAAAATTGGTTATTATAATTTAATCCCATAAACCATCATGAATACCCTCCCTTGGTAAGTATCCATTTAAAATAACTTCTAAATAATAAAGTATAAAATAATTTATATGATGTTATTGAATTATATTACATCATCCCAATGAACTTGATAAAATAATAACACACCCATCCCTATACACTTGACTTATTACTTCTCTAGAGACCACCCACTCATAAATAAATATTTTTTATTCCTAGATTTATTAATCATATCGAGAAATAAGATTAATAATTAATTAATGAATAAATTATACATGAATTGAGAAAAATAGTGAATGAAAATTAGTTTCATTAAAATTAATGATAATGAATTTTAATAAAGCCATTAGGAATAGAAATCTATAAAATTGAATTCATGAATTAGATAAAAAATTTAAGGACTCTATACAACACTTATTGAAATACACAAACAAAAAACTTAATCTTAATCCATGGACCTAAAAAATAGTGAATACTTCTCCTATTATATTCTTATGTGATGCCCATGAGGATAACCAAGTTATGGTATTCAGGGAAATTACATGATTAAAAAATAAATATTAAAATTTCATTCATAAATGTGATAAAATCAGGGTGTCTATATTTTTGTTTACATTTTAATATATCTAAATTAAAGGGTCTTAAAAAGGAATATTCTTCTTCAACTAAGTAATTATTTATAAAATCTAGTAAAATCTATGTTTTTCATTTATATCCATCTCTCAAATTGTGGTTTTCTCATTATGGTCTTCATGTTCAACCCTATAAAATAACTATGACCTAGGTATTATGCCATATGAAATTGTTTTATTCTTTTTACATCAAATGGTACTAAAATTATCATGAATCGCTATTTCAATCAAACTTCAAATAAAAAAACACAATTTATTATGGAAATAAAACTATTTTTTCAATAAAAAAAATTGGAAAATATATATACTTTTATTATGTATCAAAATTTAAACTATGGTTGGTATTTTTAGTGATTAAATTTTTTCCATAAGTATATATTATAATGTTTTATCTAATGGTCTTTTTAGATATATTGAAATTTATTTTTTTGATTTTCATGGGAAATATTTATTGATATTTATCTTGTGTAAAATCTTGAATGTTAAATATATTTTTCCATTGTTTATGATTTTGATAATAATAAATGAATATTCGGAATGAGATTTAAAACTAGTGAGAAATTAAATTTGAAATAAACATCATGCCATGTTTTTTAGAAAACATGTCATAGTTAGTTCAGGTCATTGGTGATTATCTTAATGTGTTCATGGTATAGTGGAGATGTGGATTAATAAGGTGGATAAATGATATGACCTATGAAACATGTTGTGGTTTCAAAATCTATATCATGGTTTGGTTTAAAAATTATAGTTTTTCAACATTGTTCAAAAATGATTTTAGTGAGGATAATAAATTACTAAACCAATAAAACAAGATGATTTTTGTAAAAAAAATCAAAGTAAAATATGAGTAGGTCTTGGGGGTTTTTCTAGTTAAAATATGGTAGGGGAAAATCCAAGTTTTTATATTTTTTTATCTAAAAAATCTTGTTGGATATGAAATATATCAAAAAAGATTTTATAAGTGGTTGAAAGTTTTAAAGAAATTAATGAAATTCCATAAAAACTGAATTAGGATTTTACTATAGAAAAATTTTTAGTTTCAAGGGAATATGACATTGTTTTTTTTCAAATAGATTAAAAATAATATAAACAATTGTGTCGTCTATATTTTCACTTATGACTTTGAAAGATCATAGTCTTAAATGGAGATGTCTTGGGATTGTTTGTAGTTACTCTTTTTACTTATTTTGAGTACTTTTCATCTAGGCTGTAACTGGGGTGCATTCGGGTGGAAATTTAAATTTTTTTGAAGAATGATGCGTAGTGTACGTTTGGCACACGGTTTTCCCAAACCGTGCACCTCAGTCCAACAAACCATGTGAACCCAAACAAAAGGGATTCACACGACTGGTGCATGATTTTTCAAACTATGAACCATCTTAGGAGAAATCATGAACCCCCCTAGAAGGGGCGCACGGTTAAGGTGCATAGTTAGGTGAAATCGTGCGCCCCTTCCCAGCAAACTGTGCATGCAGTTTTAATTAACCTGAAAATTAGATTTTAAAATACTTGAACACCTATATTAACCCCAAACCGACCCCCACTCATACCTTAATGATTCTTATCGATTTTGGAGGCTCCCAGATGATTTCTTAAGGCTCCTAACCTTCTTCCTTGGCTATTCAAAGACCGATTGTCAGATCTCCATCTCTTCGGGTATGTGGTATCTTCACAATTGATTTTCCCATATCACTTATTTTTTTCCTATTCTTTTGGTTGGTAGTTATCCTCTATTTTTTATATATATATCTTGATTTAATATATCTTGTTTCGTTTAATCTTGGATATTGGTTTAGATCTAGATCGTGCTCTTTGTTGTGTTCTGGATCATTCTATTTGAAATTGGGCTTATCCATTGTCGAGCGTTCATCACCATTATTATGGTAGGTGGTCTATAATTCAAATATCAAAGCTTTTAATCCAATTATATGCATGTAGTTAGAGAATTTTTGTTTTATATTTAGCAATTGAGTTTTCCTACGTTGAATTGCTTAATTGGGTAGATTAATTAATTTAGAGATTTGTGAAATTTAGAGATATTGAATTGATTGAGATTGAACAGTTAATTGAGGAATTAATTGGTGAATATTGAATTGGTTTAGATAGAATAATTAATTGATGAATTAATTGGTGGATATTGAATTAATTGAGATAAAATAATTAATTAAGGAATTAATTGTGGGATATTGAATTGATTGAGATGGAACTATTAATTGATGGATTATTTTGTGTTATTGAATTGTTTATGTTGGAATAATTAATTGATGAATTAATTAATAGAAATAACGTGATTATTTAATTTTTTAATTAAATAATGGGATTAATGAAATTAATTAATTAATTAGTTAATTAATGGAAGTAACGTGATTATTTAATTTTTGAATTAAATAATGGGATTGATGGGATTAATTAATTGATTGATTAATTAATGGAAGTAACATGATTATTTAATTAATTAATTAAATAATGGGATTGATGAGATTAATTAATTGATGAATTAATTAATGGAAGTAATGTGATTATTTAACTATTGAATTAAATAATAGAATTGATGTGAACAATTAATTGGTAAATTAATTGAAGGGGTGGAGTTAGATTAATTAATTATGGAATTAATTAATGAAATTCATGTGAATAATTAATTGGTGAATTAATTAAAGGGATTGAATTAGATTAATTATTTGTGGAATTAATTAATGAAATTGATGTCAACAATTAAATGGTGAATTAATTGAAGGGATTGTGTTAGATTAATTAATTATGGAATTAATTAATAGAATTGATGTGAACAATTAATTGGTCAATTAATTGAATGGATTGAGTTAGATTAATTAATTGTGGAATTAATTAATGAAATTTATATGAACAATTAATCGATAAATTAATTGAATGTATTAAGTTAGATTATTTAATTGTGGAATTAATTAATGGAATTTATGTGAATAGTTAATTGGTGAATTAATTGAAGAGATTGAGTTAGATTAATTAATTGTGGAATTAATTAATAGAAAAATGTGTATCAATATGATACACACTTTCCCTCATCAATTACATCTAAGATTATACTAAAACATGATCAGAATTTAAACTTTTAAACATAACTACATAAAAAAATATACCTTCACATAACTGAGTTTTCTACTTCACATACCTCAACTTCTTACTGGTAACATGACAACAAGAGGTTCTTGGGATAACTCTAGTTCCTGTAGAACACCAATAAAATGAACAGTATCCATCCTCAAAGAAAAACAACAATAAAAGGTATGAAAATAAACTCAAAATGAAACAGTTCATATGTAAACAGTATCAGTAAATAAAAACCCATGAAAAATAAAAAAAACAAGAAAACCATGCATAAGCTATAAGGCTCAGAGCAAGCAAGTCACTCACTCCACCTGAATGTAAAACAGACCTAGAAAACTCTCCATCTAAGGAGGAAACTACTTAGAACCATGCAACAGGGGAAGCCACATCCTAACCTAGACTTTTTTATACAGCCTCGATCCTAAATGACAACTCATAACTGTGAGAGAACAAAACCTACAAAAAAGGGCAGCACACTGTCGAACTAAAGAAAACCATCTTAAAACTAGCTAACCAATGACATCAAGCACCTAATTCTCAAGTACCCATCCAATGTAATTAAATAGATACCAAAAACATCATCATGAACTCTATTGATCATCCAAATATCTATCCATAAACTAACTTCTCTAACAACTGACCAAGACCTCACTATATTTACACCTAGTTACCTCATGATAAGACCAACCATCATAGTAAATTGAAAAAATAAACAAAACCTAGAGTTAAACCCACAACTCTGCCCCCTAGAGCATACTAGACAAACTAAAAAGCATCAGCATCATCCAAATCAGTCTCAACTACATTATATTGAGCCCCATTACCAGTCTCATTACCCTTTGAACCATTTTATCAGGAAAATATTTCTTAAATTGGCCTGGTTTACCATACTAATAACACTTCGGAGCCTTAAACTAACTTTTACCTGTCCTTTTATCCATACCATTGTTTTTCTATTGACCCCTATTATTTGTTCTACCCATGACATTGATCATATCTCAATATGATCTTAACCCATTCTTAGACTTCAATTCTTTTGAAAGAAGAGCCGACTTAACCTCTTTTAAAGTCAAACACTCATTTCCATACATTATAGCATCACATATATTCGGATAAGAACTGTCAAGTGAGGTCAAAAGGATGATGGATTGAACCTCGTCTACAACCTTAACGTCTATGTTGGCTAGGTCTAGAACAACTTTATTAAATTCAACTATGTGAACCTATATGGAAGTCTCAGGTTGCATCTTAATAAATATGTATTCATTGCTTTGAATATTAATAAACTACTTATCATGTCATGATTGTTCTTCTCTGTGACATAGTGTGAGATAATTTCCTAAGAGTAGTTGTCGCACTAAAAGTTCATAGTAGTTCTCTACTATGATGAGAACCCAAAAGTTCTATGACACTATTATTGAATATATGTTCTATAGAAGGATGATATCATTTGAGGGACACAAATGATATAGGCTATCAAGGGCGGAGACTCATGGGACTTTGAGGCACTTTCTCATGGTGTACATCATTGGTAATATCTAGTAGGATATTATGAGAACGATACTCTCCAGTAGGAAATCCACATTCATACGTGTCATTGGATGTTCATATCTTTGGACGTGTCTATTGGTCCTTGTACATTAAGATTATTTTTAATGATTATTATGTGTCACGCATTTATATATATTGACAAAAACAATGATAACAGATGTTCGCGGAAAGGCAGGATACATTGGGTGTGTTGCGAGTAATATTGCATTAATGAATAATTAGAGAAAGAATTTATCCCTTTTGTTCATTAACGTAAGTAAATATCTCAAGTCCTTTGATGGAAATGATATAGCTTAAATAAATCTATGACCATGGTGTTCTATAGGCAAGTTCTATTTCTGGAAAGTTAGAGAATGAGATATTGAGCACATAGGATTCCTCAAGGCTTCAGATCTCTAAAGACTCGCATTGGTGGATCGATTCAGAAATAAACATCCTTCGATCGATGCCTTCGACCGTTTCGTCTTCAGTTCTTGGGGTCTTCTCGAATGAGTGGTGGTTGGTCACCTCGACAGGCGGCATTTTATGGTTTGTTTTTCTTCGGAGGCAAACTTGATTACTTCCTGGTCTAGTGCTCCACGATACTTCAATGGGATCCATTTTTACCTCTTTCATTGGTCCTTCGAGTTCAACATGAAACGTGATGCTCCTACTTTGGTGGTGTGGATAAGTTTTCCTGATTTACCTTTGTCGTTCCAAAATCTGTCAATACTTTGTATGCTGGGGAATAGAGTAGGCCAATACATATGCTCTGATAGTTAGAATGCTATCATTTTTCACCTGATTGCACCTCAAATTTTCATCGAGGTTGATTTTCAAAACCCCCAACAAAATGGAACTGGATCATGGTCGAGGAAGAGTTCAGATGGAAACAAGTAGTGGTGTTTGAGTCTTGGCCCGATTTTTGCTCGTACTGTAAATGGTTGGGGCATATGGTTTCAGAGTGCCATAGAGTTCACAGGGACCAGAATGATCCAGACTCCTTTCCAAGGATGGAAGGTGGACCAAAGGCTAATGGAAATCCTATATTGCTCCAAAACTCCATTTCTCGGGATGACTACAGTTATCTAGAGTGCCCGCTCAGGTCAGGCGGTGTTGAGGAAGTGAGCGGAGTTGGCTTAGGGGATGTTGTATCCCCCATGCCCCTCTTACACATTGAGGAGGACCTGGTCAGGAAGGATGGGGACTCTCAGAAGGTACCTTCTTCTTCGAGGGAGAATCATCTTATTCAGACCGTTGAGCAAGAAGGCATCAGTAACACAACAGATGTTTCTATCCCCGCCCCTGTAGTAGGTTTGGGGTTGGGGAAACCTGAAGTCAACCAAATGAAAGAAATTCACATAAAGGTAGGGGCACATATCGTTTCGGGTATTATCCCCTTGTCAAGGCAGGCCCATGGCGGGTGAGAGGGTGTGCTCGAAGCCCCCCCCCCCCCCCATCTAGGATTCATGTTCCGCGAGTTGTGGATATTTTTTCAAGGATGAAGAGTGATTTGGTTGCTTATAAGAAGGTGGAACATGACTCGTAGGCTAGACCTTATTATGTCGATAAGTTGAAGATTAGAGGGAAGGTTAAGGGATGGGAGGATGTGTTTTCTGTTGTCTCTAGCATCGATTCCCATGCTGGTCTGAGTCCGCTGGTCCGGTGTGAACCTTCAGGATCTATTCATCTCCACAATCATTTCACAGCCTTACTTGGTAATATGAAGGATAATTCCAACCCAGAAAGATGGAAAACACACATTCCAAGATGGAAAACAGACAATCCAATATGGAAATTACAGTAGGTCAAGTTGAGGAATTTTGTGGATACTAAACTAAGTGCTAAAGAAGTAGACTCCCTAGTGACGACGAAATATGAGAATGATTCACAAGGGGGCATGGTGGTAGGTCCTAGCTTGAGAAATGTCAAGCAAGGAGACCTTACCACTGGGAATTTCCTGATTCATAAGGAAGGGAGAAATCCTAGACCATGCAATGATTACTCAGATATCCTGAAGACAATTGTTACTAGATCTTCGAGAAAGATAAAGAAAAATGGGACAAAGAAACAACTGGAGAATCTAACAAGTTTTCAAGGAGACAAGCAGTTGTCTGACGAGTTGTGTGAGAAATATCTAGATAAGGGAATTAAGGCCTCTGATGGTCAAGTCACGGTGTCGAATGTGGATTCAATACCGAACGGAACCACACGCACTATGGCAGACAAAATGGAAGTTGAGACTTGAGAACATTTTCAGCTTGTTCTTCACTTTGAGGAGGAAATGCTAGAAGAAGAAATTCATATTAATGCTTCACATGAGGCTATTAACAGAATATACAAAAGGTCAGGTATAGTTGGAACTTATGTGAAGCAATTTGAGTGAATCAAAAAATAGTACCACATCCTAGCGTGGGGATTTAACTAAGGAAAGATAAATGTGGAAGAATATATCCAGGTATGGGACAATATGGTGGATCACTTTGAAGACCTTCTATGGAATGACATAAATACGTAGGTAACCACTCTTTATTGGGGGCTTTATAAGGTGATAGGCTCTAACATTATTAGTCTTGTTCTTAACAACTTTGTTGGCTCTTTTGTGGTTAACACCTATGCTATGGATATGTTCAAGTTTCCCACTTTATCCTCAAAACAACTTTTGAAATAAAAAATGTATTAGTGGTAATAGATATCAAGAACATAGGTTGATGGAACTGGCATGCAACCTACTCGATTAGAGATATTGTGATAAAGGGATTATATTACATGGTAAGTGTTTGTATGAGGTGACATGTCATTGAGACATTAAATTCTTTCTATATGGGTTCCTTAGCGTGTTGTTAGATGTTAACCTTGGACTTTAGGCTGTTTCGCCTAATACCACTAAGAAAGAGGTCTAGAGGGTCGCACACAATGTGTATCCAAAATCTCAGTTAAATAATATATTATAATTTGTTATTTAACCGTTTGGATATATATTATTCTCATACATGATTTAATAATTATTCATGTATGCTTGATTGTATTTATTTCATCATTAGTTATTCAAGAGAATATATTATGAGGGTAATATTTAATAAATATTTATTTTTTGTTTAGTTAATATAATAATTATTTAATTATTGGTGAATAATGCAGTGATATTTATTTAATAAATAAATAGACATTATTTAAGGTGTGATAAATATTATAGAGGAATGGCAAACCGAATTTAATGGTTTGGTGATAAATAATAAATATAGAATATTATTTAATTAAAAAAATATTTAATTATAATTCGCAAGTTAAGCGCATATCGAGAAATAATAATATTACTATTATTATTTGACATGGGGTTTTACTATGATTAAATAAATAATTAAAGGCACTTGTGAAATTATTTTATTTTAACCTTAACAATATAAATACTCAATTATGTTATTTTCTCAAAAGCTAATTCATTTGTGCACAACGAATCTTGGAGGATCCTCTCAATCCTAGAGAGTTTTCTTCTCCAAGAACACTCCCAAGAACGGCAAGCAAACCTCCTCTACCATATCAAGGGGAACGCTTGGGAAGCGATTCTCGAGGTGATCGAGGTGGACGACGCAAGCATAAGGATCTTTCATGTTGGCAACTGAATACTCCTTCGGCAATATCTGGAGATTCCTAGAACATGTGTGGATCACCACTAGACTAAATCTAGACTTGGTTTCTACAACGCAACGACAGTGCACCACAGATCTATCATCAGACTCATCAGTGAAGAAAGAATTCCTTGGAGGTAATTCTTTATCTGATTAAATTAATTATAAACAATAAGTGTTGATCACTTTTATCTGGTTCCAGTGTGATTAATATTGCTTATATATGATTCAATTCCATTGATCATGGTGATTAAACATCGTATATATCATGGATTGATCATCAATTATAGAAAAAAGTAAAGTTGGGCACCTTCCATCGAACACTTCTGTTGTGTCAAGAACCTACAAGTGGTATCAAAGCATTTAATTATTTAAAATCATTGGTGATTTACACATTAGTAATTTAGTTTTTTTTAATTCAAGTTTAATTGTTATTTTAATATGAATTGTGAGATCTACTTCTTCCTCCATCGTTTCTCACATATCTAATGGAAACGATTATGATTAAAATAAAATCGAGGAATTCATCTGGAGGTGCCAAGGTTTTTGTTCGAACAACACCTAACTACACACCATGTAACTTGAGTTACATGCCTTGTAGTCACTTTCAATGCATCAATATTGATTCAAAAATCAATTCAATATTATGTGTTAATTACTGCAATAATAACACAATTAATGCACCATGTGTTGACCAAAATTAACTGGCGCACGGTCAGCCGGACTACACACCATGTGGACCCTTGGACACAGTGTTTAATCCCTTTGGGTCATAGATGGGACATGTATTCCATACATAGCTTACCCAACTGGTGACCATGTAACATAGAGTCAACACAGTGTGTGGCCCATTGGACACATTGTGCACTCCAAAATTTTCAAGGTACACTTCAAACACAGAGTCCCTAGGTGTGTACCTCAGATAGATTGTGAGAGATGTACACGTCGTGTAGATCAGATCTACACGTCGTGTACTTTTACCAGTTACGTATATTTAAAATTTATTTATTATATAGTATAAACCTTGATACATGTACTTGCGTGAGGTCATAAAGATGGTACATGACCTATGATAGGTTTTAATATATATATATATATATATATATATATATATAAAATTCTATAATTAATATCTACATATTGTTCAGATATTCATATAATGTATGATTCATATTACAAGTTGTTACTCTACATGCATTAAAGCATAACATTTGACTGAAAAATCATGTAATTCATGTAATCATCTGCGAATTACACATCATGAAAGTATGTGATAAGTCGTGTATTCCATATGTTACAAGAGTAAAACAGTATATGAGTATAATACATGTTGGGTAGATTTGGACGGTTATTCACCAAGTTGTCTTCAAGGTATATTTATGTACAAGGTTAATTTAAAATGAATTTATTTAATTTGTTTAAAATTATAATGGATGAGAATCTCAATAAAATTCATATAAGAATTAATATAAAAGGATTGATTAATTAAAGATAATAATTAATCAATTTGAGCGTGATTTATCTTAAATAAGAATGATTAAGAATTGAATGCTAGTTTTATTAAAGGTGTAATTTGTTTCATACTAGTGGATGATCATGATCTAGACGAGACAATTTGTATGTGATTGGTTTCATTTAATTTATTATTAAATGAAATTGACAACATTCATTCCTTCTCTCATTATTATATAGGGTCTGTGTGCCCATGGATTCTTTTATGAAAACCCCCTTTTTCCCCTCACTGGCGCATGAGTTAAAACAATATTTAATGGATGTAGCTTCGAAGCTAGTGGAGGCGGTTCAAGTTTGGATATGAGGTGAAACCAATCCAAGGAGATACAATGGTTGACAGGTAGAAAGCTGGAATCACGAACCTCAATTGGTTCATGGTGTTTCTCCCCTAGGTGAACGATTAGTTTATCAACAGCTGGATAAACTAACCATTAGTATAATCTCATGATCATACCCTTTATTTTATTTTTGTTAGTTGCATGGTTATTTCATTATGGATGTTTTGTCATGATCACATAATTAATGAATTATTAATCATGCAAGATGGAACTAAAATAAACTATTTTATGCGTAAATATTATCTAAGACATGGTTAATAACTTAAGTAATCCCACTTAATATTAACAATCATGTGATAAAGATAATAATTGGAAATTTACGCATAAAAGGATAAAATCCCTCAATAAAATATTATGTCAGTATAGTCTTTCATTACTTCAGTTAGAATCGAATCATAGTTCAAAGTGCATGACTGGCCAAAGTTGGGGTGCTTTCAATTATGAGGGAATTCTAACATGAGGTTTTGGGTTGGCTTAACATGGTTCAAATCAAGGGTTGACTGCGAAAGTAGGACTTGATGTAACTCAGAGGCAAATGTTGAGTAAATCTAAATTAATAATTTTAAGATTGGGGAGTCCACTCAACAGATTAAGAAATTGTGAGTTAATGCAGTTGACATTTGGAATGTCTACCTAAAACCATTCAAATTGTTTGACCAACCAAAGTTAAGGTAATGAGAAGGGAAATATGGATCTTTTCCACTAGAATATCCAAGCAATGGGATATTACAAAACAAATGGTGAGGGATATTGGGTTTCGATAAAATAGTGGGAGACTAATAAATATAATATTTATTTATTTTTCTAAACTTATCAGATAAAGTATTAAAATTATTCTCATCTTATTTTGTAGAAAAAACAATAAAATGGAATCAAACATATCATTGTGATCCATGATTGAGAATGAAAACCTTCTCATCGACATTAATTTTTAAGAGTGGAAAAAGAGACTATGGTTCATCCTTCGCCATGAAAAGAAATTGTATATTCTGGAATAACCTTTACCAGTTGTGCCTAGAAATGAAGCAAGTGATGAAGAGCTATCTCTCTTTGAGAAATATCTAAATGATGGTACATATGTTCAGTGTTTCATGTTATTATCCATGTCTAATGAGCTTTTAATGCAACATGAGGATATGGATGCCTATAGAATGAGGTCCCGCCTTCTGGATCTCTATCAAGAGAAGGCGAGACAAGAGAGGTATGAGATCTCCAGTGATTTGTTCACAACTAAGCTTAGAGAGTATGTTCCAGCTAGGCCTCATCTAGTCAATTTTATTGGCTACATTGAATGCCTAGACATCTTAGGGATTAAATTTTCAGATGATTTTCATACAGATCTCATACTTTCAACTCTACCCAAGACCTTTCTCCAACTTTATTATTAATTACAATATGAGAAATAGTGAGAAGACTCTTTTAGAACTTTTTTGCATTAATTCTCTAAGTGGATAAGGAAATGGGGCTGAAAACCTCATACTCCTTATGGTGTATAAGAAGAGGAAGGACAAGGCAAAGGGACCCAAGACTTATAAACAGTCTAAAGCTCTTGAGCACCATCCTATGAAAGAGAAGAAGATCCAAAGGCGGGGAAAAGAAAAGGATGTGGTATGTTTTTCATGAGGCAAGGCATACCACTAGAAGAGGAACTACACCCAGAGGCAAAGGGAAGCTAAAGGTGAATTCGTTATCAAGTTCAATCTTTCCATTTCTACACATTGGGTATTAGATACAGCTTGTGGTGCTCACATGTGTATCCAAATACAGAAACCAAGTAGATTATGAAAGATTTTTAAAGGAGAGGTGGATCTGAGTGCTACCAATAGAGTGAGGTTGGCTACCCTATCCATTGTTGACTACCACCTTTCATTAACAATATGAATGATTTTGGTTTTAAGAGATTGTTATTATGTACCTTAAATTATCGAGAACATAATTTATTTGTCATATTTAGATACTGATGGGTTTATTTTCAAATTTGGAAATAAAATTTGTTTCTCTTTTAAGGCCAACATATGTTATGGTATAGTGCATTTAAATAATGGTCTTTATGTATTAAATTATGAAAACCAAGTGTTGGAAATCGATAATGAATCACGTTCACATGACTCATATAACACCCAACTGTGGCGTCACCGTCTTGGTTATGTAAATGAGAAGCGTTTGAAAAAGATCTGCCAAGATGGTTATTTAGACTTTTTTGAGCTAAAACCACTTGAATGATGTCATTGGTGTTTACAAGAAAAATGACCAAACCACCATTCAGTGGATAGGGTGAAAGGGCCACAAAACATCTAGGATTGGTACACACCAATATGTGTGAACCATTTTTAATAGAATCTAGAGGTGAATATTCTTACATCATAACTTTTACCGATGACTTGAGTAGATACAGATATATCTACTTAATGAGGTATAAGTCCGAGTTTTTTGAGAAATTAATGGAATTCAAGAATGAAGTAGATTTTCAACTTGGTAAGAAGATAAAGAAGCATTGATTGGATCAAGGTGGTAAATATCTTAACCAGATTTCATTAACTTTCTACAGGAGTTTGGGATTCTATCTCAACTCACTTCATCTTATATACCACAATGGAATGGTGTTAGTGAAAGGAGGAACTGTGCCTTGTTAAATATGGTAAGGTCGACGATGAGTCATGCAGATCTTACATTATCCTTTTGGGGATATTCATTACAAACTACATCATACACATTAAACCAAGTAACAAATAAAGCGAAAAATGAAATTCCCTTTAAGGTATAAAGTGGAAAGAAACTCATTTTATCGCATACACGTGTATGGGGTTGCGAGTTGTTTGTTAAGGTCTTCTCAAGCAACAAACTAGCACCTTGGGGCATGAAGTATATCTTTATAGGGTGTCCCAAAGAAACCAAGGGATATTAACTATACAAACCCTCAGAAAAAAATGATTATCGCTAGACAAGTCGTCTTTCTTGAGAGGGAGCACATTCTCAAAAAAGGATAGTGGGAGCATGATTGACTTTGACGAAGTTGATGCTCAAGATACACAAGGGTTGGTACAAGAACAGATTCCACAGGTCCCCGTGGAAGAAGTAGTTCCTGAAACACAAGTACTGTGTAGGATCTTAAGAGATGTAAGAGAACCATAGAGATATGGTGTTATGGTCACCAATGATGGTGACTCATTATTGGTTGACAATGATGAACCTCTATCCTACAAGGAGGCGGTAGAGAGATTAGAAGTTGTAAGATGGCAAGAAGCTATAAATTCTGAGATGGATTCCATGTATCAAAACCATGTTTGGGTTCTGGTTGATGTGCCAGTTGATGTAAAACAAATCGGTTGCAAATGGGTATTCAAGAGAAAACTGGAAATGGAAGGTAAAGAAAGTATCTATAAAACAAGGCTAGTGGATAAAGGGTTTAAACAACATCAAGGAATTAACTACAATGAAACCTTTTCTTCGGTTTCCATGTTTAAATCCATCAAAATCATACTTTCTATAATAGCTTACCATGACTATGAGATTTGGCAGAAGCATGTCAAAACTGCATTCCTCAATGAGAACCTTCAGGAAGATGTCTATATGACACAACCATAAGTGTTTGTGACTCCAGGTGATGCAAAAAGGATTTTCATGTTTCAAAGATCCATTTATGAATTGAAGAAAACATCTAGATCATGGAATATTCGATTCGATGAATCCATAAAAGAATTTGGTTTCATTTAAAATGAATATGAGTCATGTGTTTACAAGAGGTCTAGTGGGAATGTCGTCATTATCTTAATAGTATATATTAATGACATATTACTTATTGGAAATGACATACCAATCTTACAATCTATTAAGGACAAGTTAAACAAGTGTTTCTCCATGAAAGACTTAGGAGAAGCAGTCTATATTCTTGGGATCAAGATCATGTGTGATAGATCTAAGAGGCTGCTTGGACTAAGTCAAAGTACATATGTTGAATAGATAATAAAGAGATTTAGTATGGAATAATTCAAGAGGAGATTGGTTCCAGTGTCACATGGATAACATACTTCTAAGAAAATCTATCCTCAAACACAATATGAGAATGGGAGAATGGGAGAATGAGTAAGATCATACATGCTTCGTTGATAGGATCAATCATATATGTTGTGTTATGTACTAGATTTTATGTTGCCTATGAACTGATCATGGAAGGTAGATATCAAGTGGATCTAAGAGAACATCATTGGACTACTGTTGAGGTTATCCTTAAGTATCTGTGAAGAACTAAGGATATGTTTCTAGTATATGGAGGACACGAGGAGCTAGTCATCAGAGATTATATTGATGCTAGTTTTCAGACATATCAGAATTATCTAAAGTCGCAATCAGGATATGTTTTTTGTCTCAACGGAGGAGTTGTGTGCGGGAAGAGTTCAAAGCAGCCAGTTTTCACTGGTTCGATAGTGGAATCTAGGTATATAGTGGCTTCAGATGCAGTCAAGGAAGTTGTTTGGATTCAGAACTTTGTCCAAGAGCATGATGTGGTATATAACAGTAAAGACCCTATCACATTTTATTGTGATAATACTACAGTGATGGCTCTTGCAAAAGATTCAAGGTCACACCAACAGACAAAGAATATTATCTAGAAGTATCAGCTCTTGAGGGATTTCTATCAGATGGGTGAAGTTACAGTAAGCAGAGTACCCACAAAAGAGAATGCGTCGGATGCCTTGACTAAAGGCATATCTCAGCCGAAGCATGAGTATCATGTTAGAGCTAGAGGACTAAAGGTTGTTAACAGTTTTCTCTAGTGCAAGAGGGAGTCTGTTGGAGGTGGTTCCCTATAACAAAATTATTTGTACATTTTGATAAACATGTATTCATTGTTTTTAATATTAATAAACTACTTATCACATCATGATTGTTCTTCTGCATGACATAGTATGTGATAATTGTAAGAACCTGAATCTTCTTTTCAGGTATGGATCGTGTTTTCGGATGTTTTTGAGGAAAAGTGGAGTTTTTTTAAATTTTAGTACACGTCGTGTACTTGGGAGTACATGTCGTGTACCCTGTTACCATGTACGACCGCGCGTTGGGCGTGTAGCGGCTGAGACATGGTCGTGTGGGGTGACGTGGCAAACCGCTAATGTTGGGAGTCGGTTGAGGGGAATACACTATGTGTTCATTAATAGTACACGTCGTGTACTTTTTATTTTATTTCATTAAACAGAACAAGGTCGTGTCTCATTCCCAGAATTGCTTCTTCTAACCATGTCCCGTCCATGAGGGACCGGGTGCAACGATTCTTCTCTGAGCCACCGATCAACTGTTCGTGCTCCGAATCCAACTCTGTCGATTGTGTTAAAATTGCATCGGTGAGTTCTTCCTTCTTCTAGAGCCTCTTATCTTGATTTCTCCTCTTTTGTGAGATATCCATAGATGAACATTTTTGACCATTTTGTAGATCTACGATGTTCAAGGCCGATTCAAGGGCTGATATTCGATAGTGTTCTTCATACAACGTTGAAGTAGGTTGTTTGTTCCTTTCTATAGTTTCCTTTGAGTTATATGTTCGAAAAGTGCACAATACCCTAGTTTAGAGTATTGCGTGTTTACGGAATTTGACCCTATTAATGTCTGTTATGTTTTGTTTGCTTGAGTAGGGGTGTTTGATTATGAATAGGGTTTATTTACCTTATTATGGATGTGTTGGCCCATGTTTGATCTGATTTTGGTCATTGGGTCTACAATTGCCTGTTAGGATGCTTTGTTTGTCATACCTAGTACTGTTAGGATGGAGTGGATGTTATCTGACATACTTGTGATATGCTTTGTAGCTGTTTATACAAGTAGTATTTGATATTTACTTTGTCTGCTGGATGTTGTTGGTGCACAATTTATTTACACAGGGGGGATGTATGATGAGGGCTTCCCCAAAGTGTCTGTTATACTTTTCACAAGGTGAGTCCATAGGGGGCTGGATGTAAGTGCTCCATCATAGTGACTGCAGTTCCACATTGTGAGACCACAAGGAGAATTGTGTGTTGAGTGCTTCCCCAGAGTGTATGTAGTTTATCATTACGAGACCACACGGGGAACTAACGGTGAGTGCTTCCTCATAGAGTCTTTGTTAAGCTAAACCAGATGGGTTAGACTGTGAGAACTTCCTCGAGGGTTGTTTGATATTTTTTGGTTTTATTGAACAAATGTAAATGAATGTAGATGAGACTGCAGAATTGTTTACTTTTGAGTACTTTCTTGTTTAATACTTCATTTTGCATATTGTCTGCCATATATATTCACTGATAGTTAGGCACAAATATTTGGGTGGTTTCTTACTGGGATTCATCTCACACCCTATTTGGATCATGCTTTTAGTCTCAAATAGATTATATTGTTGCAGGTATAGATAAGGGAAATCACCCTTCTACTTCAGGTACATGACTGCTGTGGAGCTGGAGAACATGGGACCAAGCTGAGGCTTGCAATTCTGTTGGAGTTGTTTACTTGTTTTCCTTTCCACTTTGGTTTAGTACTATTTTCCAGCATTGTGACATGTTTGGATGCTTTCCTAGATACCTGTAACATGCATCATTATTTAGATATATATGCTTCAGTTGTTGTTTTTTACTTTCATTCTTCCGTTGTTTACTCATTGTATGGTATTACTACTTCTGCTTTTGTTATCTGATTGTAATTATGATGTTTTACTTTTCCAATGAGGACATAGTTTTCCTACTATCACACTCAAGACCCTCGCTACTAGTCGGTTACCTCTAGAGTTTGGAGAAATGTGTTTGACGTCATGTGACCAACCGGGTATGGGGCACCTTTGGGCGGCACCTGGAACCAGGATTTTATAATAATGTCCTAAGAGTAGATGTCGCCTTAAAATGTCATAGCAGTTCCCCACTATGATGAGAAACCAAAAATGTTATGACACTATTCTTGAATATTTTTTTTATAGCCGGATGATGTCATTTGAGGGACAAAAAATGATACAGGCTATCAGGGGTGGAGACTCATAAGACTTTGATGCGTCTTCTCATGGTGTATGCCCTTGGTAATATCTAGTAGGATATTATGAGAATGAGATCCACCGGTAGTAAATCATCATTCATATGTGTCATTGGATGTTCTGATCTGTGGACATGTGTATTAGTCCTTAGACTTTAAGATTATTGTTAATGAGTATTATGAGTCGCGCACTTCGATGTATTGATGAAAATCATGACGACAAATGTTCGTGGCGAGATAGGATGCATTGGGTGTATCACGAGTAATATTGCATTAGTGAATAATGCGAGAAAAAAATTCTCTTATGTTCATTAACGGAATTTAATATCTCAGGCCCTTTGATGGAAATGATATAGCTTAAATAAATCCATGGCCATGGTATTCTATAGGCAAGTTATATTTTCGAAAAGTCAAAGAAAGATATATCAAGCACCTAGGTTGATGTCACTAGCATGCAATCTGTTCGATTAGAGATATTGAGATAAAGATGTTATATTATACGATAAACATCTGTATGAAGTGAAATATCGTTACGACATTATTTTCTTTCTCTATGGGTTTCTTGGCATGTTTCTGGATACTAACCTTGGACTTTAGGATGTTTTGCCTAATGCCACTGAGAAAGAGGCTTAGATGGTCACACGCTAAGTGTATCCAAAATCTCAGCTAAATAATATATTATTATTTATTATTTAATAGGTTGAATATATATTATTCCTTCACGTGATTTAATAATTATTCATGTATACTTGATCACATTTATTTCATCACTAATTATTCAAAAGAATATATTGTGAGAGGAAGATTTAATAAATATTTATCTTCTATTTAGTGAATATAATATTTATTTATTTATTGGTGAATAATGTAGTGATATATATTTAATAAATAAATGAACATCATTCAAGGCATGATAAATATTATGGAGGAATGGTGGACCGAATTTAATGATCTGGTGAGAAATAATAAATATTGAATATTATTTAAATAAATAATATTAAATTATAATTTGAATGTTAAGCATATGTCGAGAAATAATAATATTACTATTATTATTTGACATCAAGTTTTTCTGGGATTAAATAAATAATTAAGTGCACTTTTGAAATTAATTTATTTTAACCCTAACAATAAAAATACTCAATTATGTTATTTTCTCAGAATCCAATTCATTTATGCATAAAGAATCTTGGAGGATTCTCTCAAGCCTATAGCTCCCCTCTCCAAAAACACTCCCAAAAACGGTGAACAATCCTCCTCCACTAGATCAAGGAGAACGCTTTGGAAGCAATTCTCAAGGCGATCAAGGCGAACAATGCAAGCACAAGGATCTTTCGTGCCAGCACCCGGAGACTCATTCGGTGACGTTTGGAGATTCCTAAAACATGTGTGGATCACTGTTAGAGAAATCTACACTCGGTTTCTACAATGCAATGACGGTGCACCGCAGACCGGTCGCTAGACTCATAAACGAAGAAAGAATTCCTTAGAGGCAATTCGTTATCAAATTAAATTAATTTTAAACAATATGTGTTGATCTCCTCTCTCTCTGGTTCCAATGTGATTAATGTTGTCTATCTTTGATTCAATTCTATTGATCACGGTGATTAAACTTCGTATAGATCTTGGATTGGTCGTCGATTATGATAAAAAGAAAAGTTGGGCACCACCCATCACACGTCTCCTTTATGCCCAGAACCAACATTCTTATACTGAAATTCTTTTGAAAGAAGAGTTGACTTAACCTCTTTTAAAGTCAAAGACTTTTCCATACATCATAGCATCACACATATTCTGATAAGAACTATCAAGTGAATACAAAAAGGAAGATGTCTTGATCCTTATATACAACCTTAACATCTATGTTGGCTAGGTTTAGAATGACTTTATTAAATTTTGCTATGTGAGCCTAGATGGAAGTCTCAGGTTGCATCTTAAAAGTAAAAAAGTCTCACCTTTCTATAAAGCCTAACAACGAGAGATTTTTCATATAAAGGTTTTCAAGCTTGATCCATATAGCAGTGACAGTGGTCTCACATGCTACCTCTTGCAATAAATTATCACCCAAAAATAACCAAAGAAAACTATGGGTTTTAACAAACACATCAGAGGGGACATATACATAAATAAGAGAAGGTTGATCATTGGTAGACAACGTGGTCATCTTTTTCATTGGACCACACGGGGCATCAAGTAAACCATGTTGAACTAACAAAACACGCATTTTAATTGGTCATAAACTAAAATCATTTTCACCATCAAATTTCTCAATTTTAAATTTTGTCGATGACATCACTAATATCAATTGTCTTTTGATACCAATTATTGCGGGATGTGCTAAGAGACTGTCTATATTCAATAACCAAAGGGCTTATTGACTTTGGATATGGTTTGATAAAAAAACTCAAAATTTTGATATGGTGAAATGACACTGTTATTCAAGGCCAAAATATAGAACATAATTTTGATAACCAGCCCAATTATAGGAACATGAAAATGATTTTACACAATGAAAACGGCTTGAACAATGAGCATATTCAAAACTCAATAGCAACAACAAAGGAATTACAATGGCATCAAACCAAAATTGGTGGATTTCCCAATTCATTCCAAGAAAAAATTGCATTACAAATCATGGGATACAAAGGTATACCTTACAACAATTCTCAAAATGAAATAAAGAAAGAAGGGAAGCAAAGTGGTAAATGAACACGCAGATTTAAGTGATTCGGCCAATTGGGCTACATGCACTGGGTAGGGAGATGAGGTTTTCAGTATGAAAAAAAACAAGAGTAAAATTACAAGGCAGATTCAAGCAAACCAATGTCTGAGCGGACAACCTTAACCAATCTATACAGGAGTAAATAATAAATAAAAAAGCAAACTTACAGTGTCGAGCTCTTTTACCAAGAACTCGGATCAGAGTCTCCATGATGAATGGTAGCAGATGTTGACGTCTGCTGATGTACAGGTTCACAATACGCAATCCGAACCAGGTCCAAATCGCAAGCCGTTAGCGTTCCAGGACCAAGCTTGCACAAACCTGCATGACACCAATCAGAAGCTTTGGATTCCCCTCTGGCGAACACAAACCAAATAACAATGCCAATTTTCTCCGTTGAAGAAGAAACCTAACAGACCCCTCTCAAATCATGGAACCAGCACCCCTCTTGAATCGTTGAACCGCCACCACTCTCTCGTGGTCACTGTGCATCCCTCTTGAATCGCTGGACTACAGGCCCGGATCAATTTCCCTTTTGCGTTGGAAGAACGCCAAACCAGCGCCCCCTTCTCTCATTGTAATTGTTGTACGCCTCTCGTCCAAAATGAAATGCACACACCACAAGGAGGAGTTGCGAGGGAGTAATAGGGGGATTCGGATGTGGTAGCAACAAACCCGGATTCTTTGGCACATGTGAACGACTAAACGAGATCGTCAGGGTACGCAGTGAACAGAGAAGTGCAGAAGTCGAGGGGAGAAAACCCTCACAGCAAGAGAATGGAAGGAAAGGTCGTAGGGGGAGGGGGCAATTGTACCCAACACTCCGACGGGAAAAAACAAAAGAAAAAAAAAGTGGGGAAACTTTACAACATCACTTTAAAAAGAAATATATATATAAATGAATTTTATTTTTATAAAAAATGAATTTAAAATTCACACTCTGATAAAAAAGGTTATAGTCTCTTCATAATCGGTATTAGAACATCGCTGCTAGTCGACAACTTCTGGCGTATAGGGAGGCACGCTTGAGGTCATGTGACCGACCGGCTCGGGGCACCCATGCCGAGACGCTACAAACTTCAAATCAACCATCAGATTGACCATAGGGTGAATCCAGTAATATTTTTTAGCAACTTATTCTTTTATTAGTGGATTTATTAATGGTAGTAGTTAGATCAATACTTTGATAGTTAGTATATGGAATCATATTTCTATTCATTGTGGCATCAAAGAATTCTTCATTTTCTCCAACTCTTCTATAATTGGATGTGAATTGATTAATCATGTTGATTGTTTATACTGGATATGGATTTTTGGAAAAGAGAGTGATATTGATCAACATTTTTTGGAAAACTCTTTCCCTTCAGTGATTTGAACAACTCCTCTTATATATGTGATCATGTGGATATACAAAATCTATCTCTCGCTCTCCCCCACTAGCCATGTTGGGCTCGATGGCTCCCCCACCATCGAGGGAGGGGAAACCTCCATCTCCTTCCCCTCTAGGGGGAAGGGGCATCCTTTTTTTTGGATGGTGTCCTATGCTCGGACATTCTTCCCCTTCACTAACTGAGATTGTCACCTACCATTCCCTATTATTCCTATTTTCTCTAAGGTCCCCTCCTTGGATGTCAGCATCCCTAAGATTCTGATTTTTCTTTCAGAGTTAAATGAAGATCCCACCCTTTTTAATTTCCCTATGGTCACTTGATTTAGTCGTCGTCGACCCAAGGTTGACTCCATCGACAGGTACATTGCAGATTTTTGGGGTTTACAGGAACAAGCGGTAGTTGGATTACAGGATCTACATAATATTTTTCTTTCATTTTGTGGGTGAGGAAACCCTTATTTCAGCCTGGTCTAGAGCTCTATGTTCCATTAATAGTTTTTATTCTCCCTTTTTCATTGGACTTTTGATTTCCACATGAAGAGGGATCCACCAACCATTGCGATCTCTATAACATTCCCTATTTTACCTCTACCTTTTCAAAATCCATTGATCATCAAAATTCTCAAGAACATGGCAGGTTGGTATTTATGATCAGATAATAAGACTCAATATCTAGGTCATACCGTACCCCCCTTGATCTTTGTTAAATTTAATATCTCAAAACCCATAATGAATTCAATTTGGATTGAAATTGATGAAGAGTGCCACTATAACTAATCTGTTAGATTTGAGTCATGGGTTGATTACTACTCCCACTATAATCAGTTGGGGAAAGCTTTATCTTTGTCGATGTGGCATCATTATTCTGAAGAGAATTTATTTACATGCTGCTGGTTGTGATGTTATTTTTTGCAACTTCATTTATGATTTATGTGGTACTATAGATTCCCCAAGTGACACCCACCTAGGTTGGGCTCCATGACAGCCAACATCCATATTATATTGAAGTCTTGGTAAATCTCAATATCCTTGTTAATTATATGGTCATCTACTGACCAAAAATGATATTTAAATGTGTTTCTACGTTCCCAAGGATGTTATATTCCATAATGGATTTTTTATTTCACTAAAACGTAAATATATGGGATGTTTCATTCCATAACAATGTTGTATTCCCCTAAAGGTAAATTTTATGTGGTGAAAGTTTTAGGGACATATTCACATTATTATTATCATGATATGATTGAAATTCCTAGTGGATTGTGTAGGAATCACTTAGAGTGGGGGTGAATCAATGTTAACTTATATGAATAAATTTTACACTCTCTTTATAATTATCCCCTCTTGATAATATAATCTCAGTCTTAGTTAAGATGTATGGATATATTAACATGATCTCAACACCCAACACCACATGAAATGTATAAAGTAAATAAGAGAAAATAGAAAATGATATTTTTTACAAGGTTTGAAATCAATGTGGGTACTCAGTCCATGATGTGTTTGGGTCGAGTTTTATGAAATAGGATAATCAAAAATATGGGAGAGCTATTATGACATGTATGGGGAATTGTTCATCTCATATTTTCGGAGAGCTATTTGGACCATTACAAGATAAGGTAAGTATACTTCCTCAAGGATTTGTAAAGTGACAATAACTACTTACATATAACACTTGACTAGTATGGGCATGGATTATATTGGTGGCCTCTAGTTTTTAAATGGTCCCCCTCAAAGAACACCTGAACCAGATCTTCCTTAAGCTTGAGATATCATTATGTTATAGTAGTAAAATTTTCTTCCTCAGGCAATAGGTCTTTAACTGGTAGTATATATTCTAACACAGTAGCATGAATGTGTACATTATTCAAAATCTCAATTATAATACTATCTTCCATCACAGCATCTTATCAATCTCTAAGAGTCTCAACACAAAGATCAGTAATTATAGCAGTAGTTTGGTCTCTTCTCTGTCATCCTCTATGATATGAGATTATAATGTGCCTTCCATTTCTTTTTTCTTATATTAGTTTCTATGATATTAGGGTATTATTGGATAATTATATGCACTTCTTCTTCTTTACTTCACAAGATCAATTAATTTTAAATCATGTTAACTTCTTCTACTTTGATACATAGATGCTCTACTAGAATACTATATCAGATTTCTTATCTTCACTGTCTATTTTCCTTTATTTTTCTATATTTTATACCTTCACAAAATCACAATGATAATGTTTCTGTATTTTGAATATAGAAATCCTCTTTTAATTAGAAGTAGCTAATCTTCCCATATTTCTCATTTAAACTCATTTAATCCCAGTTAATATCCCAATTTAATTCACTAAGAGACTCAAGATTATTTTACATCAGATATTCTACCAAACTCAACTAGATTCACTACATACACTCTAAACAACAATGTTATATTTTATTATTGAAGTCCAAAAAAGCATCATCAAATTTATATATCTTCCAAGACACTATATAACTTCCAAAAATCTCATCTTGTTCAATTCGGTTAATAGATGACTCTTACTGCCTTTTTACTTTTACATAGAAGTAAGCCCATCTTATGAATCATTGTGAGCCTCGGGACTTCACAAGATTTCCACTTTTAGAATTACTCTTATTAATTTGTCAGATGAATCTTATACACTCAGGTCTATCTTCTTACATATGAGATACTTACTCTTACATAGTCTTTGGAAAATCTTTGTGACTCTTATGTGATATTCTAATGAATCATTTTTAACACTTGGAACTTATGATTTAATCTTTTGAACCACTAAATAATTCAGATTTAATCTTTTATAGAACTCCATCTATTATTACATAAACTATAGAAACTCTGATTTAATTTGACAAGACACCATTATATTCTGACATAGGTTCAATGTTGCCAAATCTTTCTTATGTGAATCTACTTCACTACATATATCCTAACATATTTATTCCCATTCGTGGTTTAATGACATGTGATTTTTTCCACAATTCACTTTACATGAGCATCCTATTATGATTTTAAATCTCATTTAGGTACTGGTTATTCATACACGTGGTTCAAAAATCTATAGTTCACCTTATGGGAGAAGAACCCCTTTAGTCTCATGTAGCATTTTCAACATTCATATTAATCTAATATAGCTCATGTCAATGAATTTTAATCTAATACAAAGATGATTTATTCATATGTGAACTAGTTATTGTATGTTTAATCATATTCGTCACTTAGATTTTCATTTTATTCATACATAGGTGGGTTTCTTTTCCACCACACCTTATGTATCACCTGACTTTTAATTTAATCATTCATAAGTATAGTTTAATCTTATATTCCTCATCCCAATATTTATTTATTCAAACATAGCATATAGAAATCATGAATTTATATCCAGGATTCTTAAATAAACTTCAAATCTTTGCAAGGCTTCTATAATTACTCCAAAACATCCTCCAAAGGATTTTATTTATTTAAAACAACAATATTTATATCCAGTAATCCATGGATGAATCTATCCTTTACTTCTTTAAATACATCTCTCAAGATTTATATTTAGTATTTGTCTCTTCTAACTTGATAAAACTATTGTAGATAGTGCATTCATCATCAATAACACTTGTCTTTTGTATGAAGATAAGTTCTCAAACCATTTTTTGTATGTGATTCTAGGTTGAATCTATTTTTTATAAGAACAACAAGCAATAAAAACTCCAGTAAAATCATTTTCCATATTGACAAATCTCCAAAATAGGTACAATGTATTAAAACTTCTTCCAAGTTGTATCTCAGTCTCTTTAAGGTTCCCCTTCCCATGATACTCTTAATCAAACTTGGGGTCCTCATCATCACCTATCATTTTAAAATATCGACTTTTCTTCTTATTGATATATTGATAAAAAATAAAACCAATTAATCTCTTTATTAGAATCCAAATGATCTCTTTAATCTTCCCATATGGATTCAATTTCAATACCCATCTTTATTTGAATTCAATATTTTTTCTCCCCCTTATTAAAAACAATTTAAAGGTTGATAGAGTAAGAGAAAGTGCCCCCCGTATTATGTTTCTATGATGATATTTATATATCATATTCTCCACTTTATTAAAAGGAATATCATGGTTCAACACTTAAGAGAAGGATGATATCAAAATTCACTTAGTAATGAGTCATAAATTAATCATCCAGAAGTCTTCATAAGGGCTGGTTATTTTCAAACTGAACTCTAATAAACTTTTGATAGTCTTTGATATGTTGTAAGGATACTTCAAGAACTCCATGATGGATAAATATTTCTTATTTTTGAGAATTCATTTGTAATATGATAAGCTTTCTTGGATATTCCAAATGGTTTATTCCAAACCTTTGTCTTACCCTTCTTAGGTAACTCCTCTAAATCCACCTTTTATATGTCTTATACGAAACCAATCCTATTGTTTCTCTCTTGGATTTATTCAAATATTTTTTCTAGATTTATTATATTAATTCTGAAGTCCATGGAAAATATGATGTGTTGTATGATATAGAATATTCTCCTATTGTAAAAGCATCTTCTCTTTACTGAATCAACCTTATCAGTTTTCTTATTGGGAGTATTATATTTAAAACTTTTCTTTAGTTTGTTTCCTAAGGTGGACTCATCTTTCCATTTTTTCAACTTTTTTATTGTGGTTTTTATTTATCATTCACATAATAATTATGTTTTTCATATTTGTACCAACAATGATCATAACTAGGGTTACTTTTATTGTAGTAATCACATAAATTCTCAAGGAAAATGAATCTATTCTTGGTAGACAGATTCTCCTATATCTGTGATGCTTCTGCACAACAGAATTCCTCCTTACTCCAAATATGCTCCCCCCAAATTCAAGCCTTCTATAAGTTGCTATATTGTATCAACACTCAATAATGTAATTTTCCCAAACCCACCAATAACATGAATAGTGGTCAATAAAGCTTCTTCTCTTTTCTTTGTATGTGGTGTGGATGGATATTGAGCCTTATTTTTTTTTTTGAATAAACCCAATTATTTTGGGACCTTTTGAGGTGCTTCTCTTCCTAAACATTCTCAAATCCACCCTCGAAATACTTTTAGGTTTTACAACATTTATATTCACCCATATTTCCCCAAATTTTAAATTTGAACCTATACTTGCATATATTACAACAGTATAAATATTTGTAAATGGAGCATGGGTAACTTTTTCTCCTAACATTTTTTTATATTGATAAGGGGGTGATCTAAAGCTCATTTTTCCACTAATATGAGTCTTATTAGAAGAAATACTATTTTAAGAAACATGTGTGGTACATCTTCTCTCAGTATTTTGTGAAGTTTCTATAAGTGTTTTCCATATTTCGCAGCTTCACCTCAAACTCAAGACATTTCAGATGTAAAGATCTCTTTTTGGCCATCAAATGATTTCACACTATCTTCATATTCTCTTTTCACTATTCCAATATGATAAGCATGCACTATACTTCTCTCTTATAGTGAATTATCAATCTCCTTTGTTTTCTTCTCTTTAATTTCTAACTAGGCATTATTTTTATCCATAAACTTGTGTAGTTTATCCAATGAATTTACCACTTATATAAAAACTTTTTCAATTATAACTCTCAGAAACACCCATTTGCAATTATTCTTTATTCAGTGAAATTATTTCATTACAAAGTGATATAGATTGTTCCTTATCTTCAACAATATGAGTGATATTTTTGTATGTGTACCTTTTTTTGAAAAATCTTTCTCTATATCTTAATCTTCTAACTCCAGCTATGCTTTTTCATATTCTAATCCTTTAATAATCCCAAATATATAGTTGAAAACTTTAACATGAACTTTCTTTATGTGATTCATTACTTCAGAGTAGTGGTATTCAACTATTTCAATGGACTAATAATCCTTACATGCTATATAGCTACAATTTAATTCTTCTATAGGATTATAATTAAAATATACACCTGAAAAATTATCACCCCGATAGGTATTGGTGAATCGTATTTTTCTTTTGAAGCCTTTATTAGCTACATAGCCTCTCTTTTCTTTCAATTATTCAAGGGATTTTTAGACCTCTAAGTTTTCATCAACAGGGTTATGAATTGAATATTCTATCTAAGTTACTTTGAAAATTTCATCAAATACGCACTTCATGTATATCTGATAAAAACAATAGGGAAATAAATATTAGATCCAATCAAATGGAGCCTCATTTTCTCTAATATCAATTGAAGTTCTTGGAGGATTGTAAAGGAACACTGAGATGGAGGGTGAAAAAGAGTGGACCTATTTTACCAAATTTTACTCTCTTTATAATTATCCCCTCATGATATTCAAATCTATATCGAGGTTAAGATGCATAGATTGATTAATTCACTCACAACACCAAACACCATATGAAATAAAGAATATAAACAAGATAAAACAGCATGTGTTTTTTTTTGCAAGGTTCATCCCAATGTGGGTACCTAATTCTTATTGGGTTTGGGTTTAGTTCTATGACATAAGAAAACCAATCATACGATGGAGTGATTAAAAATGGTATCAGGAAGTTTTCATTCTCAATTCTTGGAAATCCGTCTAGGCTATTATAAGATAAGGTTAGTGTGCTTCTTTAATCCTTTGTAAAGTGACACCAACTATCACCCTATATTTATTCAGCTTCCTGATTGGTATGGGATTTGATTATAATTTTACCCTATAGTTCTTCAATGGTTCTCCTCAAATAACTCTTCAAAAATATCTTTATTAAAATTTTTATGTCACTATATCATAATGGTAAGATCATCATCCTGAAGCAATAGGTATTCAACTTTTAGTAAATATTTTAACATAGTAGAATTCACATCAACATTATTATCCTACTAAATATTTTTTTGATCTTCAATAATAGTAGATCTTAAATCTCTAAGAGTCTTGATATAATGATAATGAATAGATATTTTAGTGTAATATCTTCTCAGTCATCTTCTATGATATAAAGATATCATAGGGATTCACATTATTTCTTCTTCATCAACTTCCATGATATCATAGTATCATAGGATGAGTCTTTGCAACTATTTCTTCATATTCTTTTATGCACAAGATCAAATCCTTCTAAATCTCATTGGCTTATTCTCTTTTGATATTTTTTTTCTTTAGGAATAAAATATCCTATTATCTATTATCAATATCTATTTTTTCTTCTGTAATATTCTATAATTGTATAAAAACATTGTGATAATGTTTCCATATTTTTAATATAGAAATCCTAATTTAATTAACACTAGTATATCTCATTATAATTCTATTTTTATACTCATTTAATCCCTGTAAATGTCTCCATTTAATTCACCAAGAGGCTTGGAATTCTTCTTCTTCAAATATTCCACAAAACTTAACTCAAACCATTCCTGGACCTCTAAACAACGTTGAGATATTTTAGTCTTGAACTCCATCAAATCATCTTCAAATTCACCATATATATTTGGATTAGAAAGTATCATCAAATTCTAGAAACTAGATTAACCTATAAAAATGATCCCAAAGTTATCGAGTTAGGACAGAAATTCCAGGAAACTTGTGAGTAGCTTGAGGATTTGAAGGCATAAATCAGTCGTATTGAATCTAAAGTTTGAAAAGACAAGTGGTTAGTCAAAAACCTAAAAAAGTTACTAGGATATCTAGAAGGAGAAGTAGTTTTATTTTAACAATAAAATATGGTCAGAAGATGATCTAGTATTGGACAAAATATTTGAGATATTTGGTATAGGCTTGAAGGGAATATTTTAAGAGAATATTCCAATCAACCAGAATCCATTGTCTCATATATGCATCCACATAGAGATATAGAAAAGGAAAGTATATCAGGAAGATATAATGTGAATGCTTGTGTGTGGCCTTTAGAAGGAGAATCTCAATAATATCAGGAAGAACTTGTGAGTATTCCTCAGAGTATCCTGAAATACCAGAAATAGATCCATGATATTATTACTCGAGAGAAATGGGAACTTGGAAATATTGAATGTATCTCCAAAAATTTAATTGAAAAGATCAATAAAGTATAATACCTATAATCCAAAATCTAATAGAAGAAGAAAAAGAAAGAGACTAAGTCATCTCGCACCGAAGGACTCAGTGTAAAACCTTGGGAAGTAAATTTAGTATATCAGGAAATCTCCCCAGAAACCAATCCCTTGGGAATTACAAAAAGTATCTTTCAAGGCATTGTTTTAGAAGATCAATATGGAAACTAATACCTCACATCTCAACTATATTTAGGAAGAATATAGGCCAATAAAAACACATCCAGAAGGTGTTCCTTAACATGAGACGATCCTAAAGCTAGATTGAGAAAATGATCTCGGAGTATCCATAGATGAATTGACTCTAGACCTTAGATATTATATGTTATTTGTTGGTTTAAAATCATGGACCATAGATAGTGCACTCAATTTTGCAGGGGATACCTTAAGAGGTAATGCAGGGTGATTTTGGGATATGATACTAAGGCACTTAGAAGCAAGGGAAGCTATATAGGAATACATTAAATTTCCAATTGAGGTTATATCAGTAGTATCTTACTTCATTAAACATGAGTTTTCAAGAAATTCACTAGTCGATCAGGATGAAGAATTGATAGAAAAATCTAGAACAACTTTAACCAAGATTCAAACATGTGATGTGTTATTTTGAATAATACCTTTGCAAGTTTCAACATTGTTATTATCTTCTTGGACCATGAGATCAAGCATATACTCTAGATGTATTTATCCAAAAATTTCCAGGCAGTTGACCTGAAATTGTTCACTAATCATTGAAGACTCATCTTTCTCAAAGTGAAAATTTTTAGGATATTCTGGGAGTTCGAGTAGAAACAATTTGGAAGGTGATAAGAATAAAATGTATACAAAGTAATGTTTTATAGGATGTAATACATATTTCATATAAGAGTGTTTAAGAAACACTAGGAGTCACAATGATAAAAATGGTTTGTAGATAAAGAAAAGATAGAAGAAATAACCACACATGACACAGAGATTTACGTGGTTTTGGAAATGATCCCTACATCCACGGAGAGGCAGATTTTCAGTATGATTTGAGAGAACAATTTATAGTGAGTTTTAGGGTTCTCAAGAACACTAAAACCCTAACCTAAAATGGGATAATAAAGAAGATGAAACACTATTCCACCAACCGCACAAAAAGACTATTGTGCTACAGTGAAGGACGGTTGAAAGTTTTCATCGCTATAATGTCACGAACTCCCAAGTCCAAGGTGCTATGGTGGCCGGTGGTTGGAAGTCCACATAGATATAGTAGTTGTGTCAAAGGTTCGCAATGATACAGTGTTGTGTCGTTGTCGACTGGTTAGTTATGCTATATTTGGTCAGTGTTGCTACAGTGTCCCAAAATTTGGACTGAGGGCCTATAACCCCCAAACCCCTAGAGAAGGAGTGTGTTGTCCCATGAAACCCCCAACAAGATCACTGTGGATCTTGACCTATAGAGTTGCGACTTGGTGTGCAGTATGAGCTGGAAACATTTGACCCAATCATCATCCAAAGAAGATTGGGTTGCACCAATCCAACAATGAGTTCTTCCTATTGCCCAAATGCAGAGGCTATTGCAGAAAGATATGGGTATGATCAATCCATATAAAATCTTGAAAAAATCCAACAATGATCATTCATAACACAATTTCAAGATGTTAAGTGTGAACGGAAGAAACAACACGAAAAAAATCTACAAATGATTTGGTAAAAGAAATCCATCAAGTAGTTTTTTAGGTAGAAGGCCAAAAAAATCTAAAAGATTTATTAGACCAAATTGAATCCATAAAGATGTAAGAGAACACATTAAGGAAAAATATGGGAAGTATCCCAAATTAGCTCAAGAAAAATCTCTATCTAGATGTTATTATTGTTGGTTCTGCAGGAAGAAAAGTCATAGAGTTGACACTTGCCCAGATGTAGACAGACGAAGAGGAAGTGTCAAGACAATAATATAGAAGTTTCATAATATATATTGTTCAAGACTATCTAGGGTAAGATTTAGACTCAGATGATGGAAGTTTATATTCTCTATATTCAGAGTACTTAGAGGTATAAGACTCTAACTTAGATGATGAAAAAAAAAACCTTATTTTGAGCTAGCTATGAATAACCCTGATTCAAACATGGGCTAGTCACTTGAAGACTCTCAATAACTGGTAAAGTTAGAGGATATGGAAGGTGATATAGTGCATTCTTCAAAAACTGAAATCCCTTCAGAAGGAAGAGATTTTCAATAATGGAAGATGGCCATGGTTGATTGGTGTGAGGTATACCAGAAGTTTTGGGTACCATATCGAGAACTAGAACAAAATCACTGTTTAGTGGTGGTTCCTAGAACCGCCGCTAAATATTTTTTAAAAAAGGATTCCCAGCGGTTTATAAAAAACCGCCACGAAACGTTTTTTTAATAGCCCCGACCCTTCCCCCCCACCCCCGACCCTTTTCACCCAGCGCCCCCGATTGGCCTGGCCCCCCGCTTCCCCTGCGACCCCCGCCCCCCGCGACCCCGGCGGCCCTGGCGACCCCGCGACCCCGGCAACCCCGCGACCTCGGCAACCCCGGCCCCCGGTGACCCCGACGACCCCGCGACCCCGACGACCCTACTTCCCCAGCAACCTATACGAACCCTAGGGTTTGATTTCTAATTTTTTTGTTGTTTTGATATTAGTTATTTATTTATTATTATTGTTTCTTATAATAAATTGTAATGTTGTATTTATTGTATTGTATGCAGATGTTTTCATTTATGATTATTTGTTTTTCTACTTATTGCATGTGATTTTTTATATGTGTTTGTTAGTTTTTATTCTTAAGTGATTGTTTTTTTATCTGCTTGATTGTTTGTGGTTGTTTGATACTATACTCATGGGTTGTGATGGCTCATGGTTACAATAAATACTTATATTATGGGTTATAATGGATTAAGGTATAACATGTACACATTTCCCTAGGTTGTGATGGATTTAAGGCTATGTCATGTTTTTGGTTGTGATGGCTCGAGGTTATAACATGTGTCAGGTAATGATGTGGAAATTTAGTGGATGTTGGGATGGTTAACACTGGTTGAGAGTTGGACTTTCTTGTTATGCTGATGTGATGCTGATGAGATGATTGACATAGGTTGAGAGTTGGGATTACCTATTTTCTAGATAATATGATGATGTTACAATGATGATTGACACATGTTAAGAAGTATCTAGCATGTTCCGTTCACTATCCACAAGGCCTTACTAAAAAAGCAATAAATAATGATCTTTAATGGGTTGCTATGGAAAATAACAATCAACTTCTTTAACCTTTTCTAGTACTCATAAATAGTTTCTCTAATATATTTATTTATTCTATAAATCCTATTTTTTAGACGTGTTTTCTTTGAAGTGGGGATAAAGTTATGAATAATGTCTCTTTAGAGATCGTCCATGTTTTTGACCCCTCCAAGTTATAGGTTGTATATATATATATATTCCTTTTATGATCCCTCTAGTGACAATGTTGATTCCTTCCACATGATTTGAGCTCATGAAACACCTCTAGTATTAAAGGTAATACATATAATACAAAAATTCATAAAATTATTACTGGGTTCATCACCATACAAACCATGAAACATTGGAAGATGTTGAAATGTTCTACGCTCTAACTAAAATTCTAGTTGATTATTTAGAAACAATGGTCGATTATTATGATAGTTAAAATTTAGTGCATAAAAATCTCTATGTATTCTAATTAATTGTACATGATTATCCTCTATATTATGAATATTTAATGAATCTATAGAATAATTATATAGTTATTAAGGCTATTAAATTAATAGTAATATGATCTATATCCAAAATTATCGATGATCCTTAGTAGTCTAGAACATTCCAAGATAGTTTTATGAACCATTGGATCAAAACCAAAAGGGTTACTAGAACTAGATATAGTCATTCAATGGAACCATTTAAAATAAATAAAATAAAAATAAAATAATGAATATGGATTGACTACCCACAATATTGGAAAATTCTTTATGCAGTTACCATTAATGTGTCAAGATATACAAATATAAACCTGAGAGAAATTTAATTAGTAGTGCGAATCACTATTTATCACAAAGATAATTCTATGTGCTTTTGTGTGTGTGTGGGGGGGGGGGGTTGTGTGGTAGGTTAAAATAGAGAACCAAGTGTGTTAGTGTATGTAAATTAGAGTTGAATATATGATGATAGAACAATTCCCTCACATTGGTTATTCCCCGACCTAACATTCTAAATCATAATTCACTTAATTATAACACTCATGTTCTCTCACTAATTTTCTATGACCACAACTTATTACCCTCACTTAGCATGTTTGATTCAAACAAACATATGCAATGATCACCTCACTCTATACACTTAAAAAAATATGTGATCAAAGAACATTGATCACCCCTAATGTAATCATCACATCCTTCCACTAAATGGGAATTGAATAAGATCTTTTGGGAAGTGTGTGATAACCAAGGAAAGGACAGGAAAATGAATTGAAATATATTAAATAAATGAAATATCATACTTCTCCGAGTAGACAAACATGTTCTAGTGAGATTGTGAAAGAAATAAATTCACCAAAATATGTTGGAATTCAATAGTAGGGTGTGATAGAAATATTCATGGCTCGAATAGAAGTGTCTGATTATGCCATCAATAGTGAAAACATAATATTTAAGGAGAATAATTATAATAAGAAACCCCCATTATTATGAGTTTCATTTAATTGTTTACGGGAAGGATGATTATTCAAAAACATTTTTTTATACCATAGGATTCCTTGAGAGGGTTGGGGTTAATTAGGGCATCAAATAATTCTTTTTGGTTAAAAGATCTTATCACCAAATTTCTAGAAACACATTAAACCTATCTAAAGGAACACACATTTACCAAACATAAGAATGTAGATATAAAATGGAACCCAAAAATTTTAATTGGTTCAACACTAAGGGATAGTCCATATGTCATTCATTGATGATGTGTTAGTCATACTAGATTCTACTATTCTTCAATAAATTTTGTATATTATAAATGTTCATCCACGGTCACTCCATTCAAGGTGAACCGTATTTAAAATTAATTTATTGATAATGAACTACCTCTATTGGATCACTTCCTCTACTCCTCCTCACACATTTTGTAAGAATCATAAGGTTTTCCCTAAACATTATTTATAATAGATTTATTCGATATTAGAGTTTTATATGAAGACTCTATAGAGAACTTAGGTTGGGGTTATTCCAAATTAACAATATGCTTTGGTTTTCATGGTAAAGTAGCTACCACGTTGTTAGCACACTGTTTCTCTTTACCAAAGAAACTTCCCCTATCCCAAACACTAGAGGGTTCATATCTAACTCAGGGGCTCATCTTTATTATATTATGTTTATGTAATGTTACACTATCGTATATTTGAATCTCTTCCTCTATGTAGTAGTAACCATGTGTTTTAATTATTTTTATTATTGTGTAGGCACATTGTGATATACATGGATAAAAGCTGGATCACATTACTGAGGAACACACCTTAGTATGTTAAGAGTTTGAATGAGTTTTAGATTTTGAAATTTCTAATCGATCCATTGAAGGGAGAATAAAATGTCCATGTCCTAAATGTAAATTTAGAATATGGTTGAAGAGAGATGAGGTTTATGAACATTTAATACTGAAGCAATTCCCTAATCAATATTTTCGTTGGATTTGGCACGGAGAATCGAATGTTACAGAAAGATTGAGAACTGATGTTAATCTGCAGAATGAGGTCCCAAGTTCGTTGACAATGGAAAATGAAATGAAAAACCTCATAAATGATGCATTCGACACTGCAAGACACCACTATCAGCATCAAAACATATTAGAACAACCAGAAGAGGGTGCTAAAAATTGCAACGCGACAAGTGATGTTTTTGAGACTGTAACACAGGCAGATCAAGATTGTAACATATCATTGGATCCTCCTTTTGATTCTGTGGAGCCAAATGTAAGAGAAAACTTCACTGAGGAAAATGCGTTTCATGATTTAGTTGACGATGGAAATCAAGAGTTTTATAGTGGGTGTTTGAAATATTCAAAGCTTTCATTTCTGCTGAAGTTGTACCATATCAAATGTCTATGTGGAATTAAAAACAAGGCAATGTCCATAATATTGGAATTGATTCATGATGCATTTCCTGAAGCAAAAATCCCAGAATCTTTTTATGATATGAAGAAAGTTGTTAACAATCTTGGTCTGAATTATACAAAAATACATGTGTGTCCCAATGATTGTATGCTTTATTGGGGAGAGGATTCAAGTAGACATAATTACAAGAAATGTTCTTCTTCTAGATGGTAGACAAAGGGTGATGTTGGAAGTTTGAATGAACATAATTTCATGGAGAAGAATAAAAGGAACACACATGAAAAGGTTTTGTATTACTTTCCTTTGAAGCCTCGATTGCAAAGATTATTCATGTCATCGAAAACCACTGAATACATGAAGTGACATTCTATAGATAATAACAATGATGGGTTAATGAGACATCCACGAGATTCTCAATCGTGGAAGACGCTTAATTCATTACATCTCGATTTCTCAGCTAATCCTAGGAATGTTCGATTAGGATTGGCTGCCGATGGATTCAACCCATTTGGGAGTTTGAGTACCATTTATAGCATTTGGCCAGTTGTTTTGATCCCTTATAATCTGCCTCCTTGGATGTGTATGCAACAAACATATTTTATCCTTTCAATGATTATTCCTAGAAAACAAATGCCTAAAAATGATATTGATGTATACTTGAAGCCTTTGATTGACGAATTGCAGGAGTTATGGAGCAACGGTGTTGAGACATTTGATGCTTCTTCTAAAACAATGTTCAAAATGCATGCTGCTTTAATGTGGACCATTAGTGACTTCCCTAGGCTTGGGAATTTATCTGGTTGGAACACTTACATAGGTTTGGCTTGTCCCATTTGTAACTTTGATTTTTAACCCAAATGGCTACCTCACAGTAGAAAATGGTGCTTCTTGTTTCATCGAAGATTTCTCGATGCATCTCATAGATTTCGGCTGAACAGATCAAAATTTAATGGTTCCATTGATCGTAGACCACCTCTAAAGTTGTTAACTGGTTCTGAAATATTGACACAACTTGAAAATGTTGAAACAGAATTTGGGAAGGTTCATCATTTGAATGAGAGCGGAAAATGGGTCCGAAGTGTATCGTCAAGTGAAACTGGAACGCAACAATGGAAGAAAAAAAGTATATTCTTCAAACTTCAGTATTGGGAATTTAATTTGTTGCGGAATAATCTTGATGTGATGCATATTGAGAAGAATGTCTGTGACAATTTGATATTCACATTGCTTAATGAGAATGGAAATTCTAAGGATCATCTCAATGCGTGCAAAGACTTATAAGCAATGAACATAAAACGCAATCTCTGGCCAGATGAGAATGAAAAGTATCCTCCGGAAATTTTTGCAATGAAAAATAGGGATAAAGATACATTCCTTCAAATGTTAAAGAATGTTAAGGTATCTGATGGGTATTCAAGTAACATCTCAAGGTGTGTTGACTTGAAGAATCATAAGTTACATGGATTGAAAAGTCACGATTCACATATTTTGTTACAGTAGTTACTACCATTGGCATTGCGTACATTATTACCTGAAAAAATTACTAATGTTGTACTCAAGTTCTGCACATTTTTCAGACAACTATGTGAGAAATCTATACATCCATTTCATCTTTACAACCTCCAGGAGAGGTTTGTATTGACCCTTTGTGCAATGGAGATGATCTTTCCTCCATCATTTTTTACTGTAATGATGCATTTAACTGTGCATTTGGTTGAGGAAGCTAAATTAGGAGGCCCCGTTCATTATCGATAGATGTATCCAATTTAGAGGTACTTTATTTATATGTTTTCCAGTTAAGTAAACAATTTTTGATACTTAATTAAATGCATAATTATGTTTATTTTATTTCACAGATATCTTGGGCATTTGAAATCATACGTGAGAAATAAAGCTCAACCAGAAGGCTCTATTGCTAAAGGATATTTGGCTGAGGAGTGTCTGACCTTTTGTTCTCGATACTTGGATGATATTGAGACAAGATTTAATCGAGTTGGATGTGTTGACGACACATCGACTCAATCTCAAATATATCAGAAATCCAAAATATTTCCTGCTATTAGCCGATCAGTTGGGAGGACCTCAAATGTAACATTGACTGAATTGGAATTACTACAGCCACATAGATATGTGCTGCTAAATAGTGAAATTTCAGATCCATTTATTGAAGAGTTAAGGATACAAACAAAGAGATGAATGAGAGACCGAACACGAAATGAGAAAGATATAACGAAAGCTGTTAATAAAGAGCTTGTAGAATGGTTTTAACGACGTGTAAGTTCATAAATATTGCAATAAATACGAATATTAGTTTGACACATACATTTTGTAAATCTAATCAAGTATATTTCTTTTCTTCAGATCATGGATACTAATACTCGAGCAGAGGTGTTAGAAGATCTGAAGTTTCTTGCTAGAGGTCCTCTAAAACAAGTTAGAAAGTTCGACGCTTATAATGTGAATGGATTTATATTTCGTATTGTCGATCGAGAAGTGGGTTTGAAAACACAGAATAATGTTATATTTACATTTGATGAAGTGGAATACTATGGAAAGCTACATAATATTATTGAATTAAACTACCACAGACATTTTTCAGTTGTTTTATTCAAATGAAAATGGGTCGATTTTATAAGAGGTGTTAAAAGAGATTCCTTGTAATTTACTTCTATGAACTTCTCTCGCTTGATGGATGTTGGTGATCGTGAACTGCATGATCCATATATCTTAGAATCGCAAGAAAAAATGGTATATTATGTGAATGATGTTGTCGATGAAGGGTGGAGTGTAGTTTCTCACGTAATACAAAGAGATTTGTATGATATTAGTGATGAAGTGGAAAATTTGACTTCTAAAATTGAAGTTAATCAGCTATAGGAAGCAAGATTATTTTTCCATCATGATATTGAAAATATTAGTCTAGCAAGGATGAATGAAGTGTATGAAAAAATGGAGCAGGAAACCGACATGATTTAAGGGGAAAATGATTGTATGTATAATTATTTATCTATTCAGTAACCACTTGTTTCATTTCTACAGTCATTCATTATCATTGTTATATATATTTTGTCTGTTAGTACTGGGCATTTATTATCATTTTTAATTTTTTTCTGCATATTTTTTTTGAAATATATATTTTGAACTTAATTTTATTTGATTAAATGACAGGAATTCCAAGGAGGAAGTGGTACACTATTTCATCTAGTTCTGCGACAGATGGAGATCCATCTGGCTCCCTCCCCACGACATCTGAGGCACCAGCTGCCGACACCCCTGCACCATCTCCCCCTGCACCATCTCTCACACCATCTATGGATATCCCATTAGAGCGTGAGTCATCAAATCTTCCTTCAGGAGCCTCAGTAGTGGGGCAGCAACACGCCCCTTCCAGTTCATCCTAGGCATACTGGAGTGTCACTATCATAGGTACAAATTTTAATTAAATAAATTTATTGAATTTTGTTTATACTAATTATTTGCTCATTGAATATGAAAAAAATGCAACCGTGGAGAAAAACATAAAAATTTCAGATGTTTGGAATATGACTGGCGAGAAGATAGTCATGTCATTTGATTCTTATGGGGTCCCTACGGCTGAGGTCGCGGGGTTACTTGGCCAAATTTTAGGCCAGCTGGCAGCGGAGCCTATTTCCATTCCCATTTCATATGACGATTGGAGGCATATGCCCCCAAGATGGAAAAACAAAGTTTATGATTCTAAAATAAAGGTAAATTTATTACATTATGGTTTAATTGAATGTCATGTTACTAATATGTTCAAAATGAATTTTTGTATACATATGTTCTTCCACTTTACCGTTGCTGATGTGATAGCACGGAAGTGGACGTTGACAAATCTAGGTAAGAAGTGGAAAGATTTAAAATGGAGATTATGGTGTGATGTCAATGATACTTAGTTGACCGCGCAACAAATGTATGAGAAGATACCCAGTGGGGTACCGAAAGAACAATAGAAAGTGTTTGTTGACAGACATCGTGATCAGAAGCTGATGGTATTAAAATATATATTTTTATATTATCCTCATTTTACATTTATACTTCAATATGAAAAGGACATGACATTCAATACATTATTATTAAATTGAATTTTATTTATTTCAGGATCTCTCAAGACAGAATGAATCAAACCGGGCTAATCAAGTCATCCCACACACTGCGGGCTCAAAAAGTTTTTCTAGAAGCCGAACAACATTGGTAATATTTTAATTAGTAAAAATATTTATAAGACAATATTATCTGTTTAATATATTTAATTGTTGATTTATCTTTTCTTAATGCAGTCCCAGAGTTTAGGGCATGAAGCATCCATAATTTAACAGTGGTTGGATGTTCACAAGAAATCAGATGGAAGCTTTGTTAATGAGTCTGCTAAAGAAGTTGGGGTATGAAGTCAATTTTTTATCATAATAACTTATTATCAGTTTTTACTGTGTTAATATATATTGATATTTGATTTATAGGTAAAAATTAAAGAACTATGGGATGCCAATCCTGCGTAGTCCTACTCAGTCTCCCAGGACGACCCAGTTGCTAAAGTCCTTGGGAAGGAGCATCCTGGGAGAGTGCGCGAGATGGGTTTGGGACACGTACCTTCTGATGTTTTTAGCAGGCCACCAGGGATGGCAGCTACATCTACTACTGACTTTACTCAGCCCATATCTGGAGATGCTAAGAAAGAGATTGTTTCTTTACAAAACACAGTTCACCAGCAGGGGGATCAGATATATGTTTTGCAGAAAGAGTTGACTGAAATACGTCAGCAGATGAGCAAATATGCCCCCGGTGGTAGTGCATCGACTGGTGGTATGCATGTAAATCACAAGAAATCAAATTCATTTAGTTTTAGAACTTTAATTGGTTTTAAGTTTTAATATAAATATGCAATCGTATTTAATTTTCAATATAATGTTCTTACAGGTGACAATAGAAAGTGGAGATGAAGGTGGAGAGGGTGACGATGCATCATCAGACCCTGAGTAGTTGTATTGTTGATATGTTGAACAAATATAGGAATAGTTGGTTTGTAGATGTAACATTTGTGGCACATAGTTGCCACTACACATTTTCATGTCCTAAAATTTCCTTGATTTCTCATGTTTCTTTTTATGAATTTTATTGATTTCTGATGTTTCTTTTTATGTCTTGATTTCTCGAGTGTGGTATACATCATTTCATTTAGGCCTGTGTTTGAATTGGTAGTTACCACCACACATTTTCATTTCCTAACTTTCACCCATACTATCACACATCAATCACTTCTACATCCTCCCTCAATAGTAGAAGTAATAATGGAATCATTAAACACTAAATACTTTGTTATTCAAGAGGGTTACTGGCTGCAATGAATGATCTATGACTCAATGTGCATTGTGTGCATCAACTGAGAGGGTTACCAAATCTATGAATGGAGGACACATGTCCTATAACTATGATAGGGTTACGTAATCCAAAAAATAAATAGAGGACTCATTCCTTGGATCCATTATGCTATCAGGAGGGTTATCGACCCGATGGATGCTCCAATTATCCACCCACACCTATCATAATCCCTACAAAGATATAAAGCACCATATACTTGTATGTTATCAATATAAATCCCATATTATGAACTCATGTGTAGCATCATGTTCTATATAGAAAAATTATTATAATGGACTACTCATATGTCCCAAACTAACACTCTAGTGAGAAGATATATAAATTACTAGAATATATCTAGCACACAGGACCCGATGGATTTTTTTTGCAAAAAAGGTACCTCCATTAGTTATTCACCCATACATCTATCATATATGATTGAATCTAGTTGTACTAAGTGTCCACCCCAAATATGTCATGATAATAGATTAGAAACACAATAAGAATCAAAGGGTCTCATCCATCCCAACAAGTGATTCACAGGTGTCCTAAGTAATGAAAATTGTATCATGCCCAATTAGAGATTCTAATGAATATTGTTAAATATCATGAATAAAGACTAAATATAAATATAAATAAAACCATGGTCAACCGAACACCCATTCCCATCATTATCATCTTAGCTCCATCAGGCATCTACATTGGTTCAGGTTCTATAGTGACACCTGTAACCATCTCTAAAGAAACACATGCACCTGTTCAGGGTTGGTCTATCTACTAGGAACCCACATGGGTCCTCTAGGTCTGTATGTATGTAGAGGAATCTCTCTTGAGATCCTTGTTCATGGACCACTATCTCAATCTAGTACTTTTCATTCGATAAAATCACAATTTCTAGCAGTGTCAATATATAAAATAACATCTCGGCCTCAATGCGGAAACCAAATAATGGGTTTTCCAGGAAAAGGGTTTGGTCAATACAAACAATTACTATGATTGTATAACTTAATAGTATACCCAAGACACATTCCAGACTAGATAGGCCATGGTTTCTAAGTCAAACATTACTTAATTGTTGGAGGTGTCTCAAGGGTCTTAGCTAGCCCACATTGGATGGTCATCTTATGTCACAAAATACCTCCATAAAAATGTATACAAGGCTCATCCTCTAGGGAAAAGACATCTCAAAATCCCCCCCCCAATGAAGGGGTCAGGAAGTCACTTGAGATCTCTAAGTTCAATGCCTCATCCTTTAGAGACCGAGGAATCAGGCAAGTACACAATCTTCTATTTGTTACCTAGCACATAGTTTAGTTTTCTCATGGTCTTCAATCACCCCTCTAACTACTCCAAAATCTAGAACATAGTAAATATAAATAGTCATAAACATCACAAGAGACACTGCCTACTACCCACTCAAAAGCTGGGTCAAGGTCAAGTTCTCTGATTCCCAATTTAAATTTCATTTAATTGCATATTTATATTGTTAGATCCACTAGGCTGAATACCCTGAGAGGGGGGGGGGGTGAATCAGGGTATGAAAAATTAAAAATTAAAGCCCATTCTGATCTTGTTTCGCTGTTAAGCAAAACAATCTTCTCTCTCTTTCCTACTGCACAATATAAACAAAAAGTAAAGCAAGCACAGGATGCAACAATTTTACTTGGTTCACCGCTAAGGGCTACATCCAAGGAGCATACACCGATAGGTTGCCGGTCGTACCAAGTCCACTATACTTCACTAGATGTGGATTACAATGTTCGGGCTAGATCACTTCTAAGCCCAGTCTCACTGCCTTTACAAGTTTAGGGTTAGCTCACTGCTTTCCCAAGGGTCACTCCCTGTTTCTCTCTCTCTCTGGCTCACTTCTGGTGGAGAGGATCACCTTCTTCCTCTTCCTAAGCTCACTGCTCTTGGAAGGAATCCACTCATAGTTTATAGACATGTAGGTCTCTTCATTTGCATGAATGAATGCATCTTCCTCTGTGTGTAGATGCTCTGTTGAAGTACAAATTTCACCCATAGATGAATATCTCTTTGCACCGAAGGTATCGGGCAACGTACCAGCTTCTACGCAGTCCAAGAATCACTGCTGGAACAAAACCTTACTTGGCGCGCAAGTCAAACTCGGCGCGCAAGTATCGGCGGGCAAGTCACAACGGGCGCGCAAGTCCTCCTCAGACACTAGCGCGACTCAAGATTCATCAACTCCAAACTTGCGCGACTCTCTTCCTTTTACGCCCAAACCAATATTGGCGTGCAACTGCCAACCGGTGCGCAACTTCTAACACCAGTGCACAACTTCAACCACTGGCGCGCAACTTCACCTGTGCGACCCACACTCACCACTTGCGCGACCACCACACCTGCGCGACGAGAGATCTGATTTCTCAAAGTTTTGAACTCCGGTAAGAATGAGGAGGGGTGGTCCAGTATTTATAGGCAATCTGACTACCCTGCGTGATGGCACGCAAGTCACCTGCGCGACCCAGTTTCGGCGCGCAAGTCCTCTGTCATTTAGACACTTGCACGACCAACTCCCAAACTTACGTGAACCTTTTTCCTTAGCCATATTTTGATCTTATGATCTTGAAAAACATATGGCACGCAAGTTTCCTATACTCCAAGTCCTCGGCGCGCATGTCATTTTTCCAAAAACACTTTTCTTCATTTGCCGATTTTCAGGCCCTAAAATTTGGCAAACACTGGAAAACGACGCCACCTTGTATCTGTTCTTTTGTACCGCCTCCAGATCATCCATTCCTTTTATCGACGTTCTTGAATCAAACATGGATCGTTGACCTCAGCTCTTGAACTCGACATTCCACCATGAAATCATCTTTGTCAACAAATTTGTATGTCATTGTTTTGCTTTGTCAACAATCACTACTCAGATGTCCACTTTGTCAACAAACACAATCACCTCAAAAATGCTTCAATGATACCTTGAGGGATTTTTTCCCAACATATATCATAATTATATTTGAATGGTTGAACCAAATGGGTCATAAATTCTTACCCATATGGTCTCATTCACCTCATGGACTGAAATATGGCATCCACTTAATCCATACCATAACACATTCTATTTCATGAGACCAATGGTCCATGACTCATTATTCCATTGTGAATTCATGAAATCCATAATAGAAAGGAAAATCAAGCTATAACTGAATAACCAAATAGTGGAATCAAATCAATTGTAATAGGAAAAATCTAGGGGAACATGTTTTATTCCAAGAAATTTTGATTTGTCTGGTTTTTGGTATTCATAATCCTAGGTACCACCTATTACCTTATTTAATTACCTTAAAAATACCTAAATATTTTTCTCACAATAGTAATAAAATAATAAAATGAATTCTATGATTCCATTTTATAACATCCAAACTTGGATTCCACTATGTGGTGCCCTGATCTGCTGGGTCGCATGGCCTTAAGCACACCTCCCCATATCCCAAAGGCTACCGACTAGCATTGAGGACCTATGGTGACTTTGTGCAGAGACTATTCCATCATGTTAGAGTGTACAATAGTATTAATAAACAATGTCGTCAATAGTGGAATCATTTGATCATCCAAATAGAGGTAAAACATAAAAGATAGTAATAAATAAACAGTATCAAAGGAAATATCATAAAAAAATGATATGTCATTTCATGCCTCTATAATGTAAGATAATAGGTATACAAAATTCTAGTACACTACATGTTTGAAAATACCCAAAATACCAAATTGTACTATCCCACCTAGAATCACGACCCTGCATGATCACGTTCTCTCCCTCTCCTACAAAATAAGAATGTCATGAATTGTATTGTTGAAACTTTACAATGTCCCTACATGCATCCAAGAAGTATATATAGGTACCCAATGACCCAAAAATGGTGTGACATAACACTTAGTTGGACCTAACAAATGACATCTATAAAAATTCCAATTTGTGTGATATAAACAAAATTTGTGTTCAATATATCACATATATTAATGTACTGAACGAAAATTTCACAAGGAATAAGTGATACTATCCATACAAATAAGGATCCCTATAATAAATAGTCACGATACTATATATAAGTGAATCTATAAATAGAAATAATCCAGAATAACACTATCATGTCTACCCACTACAGGAAAATAACCACAACGAGGCTATCTGTATTGTACAAGAAAACATCCGTCACAGCCACACCATATAATCTAGTGTAAAAAACTACCATAGCCACACAATGTTATATAGTGAATAATACCCATCACATCCACACCAGATAATCAAGTGTGTATCACATCCACAATGGTCATTTTGTGTAATCATAAGTGTTAGACTATAAAGGTTTGGATATAAGGTATATAAGTCCAAGGAATCACCGTTGAGTCATAGGAGCATCTCGATGGAAACTTAGTAACATGGGTGGGGTCTAAGGATCATGTCAATGAGCCATGTCCAGTTCAAGCCCATGAAATCCATATACAATGGGTATCAAGGCCCAAATCATCCTATAGAATCAAGACCAAAGGAGAAAACAAGATCAAGGCATTGACTACCACAAACATGTTCCATGGGAGTAAAGTCCATGGCTTCTACAAAATCATGATCCAAGGTACTCCAACCAAGGAACTTGACCTTGACCCAACTTTTGGTGTGTGATTTTCATGTTTTTATTTTTGATATTGAGGAAGTGATTGTGGGAATGTGATGTAGTGAAGGAGGAGGGCTAGTGATGATGATACATGATGTGGGTTATGTATGGTAGGAGGGATATAATGTATCTCAGTTAGTTTATATTTCTATTTTGATTTTTTTTTCAGGGCAGTGGTGCAGTGGAAGCAGAATATTTTTTTTCTGGACAGATTTTAGCGGCGGTTTAAACCGCCACGACATTTATAGGGGTGGCCGGTTAAACCACCGCTAAACTGTGAAAACTTCTGCTAAACGTAAATTTTTTCTTACATTTAGCGGCGGTTTTAACCACCACGACATAGACAATTCGTTGATGCCTCATTTCGCAGCGGTTCCTGTGACTTCGAAGGTGGTTTTACGGCCGCTGAATTTGAGTTTATTCACGGCGGTTATAACCGCTGTGAATAAATTGATATCCAGGGATCGTAAAAACCGCCGCTAAATTCAGGAAAACCTCCACTAAATGAGGCAGATACGATGCTTTCCTGAAACCGCCGCCAAACGGAAAAAATCACCGTGAATAGATTACCAACGCCGTATTAGGCGGCAGTTTCTGTAAACCACTACCAAACCATGCCGCGGCGGTTTAAACCGCCGCGAAACTCCAAAAAAATCACCACTAAATGGCAGTTCTATTGTAGTGAGAAAAGACCAAGATTTTCAAAGATGGAGAGACAACTGAAGTATATAAAATAGATAAAGGATTATTTGAAATGTATTTTCTAAAACCAGAATGGGTTAGTTAGGTTATTCATAAAAATGCTAAGTATGTGCATTTTGGAATAATTTAGATCCCAGTAGATCCCCTAGTCAGAAAAAGACAATCCTAATTGCAGTGGTGGATGACAGTTTAGCCAATTTCTCCAACGCACTATTAGGAGGAGCACGAGTAAATATACATGTAAGAGCTGTGTGGGTAAAGGTGATCCCAAATTTTCATGTAGTACTTATGTGAAGTTATAACACTGGGAGACCAGCACTATGGAAGGGAGTGGAAAGATTTTTGCATCTTTTCTAAGATGAAGGAACATCGATTAGAGTAAAGACACCATAGGTGGTAAACCTGAAAATGATAACTTGGCCTAGAGAATGAGTTTCACCAGATCCATAGGAAGAACAAAGGTAGAAGCTACTTCTTCTAAATGTTATTAAACTAGTCAGAAATAAACTTGTCATCTTTGAGATCAGATAAGGTGAATATGATATTAGACCATAAGGATCAAGATAAAACATATTATATTTTAAGATGGAAGATTTAAAATCAGAAATACTAGAGATCCCTTTGAAAAATCTAAGGTTCTCAATTGGGAAAGATTAAGGTACTTTAGTAGAATCACATAGAACAACAATTTCTAGAAAGATAATAGGACAAATTAATGTTCGATAATGTATCTATGAGGATTAAGAAACTCATGTAGGATATATAAGATATTCATTACTCAGTTAAAAGATAGAGGAGTAATATAAATTAGTAAAATTATGTATTAATGAATCTGTATGTATTCCCCTAGTTGATACAGGATGTACTTTATCTTGTACAAGAAACTGATTTTCAGGTGTAACATGAGAAACCACAGAGTTGAAAGTTATAGTTTGTAACAATGCAACAATTCACATTCAAGAAGTAACAAAGGATGTTCAGATTGAACTTAATGGAAGAATATTTGTATATCAAATGATTTATTTTATTCCTCAATTTCCCAATTAATTATTTATTGAAAATCGATTCCTTAGAATATATCAGCCTGTAACAATATTTTCAAAAGGAATTATACTCAACAATTATCTGATTCTAATTTCTTTTGAAATGACTATAATGGTTCCAAAAAGGAAGTATCTATGGTTAAAGTGAAAAAATATCCATATGAGGATAGAGAACACCACAGAAATATTGATCAGTGGAAAGAACTGGTTGGATTGAAATTTCTAAGGATTAATGAATAAGAGACATTGGCTAAGATAAAAAGTCTATTTATCAGAAAATCAGTCAGAAAACCCTCTTAAATTAAGATATAAGACAATGTCAGAGGATAAAATCACCATTAAAGATCCTAGTACTGTGATCAGATGTTAGATAATTGCCTATCTAGATGATATGGTTAAAGAATTTGATAGATAGATTACATAACTAATTAGTCTTGGACTAATCAGGCATAGTGAAAGTCCTCACAAGAGTGTGTCATTCATGGTAATGAATCATACTGAAAAACAGCATGGTAAAGCCAAAATGGTTATTGATTATCATGATCTTAGTTGTTCTTCAAAGGATGATGGATACAATCTTTCTAATTAGAAGTATTTATGAAGGATTGGGAATGAAAGACCTATGATATATTCAAAGTTTGATCTTAAGTTAGGATATTGGTAGAAAAAGATCAAAGAGGAGGTTATACTGCTAACAACATTTACAACACAGATTGGTTTATTTGAATGACTAGTTATGTCATTTGGACTCAAGAATACCCCAGGAATATTCTAGAAAAGAATGGATAAGGCATTCAGTATATTATCACAATTTGTGACAGTCTATAATGATGATGTACTCATATTTAGTAAAAATATAAAAGAGCATATCCAATATTTATAATTGGTGGATGAAGTGTTTAGAAAAAAAGGGATGATTCTTTCAGAAATAAAGATCATTTGGATGAAACCCAAGATTAAATTATTGGGATTTCAAATCCAAGGAAGTATAGAAAAGATTCAATCGCATATTGTAGAAAAGTTAGAGACTTTCCCCGGTGAGCTTACAGATGATAAGCAGATGTAGGTGTTTATTGGTATATTAAGTTACGTCAGATCATACATTAGAGATTTAGCAAAAATATTAGTACAAATACAAAGAAAATTTTCTATTAAGGTATCATGGAATTAGACAGAATAAGATTCAGAAGTAATCGGAATATTGAAGAAAAAAGTGCAGAACCTCCCAGAATTGGAGTATCCAGAGGAGAATGAAGATGAACTTATCTTAAAAATATATGCATAAAACTCTGTATGGAGTTGTATCCTAAATATAAAAAAACCCACAATGAAAGTATTTGTATATACTTGAGTGGTTTTTTTAATGGGTCAGAAAAAAATTATCATGTCCACGAAAGAGAATTGCTTGCAGTCCCTAAAACAATTATGGCTAATGAGTTTTTCTTGTAAAAAAATTTTACTCTAATAATAGATAGTTATTATATAAATAATTTCATGATAATTAAATTAAAAGGTTTTACCTATGCAAGATTAGTATGTTGAAGGAATGAATTACAATACAATAACTTTAATATAGAAAATATTAAAGGAAAAGATAATTTCAATCCAGATGAACTCACACGCTACTTTGACTATTGCAGATTCAATGTAAGAAGATAGCAAATCAAGGATATGTCTAGTTTTCATTGATAATAATTCTATGGAATAATTCCTAGTTATCAAAGTAATAAACAAAAAAATGTCAGAAAAGGAAAGAGATTATAGCAGAGAATCTTCTCCAGAATCAAGGATCTTCATCCAGTAAGGTTGAAAGATTATAAAACATAGGTTCTTGGGTCAAGAATAATGAAATACTATGAAATTATTTAAAAAGATCCATATGCAACAAGTATAATGATAAAATCTATATTTAATTCTTTGTATGTGGTCAGAAAGGCCGCTACAACACTCAATGTGCAGAAAATTTGAGAAAAAGGAAGGCTCGAAAGAACCAGAAGGTAGAAACAAATGGAAGCTCTAGGAAAAGAGAAAACTATTTATGAAAGCCGAGTTGATCATATAGAAATAGAATTTTAAAAACAACCAAATTCTCAGAAAGAAATTCATTAGTATAATTTTTAGCAAGAACAAGATCAAGAGAATCTGGATGATGATATATATGAGGAGCCTAATCCAAAATAAAATATGGAAATATTTGTAAAGGATTCCAAATATTTCAAGGAATAAATCTACAGTTCTCTATAATCTGATCTAGAAAAATAAAGATGATTGGTCATTCAAGATAGGTCTGAACCATGTTTTAGACATGCTTGAAGAATCTAAAGACCTAATGGATGATTATAAAAAGATTGGTTAAGATATGACCAGTATGATCATCACTAAAGAGATCAAGTTGAAAGTCTAAGTTTATGGTCTTCTTGAAAAATTTAAAAGGATCAAAGAGACTAAAGTGGAATAATATCCAGTTCTGAAAATGTTTTGGAGAATGTCAGGAACAGAGATATTGAAGCTCTATATATCAGATACGACATTAGAACTAGAAGAGTTAATCAAATTCTAGAAAGAATTCAGAATGGAAGCAATTATATTCTTGGGATTTAAGAAAATAAATTCCACCTTCAATTGGGTACCGCAAATGGTAAGGAAGGTTATAAAAAATGCATATCCAAGTTTTCTATGGTGGGTTGCACACATCAAACCCATCAAATTAGCAGAAATATTGATCATGTTCTAAAATCTGTATTTAGGGCACTAGACTAAAGAACCTTTCCAGAAAGCATTCGAAGAATCACAATTTAGCGATGAATATTGGATGGAGTTCATTTTGAATAAAATTCATTAAAATAGAACCTAGATTGAGTTGAGTGTTTATCTAATTGGATGAAAATAAAAAATGGAATTTATATTCTTTGCAGGAGACAATGTGCTAGTCTCTATCAACTCTAGTGACATGCAGGATGCAGAAATGACACATCTGAGGGACTTCACAGTTGAGGAAGAAACAATTCTTGAATAACTCAAGATATGGAAGAGACATAAAGAAGATTTATTTATTGTTAGAGACCAAATCCAATATTCCATCAAAGATTTGATGGAAATGAAAGTTAGAAAAATATGTCTCAGTTGGTGAAATGATCGATGCTCTGTTTGATTTGGTGGGATTCTAGGCATTGATCCGGACAGGTGTAATATCCAACATAGACGACCAGATCTATCCAGACTTTTCAATTATTGATTTTTGTGTGAAGTGTGTGGTGTAAGTTTTGCAGTTGTGAGCTCCACCTTTTTCTTTTGCTTTTGATTTTCCTTTTTATTTTTTATGTCAAAAGAGTGTTTTGTAAGTCACAGTTGAGTTAGCTTCTCAGGTAAGATGAGCCCAGAGACCTATATAAGGGTCTCCAGCCCATTTTTTCGGGGTGATGATCTTGAATAGAAATTAGAACTATTTTAGAATCTCTCTCTACTTTCTCTCTAAATTGTTTGTAGCCTTTCTGGATTCCCAAAGTGGATTTTCTTGGGAGATCTTGTCAGACACTCTCCCACTAGTGGGGTACTTTCAGAAATAAATATCATTTGGATACAACCAACGATAGAATTATTAAGATTGGAAATCCAATGAAGTAGAGAAAATCTTCAACCACATATTGAAGAAAATTTAGAAACTTTCCTTGATAATCATACAAATCATAATTATATATAAGTTTTTCTTGGTATATTATGTTATGCCAGAGCATACATTAGAGATTTAGAAAAAATCTCAATACCAATACAAATAAAGGTGTCTAGTAAGGTACTCTGGAATTGGATAGAATAAGATTCTGATGTAATCAAAATTTTGAATCAAAAAACACATAACCTCCCAGAGTTGAAGTATCCAGATGGGAGTGAAGATAAACTTATCTTAGAAATAGATGAATTAGAATCAATATTAGGTTTTATCTTAAAGATAAGGAAAAACCATGATGATGGTATCGGTAGATACTATAGTGTCTATTTTAATAGATCAGAAAATAATTATCCTGTACATGAAAGATAATTGCTTACAGTCCTTAAAAGAATTAGGGCTAATGAGATTTTCTTGAGAAAACCTTTTACTATAAGAACATATAGATCTTATATAAAAATATCATGAGAATTAATTTAAAGAGTTTTACACATACGTGATTAGTACCGTTGAATAATGAATTGCAAGACTGTAACTTTAATATAAAAAATAATAAAGAAAAAGATAATTTCATTCCAGATGCACTCACACGCTACTTTGAATCTTTCAGGTGCAATGGAAGAATATAACAAATCAAGAAGATATCCAGTTTTAATTGATAATCATTCTGTGGTAGAATTCCCAATTATCAAAGCAATGAATGATAGATGTTAGAAAATGAAAGAGTTTATAGTAGAGAATCTTTTTTAAAAACAAGGACCTTTTTCCAGTAAGGTTGAAATATTATAAAATATGTGTTCCTCAGTCGGGAAGGGTGAAAACCCAGGAAACACTTCAAAAAGATCCCTAAATAGTAAGTATAAGGATAAAAGCAATATAGAATGCTTTGTATGTGGTCAAAAAGGCCATTACAATACTTAATGTGCATAAAATCTGAAAAATAGGAAGGCTTAGAAATAGAAGGTAAAAATAAAGGGAATCTCTAAAGGAGAAGAGAAAACTATTTCTAAAAGTTGGGCTGATAAAACTAGAACTTGAAAAGCAGAAAAAGTTTCAGAAAGAACTCCATCGACATAATGTTCATTAGGAACAATATCACGTGTCTAGATGATGATCTATAAGAAATCATCCTAAAACAATATTTTCAAAAGGAATTATTCTCAACAATTATTTAATTTTAATTGCTTTTGGAAAGAAAATAATGGGTCTAAAAAATAAAGTGTCTATGGTTAACGTGGAAAAATATCCAGATGAGGATAGAGAATACCGCAGAAAGATTGAGTAGTGAAAATAACTGGTTGGACTGAAATTTCTAAGGATTAAGGAAGAAGAGACATTGACTAAGATAAAAGATTATTTATCAAAAAATTGTTCAGAAAAATCTATGAAATTATGGAAGAATGTAATGTTAGATGCTACAATCACCCTTAAATATCCTACTTCTGTGATAAGATGTATGAGAATTGGATATCCAGATATGATAGTTAAGGAATCTGATAGACAGATTCCCTAACTAATTATTATTGGACTAATCTAACATAGTGAAAGTCCTCACAGAAGTGCAACATTCATGGTAATGAGTCATGCTGAAAAATAGTGTGGTAAAGCTAGACTGATTATTGATTATCATGATCTTAATTTTGGTACAAATGATGACGACTACAATCTTCCTAATTAGGAGACCTTACAAAGCAGGATTAGGAATTAAAGACCAATGATATATTCTATGTTTGATCTCAAACCAAGATATTGGTAGATAAAGATCAATGTGGAGGCTATACCACTAATAACATTTAAAACGTCAACTGGTTTGTTTGAATTACTAGTTATGCCATTTGGATTCAAGAATTCCCCATGAATATTTCATAGAAGAATGGATAAGACATTCAGTATATTATCACAATTCTTGACAGACTATATTAATGATGTGCTTGTATTTAGAAAAAATATAGAAGAGCATATCAAATATTTACAATAGGAAGATGAATTGTTCATAAAATAATGTATGATAATTTTAGAAAAAATATCATTTGGATGCAACCAAAGATATAATTCTTGGGATGGAAAATCCAAAGTAGAGAAAAGATTCAACTACACATTGCAGAAAATCTAGAAATTTTCATCAGTGAGCTTACAGATCATAACCAGATACACGTGTTTCTTGATATATTAATCTATTATAGAGATTACATTAGATATTTAACAAAAACCCCAGTACTAATAAAAAGAAATGGTTTCATTAAGGTACCCTAGAATTGTACAGAAGATTATTTTAAAGTAATCAAAATTTTGAAGCAAAAAACACAGAACTTCCCAGAATTGGAGTATCCAGATGGGAGTGAAGATGAACATATATTAGTTTTAGATGCATTAGATTCAACATGAGGTTGTATCCGAAAGATAAGGAAAAACCATGATGGAAGTATCCGTAGACACTGAAGTGTCTGTTTTAATGGGTCAAAAAAGAATTATCCTATCCATGAAAGAGAATTTCTTGCAGTCCTTAAAGGAATTAGAGCTAATAAGATTTTATTGGGAAACCATTTTATTATAAGAATATATAGTTCTTATATAAATAATTCCATGAGAATTAAATTAAAAATATTTACCCAAACACGATTAGTATGGTGACAGAATGAATTTCAATACTATAACATTAATATAGAAAACATTAAAAGAAAAGATAGTGTCATTCCTGATGCACTCACATACTACTTTGACTCTTGTAGGTGCAATAAAAGAAGGTAAAAAATCAAGGAGATACTCAGTTTCCATTGATAATCATTTTGTGGAAAAATTCCCAGTTATTAAAGCAATGAATGACAGATTTCAGAAAAGGAAGTAGATGCTAGCAGAGAATCTTCTTTGAAATAGGGATATTCATCCAATTAGGTAGAAAGATCAGAAACCACGGGTTCCTTATCCAGGAAGGCTGAAAACTAATAAATACTTTTAAAAGATACCTAGAGAGAAATTATATGGATAAAAGACATATTGAATACTTTGTATGTGGTCAGAAAGACCATTATAACACTCAATGTGCAGAAAATACAAGAAACAGGAAAGCTCAGAAGAACCAAAAGGTAAAAAAATGGAATCTCTAAAGGAAAAGAGAAAATTATTTCTAAAAGTTGGGCTAATTAAGTAAAATCAAAACATGAAAACTATCAAGTCTCATAAAGAACTTCATAGGAATAATGTTCATTAGGAACAAGATAAAGAGAGTTTGGATGATGATCTAGATGAGGAGCTCAATCCAAAAAAGGTAAATGGAAATATTTGCAAAGGGTTTCAAATAATTTAGGGAATAAACCCACAACTATCTATAATTTGACCCAGAAAAATATAGATGATCAGGTATTCAAGAGAGTTTGGAACAACATTTTATACATTCTTGAAGAATCTGATGATTTATGGAGGATTATAAAAAGATTGATCTATATATGATCATTATGATCATCACTGAAGATATTAGGTTGAAACTCCAAGTTTCCTATCTTTTTGAAAAAGTTAAAAGGATCAAAGAGACTATAGTGAAATAATATCCAATTCTGAAAAGGTTTTGGAGAATGTCAGGAATATGGATTTTAAAGCTCCATATATCATATACTAAATTAGAACTGGAAGAGTTTGCCAAATGCCAAAAATCCTTTAGAATGGGAGTCGTTCAATTCTTGGTATTTAATAAAATAAATTTCACCTTCAATTAAGTACCAAAAATGGCAAGGATAGTTCTAAATAATGCATATCCATGTTTTATTTGGTGGGTTTCACACATCGAACCCATCAAATTAGTAGATAGATTGATCATGTTATGGAATCTCTACCCAAGACACTGAACTAAAGGACTTGTCTAGAAAGTGTTCGAAGAATCACAGTTTAGCAATGAAGATTGGCTAAAGTTAAGTTTAAATAAAAGCATTTAAAAGAGAATCAATATAACAATGTTTATCTAATTGAATCAAAATCAACAAACATAGATTGTATATTATTTATAGGAGATAATGTGTTGGTCTCTATAAACTCTAGAGACATGAAACATCTAGAAATAACACATCTGAAAGACTTCGCAGTGGAGGCAGTTGCAATTCTTGAAGAACTAAAGATATGGAAGGGATATAAAGAAGATATATTTATTATCAGAGACCAAATCCAATGCACCATCAAATAGTTGATGGAAATGAAAGAGTTAGAAAAAGAATTCTCAGTTGGTGAAATGATCAATGTTATGTACGGTTTGGAGGGATTCTAGGAACTGATTCAGACATGTGTCATATCTGGCATGGATGATCATATCAAATCAGACATTCCAATTATTAATTTTAGTGTGCAGTGTGTCGTGGAATTTTTTCGGTTGTGTGCTCCACCTTTTGATTTTTCTATTTCTTTTATATTTGTCGAATGTGTGCATTGTAAGTCACAGTTGAGTCAGCTTCTCGAGAAAGCTGATCCCATAAGATTATATAAGGGACCTTTCACCAATTTTTTTGGGGAGATGATCTTGAATAGAAATCAGAATGATTTCAAACACACTCTCCACTTTCTCTCTAAAGCCTTTGTGTTCATCGTGCAAAGCGATTCCAGAAAATGATCTTGTGGGTTAACGACAGGTTCTTTACATGGATATTGTTTTGTTGTAATGCTTGGGAGAATTTTTTGCAGCCTTTCTGGATTCCCAAAGGGGAATTTCCAGGGAGACCTTGTCGAAGGATCACCCACTAGTGGAGGAATTAATTAAATACTAACTTCAATATATAAAATATCAAGTAATAGATAATTTCATTTCCGATTCACTCACACACTACTTTGACTCTTATAGGTGCAATGACAGAAGGTATCAAATCAAGAAGATTTCTAGTTTTCATTAATAATCATTCTGTGGCAGAATGCCCAGCTATCCAAACAATAGATGACAGATACTAGAAAAGGAAATGGATTCTAAAAGAGAATATTTTTCAGAAATAGGGATCTTCATCCAATAATATTGATAGATCAGAAAGCATGAGTTCCTAAACTAGGAAAACTGAAAAACTAGGAAATTATTTAAAAATATCCATAGACATTAAGTCTAAGGATAAAATCCATATTTAATTCTTTGCATGTTGTCATAAAGGCCATTAAAAAACTTAATGGGCATAAAATCCGAGAAACAGGAAGGCTCAGAAGAACCCAAAGGTAGAAACAAATGGAAGCTCTAAAGGAAAAGAGAAAAATATTTCTAAAAGTTGGGTTGATTAAGTAGATGTAGAACTTGAAAAACTGAAAAAGTCTCAAAAATAACTTCATCGGAAGAATGTTAAGCAAGAACAAGATCAAGAGAGTCTGCATGATCTAAATGAAAAGCCCAATCCAGTATAGGAAATATGAAAATATTTTCAAAGGATTCCAAATATTTCAAGGAATAAATACACAACTATGTATGATTTGATCCAAAAAAATAAATATGATTGGATATTCAAGATAGGTTTGAACTATATATTAGACACTCTTGAAAAATTTGAAGACCTTATGAAGGATTATAAAAATATTGATCTAGATATGATTTGTTTGATCATCACTGAAAATATCAAGCTGAAAATTCATGTTTTTAGTCTTCTTGATAAAGTTAAATGGATCAAGGAGATAGGAGTGGGATAATATCGAGTTCTGAAAAGGTTTTAGAGAATGTCAGGAACATGGTTTCTGAAGCTCCATATATCATATACGACATTAGAACCATAAAATTTCATCAAATTCTAGAAAACATTCTGAATGAGAGTAGTTCAATTCTTAGGATTTAAGAAAATAAATTCCACCTTCAATTGGGTACCACAAGTGGTAAGATTAGTTCTAAAAATTCATATCCATGTTTATTTTGGTGGGTTTCATACATCAAACCGATCATATTAGTAGACATATTGATCATCTTATGTAATCTGTACCACTAGTGGGTGAATCTTCGATAAGGTCTCCCAGGAAATCCCACAATGGGAATCTAGAAAGGCTGAAAAAATGCTCTCAAGCACAATGGATAAACAATACCCCCAAAAAGGATTTAGAGATTACCTATCATCAACACACATGATCATTTCTTGGAATGTCTTCCCATGAAGAACACATAGGATTTAGAGAGAAAGTGTAACAACCCAGGTATTTATAGAATAATACCTTTTCATTTATATTAATATTTATGAATAAGAAATTATTTTTACAATAAAGGGGATTATTTTTCTGATAGTTTACTCAACACAAAATAATGAGTTTCTTTGAAATCTTACGTTTCACACAACTTTGAGTTATACCGAAAAATAATATAATAATGTTATTATTTTAAATGGTAGTTAATACCTAGCTGTTGTATTGGTGGGAGTGAATAGAACTAAATACAATATGATTACACATGTTTTTTGAATGCCTTTACATTTATCCAATAAATTTTAGAGGCTTAAAATAAGAATGAATCTGATTTTAAGTATGAAATACTCTAATATTTTTAAAAGGTCGTTTTACCATGTTTTGATAGAGAACCCTTGTTAAATATTCTTTTATCACTTTTACATGTTTTATTTGAGAAACTAAGCTTCTTCTATAGAATATTAATATCAAAATTTACTTTTAATGAATTTTTTCTCTTTTTTCTGATAAATTTCATTTTTTAATAAATAGTGAAAAATATTGCGCTTTAATTAAAAACTTCCTTTTAATATAATTTATTTATATAGTTAGATTATAGTTTTAATTAATTTTAATGTTTATTTGGATTATATTTTTATCATTTAATCCAATTATGGTCATTGGAAGTAATTTCACTTTTAAATTGGATATAAACACATGTCAATCTTTTGATAGTTATTACTTCTTAAAAACCCACTTTTTAGTTTTGACAATGAGAATTAATTTTAAATTAATTTATGAAAATTTTGTGTTTTGAATTTGAAAAAATAGATTCTATATTTGGAATAAAAAGTTTTAAATTGTGCAAATAGGTACCTTTTATTTTTGGACATTATGAATATTAATTTCAGTAATTATTTTATTTACCATGGTTAAAGGGTAAATCTGGTAAATAAGGGTAAAAAATAATATTATAAAAATATAAAACTACCCTAACACATATCTTAATCCTATTGTATAAGATATTTCCAACCAATGGAATCATTGGGTCGATTTTGGTACTCCATGGGTCCACTTGGGAGTGATAATGGCATTTTATAATAATTAATTTAATTAAAGACAAATATAACATAAACATGTATCTTTTAATACAATAATTTTTATATGGGGTTATATAAGTGATATTTTAGAATATAAATATTTATTTAAAATATAAGACTATTTTCTACATAATTATATTTTATTTATAATTTTTAGACATTAAATAAATAAATTTAATTGTGATATAATGATGATGCATTGATTGCTTCATTCATGAATGATTTAAATAAATGATATTATAAATATTAAAATAAATGTAATTTGAATATTTTGATGCCATACATGAATTTTTTGGATTATTTTTACATATTATCTTTATTTAATTCTTTTGGTTCCTGATTACTTTAATAAAAATCAATTACTTAATAGTGTCAAAATTGACATAAATGTGTTTTTAAAATAAATACTATTTTATTAAATGATATAATAGTCCTAAAAATATAATATTTGTCAAAAATACAAATATAATGTAAAAATGTCATTAATGATCCACTTATGGTTCTCTTTACATTTTATAGTAACTATAGTTACCATATATTATGAAAATGGAAGAAGACGTGATAAGAGTTAATGTTTTTAATTAAGGGTTAAAGATAAAAGATAAGATTAATTTGGTGATCTAAACTTGTCTAAAACCTAATGGTTGAGAGGTTTTCGACCCAAAAACATATTAGATTGTAAATAAATGATTTTGTGACCATTTTAACCCGAAATAATTTTATAATAAAATAATACTTCAAAAACAGTCCTAAAGTGTCCATCCTCCCTCTTATAAAAAGGTATCACCTCTACCCATTTATACACACCTCTCAAGCCCCTTGTATTGTCAAAATTATACATAAATAAGATCCCAACATCTTTCCCTTCCTAATATAAGCCTTTCCTTGGGCATGAGGCAATTCAATAAAGCCTTTTGTCTCAAATCAAATGAAGTTACCTGATTTAGAGGTAACGTCTTCTCTCAAGTTCCTTTCCTTTATTTTACTTCTAAACTACCTATTCTATTATTATTATTTGATTACATAACAACACTATTATCCTCAATATATTAGGATGTTTTTATGAGGGGAATTATAACTACACTTACAAACACCTCCATATAATGGATATGAACATACTGTTTCTATGGACAACGAACTATTGCCTCACGAAATGATGATTGTTCAATTTTCCTCTACCACCTATCATGGTGGAAATTAAGATGGAACTATATTTATATATGATATATATTATATTTATATTGTCTCTATTCTTATGTATTTTTTATTTAAATCATACCTTTATGATTTCCATAATATTTAAATATGATAATTTCATTTGAGGAAGTGTGGACTACCGCCCCCTCAAAGTGATATGACTCATTCATGCTATACATGAAATGTATAAAGGATGTCATTAATGAAATTATGTAATGTATATAAAATATAATATTATAATGAAATTATAATATACTTATGTATCATTTATTATTCATTCCATTAAATATGTTTTTTTTGAATGTAGCGTTCATGCGTACATACGACTTACTATCTCCATGAACGGGGCATTTCATTTCATATCTCAAAATGTTATGGAATATTATAAATACATATATACTTGATATATATGATATATATGATATATATGAAATCTAAATCATCAATAATATTCTGGAGATGATGAAATCTTGACCACATGGACAATTTATGTCAAACAAGTTCATTTTCGACTCAAGTACCGAATATCAACAAAACCTCCGATATGAAACTAATAATTATTTAATTTTTATAACATGATGATAAGTAATATAAAATGAATAATAAACATGAAAAGTTTTTAAAGCAATTATAAATTATCCTAATTTTATTATTTAATAATATAAAGAAAAAATGAGACAAGTCGGACTCAAGGTAAGGGAATTCATCTCAATCTCCTTTCATTGAGGCATATTTTAGTTTACACACAACCTTATTTTATATGGTGTATAATTATATCCTTTTTATTTTAATTTAATTCAATGGTTTTTAAAATGAATCTTTCCTTTATTAAGTGTTTTACTAAACAACAAAAGAAATGTTTCTTTTTAATGTACGTGATGAAAAAGACCTTTTCACCGCCACAAGAATTATTTGATATTTGGCTTCCTTAACCAGTCGTACCATTTTTAAGAAGAAAATAAATACCATATAACCTTTTTATGTATTTTGGTATGGAAAATGGTTTTGAGAAATCATTGATTATGTCAATATATTGAAAAAATATATTATGATTGCAATTTGGAAATAATATATTTCCTTTATGATTGTTTTTTGTGTAATTATTATGTTATAGTTCTTGGGAATTATTTACATATATGGGTAATTCTGTGATAAATTGAGGGCAGGTGAGCCTAAGATAGCTCTTCGATGCATTGGGTAACGTGACTGAAGTAAACGTTAATCTTTCTCCTAAGATATTTAGGGAATATACCGTGATAGGTATTCCAAACATAAATCCCTACATAGCTGTGAATGTTACAATGTAAGTATGTTATAGATGCCACAAGTTACCTTTATGATTTATTATTTTTGTGTGTTATTCATATATCTTATGATTTCATGAGGTATGTTAAAGAGTATATGTTTTATGAGTTCAAAGTATGGTTTCATTGATTTGTATGTATTCATGGACTAATGTTTTCATTCTTTATTTTATAACCCTTACTGAGATTTTTATGCTCATCCCAAGTTTTTGAAATGTTTTTCACAGGGTATAAGGAAGGGTAAGAGAAAGGAAGAATTCAATAATATTTATATCAAGAAAAGAACTATTTTTTTATTTAAGGAGTTTTATTTTTGAGAAAAAAATTGGATAAAATAGAAGTGTCTACTTTGTAATATTTTAGATGTAATGTAATATTTATAGCCTAATTCTCTAAAAATATAAACCTGAAAATATCCTCAATGTGAATTCTTAACTTGAATCAAAATTATGTAATGTTTAAGGTTGTGACTTTATAGTTGGTGTCAAAGGTTGGTTTAGACAACTTTAGGAGTTAGGATATTATTAAATGAATATCCATAAATTATTTTAATTCATGGTCAAATTGAAATGATATAGCATCTGAAGATTACTATGTTGCTTTGTCTAAGATATTTCTATGTTTAGAATGGTTTTCTAGAGTGGAAACATGTCAGATATGATGGGATGACATCAAGAGGAAAACAAGCTACCAAATCAGCAAATAAAGATAGTCAGAATTAGAATTGAACATTTTGTTACAGTGATGACTGAGTTGACTCAAGTGATAAATGGTGGTTATGTTTATAGATGATATTTTGATATATTCTAAAAGTAAAGAGGAGCATGAAAGTGAACAAGAGCCTCAACAAAATTAGTGAGGAATCTGCAGGTGCATCCAAGAGACCTGAGATCAAAACCAAGAAGAGGGATAATTTCTGGGGGGGGTACTGTAGAAGTACTATAGCCATACTGTAGTGGGTGGTGTAGTAGTTACTATTCGGTACTATAGCTGCTAGAAATATTCATTTGTTTGGGTCTCCGGGCCACCGGTTGGGTTTTCGGGCCATACAAGGCATTCGGGCCACCCAAGGTCTTTAGGACAATAAGGATTTCGAGCCACCACATGGACTTTGGGCAATATCAAGGCCTTCGATCCATCTCAAGGCCTTCAGGCCACCTCAAGGCCTTCGGGCCACCTGATCCATGAAGTTTCCCCAGACAGACTCGATAGAAAAAGGAGTATCCTCAGAGGAAGATTCATAGAAGGAGCCCTAAACAGAGTAGAACCAATGGAATTAGAGGAATGAGAGGGTATGACAATGACATCAGGACCAGCATGTGATTTCATGGGAAACTTAGCCAGAAGACCATGCGAAGGTGGAAACCTACCATCACGATGTAGATTCTAGGGAGGGGAAGTTCCTTATAGTTATATTTTGGTTGAATTCCCTAAGACCTTTGGGTCATTTAATGTCTCATAGGCTTATGGGCCATGTAATCTCTAAGTCTACGGGCCTTGTAAGGGTTCCCCCTCATCCCTTGAAAGGGGGGTTATCAAAAATCAATAAAAACGTAGTCATTCAAGCCATTCAGGTCAATAATTACATGAAATTCATTTAAGGGGTGTCTTGGATACTTTAAAAGAAAATAAAATATATGGAAAATTCAGAAAGTGTGAGTTTTGGTTACAAAAAATTTCATTCTTTGGGCATATTATTTCTAAAGATGGCATTAATGTCAATACTGCTAAAAGAAAAGTTGTTGAAGAATGGCCAATACCCACAAATATAATCAATATTTGTAGTTTTCGTGGTTTAGTTGGTTATTACAGGAGTTTTGTTGAAAATTTTGCACGGTTATCTAGTCCACAGACTAAGTTAACTCGAAAAGGTGTTATGTTCATTTGGATAAAACAATGTGATGAATGTTTTCAGGAATTGAAAATAAGATTGTTGAATGATCTAGTTTTGTCACTACCTTCCAGAAATGGTGAATTTTTTATTTATAGTGTTTCTTCATTGAAAGGACTTGGTTGTATCCTAATGAAGAATGCTTAGGTAATTGATTATGCTTCACATTAGTTGAAAAAATCATGAGTTAAATTACCCTACACATGATTTGGAATTAGTTGCTGTTGTTTTTGCTTTAAAATTTTGGAGGCATCATCTGTATGAAGTAAAGTGTGAAATATATACTAATCACAAAATTTTGAAGTATATATTCACTTAGAAAGAATTGAACATGAGATAAAGAAGATGTCTAGAATTAATCAAGGATTATGATTTCACGATCCATTACCATCCTTGAAAGGAAAATAAAGTGGTTACCGCCTTGAGTTGAAAGAGTAATGAAACATTAACAATGCTATGTTTGGAACGAGATCCTTTGGTTTCTGATTTGATAAATTTTGGATTAGAAGTTTTTGGTGCAGGGAATTATTCTGTTTTTTTTCAGGTGGTAGTGAAATCATCTCTATCAGACAGAATTAAGCAAGTATAGAAAGAATATAGCGAGTTGAAAAAAAGGTAGAATTGCTTTAGAAGGGTAAGTTACTTGAATTTAACATTGATAAAGATTGTGTTTTGAGGTTTGGAAAGAGATTATGTGTTCCTTGTGATTCACAGTTGAAGAAAGAGTTGTAATGTGAAGCTCGTAGTTCTCCATTTTCAGTTCATCCTGGAAGTACTAAGATTTCCAGATATCTTCATGAGTATTTCTGGTGGGATGGAATGAAAATATATATTGCTAACTTTACTGTGAAGTGTTTGATTTGTTAGCAGGTTAAATCATTGCAGCAGTTATCGAAAGGGATGCTTTATCCTTTTCCAGTGCCACAGTGTAAATGGGAAAATGTGTCCATGGATTTCGTAGTGGGGATACCAAAAACATCTAGAGATAATAATGAAATATGTGTTATTGTTGATCGATTGACTAAATATGCTCATTTTCTTCCAATTCAAGATACTTTGTCTCTTTATAAACATTCTCAATTGTATATTAACGATATAGTCAGGTTACATGGAGTTCCCCTCTCCATTGTATCTTATTATAATCCCAGGTTTACTTTTAACTTTTGGAAAGACCTTTATAATTCATTGAGAACTAAATTAAATTTCAGTACATCTTTTCATCCTCAATCAGATGGGTAGTCCGAATGAATAATTTAGAACTTGGAGGATATACTACGTGCTTGTTCACTGGATTACCAGGGAAGTTGGGATCATCATATTTCTTTGGTTGAGTTTTCTTATAATAACAGTTTTTATTCCAGTGTACAAATTACACCATTTGAAGCATTACATGGAAATCAGTGTCGAACTCCCACTTTTTGGGATGAAGTAGGTGAAAGGAAGTTTATGGGACCAAAATTGGTAGAAGATATGGCAGAAAAAATTTCATTTGATTCAGAAGCACATGATAATAATGAAGAGCAGGCAGAAAAGTTATGTGGATAACCAGAGGAAGGTTCCTTCTTTCGAGGTATGTGATCATGTCTTTCTTAAAGTTTCTCCATGGAAATGTGTGATTCATTTTGGTAGGAAGGGGAAGCAGAGTTCAAGGTTTATTAGACCTTATTAAATCTTGAAGAAAGTTGGATCAGTTGCCTATAGAATGGATTTACCTCCATGTTTATCCTAGGTACATAATGTTTTTCATGTTTCAATGTTGATAAAGTATATGTCGTATCTATCTCATGTTTTGAGTCCATAAGTAGTTCCGTTTGAAGAAAATATTTATTATGAGGAACATCTAGTCCAGATTCTTGACCATAGAGAACAAGTGTTATGAAATAAGTCAATTCATTAGGTAAAGGTTTTGTGAAAAAACTATATGGTTGAAGATGCAACAAGAGAATATGAAAATGCTATGAGGGATAAATACCCCCACTTATTTGATAAGTGAATAAAATTGTAAGGACACAATTCCCAAAAGGGGGGAATGATGTAACAACCCAGGTATTTATAGAATAATACTTTTTAAATTCAGATAATATTTATTAATAAGATATTATTTTTACACTAAATTGTATTTTTTGTCCGATAGCATACTCAACACCTAACAATGTGTTTCTTTGAAATCTTACGCTGCACACAACTTTGAGTTATACCAAAAAATAATATAATAATATAATTATTTTAAATGGTAGTTTACGCCTAGTCGTTGTATTGGAGAGAGTGAACAAAACTAACTATAATATGATTATACATGTTTGTTAAATATATTTACATTTATCCAATAAATTTTAGAGGATTAAAATAAGAATGAATTCGATTTTAATCATTAAATACTCTAATATTTTTAAAAGGTTGTTTTACCACCTTTTGATAGATAATCATTTTTAAATCTAGTTTTTGTCACTTTTATATATTCCATTTTAAAAACTAAACTTCTTTTATAGAATCGGGACATAAAAATTTACTTTGGATGAAATTTTTTTATTTTTATGATAAAATTCATTTTTAATGAATAGTGAAAATTACTGCATTTTAATTCAAAATTACCTTTTAATCTAATATATTTATATAGTTATATTGTACTTTTAATTAGTTTTAAAGTGTAATTGTATTATATTTTTATCATTTAATCCAATTATGGTCATTTGAAGTAATTTCACTTTTAAATTGGACATAAACATATGTCATTCTTTTGATAATTATTACTTATTAAAAACTCGCTTTTGGGTTTTGATAATGGGAATTAATTTTAAATTAATTTTTGTGAATTCTATATTTTGAATTTGAAAAATTGGATTCCATATTTTTTAATCATAATGTTCAAATTGTGTAAATAGGTACATTTTATTTTTGGACATTATGAATAGTAACTTCAGTAATTATTTTATTACCATGGTTAAAGGGTAAATTTGGTAAATAAGTGTAAAAAATAATATTATAATAATATAAAATTACCCTAAAACATGTCCTAATACTATTGGATGAGATATTTCTGACCAAGGGCATCCTTAAATTGATTTTGGGACCCCATGGATCCACTTGGGAGTGATAATGACATTTTATAATAATTAATTTAATGTAAAGACATATATAACATAAACAAGTTTCTTTTATTAAAATAATTCTTATATGGGCATATATAAGTGATATTTTCTACTATAAATAATTATTAAAAAGATAAAAATATTTCCTACATAATTATATTTTATTTATAATTTTTAGACATTAAATAAATAAATTTAATTATGACACAATGATGATGCAGTGATTACTTCATTAATGAAAGATTCAAATACATGATATTATAAATATTAAAATAAATGTAATTTTAATATTTCAACACCATCCATGAATTTTTTAGATTATTTTGACATTTTATCTTTGATTTAATGTCTTTGGTACGAAAGAATATAGTTTTTATGACTTTAACAAAAATCAATTACTTAATAATGTCAAAATTGGCATAAATGAGTTTTTAAAACAAATACTATTTTATTAAATGATATAATAGTACTAAAAATTTCATATTCACCCAAATGACTTATAAAATTTTAAAAATGTAATTAATGATTCATTTATGGTTCTCTTGGAATTTTATAGTAAATATAGGTACGATATATTATGAAAATTCAAAAAGACATGGTAAGAGATAATGTTTTTAACTAAGGGTTAAAGCTAAAGGATAAGGTTAATTTGGTGACATAAAGTTCTCTAAAACCAATTGGTTGAGAGTTTTTTGACCCAAAAACAAATTATATTTTAAATAAATTAGTTTGATACCATTTTTTATTTAAAATCATTTTATAATAAAATAATACTTCAAAACTTTCCAAAAGTGCCCCTCCACTTCTTATAAAAGGGAATCACCTCTACCCATTTATACACACCTCTCAAGCCACTTGCCTCGTCAAAATTCTGCTCAAATAATATCCCAACATCTCTACCTTTATCCGAGAAGCCTTACCTTGGGAATAACGAAATTCAAGAAATCTTTTTGGCTCAAAACAAAATAAGTTACCTGATTTATATATAATGTATTCTCTCAAGTTTCTTTCCTTTATTTTCCTTCTCCACTCCCTATTCTATTATTATTCTTTGATTACATAAAAACACCAGTATCCTAAATATATTATGATTTTTTATGAGATGTATTATAACTAAACTTACACACACCTTTATCTAATGGATATGAACATATTGTTTCTGTGGACGACGAAATACTGCCTCACGAAACGATGATTGTTCAATTTTCCCCCACCACCTCTTATGGTGGCCATTATGATGACACTATATTTATATATGATATATATTGTATTTATATTTTCTCTATTATTCTGTATTTTTTATTTACATTATACCTTTATGCTTTCCATAATGTGTAAATACAATAATTTCATTTGAGGAGGTGTGGACTACTACCCCCTCAAAGTGATATGACTCGTTCATACAATACATGGAACATATAAAGGATGAAGTTAATGAAAATATGTAACATATATAAAATATGATATTATACTATAATTATAATATACCTATGTATCATTTATTTTTCATTTCTTTAAATATGAAAAAGAAATGAAAGTAGCGTTTATGCGTACGTACGGCTTAACGTTTCCATTAACAGTGCATTTCATTTATTATCTTCAAATGTTATAGACTATTATAAATACATATATAATTGATATTTATGATATATATATGATATATAAATCATCAATAATATTTTGGAGATGATGAACTCTTTACCACATGGACAATTTACATCAAACAAGTTCATTTTCGACTCAAGTACCGAATATCGACAAAACGACCGATATGAACTTAAATAATTATGTAATTTTTATAACCTGATGATAAGTAATATAAAATTAATAATAAACTTGAAAAGTGTTATAAATAAATTAGATATTAACCTATGTTTATTATTCAGAAATATAAAGAATGAACCAGACAGGTCGAACTCAAGGTAAGGTACTTCGTCTCAATCTCCTTTCATTAAGGAATATTTTAGTTTATACACAACCTTATTTTATAAGGTATATAATTATATCCCTTTTATTTTAATCTAATTCAATGGTTTTAAAAAGTAATATTTCTTTTATGAAGTATTTTACTAAACAAAAAAAGGAATGTTTCTTTTTAACGCACGTGATGACAATGACCTTTCTGCCGCTGCGAGCATTATTTGATATTTGGATTCCTTAACAATCCAAAATGTTTTTAAATTGAAAGTAAATACCATATACCCTTTTTATGTATTTTGGTATTGAAAATGTTTTTGAGAAATCATTTATTATGTCGATATCTTGAAATAATATATTTTGATTTCTATGTGGAAATGTTATATTTCCTTTATTCTTGTTTTATGTGTTATGATTATGCTATGGTTCTTGGTAATTGTTTACATATATGGGTGGTTTTGTAATAAATCAATGGTGGGTGAGCCCTAGATATCTCTTCAATTCACTGGGTAATGTGACATAGGTAAATGTTAATGTTTCTTATAAGATATTTTGGTAATATACTCTGATGGGTATTCCACACATAACCCTATATGTAGCTGTGAAAGCTATAATGTATGTATATTATAGATGCTACAAGTTACCTTTATGATTTATAATTTCTATTTGTTATTCATAAATTTTATGATTTCATAATCTATGTTAAAGATCATATGTTTTATGTGTGAAAATTATGGTTTCATTTATTTTTATGTATTCATGGACTAATGTTTTCATTCCTTATTTTATAACCCTTTCTGATCTTTTTATGCTCATCCCATGTTTTTGAAATGTTTTTCATAGGGTATAAGGAAGGGTAAGATAAATGAAGAATTCATGAATATTTATATCAAGAAAATAATTCTTGTTTTATTTAAGGAGTTTTATTTTTGTGAACAATTTTTATAGAGTAGAAGTGTCTAATTTGTAATATTTGAGATGTAATGTTATAGTTATGGCATAATTATCTAAAAATATAAACCTGAAAAGATCCTCAATGTGAATTCCTGACTTAAATCAAGATTATGTAATGTTTAAGGCTGGATCCTTATAGAAATTAGAGAGAGTATCTTAAATATTTCTGATTTATATTCAATATCATATCCCCAAATAAATGGGTTGGAGGTCCCTTATATAAGCCTCTAAGCTCAGCTTTTCTGAGAAGGCGACTCAACTGTGACTTACAATGCACAATTTCAGAAAAGATAAAAGAAAAAGAAAAATTAAAAGAAAAATGTGGAGCTCTCAACCCTGAAACTTCCACCACACACTTCACACAAAAATCAAACCACATAATTGACATGTTTGATTTGATCAGATCGTCCATGCCGGATATGACGCGTGTCTAGATTATTGTATAGAATCCCTCTAAATTTTACAAAGCATTAACTATTTCACCAATTGTGATTTCTTTTTTCGAATATATCATCTCCATCAATTCTTTGATGACTTGTTGGATTTGGTCTCTACCAATAAAGATATATTCTTCATTTCCCTTCCATATCTTGAGTTCTTCAAGAATTGTGTCTGCTTCCACCGTGAAGTCTGTCAGATGTTCCATTTCTACATGTTGCATGTATCTAGAGTTGATAAAAACTATCACATTATCTCTTATAAAGAATATAAAATATCTATTTATTGAATTTTATTCAATTATACAAACACTCTATGTTATCTGGATTCGCTCGTAATGGATTTTATTCAAACTGGACTCCAACCAATCTTTATCGCTAAACTATGATTCTTTGAACGCTTTCTAGATAAGTCATTTAATCAACTACCTTGGGTATATATTCTATAACATGATCAATCTGTTTGATAATCTGATGTGTTCTATGTGTGCAACCTACTATAGGAAACTTTAATATGCATTTTTTAGAACTGTCCTTACCATTTGCGACATCCAATTGAAGGTGAAATTTATTTTCTAGTATCCTAATAATTGAACCACTCCCATTTTGAAGACTTTCGGCATTCAATGAACTCTTTTGGTTCTAATTCTATATCTAGAATATGGAGATTTATAATCCTTGTTCCCGAAATTCCCCAAAATCTTTTCAAAACTGAATATTCTTTCACTCTCGTCTCTTTGATCCTTTTAACTATTTCAAGAAGATCGGAAACTTGAACCTTCATTCTAGTCTCTTTAGTGATGATCATACTAATCATATATTTATCAACATTTTATAATTCGATAAGGTCCTTAAAATATTCAAGAATGTCTAAAACATTGTTTATATATCTCTAGAAAACCTGATCATCTTTATTTTTTTTGGATTAGATTAAAGATAGTTGTGGATTTATTCCTTGAAATATTTTGAATCCTTTACAAGTATTTCCATATTTCATTTTTTGGATTGAAATCCTCATCTAGATCATCATCCATACTCTCTTGATCCTGTTCATGTTGAACATTATGACGATGAAGTTCATTCTGAGACTTTTGTTTCCTTTCATGTTCTTCTTCTACTTGATCAACCCAGATTTTTGAAATAGTTTTATCTTTTCCTTAAAGATTTCATTTATTTCTATATTCTGGTTCTTCTGAGCTTTCTTGTTTCTCATATTTTATGTGCATTGAGTGCTGTAATGACCTTTATAACCACATACAAAGACATCAATATGACTTTTATCCTTATACTTGCTATATTGGGATATTTTTGAATCATTTCCTAGGTTTTCAGCCTTCTTGGCCGAGGAAACCATGGTTTATAATATTTCAACCTTACTGGATGAAGATCCCTATTTCTGAAGAAAATTATCTTCCAGAATCCCTTTCATTTTATGAAATTTTTCATTTATTACTTTGAGAACTAGGCATTCTACCATAGAATGATTATCAATGAAAACTAGAAATCTCCTTCATTTGCTAGCTTCTATCATTGCACTTGCAACAGTCAAAGTAGTATGTCAGTGCATCTGGAATGAAATCATCTTTTACTTTAATATTTTCTATATTAATGTTATAGTATTGTAATTCATTCCTCTATCGTACTAATTGTCTCTGGGTAAACCATTTTAATTTAATTCTCATGAAATTATTAATATAAGAACTATATTTTATTATAATAAAAGGTTTTATTAGGAAAAAGATCATTAGACCTATTTTTTAAGGACTGAAAGCAATTCTCTTTCATAGACAAGATAATTCTTTTTCTAACCCATTAAAATAGCCACTCTGGTATCTACTAATACTTTAATCATGGTTTTTATTTATGTTTAGGAGAAACACCATGTTGAGTCTGATGAAAATATTTCTGAGCATTCTTGTTTCTCAGATTTTATGTGCATTGAGTGCTGTAATGACCTTTATAACCACATACAAAGAATTCAATATGACTTTTATCCTTATCTTGATATCTTGGGATCTTTTTGAAGCACTTCCTAGGTTTTCAGCCTTCCTGGCCGAGGAAACCATGGTTTATAATCTTTCAACCTTACTGGATGAAGATCCCTATTTCTGAAGAAAATTATCTTCCAGAATCCATTTCATTTTATGAAATTTTTCATTTATTACTTTGATAACTAGGCATTCTACCATAGAATGATTATCAATGAAAACTAGACATCTCCTTCATTTTCTAGCTTCTATCACTGCACTTGCAACAGTCAATGTAGTATGTCAGTGCATCTGGAATGAAATCATTTTTTCCTTTAATATTTTCTATATTAATGTTATAGTATTGTAATTCATTCCCCCATCATAATAATTGTGTCTGGGTAAACCATTTTAATTTAATTCTCATGAAATTATTAATATAAGAACTATATTTTATTATAGTAAAAGGTTTTCTTTGGAAAAAGATCATTAGACCTATTTTTAAGGACTGCAAGCAATTCTCTTTCATAGACAATATAATTCTTTTTCTAACCCATTAAAACAGCCACTCTGGTATCTACTAATACTTTAATCATAGTTTTTATTTATCTTTATGAGAAACAACATGTTGAGTCTGATGAAAATATTTCTAAGATAAGTTCATCTTCACTTTCATCTGGATAATACAATTTTGGGATGTTTTGTGCTTTTTTGCTTCAAAATTTTTATTACTTAAGAATCTTATTCTATCCAATCTTTGGGTTACCTTGTTGGACACCTTTCTTTGTATTAGTCCATATATTTTTGCTAAATATATAATGTACGATCTGACATAACTTAATCTACCATGAAACACTTGTATCTTCTTATGATCTGTAATCACATCGTGGAAAGTTTCTAGATTTTTTATAATATGTGGTTTAATATTTTCTCTACTTCCATGGATTTTCAATCCAACTAATTCTATCTTTGGTTGTATCCAAATGTTATTTCTTTTTTAAAGTATTATCCTTTCTTTTCTAAACACTTCATCCACCCGTTGTAAATGTTTGATATGCTCTTCTATATTTTTACTAGATATGAACACTTCATCAATATAGACTGCCACAAATTGTGATAATCTACTGAATGGATTGTCCATTATTCTATGGAATATTCTTGGGGGAATTCTTGATTTCAAATGGAATAACTAGCCATTAAAACAAACCAACCAGCGTTGTAAATGTTGTTAGCGGTATAACTTCCTCTTTGACCTTTATCTACCAATATCCTGACTTGAGATCAAATATAGAATATACCATTGACGTTTTATTCCTAATACTACTTCATAAAGCCTCATTATTTGGAAGATCGTAGCCATCATCCTTTGTGACACAATTAAGATCATGATAATAAACAACCATTTCGACTTCACCATGCTGTTTTTTAGCATGGTTCATTACCCTAAATACTGCACTCCTGTGAGGAATTTTACTATGCCAGATTAGTCCAAGACTAATTAGTTCTTGAATTGTTCTCTTAAATTCCTTAACCATATTATCTGGAAATGAAATTCCCTTACTTCCTATAACTATACAAGAATCTTTAAGGGTGACTTCAGCCTCTGAAATTGCCTTCTACCATAATTTCATAGGGTTTTCTAACCATTTTTTTGACAATATTTTATCTTAGTCAATGCATTTTATTCATTAATTCATAGTACTTTCAATCCAACAAGGTCTTTCCACTGCTCAATATTTCTGTGGTATTATCTATCCTCATCTAGATATTTTTCCACATTAACTGTAGATACTTGTTTTTTTGGAACCATTTTGGTCTTTCCAAAAGCAATTGAAATCAAAAAATTACTGAGTATAATTCTTTCTAAAAACAGCGTTATAGACTGATATCTTTTAAGGAATCAATTTCCATTCAATAAGTCACATGAAAATTGAGGAATAAAACGTAACATATTCTCTACAAATATTATTCCATTTAGTTCATTCTAAACTTACATAGCAACTTCTTGAATCAATTTTATTACATTGTTATCAACTGAAACTTGAAACTCTATGGACTCCCAAGTTACACAAGAAAATCATATTCTTGTTCAAGAGAATGTACACCCTGTATCTGTAAGGGAAACTCATGTAGTTTCAATAATACATGATTTTACTAATTTAGTCCACTCCTATATCTTTGAACTCAATAATGAAGATCTCATATACCCTACATAAGTTTCTTCATCCTCATAGATAGGTAATTGAACGATCTGTCTTTCTATCTTTCTGGAAATTGATGTTCTAGATGCTTCTACGGAAGTACCTTCATCTTTTACAATTGAGATCCTTGGATTTTACAAAGGGCTATCTAGTATTTATGATTTTCAATATTTTATCATCATATCTAATCTGCCTGATCTTGATCCATCTGATCTAAGATCATCTTTATCTTCCCTGATCTCAAATATGACAAGTCTATTTCCAACTAGTTTAATAAAATCTGGAAGAACGAGTTGCTACCTTCATTCTTCCTCTGTATTTGGTGAAACTCATTACCTAGGCCAAGTTAGCCTCTTGAGGTTTACCACATGTGGTGTCATTTCTCTAATCGATGTTCCTTTATTTTTGAAAACATGTGTAAATATTTCCACTCCCTTCCTTAGGATGGTATCCTAGTTTTTTAGAACTTCATATAAAGATGAGTAATTACTCTAACACATATTCTGTCAGGTGGAAATCCTAATGTTTTTTGCCAATTTCTCATGTTGATATTTATTTCTATTGTTTTACTAATACTTCTGTTCATAAGTACTCCATGTAGATTTTATCGTGATCCTCCTAAAAGTAAATTAGAGAAATTGGATAAACTTTCATCCACCACTACAATTAGTATTGGTAGATTTTGTTCTTTTCTAACTAGGGGATCTACTCTAATATGGATTATTTCAAAATGTACATAGTTAAAAAAATTTCTAGATAGCCTTTCTAAATATTTCTAGTTTTAGAAGACATTGTAAATAATTTTCTATCTGTTTTATATACTTCAATAGTCTCTTCATCTTTGAAGATATTTTTCATTTCATGATATGGTACCCAAGACTTCTGGTATACCTCGGACCATTAAAATCTAGACACCTTCCATTATTGATAATCTCTTCTTGAAGGGGTTTTAGTTTCCAAAGAATTCACTATATCACCTTCCATCTCTTCTAGCTTTACCAGTTCTAGAGAGTCATTAAGTGTACTATCTCCTATTTGAATAATGGCTATTCTAAGATGGATTAAGAATAGGTTAATTTCCTTCTTCTTCATTTGATTTGGAGTCTTCCACCACTGAGAACTATGAATATAAAGAATATAAACTTTCATCATCTGAGTCTATATCTTCTCCCCAGATAGGTTGTAACAATATATATGATGAATATTATATTATTATTGTCTTGAGACTTCCTTTTCATATGTCTGCATCTAAGAAATTGTTAGCTCTTTGACCTTTCTTCTCATAGAACCAACAATAATCACAACTAGATAAATATTTTCCTTGAGGGAATTCGGGATACTTCTTATATTTTTTCTTAAAGTATTCTCTCATATCTTTATGGATTCTATTTGGTCTAAGAAATATCCTAAATTTATTTGGTCTTCTAACTAAATATTTACTTAATGATTTTCTTTTACCAAATCATTTCCAGATTTTCTTGTGTGATTTCTTTTGTTCAAACTAACCATATTGACTTTGTGTTCTGAATAATATTTGTTGGGTTTTTCCATGCTCTTTCCTAGTTGGACCACACTCGCATCTTCCTATAAAACCCTATACCTTTGGGCAATGAGAAAAACATATATGGCACACTTCTTACATCCTTCAAGACATGCCTATGCATACAATATATTCTTATCACCTACATAATTTTTTCTACTCAAAATCTTAGAGTATCCTATAAATATGAACTTTGGGAAAGATGATTCTTCAATGCTTGATGAACAATTTCAGGCATACTACCTAAAAGTTTTTGGATAGGCATCTAGTGCATATGCTTGATCTCCTAGTTCAAGAAAATAATACCAGTTCTGAAACTTGGAAATATATTATTCAAAATAAAACATTTCAAATATTTTGATATTATTTTAAAGTAATTCTAACTTTTTCTAACAATTATCCATTTCGATCGACCAGTGAATTTCCCACAAACTCCCATTTAATGAAATTATCTACTATAACCTCAATTGAGAATGTAACATATTCTTGGATAGATGCTTTAAATTTTGAGTGCCTTTGCTATATATCCCAAAATTACCCTGTATTACATCTCAAGGAAACCCCCTATGAAATTGAGTGCACTATCTATGATCCATGACTGTAAACCAACTAGTAGCATGTAATATAGAAGTTCTAGATCCCATTCATCTACGAGAGTTTGGTTTTCCTATTAATCTTATGAAACAAATCCTTGAAGGATCCAATCTATTGTTCCCAATGGATTGGTTTATGGGAGATTTCCTTCCATACTGGGTTTTCTTCTCAAGGTTTTTCACCAAGTCCTTCGACGGGAGATGACTTTGTATCTTTCTTTTTTTATTCTCTTTGAGTTTTTCTTGTAGGTATTATACTTTTCTTAAGATTGTCATTAGATTCTTTCGAATACTTGTTCAATATCTCCAAGTTCCCATTTCTCCCTCCATCCAACATTGATTTTTTTTATTGAAGGATAAAAGTGGACCGAATCCCAAAATAATTCATGGTGGTCTAAATTAATGCAACCCAAAGCACAAAATCGAACCAGGTTAACACATTTGGGGGGAAGGGATCCTGTACTACTGAAAATAATACAAGGGTTGTCAGGTAATCTCATGATGTCAGGAAGTTAGCAAACATGTTTACTTCTCTCCAAGTGTGTGTAAGACTAATGTTATTAAAGAGAAGCCACTTTAAGTTATGAATTAAATAATTTATAACCTCGAGATTAGTGGATTTATCTTGAATCGAGCTGTGGAGAATATTGGAATCAGTTTCCACTCAGTTGATCATGAAGCCCTGATAGCGACACAATACCATCCCCCTAAGAATCATAGCATCTTCGGCCATGAGAGAGTCTCCCTGGCCAAACCACAAACTGGAAGTAAAGATAATGGACATATGTTGATCAAAAACATATCCCCCACCCCTTAAGTGTCCGTTCATACAAGATCCATCAATGTTTAAATTGAGGACAAACTCAAGGGGATTCCAGCATACCCACATGCCTTGAGGTGCCACCCTTTTAGCCAAAATATTGAAACCCCTGTCCACTATGAGCCTCCACAGGGAAGTGGATAGACCTCCCTGTTTGAGCAGAAAAACCAACTACATCACCAAGGAACTCACCCTAGAATTCAAAACAGTTAGGGAAATGGGAATCCTGTTATGTTTTGCCTTGTTCTGCATGTTCCATAAGCTCCAACATCCAACTGCCAACATCAAGGACCTCTCCTTCTTCTCCTGCATGTTGCCCTCTATTCTGTTGAACCAGGATTGAAGAAAAGAATCCCCAGAGAGACCCTACACCTCCCACCCTGTGAAGTCACTAAAATAATTCTGGACATATGATTCCCACTCACATTTGAAGAAGATGTGCAAGGACATCTCCTCTTTAAGTATCTTTGAATATTAAAAAATATTGAAATGAATCATTAATAATTCGATAAAAACTTTAGTAAATACATTTTTAAATGCATTTCCAGAATGTCCCATATCTCTTTGACATCTTCATGAAAACAGTAACATTTAGAGGCAATATAAACTCCTTTTTTCCACAACCCTTAATTCGTGGGAGGTTCACAATTACACATATTCCAAACTAGGAATCTAGGTTTGGATAGAATGTAGTCATGCCAAATAATATATCTCCATGCATCATGACTATCATTTTCATGAAAAACACCATTATAATCCTTTAATGAGGAAGAGCCTGACTGAGAACCAGGGAACACTAGCTTTTCTGGTTCATTTTTTATTCTAATATTTTGGAACAAATCCAGTTACAGAGGGTTTAAAAAAACTTGGGAGAAGGTGGGAAAAAAGTGGCTTGCTGGAAAGATGAATAAGGGGGTGGGCAACCTAAAAAACCAATTATATTCTCACACTAATTTTTTCTCTAGATATTAATCAAACCCTACCCAACAATCCATCATGAGTGTTGGTGTAAAGTAAAGATGTTCCAGTGAGTAACATCCCAAATCATGGATCATCCCCTACCCACAACATGAAATGAATCCCCATACTTTTTAGTGATGAACCTTCCACAAGGATACTTCCCCTCCATAAAATCCCAAGCTAGCTTCTCCTATAGATAGGATAGGGTGTTCAAAACACTCATGAGATTGATTCCCCCTCCCAAACATCATGGGACATTCTTTTCCATGAGGCCCAATGGTATCTACCCTCTGCTTGAGCATCCTAAATAAAACTAACCAATATTTTTTCAATATTGAGAAGATCTTATTGGGAAAAACAGTATCCAACATGACATGCATGGGGATAGAGTTTAACACACTGTTAACCCAGATACCCCCCCCCACAAAGAAATGAATTGGTTCTTCCAGTTAAGGTATGTGTATAATTTTTTTCCAAAATTCCATCAAAATTCTGAATTCGAACCTTACCTGGTGAAATTGGGGCCCCTAAATAATCTATAGGAAACATTCTCTTAGTTATACCTAGTTTATCTTCAACCCTCTTACCCCTTACTCTTGAACAATGCCTTGAGAAATATACACCACTCTTCCCACGATTTATAATCTGACCACTCCATTTATAATGAACATCAAGAATTCATTTGAGCTCCTTGATGTTCCTGATACTGCCATTGATAAGAATAATAAGGTCATCCTCAAAGAAGAGGTGAGAAATGTCGGGTATGTTTGGCTTGCACTATAAAGGTTGGGACCGAACTTCATAACTACATTTATTTAGATATATACTAAAGGCATATTGTATCATAATGAAGATACTAGGAGAGAGGGGTCCCCATGTCTTAGGCCCTGAACCGATTTAAAAAATCCACAAATTTTCCCCATAAAATTAACTAAAAACGCTAGAGACCCAATGCATCTGAAGAAGATATCAAACACAATTTTAGAGAAACCCATATTACTCATGAATATGATGATGAAACTCCACTCAACCCTATCGTAGGATTTATCAATATCAAGATTTATGACAATGTGTGAACCAGAGAATTTATTATTGATATCTCCCAACATTTCTTGAGCCATGAAAATGGTGGTTTGAGTGGAGTGGATTTTAATAAAACTCTAATGATCATCATAGACCCACTTATAGAGGTACATTTAAAGCCTTCAATTGATAATTATAATGACCCATACTTTACATACATTGTTATTACTTCAAAATTTAAGCACACTTATTACAACATATAACAAAACCATGAAAGGACTGTATAGGTATAGTGTCTTTAGAAACTGGGAAACATAAACAACTGGTTCATAAATCATCTACACTGTCTCCCTTTTATTTTTTCATATCTAGAGTCCCTTTTGTCATATCATACTTAATACCCTTCTTCCTGACCTGGGGAAAAGAAAAAACACAAAAGGGTGAGCTCAAATTCTCAGTAAGGGTAAACAAAAGAAATATCAATCACATCATATTCATAAGAACATAACATTTTGGAAATCTTAACCTGCAAAAGAGATCATAATTTCATAACATGGGATAAATCATATTAGTGAAATGTAATCCCAATAATCATAACATAAAACATGAAACTTTGTGGCATACACACATAATCATAGAGAATAATTTCTTAGTAGTCAAGACTCATTGACAAGACTATCTTAGCGGACAAAGTCCATTTTTGAACCGAGTTCACTCCTCATTTCAATCCTATATCACTGAACCGGATTAACCTGCCGTTCTAGACATGTCTATCTCATGAGATATAAATATTTACCCAATTCATTGGAGGGAGATATAGATCCCACCCATCTCATAATTATACCATTCTTATGTGTGCCACAAGATCATAAATCATACATCATATCATAACCCATGTAATAAAAATGGGATTCTTAAACATCATGCCATCATAACATAAAAGGACATCATAAAATTAATTCCATCATAACATAATAAAATCAATGTAAAAATAGGGATAGAAACATAACCCTATATTATCTTAGATGGAAAATAATTTTGATAAAACACTTGAACTCCATTCTTGAGGAAAATATCCTTTCTACTTCAAAAACATTTTTCCTTTCTTAACATGTCATGCAATTTTAAACTAAAAGAAGTTAATTAAAAATAAACTTGAAAACTTTTAAAGAAATATTTACTGAAATAATGTTCTAAGAAATCATAAAAATCCATTCATTCCGTATAAGTTAAAAAAACATTCTTCTCGTACTTTGTCCGAAAAAGTCAAAAAGTACCTCTTACTAAAAACGACAAAAGATTCCTTTTGTATCTTTTACTAAAAACTCAAAATGGGTAAAATTGGATTTAAACAATTGTATGAGGATAGAAATAATATTACATATTGAGGAAACATGGATGTGGATGATAAATATTCCCCAGTAAATTCTGAAGTATAAACAATCTTGGATAAAAATGAGATTGCGAGATTTTCCCTTACCTTAGGTCAGATTTTCTTAGTACATGTCCGAACCTCATTTATAATGATTTAAATAATGTTATTGACTTATTACATAATCTTACTCATTGTTATGATATCATATATGGTCATATTCTTAGCTTAGTATTAGTAATATTTCATTGCTACTTGTTATTCGGGTGTTTATTGCTTTTTGTTCTTATGCGTGTTTTGTCGAATAAATTCTTATTCTTCTTTTTAGGTTATAGATAAATAATTTTCAGAATGATATTAGTGTAATATATATCATATTTATTCATTCAATTCATTTATATAATCATTAGGCATTGAAGATCATGTAGAACGAGTCGCATCACATCGTGGAGACGGTAGGCCGTACGTACGCACGAGCGATGATATCGTTCCCATTATCGTGTAATTGTATTTAAGTGTATGTATAATATTTAAGAATCAATATAAATTTAAAATAATCATATATAGTTATTCTTTACACCATTATACCCATCCAAGTAAGGTGGTGGTGGAAAACAGATTACACCACGGTGTGGAGACGGTATTCCGTACGTCCGCACGCGCGGTGATTTCGTTTTCCGTAGGATGGATAGAAGGTGAAATAGGGTTGTTTCATATTTATAATAAAATATAATTATATGAGTGATACTGATGTTATTACTTCATAATAAAACAGATAAATAAGAGGAATTAGAAGAATAAATAAAGTTGAAAGAATCGATAACAGACATTACCTCTTCTTTGAAGTGCCTCTTCTTAACCTCCTCTTAGGGAACTAGAGATGGTCTTATAAGAATACCAGGACCTCTAGGATGTTTCTAGGGAAGTGGAGAAGATAAATTTTTAGGGTTTGGCTGATCTTGAAGGCTCAAAGTGTTGTGAGGAGGAGAGGGAGGAGGTTCCCTTTTATAAGGGAGGAGAGGGGCACTTTAGGAATAACTTAAAATATTATTTTATAATAAAGTCATATTCAGTTTTTAATAGCTCCAAACTGATTTATTTATAAGCTAAGGTGGGTATGGGTCTAAATACTCTCAACCAATAGATTTTAGACAAGTTTAGGTTACTATTTTAACCTTATCATTTAGATTTAACTCTAAGTTAAATAATTTAACTTTTACCGTGTCTTCTTGTTTTCTTACACTATATGGTTAATAAACTTACTATAACAAGAAAAACGAACCCCAAGTGGTTCATTATTAATATATATAACCTTATCTAATTCATTTTGGAAAAATCTTAGATTTTTGTAAATAAAATAACAATTAATATTATAATATTTTTTTTAAAACTATTTTATGTCAATTTTGACACTATTTGGTAATTGATTTTTGTGAAAATCATAACAGCATGGTTAGTTCGAACAAAGTTAATTAAATCAATAATAATATGTCATATTAACCTATAAAATTAGTGTAATTCATGAAAAGTTTCAAATTACATTTATTTGGGTATTTATAATATCAATTATGTTAATATTTCCTTAATAAGGTAATTACTGCTTCATCATTGTGTCATAAATAAATTAAATTATTTAAAGTCTAAAAATTATAAATAAAGTAAAATTAGGTAGGAAATATTTTTATATTTCTAATTAATATTTATAGTCTAATTTATCTTATTTATAACACTATATTAAAAATGTTTTAGTTTTTAAACTTTGATTTTAACTATTTTAACTCTTCTTTAAATAAAATAATATTAAATGTCCTAATCTAATAAAAGTGGACCTAAATGGTCATATTTTATTCCTAAGGTTGTTTATGGTCAATTTAAACTTATCCAATAGAATTAGGACATGTGTTAGGATAATAATAATACCATTTTTACCCTTAATTACCCTATTTACTTTTAACCGTGGTAAATAAAAGTAAAAAGTTACTATTAACAAAAAAAATTATTTTTATCTTATTGAACCACATTTTACTCCTTGATGTTAACCGTGTCTCTCATATTTTCAAAATTCCACTCACAGAAGCAGTAAAATTAAGTTTTATGTAAATTTTCAAACTCTCATAGGAGGTGGGTAAAAGACGGTGAAAAGTTCAATAAAATTTTTATATATCTAAAATTATTATAAAATGACTCCAATGAATTAATTTGAACATATATAGGTATTATGTATCAATTTTGACCTAAAATAAATTTAAATAAAATAAATAATTATTTAAATAAAAAGTCGATTTTTAAATAGTAACCCAGTGTTTTCACTATTCATCAAAAATTGAAAGTTTTCAGAAAAATACCAAAAATTCACCCTAGGATAATTTCGATATTCTGAATCCAAAAATGAAGTTCATTTTGAGAGATAAAATTTATAAAATTTTAAAAAGTGGGTATTACTATTCATAATGGTTAGTTTTAATAATATTTTAATAGCATATCGTTGTTTAGTGAAACTCTATATTGCGTACAACACAAGCTATCGAGGAAGGTTGCGATTGTGTGTAAAGCAAGTCAAGATAGTGTTGTGTGTAGTGAAAGATTACTTTTATGATAACATAAAAACAAAATATTTCTCATAAAAATATCAGGTGTTACAATAATGGTAGTAAGAACTTTGTAGGGAAAATTGTACATGTTGATCGGCCTGTATTGCTTTAATGATTAAGGATATTTAACATTGGGGATGAGAATTAAAGTGGTGGTGCATGCCACTCGAGGAACACTTCTCTCACAAAAATAGTCCTAAATGAAGTTAACAAGACCATGTTTGATGATAGGTCCCAAGATGTGATATAGAAAGTTCTTAGAAATTTGTCGGGCCCGGGGATACTTTCAGAGTTAAGTGAAGAAACTACCTCCCACAACTCTTTATCATATAAAGGCCTCTCAAATACCACATGTATATCATGAGATACCACATGTGGGATGGATTCAAAGATGTTAGCATGTCTTGTGGGGTTTCCATCCTATCGTTAACTCACATGATCATTTCCTGGAATCTCTTCACATGAAGAACACAAAGGATTTAGAGAGAAAGTAGAGAGTGTGTCTGAAATCATTCTGATTTCTATTAAAGATCATCCCCTCAAACAAATGGGTCAGAGGTCCCTTATATATTGGCCTCTAGTTTTAGATTTCTCGAGAAATTGACTCAATTTTGACTTATAATGGAAACTTTATACAAAGACAAAAGAAAAAGAAAATGCAGAAACCAAAGTAAAAGAAAAAGCCAAAACAAAAGAAAGGGTGGAGTGAAAAACCAAAAAACATTCACCACACACATCCCACTAAAATAAAACTATATAATTGACATGTCTGATTTCATCCAATCGTCCATGCCGCATATGATGCATGTTTAGATCAACACCTAGAATACCTCCAAATCCTACAGTGCGTCGATCATTTCACAAATTGAGATTTCTTTTTCCGACTCTTTCATTTCCATCAATTCTTTGATGGCATGTTGGATTTGGTCTCTGACGATAAATATATATTCTTTATGTCCCTTCTATATCTTGAGTTCTTTAATAATTTTGTTTGCCACCACCGTGAAGTCTGTCAGATATATTATTTCTACATGTTTCATGTCTCTAGAGTTGATAGAGACTAATACATTGTCTTTTAAAAAGAATATACAATATGTTCTTGTTGATTTTGATTCTATTATATAAACACTCCATGAAATATGGATTCAATCATAATGAATTTCATTCAAACTGAACTCTAGCCAATCTTCATCACTAAAATGAGATTCTTTGAATGCTTTCTGGACAGGTCCTTTAGTCCAGTGCCCTCAGTACATATTCTATAACATGATAAATCTTTCTTCTAATATGATGAGTTTTATGTGTGAAACCCACCATATAAAACTTGGATACACATTGTTTAGAACTTTCCTTAACATTTGTAGTACCCAATTTAAGGTGAAATCTATTTTCTTAAATCTCAAGAATTGAACTGCTCCCATTCTAAAGGATTTTTGGCATTTGATGAACTCTTATGGTTCGAATGTCTATCTAGTATATAGAGCTTTAGAATACCTATTAATTAAATTATCAAAAACCTTTTAATAACTAGATATTCATCCACTCCCATCTCTTTGATTCTTTTAACTTTGTGAAGAAGACTAGAAACATGGAATTTTAGCCTGATCTCTTCAGCGATGATCATACTGATCATATCTTGATCAATCTTTTTTTATAATCCTCCACAAGGTCTTTAGATTCTTCACGAATCTCTAAAACATGGTTCAGACCTCTCTTGAATACCTGATCATCTTTATTTTTCTGGATCAAATTACAAACCATTGTGGATTTATTTCTTGAAATATTTGAAATCCTTTACAAATATTTCTATATTTCTTTTGCTAGATCGACCTCCTAATCTAGATCATCATATCAACTATCTTAATCTTGTTTCTACTAAATATTATACTGATGAAGATCTTTCTGAGACTTTTTATACTTTTCAAGTTCAGCTTCCAATAGACCAACCCATATTTTAGAAACAATATTCTCTTTTCCTTTAGATCTTACATTTGTTTCTACCTTTCGGTTCTTTCGATCCTTCCTGTTTCTTGAATTTTTTGCACATTGAGTGTTGTAATGGACTTTCTGACCACATATAAAGCATTCAATATAACTTTTATACTTAGACTTGTTGTTTAGGGATATATTTTTTAATAATTTTCTAGTTTTTCAGTCTTCCTGATTGAGGAACCCCTTCTTTCTAATCTTTCATCCTTAATGGATGAAGATCCCTATTTCTGAAGAATATTCTATGAAATAATCCCTGTCATTTTCTTATATTTTTCATTCATTGATTTAATAACTAGGCATTCTGCTGTAAAATTATTATCAATGAAAACTGAACATCTCCATGATTTTCTACCTTTTACCATTGCACCTATAATAGTCAAAGTAGCATTTGAGTTCATCTGGAATGGCATTATATTTTCCTTTAATATTTTATCTATTAAAGTTATAGTATTGTACTTCATTCCTCCACCACACTAATTGTGTCAGGGTAAAAAGTTTTAATTTAATTTTCATGAAATTATTTATATAAGAACTTTTTTTTTGTTTTTATAGTAAATAGTTTTTCCATGAAAAGATTATTATCCCTAATATTTTTAATGGATTCATGAAATTCTATTTCATGGACAATATAATTTTTTATGACCCATTAAAACATACACTATAGTATCTATTGATAATTTCATCATGTTTTTTCCTTATCTTTAGGATATGACCCCATTCCGAGTCTAATGGATCTATTTTGGATATGTTTCTAAGATAAGTTTATCTTAACTCCCATATAAACACTCCAACTCTGGGAGGTTCTTTATTTTTTTCTTCAAAATTCTTATTATTTCATAATTTTATTATGTCCAATTCAAGGGTACCTTATTGGACACATTTCTTTGTATTGGTATTGATATTTTTGTTAAATATCTAATGTATGTTTTGACATAACATAATATACCAAGAATAACCTACATCTTCTTATGATCTGTAATCTCATCAGGGAAAGATTTTATACAATATGAAGTTGTAGCTCTTCTCTACTTCCTTAGATTTGAAATCCGAAGAATTTTATCTTTGGTTGCATCCAAATGATCTTTCTTTCTGAAAGTATCATCCCTTATTTTCTGAACACTTTAGCCACCTATTGTAAATATTTGATATGCTCTTCTATATTTTTAATAAATATGAGAACCTCATCAATATAGGATCCCACAAATTGTAATAATATATTGAATTACTTGTCCATTCTTCTCTAGAATATTCTTGAGGCATTATTGAGTCCAAATTACATAACTAATAATTTAAACAAACTAACTGGAATTGTAAATGATGTTACTAGTATAACCTTCTCTTTGATCTTTATCTTCCAAAATCCTGATCTGAGATCAAACTTAGAATATACCATTGAAATTTAATTCCTAATCCAACTTCCTAAATCATTATTATTAGAAATATTATAGCCATAATCCTTTGTGGAATAGTTAATATCACGATAATAAATAACCATTCCAACTTTACCATTCTGTATTTCAGTATGATTTTTTACCATGAATTCTGCACTCTTGTGAGGACTTTTACTCTGCTTGATTAGTCCTATACTATTTAGTTCTTGAAGATGTGTCTCAAATTCCTTAACTATATCATCTGAATAGGAAATTCTCATACTTCTGGTCATAGTACTAGGATCTTTAAGGGTGATTGTAGCCTTTGACACTGCCTTCTTCCATAATTTCAAGGGGCTTTCTGACAAATTTTCTGATAAATAATCTTTTATCTTAACTAACACCTCTTTTTTAAACATTCAATCCAACCAATTATTTCCACTTCTCAATATTTCTTTGGTATTATCTATCCTCATCTAGATATTTTTCCACTTTAACTATAGATACTTTCTTTTCTGGAACCATTCCGGTCCTTCCAAAAGCAGTTCCATTTAGATAATTATTTATCACAATTATTTTTGAAAATATCATTACAGGCTGATATCTTATAAGTAATTGATTACCAATCAAGAAGATGCCTAACAATTTAGGAAAAAAACCAAGCATATGCTCTACAAACATTCTTCTATTGAGTTCAATATGAACCCCCTTTTTTACTACATGAATTATAACTATTTCATTGTTACCACCTATAACTTGCAACTCTGTTGATTCTTAGGTTACACCTTAAAATCGGTTTCTTGTGCAAGAGAAAGTACATCCTGTATCAACTACGAAAATACATGCAGTTTCAATAATACATAATTTTACTGATGTAGTCCACTCTTCTATCATTTCACTAAGTAATGAAGATCCCATATATCCTACATGAGTTTCTTCATCCTCATAGATAGGTAATCGAATAGTAATTTGTCCAACTATCTTTCTGAAAATTGATGTTCTAGGTGCTTCAATTGAAGTACCTTCATATTTTACAATTGAGATCCTTAGATTTTCCAAAGGGTTCTCTACTATTTTTGATTTCAAATAATCTATCTTTAAATATAATATGCCTGATCTTGATCCTTATAAACTAAGATCATATTTATCTTCTCTGATCTCAGAGATGAAAAGTCTATTTCTGTCTTGTTTAATAACATATGGAAGAAGTAGCTTCTTCCTTCATTCTTCCTCTAGATATGGTGAAAACCATTCTCTAGGCCAAGTTAGCATCTTCATTTTTACCACCTATGGTTTCATTACTCTAATCGATGTTCCTTAATCTTGGAAAATATATGTAAATCTTTTCATTATATTCTATTGAGCTGGTCTCCTAGTGTTGTAGAACTTCACATAAAGACAAGTAATTACTCTAACACATCTTCTATCTGGTGGAAATCCAAAAATATTATTATAGTCTCTCGTCTTGATATTTACTTCTATATTTCTACTATTACTTTTTTCCATAAGTACTATATGTAGATCTAAGATCACCTTTACCCACAAATCTCCTGCATGCAGATTTTTTCGTGCTCCTCTTAATAGTGTTTTAGAGAAATTGGCTAAACTATCACCCACCAATACAATTATGATTGGTAGATATTGTCCTTTTCTGAAAATGGGATCTACTTTGATCTGGATTATTCCAAAACTCACATCCTTATCATTTTTATGGATAGACTTACTTACCCATTCTAGTTTTAGTAAAGACATTTTAAATGATCCTCTATCTATTTTATATAATTTAGCTGCCTTTTCATCTTCAAAGATATTGGTCATTTCTCAATATAGTGCCCAATAATTTTGGTACACCTCAGACTAATCAACTATGAGAATCTTCCATTCTTGGAAATCTCTTCCTTCTGAAAGGATTTTAGTTTTTAAATATTTCACTAGATCACCTCCCATCTCCTCTAGCTTTACCAGTTTTGAAGAGTCTTTAGGTGTATTAGCCCCTGTTTGAATCATGGCTATTTTAAGCTAACTCAAAATAGGGTTATTTTTGTCTTTTACATCTTAGATGGAGTCATCCACCTATGAGTACACTGAACATAAAGAATATAAATTCATCATATGAGTATATATCTTCTCCCCAGATAGGCTCAAACAATATATCTAATGAATCTTCAATAATTATTGTCTTGAGACTTCCTCTTAACCTGTCTGCATCTAGGAAAGTTTCATCTCTATGACTTTTCTTCCGAAAAAAAAACAGTCACAACTAGCTAGATATTTTCCTTTAGGGCATTTGGGATACTTCCCATATTTTTCCTTAATGTTTTCTCCTATATCTTTATGAATTATATTTGGTCTAAGAAATATCTTATATTTTTCTAGTCTTCTACCTGAAAATCTACTTGATGATTTCATTTTACCAAATCATTTGTAGATTTTCTTGTGTGATTTATTTCATTCACACTGACCATCTTGAAATTGTGTTTTGAATGATATTTATAGGGTTTTTCTAAGCTCTCGCCAGGTTGGAGCGCACCTGTATCTTCTTGTAACACCCTCTACCTTTGAGAAATAAGAAGAACTCTTATATGGAATATTTATTACATCCTACAATACATGCCTATGCATAAAATATATTCTTATCACCTACCCAATTGGTTCTTCTTGAACTCCCAGAGTATCCTACAAATATGCACTTTGGGAAAGGAGAGTCTTCAATGCTTGGTGAGAAATTTTAGGCCAACTTCCTAGAAGTTTTTGGATTAATACATCTAGATTCCTAATCCAAGAAGATAATACCAATGTTTAAACTCAAAAAAGTATTCTTCAAAATAACACATGTCATATATTTGGATCTTGGTTAAAGTTATTGTAATTTTTTTACCATTTCTCCATCACAATCTACTGGTGAGTTTCCCAAAAACTCCTATTTAAGGAAATCAACTACTACTGGCATAACCTCAATTGGGAATATAACATATTCTTGGATAGCTACTCTTAGTTATGATTTCCTTAATATCATATGTAAAAATCACTCTAAATCACCTCTTAAGGTTTTCCCTACAAAATTGAGTGTGTTATCTTTGATCCATGATTGTAAACCAACTGATAGCATGTAACATCGAAGTTTTAGAGCTGATTCATCTATGGATGCTCCAAGATCCTTTTCTCAATCTAGATTTAGGATCGTCCCATGTTGAGAAACACCTTCTAGATGTGTTTTCTTTAACCTATATTTTTCCGAAATATATCTTAGATATGACGGATTGGTTTCCCTATTGATCTTCTAAAAAAATATTTGAATGATTATTTTTGTCATTCACAAGGGATTGGTTTTTAGGAGATCTCCTGCCATATTGGTTTTGCTTCCTAAGGTTTTACACTGAGTCCTTTAGTGAGAGATGACTTAGTCTCTTTCTTTTTCTTTTTCTCTTTATGTTTGTCTTATAAGTATTTATTTTCTTGAGTTTCTTGTTTATGGTTTTGGAGACACGTTCAATATCTCCAAGTTTCTATTTCCTCTGAGTAATAATACCATGGATCTATTTTGTTGTATTCCTGGACACTCTAAGGAATACTTGAAACTTCTTCCTAATATTCTTGAGCTTATCCTACTAAAGGTCACATGTAATCATCCATAGTATATCATGCTGATATGGTTTCCCTTTCTGTGTTTCTATGCGGATAAATATTTGAGATAGTGGCTTCTGGTTGATTGGAAGCTTCTCATGAAGTTTTCCATTTAAGATTGTGCCAAATATCTTGAATATTTGGTCCTGAACCAAATCCTCTTCTGGCCATATTTTACTGTTCAAAGAAAAATACTTTGCCTTCTGGATCTCCTGTTGTCTTTTACAGGTTTTGGAATAACCACTTGGATTGTCAAAGTTAAGATTCAGTATGCCTGATTTTTGCCTTCAACTCCTTGAGCATGTCCTGAGTTTCCAGAGCATTCTTCCCAAACTTGATTACTTCGGGTTTTTTTCATAGGCTAATCAAGCTTCTAGAATTTGACAATACAAAATATAAACATAACTAACTTTGATCTCGTAATACCTTAACATGATTTCTAATCATTTCTTCACATAACAAAGACCTTTATCCATGGAATCCAGTAGTTTCTTTCTGAAAAATCCTCTAAATTAGCGCTCTGGGTGGCTTCGTTCTCCCCACCCCTCGTGCTCTGATAACACTAGTAGGTGAGTCTCCGACAAGGTCTGCCTAGAAATTCGACTTGGGGAATTGAGAAAGGCTGCAAAAAACACTCTCAAGAATAGTAGAAAAACAATATCCAAGTAAAGGATAAGGGGATTACCTATCATTAATCCGTTGTATCGTTTATTAGAATCTCTTCCCATGAAGAACACAAAGGCTTTAGAGGTAAAGTAGAGAGCTAGAGTCAAAAATTGTTCTAATTTCTATTCAAGATCATCTCTACAAAAACAATGGGTTGGAGGTCCCTTATATAGGCCTCTAGGGTCAAATTTCCTGATAAGATGATTCAAATGTGACTTACAATGCACACTTTCGAAAAAGACAAAAGAAAAAGAAAAAGAAAAATTTGGAGTGCACAACTGCAAAACTTACACAACATACTTCACACTAAAATCAAACTATATAATTGTCATTTCCTATTTGATCCAATCATCCATGCTGGATATGACCCATGTCTTGATCAACGACTAGAGTCCCTATAAATCATACATAGCATCAATCATTTCACCAAATGAGATTTATTTTTCTCAATATTTATTTTCCATAAATTATTTGATGGTACATTGGATTTGGTCTCTAAAAATTAAGATATATTCATTATATCCCTTTTATATCTTTAGTTTTTCATGAATTGTGTCTGACTTCACCGTGAAGTCTGTCAGATATGTCATTTCTGCATGTTTCATGTCTCTAGAGTTGATATAAAATAACACATTATTTCCTATAAATAATACACAATCACTACTTGTAGATTTTGATTCAATTAGATAAACACTTAATTCATTCTAGTTTGGCTCGTAATGACATTTATTAAAACTGATCTTCATCCAATCTTCTTTGATAAACTATGATTCTTCGAATGATTTCTCGATAGATTATTTAGTTCAGTGCCCTGGGTACAGATTCCATAACATGATCAATTTGTATTCTAATTTAATGAGTTAAATATGTGCAACCCACCATATAAAACTTGGATATGAATTTTTTAGAACAGTCCTTACCATTTGCGGTACCAAACTGATGGTGAAATTTATTTTCTTAAATCTCAAGAATTGAACTACTCCCATTTTGAGGTATTTCTGGCATTCGATGAACTCTTTTGGTTATAATGTCATATTTGGTATATGGATCTTCAGAATCCATGTTCTTGACATTATTAAAAACCTTTTTAGAATTAGATATTCTTCCACTACCATCTCTTTGATCCTTTTAATTTTGTCAAGAAGACCAAAAACTTGGACTTTCAGCCTAATCTCTTTAATGATGATCATACTGATCATATCTCAATAAATATTTCTATAATCCTCTATAAGGTCTTCATATTATTTAAGCATGTCTAAAACATGGCACAAACCTCTCTTGAATACCTAATCATTTTTATTTTTCTGGATCAGATTATAGGTAGTTCTTAATTTATTCCTTGAAATATTAGGAATCTTTTGTAAATATATCCATATTTCCTTTTCTAGATTGGGATCCTTATCTAGATCATAATCTAGAATCTCTTGATCTTATTACTACTAAATATTCTACTGATAAAGTCCTTTATGTGACTTTTGCTGCTTTTTAAGTTCTTCTACTTAATCAGCCCAACTTTTCAAAATAGATTTCTCTTTTCCTTCCGAGCTTCCATTTGTTTATGCCTTCTCGTACTTTCAAGGCTTCCTATTTCTCAAATTTCTTTCACATTAAGTGTTTTAATGGCCATTATGACCACCTAAAAAACATTCAATATGGATTTTATACTTAGGCTTTCTATATAGGGATTTTTTGAACAATTTCCTGGGTTTTTGAACTTTCTAGCTGAGGAATCTGTGCTTTTTAATCATTCAACCTTACTGGATAAAGATCACTATTTATAAAGAAGATTATTTTCTAGATTATATTTTCTTTTTTTACATCTATCATTTATTGATTTGATAACTATAAGTTCTACCACAAAATTATTATCAAATTCAAACTGGATATCTCTTTAATTTTCTAATTTCTGTCATTGCACTTGCAAGAGTCAAAGTAGCGTGTGAGTGTATCTAAAGTGGCATTATCTTTTCCTTTAATATTTTCTATAATATAGTTATAATATTGAAATTAATTCCTCCACTGTACTAATTATTCTTGGGTAAAACTTTTTAATTTAATTATTAGGAAATTATTTATATAAGAACTATCTATTCTTATAGTAAAAGGATTTTCCTAGAAAAATTCATTATACCTAATTCCTTTAAGGACTTTAAGAAATTCTCTTTCATGGACATGATAATTCTTTTCTGAACCATTAAAATAAACACTCTAGTATCTACTAATACTTTAATCATGGGTTTTCTTATCTTTATGATATAGCCTCTTGCCGAGTTTGATGAATCTATTTCCAAGATAAGTTCATCTTCACTCTCATCTGGATACTCCAATTTTGGGAGGTTCTACACTTTTTTCTTCAAAATTTTGATTACATCAGAACTATATTCTATTTAATTACAAGGTACCTTACTCGACACCTTTCTTTGTATTAGTATTGATATTATTTCTAAATCTTTAATGTATGCTTTGACATAACTTAATATACCAAGAAACACATGTATCTTCTTACGATATATAATCTCATCAAGTAAAGATTATAACTTTTCTCCAATATGTGGTTGAAGGTTTTATTTACTTCATTGGATTTTCAATCCCAAGAATTATTTCTTTGGTTGCATCCAAATGATATTTCTTTCTGAATGTATCATCCATTCTTTTCTGAACAGTTCAGAAACCTGTTGTAAATATTTGATATGATATTCTATATTTTTACTAAATATGAGCACATTATCAATATAAACTTCCATTAATTGATATAATCCATTAAATGTATTTTCCATTCTTCTCTAGAATATTGTCGTGGCATTCTTGAGCCCAAATGGCATAACTAATCATTCAAACAAACAAACTGTCATTGTAAATGCTTTTAGCAGTATTGCATCCTCTTTGATATTTTTCTTCCAATATCTTGACTTGAGATCAAACATATAATATACTATTAGTCTTTCATTCCTAATTTTTATTCATAAAGCCTAATTAATAGGAAGAGTGTAACCATCATTCTTTATTGCATAATTAAGACCATGTTAATCAATAACCATTCTGTCTTTACCATGTTGTTTTTCAACATGATTCATTACTATGAATGTCACACTCTTATGATTACTTTCACTATGCCTGATTAGTCTAAGACTAATTATATTTAGAATATGTTTTTCAAATTCCTTAAATATATCATCTGGATAAGAAGTTTCCTTCTGATCACAGTACTAGGATCATTAAGGGTGATTGAAGCCTCTGACATTTCCTTCTTCCATAATATCATATAGATTTTTGGCCAATTTTCTAATAAATAATCTTTTTATCTTAGCTAAGGCCTATTCTTCATTAATCCTTATAAATTTCAATCCAACCAATTATCTTTATTGCTCAATATTTCTGTGGCATTCCCTATCCTCATATGGATATTTTTTCACTTTAACTGTAAATACATTCTTTTTTGGAACCACCATGGTCTTTCAAAAAGTAGTTGGAATAAGATAATTGTTAAATATAAATCCTTTTGAAAATATTATTATAGACTGATATCTTCTAAGGAAGAGATTTCTAATCAAGAAGTTGTCTGGAAATTGAGGAATAAAACAAATCATATGATCTACAAATATTCTGACATTAAGTTAATTCTTAACCTCCTTTTCTACTTTTTAAATCATAATAGTTTTATTGTTACTAAATGTAACTTGAAAATTTATGGATTCTTAGTTTACACCTGAAAATCAGAATCTTATGCAATAGAAAGTATATCCTGTATTGATTAGGGAAATACATGCAGTTTCATTAACACTTAATTTTACTAATGTATCCCACTCCTCTATCTTTTCACTAAGTAATAGAGATCCCATATATCTTACATGAGTTTACTCATCCTCATAGATAGGTAATCGAGTAGTTTTTTATCCTACTATATTTATAGAAATTGATGTTCTAGGTGCTTCTATTAAAGTACCTTCATCTTTTCCAATTGATATCCTTGGATTTTTGAAAGATTTCTCTAGTATTTCTGATTTGAAATCTTCCATCTACAAATCTAATCTTCCTGATCTTGATCCTTATGATCTAAAATCATCTTTATCTTCTCTGATATCCTAAATTAAAAGTATATTTATGACTTGTTTAATAACATCTAGAAGAAGTAGATTCTTCCTTCGTTCTTCCTCTGGATCTAGAGAAACCCTATCTATGGGCCAAGTTAGTCTCTTGGGTTTTACCACCTACGGTGTCATTGATCTAATCGATGTTCCTTCACCTTGGAAAATATGTGTAAATTTTTCAACTCCCTCCCTTAGAGTTGGTCTCACAGTGCTGTGTAACTTCACATAAATATGAGTAATTACTCCAATAGATCTTCTATCGAGTGGACATCCAAACATCTTCTGTCTGTTTCTCATGTTGATCTTTAATTCTATATTTCTGCTAATACTTCTATCCATAAGTACTACATATTGATCTAGGGTCACCTTTATCCATATATCTCTTGTATACATATTTTCTCTTGCTCCTCCTAATAGTTCATTGGAGATATTGGATAAAATGTCATACACCACTACAATTAGGTTTGGTACATCTTTTCCTTTTATGACCGAGGAATCTAATCCAATCTGAATTATTCCAACATGCATATACTTAGCATTTTACTGGATTTACTAACCCTTTTTGGTTTTAAAGTATGCATTATAAATAATATTCTATATGTTTTATATACTTCAACTGTCTCTTCATCTTTAAAGATCATGATCATTTCTCGATATGGTACCCAAGACTTCTAGTATACCTCAGACCAATAAACTTTAGGAATATTCTATTCTTGGAAATATCCTCCTTCAAAAGATATTTCAGTTTCATAATGATGCACTAGATCACCTTCCATCTCCTCTAGGATTACCAGTTATAGAGGGTCTTCAGGTGTGCTTTCCCCTATTCAAATCTTGTCTATTCTATGGTGGCTCAATATAGTGTTATTTCCTTCTTCCTCACCTGAGTTGGAGTATTACACCTCTAAGTACTCTGAATATAAAGAATATAAACTAGAATCATTTGAGACTATATCTTCTCCCCAGATAGGCTTGAACAATGTATCTAATGAATCTTCTATCATTATTTTCTTAAGACTTCCTCTTCATCTATCTGCATCTGGGAAAATGTCAGCTCTATGACCTTTCTTCCCATATAACCAACAAAAATCACAACTAGATAGATATTTTCCTTGAGGTAATTTGTGATACTTCCCATATTTTACCTTAAATTTGTCTCTCACATCTTTATGGATTCTATTTGGTCTATGAAATATCTTAGATTTTTTTAGCCTTCTACCTAAAAATCTACTTTGTGATTTTATTTTTCCAAATTGTTTCCAGATTTTCTTGTGTGATTTCTTTCATTCACACTGACCATCTTGACATTGTGTTTTGAATGATATTTTTTGGGTTTTTCCAAGATCCTACCTGGTTGGACCACACTCATATATTCCTGAAACACCCTCTACCTTTGGTAAATAAGAACTCAAATATGACATATTTCATACATCCTTCAAGACATTCCTCTGCATACAATATGGACTTATAACCTGCCTAATTGTTTCTTCTTGAACTCCCTGAGTATCTTTCAAATATGAACATTGGGAAAGAAGAGTCTTCAATGTTTGGTGAACAATTTCAGTCCAACTTCGAGGATGTTTCTTGAAAAATACATCTCGAACATATGGTTGATCTTCTAGTCTAAGAAGATAATACCAATGATGAAACTCACAAAGGAATTCTTCAAAATAACACATGTCATAGATTTGAATCTTGGTTAAAGTTGTTTTATATTTTTCTACCAATTCTCCATCCTTATTGACTAGTTAATTTCCCGTAAACTTCTATTTAAGAAAATCAGCTACTACTGATATAACTTCAATTGGGAATGTAATGTATTCCTGAATAGTTGTTCTCACTAAATATTTCCTTAGTAGCATATCCCAAAATCAAAATTCATTACTTCTCAAGGTAGCCCCTGTAAAATTGAGTGCAGTATTTATGGTCTGTGACTGTAAACCAACTGAGAGCATGTAATATCAAAGGTCTAGTGGAATTTCATTTATAGATTATCTAGGATACTATTTGAAATCTAGATTTAGAATTTCCCCATGTTGAGGAACACCTTATGGATGTGTTTTTATTTTCCTATATATTTTCCTCAATATATCTGGGATATGAGTGATTGATTTCCCTATTGATTTTCTGAAATAAATAATTGAATGATCCTTTTTTTGTTTCCAAGTAATTGGTTTTTGGGATATCACATGTCTTACTGGATTTGCTTCCAAAGGTTTTATATCAAGTATTTTTGTGGGAGATGAATTAGTATCTTTTTTTCTTCTTCTCTTAGAGTTTGGATTGTAGGTATTATACTTTCTTGGTCTTTTCATTTATATTTTTGGAGACACATTAAATATATCCAAATTCCCATTTCTCCTGAGTAATAATACCATGGATCTGTTTCTGGTATTCCTGGATACTCTGAGGAATACTTGAAACTTCCTCTTAATATTCTTAAGCATCACCTGCAAAAGGCCATGCATAATCATCTGCAGTATTTCATCCAAATATACTTTCCCTTTCTGTATCTATGTGTGGATGCATATTTGAGACAGTGGCTTCTGGCCTGATTATAAGGTTCTCCTAAATCTTTCCCTTCAATCCTATTCCAAATATCTTGAATATCTGGTCTAAGACCAGATCCTCTTTTGGCCACATTTTACTATTCAAAGCAAAATACTTTTCCAAAAGGATCTCCTAGTGTCCTTTCTAGGTTTTGGAATAACCACTTGGCCTGTCGAAGTTGAGATTCAGTATGCCTGATTTTTGCCTTCAAATCCTTGAGATTGTCTTAAGTTTCATGAGCTTTCTAGCCTAACTTGATTACTTCAGGTTCGCTTTCAAAGGCTTATATGGATTCTAGAATTTGAAGTTAATTTCTAAATCCAAATATAGATGGATTTGTTCTCATAATACCTTAACCTATCTTTTAAATGTTTTTTCTCATAATAATGACCTTTAACCATGGAATCCAATAGTTTTTTATTAGAAACTCCACTGAAGCAGTGCTATGGATAGCTTCGTTATCCTCCCCTCATGCTTTGATACCACTTAGATTCATAATTTCTTATTTATAAGATTAAATAATATCTCTCCCTAGGTTATTTTATAATAGAAAAATTGGTAGTTAGCTGCAGTCGTAAAAGTCACATTTTCCCCTTTTTATTTAGTGTGATAAAGATTGTAAACTTGGATTTGTCCTTTGTTTGAATTATTTTTTCATTTTTTACTTTAGGTCATATCATGCATGGTTGGTTTCATGTAGTAATGTCATGATGTTTAATTGTTATTATTGAAGGTGGTGTATATTTTTTCATATACAGAAAGGGTAATTCCTCTTGTAAAGATAATTCAATGTCCTTAATGAAAGTTTTTACCCTGATGAATATTGGTGGTGGGGTTCACGGGTCACTCTCAATATCAACAATGAATTGGGATAAGTATTTTTTTGTTTAGTATGTGACATAGGTGATCAATAATGTGTTTTTATAAAGATATGGTAGTTATTAAAATAAGAAGGTTGTTTTTTCCTTAAACTGAGAGTTAACATCATTGATATAATCACCTTGAATTTTCAGGATGGATGATTACAATGGGCATCATAATTATATTTTCATTGGAACATGTGGTGTAAATTCTGTAACGAGAAAGATTCAAATTCAAATGATTATCAATCATGAATCATTTTAGTTGGTGATTTATTATAGTTGTGATGTGATGGAGATATTCCATATAAGCATAAGCACATATGATGTGTTTTGTTCTATATCATATAGTATGATGTGGGAATGTCATAGGGTATGATATATGTATTTCAGAATGAATGATCTAGGATTTTGGGTATATCATTTCATAAGATAGAGGGATATCATGTCACGACCCCCTTCCTCCAAAGATACCGTAATGAGGGAAGAGAGATAATGAGCCCCTAGCCCCGCCTCCAGCAGGACCCGGGTTTTCAACTAGCACTGAGTGTATAAAAATCTCGTGATATGGGAGACATGACCCTTTATAATAATATAGGATCAGCAGATAAGATGAATCATCACAAAAAACTCCAAGAAATAATATAAAAGAAAGTCAAAACCATCCCACATGCATGTATAAATAGAAATGATACCGATAAAAGTCTCCAAAGTAAATACCCAAAAGTAAAGCTAAAGTAGTGACAAAAAAATTATCAAGGATCTGAGCTAGTATTGTCCAGAATGGTCCACGTAATCCTTTTGGAAACCTGAAAACAATTTTATATATGTAGGGTGTGCATACAAGCATACTCATTAAAAAAATAAAAGTCTCTCGTGAACATGTGAAAGAAGCATTCTAATGCACCCGTATAAAAAAACCGAACCAAACAACATCTATAAAGGTATATTAGCCATTCCAACCTCTCTAAGGCATGATCACCAAATAGCGCAAGCCAAGTAATATAATAGAACAAGAATCACAATGATAAGGGTACCTTGCACCGCTTTCCCACTGGTATGTCATTCTCACACCCAATGTCGTACGTCTTGGCACTCCCATCCCTTTAGAATAACACACCACCCCACAAGAATAGTCACAAAACACCTCACCTGAAGACACCTGGGCTCGCCACCCCACAAGCATGACCACAACACATATCACCCAAAAACACCTGGGCCACAACACAACCAATGTCATAACCAGAGTAGTAGGGTATCATGAACATGTAATACATCAACCTCATACCTTCCTCATACCATTCATGACCCCCACCAGAAGCTGCTCCACAAGCACTATCACATCACATCCCTCCCAAAAACACCTAGTCCACCACCCCACAAGCATGATCACATATCACCCAAAACACCCATGCTATCACAACCACCATATTATGAACTAATAGAAATACGTCCATCACAATTTGTGAAATACCTACCTCGCATGGAAGAGAGAGTAGGAAAGACTAGGTACCCACCGATCTGTACTCACCAGATTTTGGGGAAAACACCCCCGTGTGACTATGTGAGTTTCAACACATAATGCTCGATATGGGTGGGGTATGTATAGAAATCACAAGAATATATAAGTATATATATTGTATCAAACACTCTAGCTCAACCTATGAGTTCACAAACTAACTAACCAAATCAAAACATCATCACTTTTGCTGCCACCTTTAAATGCATAACACCTCACAACAATCCATGAGCCACATTTCACATTTCCAACCAATTTCACTTAATCATATCATTTTTTTCATTATTTAACATCAATTGAATTTAACCACGCAATCCATCATTTAATTATTCATTAACCATTTTCAACCCATTAACAAAACCAACCCTTGTAATTTCAATCATTATTAATAATTTATCCCATCATTACTCGAGCATCTAGCACGAAGAAACCACCACCCTGTTGCCCCAAAAGTTCAACCGACAAACCACCTCATCACCCTAAAAGCACGACCCACAAACCATCTCACCGCCCAAAAAACATGACCCACAAACAACCTCACCGCTCCAATATCAAGACCCACAAACCATTAGCCCCAAATTCCCCAACCAAAAAATTTCATACCAAAAGTATGATCAAACATCACAACACATCAAGATCATTTTATAGATTTACAAAAGGGATTTTATCACATTTCACTTTTTTTAGGGGTGTTATCACACAAGCCATAATCACGGGGAAACCATTTCATTATACAAATATAAGTGGTTAATCAATTTCTATTTTAGGGTGATATCACAATGATCAAAACTGGTGAAACGATCAAATCACATATATCCAGCGCAAACAAGCCCCCAATGACCACAATTTTCAGCGGGGCCACAAGCCCTTACGATCCACAATATCACAAATAATATCAAAGCTATAAAATTATGCAAATTAAACCCCCTTTACCCCATTCAATTTCAATTTAACCAATTATTATCTTTGATTAATCCATCACATCCATAACACAAAGATGAACAAAAACAAACTCCTCCTACATGATACATAATAAAGAGAAACGAGAGATTCCCTACCTCAAAGAAGTTTTTCCAACTCGTTGTAAACCACAGGGTGAAGAAGAATCACCCACAACCACAGTCACACCATAGAAACTAAAAATAAACCTACACTACCCCCAAAGTCCATCAAAATGCATGTCAAAAAAATAAACCAAACCAAACTCCACCACGGTAGCAAAACCCCGAAGAAGAACGAGAGAAAACCATCCAATAAGATGGAAGAGCTTACCACAGATTTCTAATGAACAACCACCAGGACCAACAAATCAAAGAGGGAGGAATAGGAATTGAATAACTCCTTGGGGTGCCTAGGTTTTTCCCAATATAGAGAGAAAGAAGAAGTTAAGGCCGAATGAATGAACATTTGCCCTAAAAAAACTTTTAAAACTATATTGCATCGAGTATTTACACGATATGTAATCCTTTTTCATGTAGTGTAATCCTCAGGGTTCTATTTCATTGAAAAACACATCACCTTTTCATTATTTAACCCCAAAAATATATAAATCATGAACTGGTCTTGGAAAATCTGTGAAACTAACTTCCACATCATATATACAATACACAACATATATTTCCTGCAGTAGCTCTACTACACCTTCAGCTTCCACTGAAAACTTCCAGAACCTCCCCCGAACACTTCCGATGCCCAAAACTGAAAAAGTAACAGACCAGGAGGGAAAAAACCATTACATCAGGTACCTATAAAACAGTTCTCACCATTTAGAATCCAAAACTAAGCACATAAGGAAAGAGATCCGAACAATCACCCCGTGAGATACCTTTCAAGTATTTTGTTATAATAGATCAAACTCTACCACCATCCAAACATGCCAACCCAAAAGACCACAAAACACACTGAACAACCATAAGACACCTCCTCTCACACAACTACACTACTAAACAAACACTACACAAACATCTCAACCTCCATGCAGTGCCAACCAACAACCACTACAACCAATGAACCACATCATTTTGAACACACGTATCATGGAATTTCATTCTCCATGTCAAGATACTATCCAATCTGGGTGATACTTGCACACCTGCAAAGGTTTAGTCATATTACAATTAATGCATCTTGATTAGGAATATGGTCCTCCCCTTTTCATATGTCATGTCTTTATCACACATCACACTACAGACATCACACACCAAGGAAAATAACTCATTAGATAAAACAATAATATCTCAAACATCACATCACACGGAAATATATAGCAAAGAAAAACTCAAAACAACTCAGATTATTGGGCACACATCTGCGCCTCTCATTCCCACATACTTTCCTCTAGGCCATCATGCCTCCACAACACATGAACCAATGAAATGGTCCGTCCACACAATGCCTTCTCTTAATGATCTTGGATATCTAATGGTCACTCTATAAACATAGAGTCATCCTCGATATCTAACTCTCCTCAGTCAATGAAATGAGAGTTATCATGAAGATACTGGCGAATATGGGAGATGTAGAAGAAGTTGTGGATCCTCTCTAACCATGAATGAAACACCGATCGATATGCTAACTCTCAAACTCACCCCAACACATAAAAGGGACCAACAAACTTGGGATAAATCTTACTCCCTCTACCAAACCTCCACCGCCCACATCGAGTGGAAACCTTCAAGAACATGTGGTATCCAACCTCAAACGTCAAGGGCCTCCTTCAGAAATTGACATAAGAATTATTCTGGTCTTGTGCTGCTTTCATCCTCTCATGAACATGCTGAATTTTCTCTGTCGTGCTCTACATCACATCAGGATCAAGAATGACTGTCTCCCCAACCCCCATCTAGAAAAATGGTGAACAACATAGTCTCCCATAGAAAGTTACAAATAGAGCCATGCTAATGGAAGAGTGATAGATATTATTATAATAACTCTACCAAAGGAAACTTTCATACCCAAGATCCACAAAAGTCCAAGATGCACACCTACAACACATCCTAAAACATATAGATTGTCCGTTTCATCTACCCATTTTTTCGAGGAGGGTGGAAAGCAGTGCTGAGGCGTAACTAAGTGCCAAAAGCATGCTGCAATCCCCTCCAGAATTGTGATGTAAAATGTTCACCTAGATCTAAGACAATGGACCTCAGAACTCAATGAAACCACACCACATCATTCACATACCTTTTATCCGAATCATCCAGTGCGTCCAATTCCTTGATCGCTAATAAGTGGGTCGATTTCTTCAATTGATCCATGACCACCCAAATAGAATCATAAACTCTCTAAGTTCTGAGTAAATCTATGAATAAATCCACCGAGATGTCATCCCATTTCCACTCAGGAACATCCAAGGGTTACAAAAAATCACTAGAAACATGATACTCGACCATTACCTGTTGGAAAACCAAACACGTTGCCGCAAACTCAGTGAATTCCCATTTCATCCTAATCCACCAAAACCACACATTCAACCTATGATACATATTGGAAACTCCTGGGTGTACCACCAAAGGTGAGTTATAAAACTCACATAGGACTCCCCCATGCATCGCTACCGAAACAAAAAACCTCTAATGAAACAACATCTTGTTCTCACTATCCTCCAACTATCCCTCTGAAGCATCACCATGGACAAATCAATTGTGCAATGCCTCTACCTCTGAGTCTCCCCACTAAGACTCCTCCACCTATTACATTAGAGAAGACTAAATCTTCATCTGAAACAAACAAACTCTACCACTAACCACCTTTAAATCTAAGAAAAAGTCTTCCAACTCCACCACTGCCCTCCAAGCATCCCTAGATTCCCAAACAACACCCTTCCATGACTTCTTGTTCAAAGTTTTATCCACAACATTCCCTTTTCCCAAGGTGTAGGAGATCTCAAAATCACAATCCTGAAGAAACTCTATCCACCTCCATTTCCACAAGTTCAAATCACATTGGGAAAAGATATACCTCAAACTCTTGTGATCTGTGAAGACCACAAAACGCTCCCCAATGAGTTAATTCCATCACAACATTAGTGCAAACACAACCACTTCTAGCTCTAGATTGTGGGTGACATAGTTATACTCATGGAGATGTAATAGCCTAGACCCATAAGAGATAACCTCCCACTACTGCATCAGTACACATCCTATGCCCAGAAGATAAGTGTCACAAAAAACCTCAAAAATAACCCCCTCCTCAGGAAACTGAAGTATTATAGCACTAACCAACTTCCCATTAAAGTAACTAAATTATTACCATCACTGATCACTCCACACAAAGTCCTAGTCATTCCTACTCAAAACTATCAACGGGGATGCGAATCGAGAGAAATCGGGTACAAACCTCCGATAATATACCGCGAGACAAAGGAAACTGCAAACCTATGCCACATTCTTGGGTGATTCCCAAGAAACAACTACTTCAACCTTAGAAGGGTCTATGGACACACATTTCTGAGACACCACATGCATGAGGAAATGAACCTCTCATGTCTATAACTTACACTTGGATAAATTTCCATAGCTATGGTGGCATTGAAGAACCCGCAAAGAAGTTCTAAGATGTTCAACAATATCCTCTGAATTTGAGTAGATCAAGATATCATCGATGAATATGACAATGAACTAATCCAAGAACTCATGAAACTCAGAGTTCATAAGACCCATGAATATAGCTGGAACGTTTGTAACACCAAATAACATGAATAAAAACTCGAAGTGCTCATACCTACATCTGAAGACAGTCTTTAGGATATAGACCTCATTCAACCTCAACTGGTGATATCCAGACTGTAGATTTATCTTAGAAAACCAAATCACCCCTCTAAATTGGCTGAAAATATTGTCTATCCTTAGAAGAGGGTAACCTTTTTTTACTGTCACATGATTCAAACTCTAGTAGTCTATGGACAATCTTATACCATTATCCGAATTCTTTGAGAACAACACCAGAGCACCCCAAAGTGACACACTAGGCCAGATAAAACTCTTCTGCATCAGATCATCTATTTGAATCCTCAACTCCCATAACTCAAAAGGTTCCATTTAATAAGGATTCATCAAAATCAGAGAAGAACTTGGTTACAATTCTATCCTGAACTCAACATCACATCAAGGGGGTAGCATCACAACTTCCTTGAAAAAAATATCCAGGAACTCCCCAATGACCCTGAGAACCTATACCATCCCGACATCCACTGATTTCACTAATAACCCAGCCAACAAGGAAAGAAGGGGATCCACACGCTGAATTCCCATCAGACAACCCCGCTCACCAAGGAAAACCACACATTGACCATCCACATACGAAAACATGACTCTCCTACAAAAGAATTCAATAACAACACATATGAAATACAACTATTCGATTCCAAGTATAACATTGTATGAATACATATGTAACAAGAAAAGATCCCCATGGGGCTGATGTGGCCCAATCAATAGTTTACATCCCCGAAAACACATCAAAAAATATGATCTGGCCTTCAACTAGCGTAGTTAACACTAGGTTCATAAGAATCCTCTCTATGTAAAGTCTCAAAGCATGGGTTAGAGCGGGTGAATCAAAGAAGTACAAATCTCATTAATTGAATGAGGCACAAACAAGGGTACTAATCACATTGATCGTACCTCTAACAATATCTGGACCCTATAGAATTGTTGCCTCCATTGTGTGAAACTGACCACGCTCATCTTCTATACCTCTCTTCTGATGACCAACACCAAGGCCACGCTTGAGTCATGATCCCTAAACATGAGGAAAATCATGTGGTTGACCTCTACCTACTCCATCTCCCCTTGGTGGAGCAAAAACCTCTGCCTCTACTACTAAAACAACCTCACAGGAAACTGCTACTGAAGCTAGCATTGAAAATGTACACCTCCATCAAACTGAGCTCAAGGAACCACTAGGCATTGGTTTTGGTGAAGACCACAAATGCCACAACCAAAACACATTGGCACAAATCTCCCAAGAAAATCACCGAAACCATTGACCCCAGAAGGTCAGAAAGGAATCTTCTAAGACCAACTCCTTACTGGAGAACTCCCTACTAGCCGTAACCTTAAAGGTCTTAGTGCCTGAGACCTATCATTAATGACACTTCTCCTTGAGGAACCCTCCTGGTTCCTCACCCATGACAAACCTCTATACGAATGCATCCACTCAATTACCACCGCGTTCTTCTAAACCTCCATATAAACTAGAAAAGAAAAAATAGTAACTAAATAATGGATATAAGGACAAAGTTCCTTCTCAAGACATCGCGCAGGAGACTCCTCATCTGGAAAAATATTTGGTGTAAAATGAAGAAGGTTCTTGGACCTGATTCCGAGCTCCCACACTAAAATGCTCCCCTACTAAAGAGAAACAATCTCTTACCTCTTTAATGCCTTCATGGTTGATAAAAGGAACTATACCTGTAACTCCTTCTAAAAATTAACCCACAAAATGTCTACCTCCTTCCGCTCTCCTAGATATAGCATCCACTACTGGTGTGAATCTCCCACATCCCACTGACCTCCAAAGGGACCCAGTACCCTGTTGGTGCTCAGATCAAACTGAAATTGATCTTGAGCTCCTCCATCCAGATCTCTGTCTCTACATCTAAAACACTACCCTCATACATCCCCAAAGCCTTTCGTTGGAAAGAAAACAATGCCCTCTCCCAAGCCTCATCCTCCTCTATCAGATCAACCATACATGAATCAACCAGATCAGCTTGCTGAACCTCAACTACCTAAGCCACATAGAAATGACGAATAAGATCCATAACTGTAAGGAAAAAACAGAATTCCTAAGACTTGTAGTATGGGAATTTTATTTAGATTTATTTTATTTATTTCATCAATTTTAAACATCCCAAAATAACCAAATTAAATCAAGAAAACAAGTAATTATGATTCATATACCTCTACTAGGTCTCTATCTGGAAAGCTGGTCCATCTCATTTGGTTGTTCAATAAGATCAGAGTTTGTGCACGGGATCATGGGTGGCCCTAAAATCCCATTTCCTAGCCATTCTCCCTAACCTATGTCATGTACCAATGTTAATTGACAATATTTCCATACCAATCCATAAAATCCTCATTGTTCCTAACTCCAAACTTAGTCCTATCTCTCAACCACTCATCTGATACCACTATGTCACGATCCCCATCATCCAAAGATACTGCAATGAGTGGAGAGAGATAATGACCCATAAGTCTCGCCTTCAGCAGGCCCCAGGTTGGAGACTAGAATTGAGGGTATAAAAATCTCATGATATGGGAGACATTACACTCTATAATAATATAGGATTAGGAGATAAGATGAATCATAAAAAAACATCTCCAAGACATAATATGAAAGAAATACAAAACCACCCCACATGCATGTATAAATAGAACAGATACAAATAAAATTCTCAAAAATAAATAACTAAAAGTAAAGATAAAGTAGTTACATGACAACTGTCAAGGATCTGTGCTAGTAATGTATAGAATGACCCACATAATCCTCCCAGAAACCTGAAAATAGTTTTATATACATAGGGTGAGCATACAATTATACACAGTAGGAAAACCAAAGTCTCATGCACATGTTAAAGAAACATACTAATGCACCCGTGAGAAAAAAATTCAAACCAAGAATCACCTATAAAGGTATAATCACCATTCCAACCACCCCAAGGAATGCTCCCCAAATAACACAAGCCAAGTAATATAATAGAACAAGAATCACATCGATAAGGGTACCCCACACTGCTTTCCCACCAGTATTACACTCTCACACCCAACATCATATGTCATGTCTCTCTCATCCCTTTCATATAACACACTGCCCCACAAGCATGGTCACAACACACCTCACTCAAAGACACCCCTTTTTTCTATAAAAACACAGAAAAATACTCCATTCCTCCACCAAAATCTTTTGGACTTTACTTTGAAACCTCAATCACCAGATTTCCCACAAAGTATTGGGATAAATGGTCCGGGATGTTACAAGATCACTACTAATTTTTTTTAGAATTTACAAATGAATTTATTTTTCATTTATTTTAAATGGTGATAATTTATTAATAAATAATTAAGAATTATATTTATCAATATAAATGAGTATAAGGGTGTTATTCAAATATCACTAGAGACAAAATGCTAAATTAATATGGGATATTTGAAGATCTTAAGAGAATGCCCATGTGAATATCTGATTGGGGAAATGTGTTGATGATTTTGGTGTATAATTTAATTGTAGTAATTCTAGGGAATATGAGTTGTTAATGTTTTTTTAGAATTTATTTAATACTATAATATTGAAAATTTATTGGTTAAGGGGAGAAGTTGATAAAGAACTATTGTATCAATACAGAGTGTTTTTTTGCCAATTTTTAGAATAATACAAAAAAAAAACACTGAAGCCAAGAGTTCTAGATAGATTAGAAACATGAAGATCCTGAGTAGCCAGTGATTCAAGATTAAGAAGAAGATCATAAATTGATTATTCATGAAGTGAGAAAGGTTTATTAATTTGGGTTTCACACTGAATATCATAAGTGGATGTTCTTGAAGAGGTGTTCACATTATGATCTTATTATCTTTAATGCTTGAGATGAATATTGTATTCAATTTTTAAAGAAACCAAATTCTCTGATAACCTTACTCACCCAGGTATGAAGAACTTACATAATAGCATGAGTAAATTCATTTCTAGAGAGATATTGTGTATGTGTTTGGAATCATCATAGATAGTGGATTATACCAACCTAACCTCTCCTAATTAGTTATTGATTATTAGTGTAAATTTGTGATATAGAATCACCCCATTTATAGAATGGATTAGGTACTGACACTTGGACCAAAACTTATGAAAATTAAGTGTCCCTTATTCCTTGCATATTTATATTTCATTCAAGTAAGTATGAGTTTTATATATGAGTTTTCAAGATCCTAACATATCACATTGGGAAATTTTAGAGTAATAAATTAGGAAATAAAATAACCACAGATTCACACCCACCCCACTCGGTGGTGAACCCATTCATAATGAATATAAACTGGTGTTATAGAATACACAAGTTCCCTTTATCATATCCTCAAGTTCTTTGAATAGATAATATACATTCTATGAAAAGTTGGTGTGTTCACACCATCGATGGAAAGAATTATCATAGTTGGGAGAATATAATATTACCCAATCATCATTCCATTGGTATGGGGGTTGTTGATGTAACAAAAATGACATTTCCACCAATTTAAATAAGTTCATAAATTTATTTTCTTGATAATAAGGATTTGTAAGTTGATATAAATTTTAGGAATGTTATTCTCATGTCCTTATCAGAATAATGTTATATGAAGGGGATAGTACATCAAACAACTAAGGAAACATGGGAAAAACTAGAAAATAGTTATGAAGGAAATGTTATTTTTAATGAATCTAAATTGAAAATATAGATAATTATATTTTAATATGCGAATATTTTCTAAAAATAAATATTTTTTAAATATTTTAAAAGTTTCAATGAAATAATAAGCAACATACATGGCTATGGATAAAAGATTTAATATTATATAAATGCAAATAAGTTTATTAAAAACTTTCCTAATAGGTTTGATAGTAATAATTTGAAATTTGAAGATAAAGGGTACCTTACCATTTATGAGTTATACTATATTCTCATTACTAATGATATGAGAAATGATCCAATGTTCAAAAATAAAATCAAAGAGAAAATAGAATTTGAGCCTATGAGGAACTCAAAATCAAAGATGAATAAGTTAAAGATTCTAATGATTCTGATTATGAATAAGAGAAGCGTAAATACTATAATAGAAAAAAGTCTCTTATTTCAAAGAGTTTTAGAAAAGAAATGGGTAAATATAAAGGTGAACTCCAACTTAGGTATTGCAAGTGTGGGGACATTAGACACTTTTCTATATAATGACAAATTAATATAAGTAGATAGTATGAAGCTAATGGTCATAATGATAATCCTAAAAATAGTAAATTCAGTAGAAAACCAAAAGAGGTTTCAAAATATATTAAAAGAAAAAAATATAAGAAGAAAATAAATAATTTTAATGAGTAAATAGTAAGGGGATTACGTAACATCAATCATCTAGTCAGAAGTAAAAGTTATAGATAAATTCAAAAAATTCATGTTTCATGTGAAGAAACATGAAGACTCATTAATTGGTAAAGAAAAATATGGAAATATTACATTTATGGAAACATATTGACATTTTAATTGGTAGTATGTCATGAGTATAATACATAAAACATGGGCTCTTGAATAAATAAAATACAAATAATACTAAAGTAAATGAGGAGTACATCAAAAGGGAAGCATATATAATTGTTGAAATCAAAAACATTAAATTGAAATTTTTTGAAACATATAATATGGTGAATGGTCTTGAATAATAATTTCTCTTAATGGAAGAAGTGATAAACAAGATACAATCAAAATCTCTAAAATATGGGAAATAAATGTTGAAAATGAAAGAATACATAAATAAGGTTATGGAAGTAAAAGCTAGATCATATCAAGTTGTTGAGAAACCTAACCCTAAAGGATATGTCAAATCCTCTCCTATTGATATTAAAATAAATTATATATTTATAAAAATTATAGGTTTTTACTCAAAAAAAGAGAAAGTTTGGGCCTATAAAAGTGATGAGAAATCATTTGTTTAAAATTAAGAAAAAATATTACAACAATAATTAAATCCCCAAGACAAATCAAATCACAAAGCATATAAGGGATAAAATTACTATTATTTGGATAGAATTTTTTTTATCAAAATACCATATCAAATATCAAAGGATATTTTTTGTTTTCAGGAATTTATGGGAAAAAATCTTACTCTTTATGGAATAACATTTCATTGCCTTAGAGTATCCATGAATCAATGGGGAGCTCTACATAAATGAAAAGACAGAACCTTGAGAAGATTAAGAGAAATTATAATGTGAGAAAAAATTCAACAAGAGTACAAACTCATAATATATTTGAGAGTATTGGGAACATGTGTGGAAGGTATAACTAATAGTTTCATTATGCTGAAGAGTGTGTGATCAGTCTCCCAAGTCATTATACATATATTTAAAAAGGAAAGTGAGTTTATAATTTTTCTTGATAAAGTTATCTCATTATAAAATTTTGTTTAAAATCATGAAATAATGGTAAACCATGGATTTTAGATAGTAGTTGTTATAAACATATGTTATGTTACACAAAAATTCTCAAGAACATTACAAAATGATTTATGGGATGTGAAATTTGAAAATGATAGCTCTATAAAAATAAAGAATGTTGGAACTATTGAAATAGACCCTCAAGGATTATAATTCACTAACATACTCTATATTGAAGGGATCAAACATTATCTTTTAAGTGTGATCCAATTATTTTATGATAGAAATTATTTTTTTAATAAAACTTTACGCATCATCATGAGTTCAAAGGATGGAAGAGTTATCATCAAAGGTGAGGGAACTAGTTAAAACCTATTCCAAATCATTTATCTAACCATTTATTTCTACTTAAATACCAAATATTAGAAAAAAATCGTGAAATATAAGTCTTGGTCACCTTGGTCAGAGAAACATGAGCATAATCTCAATGAAATATTCAATAAGAAACCTATCCTAACTGAAAATATAAATAGAGGGAGATATAATAAGAGAGAGAGAGAGAGATTTTTTTTGTGTAATATATATGAGGGGTAATATTTTTCATGGAACTCATAAAAGAGTTTAAATTTAGTGTACTAGGACACTAGAACTCATTCATTCAGATATATATGGTCCAATAAGGAAAAACTATTATATATGTGGGACTTATTTCATTATGTTTTTTGACTATTACACTCAAAATACTAATGGTATTTATATGAAACATAAGTTAGAAGCAATTGATTTATTCAAAATAATTATAAGAAAAGTTAAAAAATAACTAAGATTTTACATCAAGAAATTGAGATCTGATATTGAAAATAGGGCACCTATAATTCTTTTAAAATCTATATTTCAATTCATGGAATTAAAAATCAATACAGTTCACCACACACTCCTCAATAAAATGTTCTTGTATAGAGAAATAATATAAGTTTATTTGATATTGTTAGAAAAATTCTAGTTGTACACAATACTCTAAATTTTTCTAGAGAAAAGATGTATGTACGGTTATACACATATAGAAGAGTGTTTTGTTGATATTTGAGACACACATTAAATAATGTGAAATTTAGTATAATATGAAACCAATATTGAAATAATTAAAATTATTTGTAATTCCTTATTTAATGAAAATAAAAAATTCAAATCTGGGAAATTTTAAAGAAAAAGATGAATAAGGGATATTCATGGGACATTTATCTAATGGAGGGGGCTAAAAATGATAGAAAAAAACATTTTAAGATGGTTAAATGTCTTAATGTGATGAGTATTGGGAATAAATCAAAATGACATGATATAATTGAAGTATATTTAGAAAATTATGAAGTAGAAATCATAAATATCTCAAAAAAAGTTAATGTTGTAAATGAAAATAATTCCATTGATGTTGATTTTTTTCAGACCAGTGATCAAGATTAAGTAGTAATAAATTATAAAGTAAGATTTTTTTATTAAAAATCACGTTTTTTCTAAAAATATTATTGGAAGTCAAGAATCTATGATAGAAAAAAAAGAATATTATATCCTAAAAATCAAAATTTTCCAATTTCACCGATTGAGCCATAAATTGTAGTTATAGTAGTTTAGAAAGAGGAAAAGATTAATTCAATGCATGATGAATTGTAAAAGATAGAGAATAATTAAAATTTATAACTTTTATCAAAACATGAATGAAAAAAATTATTATTACTAAGTGGGAATTAGAATGAAATTAATAAAAAAGGTGAGGTTACTAAAAACTAGACTATTTTGGTTTTCAAGGGTTACTCACAAGTCAAGGCATTGATTTTGAAGATATTTTTACACAACTATCAAGAATAGAGGAAATTTAAAATTTTCTTGTAGTATAATCCTACGAAACTATAAATCTTACCAAATGGATATGAAATATTCCTTCTTGAATGGAGATATAGAAGAATATATTTTCATTGAGAAACCTAAAAGTTTCATTCTAGATGGTGATGGAATCATCATATTCATTCTAAAAAAGTCATTATATGGAATAAAATAGGCCCATATATACTTAAATTCTAATTTATATGGCCTCATGATACTAATGAAATTTATAAAAGGAAAGGCCTATAGAATGTTTTATATAAACTAAGTGGAAGCACAAACCCTCATTGTAATTATATATATTAATGATATTGTTTTCATAAGGGAAAGATAACACTTGTGAAGGTTTTTCTAATAAAATAAAAAAAGTATTTTGATATTTCCTTGTGGGGTGAAATGATTTATTTTCTAAGATTTTATATTTCATAAAAATATGATTACATATTTCTATCCCAAGATAAATTTTCTTGACAATTTTTAAAGAAAGTTGTCATGTAAGATTCTAAATATATTTCAATTCCTATAGATATTAAAATAAAAATGAAAAAAATGAAACTAAAAGTAGTTTTAATCAGAGGTAATTCAATATAATCATTCAAATACCACATTATTTAACAATTTAAAGGCTTTATATAATTTATGAAGTTAATATTTGTGCTAGATATCAGAGTGATCCTAAAGAGTATAACATTCTAGTAGCCAAAAAAAAAATCTAAGGTATGTTAAATAAACTCCGAGTCGTGGAATATTATACAAAAAAATGAAAAATTATATCTTTTTGTATTCATAAATGTAAACTAGGTTGGTGTTTTCATAGATAAAAAATCTATATATTTTGAAGATTTTATTTTAGTTAAATTTTGTGTAAAATAAGATAGAATAAACAAGAGTTTAGTTTACTTAAGTAAATTTGAGGTAAAATATATTGTAGTAGATCATGGTTGCAAAATGATATTGTGGAAAAACTTTAATCTATATAAACTTAAATTAAATGTTGAGAATCCATTGTGGATTTCTTATAAAATTAAAAGTGCTATTTATATATTAAAAAAACATGTTCATCACTCAAGATCTAAACGCATTGACATAAAGTATCATTTCATTAAAGGAAAATTGGAAAGTATTGATGTGAATAAGGAATATATATCCACAAAACAATATATTGTTTTTGGGTTTAACAAATAAATTCCAAGATAGGTAATTGAAGAATTAAGGCTTAAAATACATGTTTATGGTTTCCCACTCACTTGAGGATGTGTGGGAAGTACCCCCACTATGATTCAGATTATTTTAACAAGGGGGTTGAAATATTATAAACTTATTTATAAAAGGGGGATGTATACCTATTTATTTATCTGTAAATATAAAGATAAGGATATTAAATAAATTAGTAGTCATGAATGTATGAATTGAGTGAGAGAACATCTAATTCACCTGGATGAAATTTATTTTAAATGAGTGATATAATTTTATCAAAAAACTTTCTATATCTAGTAATTATATATGAAGACTCTTATTATTTGAAAAAAGTTGATATTTTTTAATTTTTTGATAAGAATTTTTGAGTTATTCAAAATATTTGAGTAGAGATGAAAACGGTAATAAAAATTACCAATAAATACAAAGAGAGAGATTAAAAAACCAATGGAATTTTTATATAAGGTCTTTTTGTCAAGAAGGTATAAGAAACATAGAAGGATGTGGAGAATGTTTTGATATTTTTTAGAATATCTGATATGAATCCAATAGGTTTAGTATTTATTTAAATAATTCTGGACTTATATAGTTATGGATAACTGGTTAGAAACTCTATATAAGATTCATTTATATTATATTAGAGCCATGTGTACTTTATAAGAGTTATTTTAACTTAGGAGTGGAGAATCAGTCAAGGATTGAAATAATCCTAAGAGTCATTTGACTTTTTGTAAATATTATCTATATTAATATAAGATTCATTTTCTCCCCATAAAATTCATTCCCCTCTATAAGATTCATTTGAGAAATCTATAGGATTCATCTTTAGTGAATATATTGAAATTATTTACAGGAATAGACCAAAGGAGTAATTTTTGTATGAGTAATTTCTATAATATTTTCTTACTTTTATAATGATTTTACTGACAAAAATATGACTAAATCTAGATTTCTATAAGACTCCAGACCATTTACATAAGATTCATTTTGAAAAATTGGAAAATAGAAAAGATAAAAATTTCTAGAGGACTTCATAAGAGTCATTTTACTCTTACAAAATTCTATATATATGGAGATTTATAAGAGTCAAATAATCATTGAAAAATCAAAGAAAAGTGGATGAAATTTCATAAATAAATTATGAAAATAAATTTAACAATGTTGTGTTCTAAAATTCATGGATTGTATGAAATTGAACATGTTGTGATTCGTGTCGGGCATTAGAAGCATTTCACTATGAGAAGATGTGTCATGTCGTAAAGAAAATATAGTGACCGAAGATTCTCATACATGGATATTACATGTTTTTAGATGAATATTCATTACATTTCACTTGAGGACCATAATAGTTTAGTGCCATTGGATACTCAGAACAAAATATTTTAATCTGGTGAAATATATTCAATGTTTCCCACAAATATCTTCCCATTCAGTACTCTTCATAAACATACCCTACATAAAATCATTCTTCATATCCAAGGGAAAGGAAATATGAGAAAGGGTGGCTCAGATGATTAGTAAGTGTAAAAATAAGATATATGCATCTATGATCATATTAAATAATAGTATAAGTATAAGGGTATATGATAATGAACATAACTTAATAAGTTCATACCTAACTCATCATATATCATAAACATGATCATTGCATAAACATTGTAAGTTTATAAGAAATGAATCATAAGGCAATCAAAGAACATGATCCATGAGATCATAAAATTCACATAAAACATATATTTGTGTCGTAAACTTCATCTTATAATATTTTGAACATTTATAGATAGAAATATGTTCACTTATTAAGTAAAGGACATGATAACAAGCCCTCACATAAACTTATAGAAATTCAAACCAGTTCATGCATAACATCATCAACTTGAAAGATAGGTTTATGCATAACATTGTGAACATGTAATTAAGTTCATTCATAACATTGTTAACATATAATCAGTTTCATGCATAAAATTATAGACACAAAGATAAGTCCACACATAACATCATCACATTCAAGGTTCACTCCCAAGATCATCATAGCGAACAAATTCCCTTACTAAACTCGCCTCACTCTCCATTCTAGTCCTGTATATCTCATGAGATATAAATATTTACCCAATAAATTAGAAGGAGATAAATATCCCACCTATATTTTTTATACCATGACCACCATCCTTGGTTATTACAAAACCCAATTTACATAATTAAAATCATGCATATATATTCCAAAATATCATAAAACATTCACCATATCGTAACCTATGAAATGAAATGGGTTTCTTAAATATTTCATCATATCATAACCTATAGAAAATAGACAAGTTTCATAATTATTTTAACATTTTATCAGAGCATGAACCATAAAAAGAAATGGGTTTTACAAGAGTTATATCATTGTATAACCTTCTGGGGTATGTATGGGTGTTGGCCCCAGCAAGTTAGTGATGATCCTATGGATGAAGGTTTGGTGGATGACACAAGTGAAGCATGGTGATGGTCAGGTGTAGGTGATCACATATAGTGATCCTAAAATGGGTAGGTATAATGCATGACTCTATGAATCATATGGATGGTGAGAGATAGTGTTTAAAAATTTATAGGAGGCGCTGATGAGACCTTTAGGGGACATCGTCCTATAAAATATATGTGGGAGGCAACAATATGCGCCAGTCAATAAAGAACTATTGGGACTTTGGGCTTCCTACTATGGGCATTGGGGTTTTATAAAATTGTTCCATTGGGATTATATATATATATATATAATAGGGTTTATGGTCCTTTATTAATATAAATAATTTGGGATGGATGGGTGGGTTATCCCTTAGGGGGCTATGACCTGCCTTTTCGGCTTATGTGTGTCTATTGTGTGTATTTATATGTAATTTTACCCCTAATACCTAATATATATAAACCATCTAGATAAATAATAACAATGGTATCATTGGTTCATATCCCTAGTAAGAAATAAATTATATCAAAGGATGTCATCTTAGATAGAGAAGGATTTTAAAAGATCACTTAGAACATTTCTTAAGGAAAATAACATTTCTTTAAAAATCACTTTTTAAAACATAATTTTTTTTAAAAAAAAATCATATTTGTTGAGAATAAAATTGAAAAAATATAATTTAATATTTAAAAATTATTTAAAATATTTCTTGAGGAAAATATCCTTTCCACATTGAAAATAATTTTAAAAAACATTAAAAGTTTTTAAAAAAATATCCTTTTGAAATCATTTTTTTAAAATATATAAATTTCCAAAATATTAAGGAAAAAATTTTATTTGAAAATAAATTTGAAAAATTTAAATGGAATCTTATAATCATTGATCGGTCATGACAACAGGAAATACTGTGCATGCCATACATGTTAAAAACAAATATTCTTTTCAAATTTTTGTTAAAATCCAATCATGCATTATATTTGAAAACAACATGAAGATTACTTTTAAAATTTTTTATAAAAAGTAAAAAATGGGTAAAAATTTATTTAATAAATCATTTTTAAATTATTAAAAACATTTTAAAAAAACATGGTTTTGGAAGTGAACAGATTTCTGGCCGAAGAGATAAATGAAGTCATATTTTCTTAAAAACAGTTTCTCAATTATTTTAAGTAACAAAGAGAGGAAAAATAATAATATTACTTTAAAATATATTTAATAAACATAGAAGAATATAATTTATGGTTTTCTTGAGATATGTATAATAATACTATCATCAGAAACATAATCATAAACAGTCCTGATAAATGATGAGATTGTAATGTAAAATCTTTAACACTTTGGTAACATTAATTCATAAACACCATGAAATAAAGATCATAAAATGGATATGTAAAACAAAATAGTTTCATTATAATCATCATAATATATACTCATGATCATTATACACACCACAGAAATGAAATAGGTGTTGAATATGACATGTGTCTCATGAAAATTAAAAATGAGACAAAAATAACTTACTGATTTGTTAACTTTTGAACCATAAACCACATGAAATAGATATACTAAAATAGATATGAAAATACCAACAATTTTAATTATAATAATCATAAAATATATTCTTTGTTAGTATATACACAATATAAAAGAAACATGTGGTAGATATGACATTTTTCTCACATAAAATAAAAGTGAGACGAAAATCTATTACCTTAAGTCTTAATTTCCATCATACACATTAAAACCCCTTGTATAATAAATATAATTTTATTATACATATATTATATAAAAATATTTTTATATTTCATACCATATATGATTTTTATATGACCTTTTATTACCTATTTATTAACAATTTCATGTTAAAGTTACGTTTAAGGTAATATGCACTTTGTTTTTCATATATGTTTTAATTTGTTATATTTTTGGTCTTATAACTTTGATCCTAGTTTCATCATCTATATAATATTAAACATGATATAAATATAATATATATTCAGTATATATGTGTTTATAGTAATCCATAGAATTCAGTGATAGGAAATAAAATACAAAATTCATGGAGAGAGTATGCCATAAGTATGCATGAACAGTGTTTCCATTTTATTGTTGGATTGAAAGAAAGAAAATTAAAAAATACATTATCATTAAAAAATCATTTTTATCAAATATATCACATATATTAATTAAAATAATTCTTAATATATTTTATTTAAAGTGTGAATGAATCACATTGCTTTGTGAGGCGATAGTCCACTGTGCACACGAATGACGTTATCTTATTCCCACAAAATGAAAGTATGAAGGTATGAGTGACATAATAATTACATCATAATAATAAAATCATAAATTTCATAAATATAATATATAAACTATAAATCCATCATTATTTTCAACTATGATAAGTGGAAAAGAAAAATGAACGACGTCGGTTCGCGAGGTGGTAATTTGTCGTACATAGGAACAATGATTTCATAACCCATTTGATGGAAGTGGAGATGGATGTAGGTTATTCCCTTAACATAAAAAAATCTTATTATATTTAATATACTAATATTATTATATAATCATGGTATATTAATAATTAAAGGAGTTTGTAGAATAAATAAAACAAAAATTCTCGTTGATGAACATTACCTCTTCTTCAGGTATCCTACTTAGGTTTTCACCAAAGCCTTTGTAGGTTGGGTTTATACCCAAAATAAGAATTCTAGGATGATATAAGGTAAGTTTTAAATTTATTTAATTAGGTTTTGATTAATCCAAATGTCTTGATAGGTGTGAATATGTGAGAAGAGTGAGTTCCCTTTTATAGTTTAGGAAATGTGGCATTTTTTTAAATACCCAAAATGATTCTCTATTATGAGGTTAATATTACCTTAAGTGGATCCAAAATTTATTATTAATGGGTTTTAGGGATTATGTGTCTGAGAAAAACCTCTAAAACATAATAAAACACATGTTTTAAACATGTTTTTCTTTAACTTTTATGTTTTCTTATTTTTACCATTTTGGTTTTTTACTATGGTAACTAGTCTTTTTAACTTAGGTAATTTATCATTTAAGACAAAATTAAAATGAGACTTATTAGATAATTTGTACCCTATTATTATAAATATTAAATATAATTTACCAAATAAAAATCCTATGTGTACTGAAAATAAATTTTAAGACAAACGTATGTAACATGTGAAAACACTATTTTAACCTTAATCGCGCTAATAGAGTTTTTACTATTTAGCGATAAAAAATAGTCATTATAAAAGAAAAATTGATACAATAATAGAAAATATTTGATATTTATTATCATTTATAAATCAATTGGTAGAATATAATATTTTTATTAATTTTAAATCATTTAATGAAATATAATTTATCATAAAATAACATTAATGTCAATTTAGAGGTTATTCATTTAAATTGAATTTAAAAAATATCAAGAAAATTATGGAATTTGAATTTATTTTTGTTAAATTATATGTAACATGATATATTCATCTAAAAAATAAAGGAACACACTAATTAATTCAATTTAATTCACTTTTAATATTTTTTTAATTATTTATTTTATTTAATTTTTAACTAAATAATTAATGTGTTGGTGTTTCTTAAGAATTTAAAATAATTATTTCACCTCCAAAAAATTTAAATAAATTATTATGATAAAAAATATTATTTATATTTAAAAATAATATTTATAACAAAACAAATGTTGTTCTTTCCCTATACAAAAGCTTTATAGATATTAAAAGTGAGGAAGATTCATTTTTTGTCTTTTTCTTTACTTAACATATTATATAGGACACATTCATAAATAAAGTGTCCAATAAACTCATAAAAATTGATCCTAAGGTCATAAAGGTTTAAATATTTTCATCCAAGGGGTGTTTTAGAAATTTTTAGTTCATTTTAACTGTTATATTCTAAATTTAACCCCCAGTAAACCCCTTTTTACCTTAACTGTGATAATTAATTTTAACTCCGTTCATTATTAATTTTGATAAAAAAATTAAGCTAACATTATTAGATAATATAAATTATGAGGATTAAAAATATATAATCCATTTTTACAAATTAAATTCACAAAAGTTGAAAAAATTAATTTAATATTAATCCCGTAGACGTGATGAGAAAGCTGGTTTTTAAATCGAAAATGATAAATATTTTATATAGTTTTTATATAAAATTTTAAAATGAAATTAATTCTAATGTACTAAATTGGATTAATATATGTATAATTAAACTAATTATACTTTAAAAAAAATTTAAAATATAATTTAACTTTGTAAATAATTTATGCAAAAATATAATTTTCAATTAAAATTCAATATTTTTCACTATTCATCAAAAAATGAAACTTTTCAAAAAAATCACAAAAATTCACCCAAAAATAATGTTAAAATTATTAATTAGAAAATTAATTTCATTTTATCAAATTAAATTTATAAAACTATCAATTTTTTTAAAATAATCATGCTAGAAAAAAGCTACAAAAACTACTTTTTAGAAAAATAAAATTTTAAGCATAAAATTGGATTTATTCTTATCTATTGTCCATAAAACACATAATATGAATTTTAAATAGTTTATTTAATATATATACTATATAAATTTAATTAAAATTATTCAACAAAAATATATTTTATCGAGGTATAACACATTTGTTTGCATAAAGATTTTTTTTAAAAACATGTCCTTTATTTTCAATTAGTTTTTATTTTCATTTATAATTAATTATTCAACAAATAATTATTTATATATACATGTGTAAACCATATTTTCATAATTTAGATAATCCTATTCATTCCCCCTATTCCAACGGCTAGTTGATAATTATCATATTAAATAATAATATTTTAATCGTATGGTGTGTTTTGTTTAAAATCAGTGTTGCGTGTAACGTAAACTCAGTGTTACTTGTAACACAATACAAAATCAGTGTCTCATGTGACACAAAATATAGAAAATATCTAATGTATTTAAAAAAAATATTTCAAAAAATCTCGGGGTCTTATATTCTACCCCCCTTAAAATAAAATTTTCCCTTGAAATTCATCTCGACCATAAAAGGTTTAAAATTGAAAATTCCTTCATAGAAGAACACATTGTACAAATGAATAATAAAAATTCCCTTAAAAATTGAAATTTGGAAACATAAAGGTTACTTAAAATAATTTATAACTAGGTTTCCTCATAGGAGAACATATGTTAGAAGTGAATATTTGGACATAGAAGAAAAGAATAAATAATTATAGAGAGTGATAGAGATCGGTAATCATAAGAAAGTGGGTGATCTAAAGAAAGTTAATGATGAAAAAACCATAAACCAAAGAGGCATGGAAAAGGTCATTGATATAAAGAAATGATAATAAAAGGAGAACATCTTATTTCAATACACTTTTCATGAAGTTGAATAATTTTCATAAGAAGATATACTTGTTTGATTTTATTCCATTTCATAAGAACAATCCCACCCTTTGGTTGTGTCTTGATCAATTTCCACTTCATATCATACTTCATGAAATGAAGGTGGAGTTTTTATTCCTAAATCACTAACAGATCATAATATACATAGATAGAATGATAATCCATTATGTCTATCTTTAATTATCATCACAAAAAAAAGGTTAGCATAGGTTATCCAATTTTCATAAATATTCATATGGTGAAGTAATACATTGTTATCTAAAACCTCAACCAAAGTTTAAATTAAACCATTCCATTAATAGTTAACATTATAACCCTTCCAAAATTCAAAAATTATCAAGAAGGTCACTAAATTTATTAAAATAATCTTAACATTAATCTACTATATATCATAAAGTATCTCTTGATTGTCACGTACCAAAATGTAAATACCTTCATCATGTATTCTATTCAAACATACTAATAACCTTAATTACCATATAACCTTGATGAAAATAATCTTTATTCCTCATTACTTGAATAAATAAATATATTATTGTATATATTTCATAGATAAAATAATTTTGTAAACTCCATAAATGATAACATAAACTATTTTTTCAACAAATCCTTTATCAGTTATGAGGCTATCAATAATATAAAATTTACTTTTCCATATCAATCATCTCTGTATCTAAACTAAAAATCAATTTCTCAGCATCTGGAATATATTAAGGGGAACCTTCCCATAATCAATACATCACATTTCCATTAAATCACTTTTCAATTACATCATTAACATTCAATATATTCTTTAAAATACTTAATGAAAAATTATACTAACAAATAATTATACATTTAATGATTCATATAGTATAATCCTTTAATTACAATACATAAATACTTTATTCACCCAACTTCCTTCTCAAACCATTTACTATGCTTCATCACCTTATTCCTTAATACTTCTTTCCTTTAATATGTCATCTGTAGTCACTTCATCATCAGTAATATAACAATTACATGTACAACCTTGAATATTTTCTTTATAAGATTTCCCCTTAGGATATCAATTTTCATAATGCCCATTCTTTCTATATTAAACCATTCAAAAATTGATGACATATTAGGGAGACCAATATTCCCATCCATTGAGTTAACTAAACTTGTCATTTTCCCTTTGAAGTTACTTGCTTTGTTTCCTTATTTTCCATAGTTAAAACATCTTCCTTTTCCTATAATACATTCACTTGGGTGTTTATTTCCACATTATATATATATAATAAACTAAATCTTCTTTCCTCCATGGTTACCATCACTCTAACTCTCAAAAAACTCTTTTTTTCTCTTCTTTGGTGAGTCTGAGGGTGGTTTAATGTATACATTGTTAATAATGTTATGTGAAAACTAATTTGGCATAATCACAACATCAGTTACTCCACTCATCACACCATTTGGATTCTCATTATAAAATCATCCATCACATTCAATTTTAATCAAGTTACTTTGGGTTACCACCATTAACTAAGACAAAAAAGAATAGTGTGAGCAATGATTATCATAATGGAAAATCACATAGTCTAAAAAATAATCAAGGTGGTCTAAATCAAGAAACCTTGTTTTTAATCTATGACACCTTAGTTTTATCCTAGGTCATTCATAGTTATCATCTATTTAAATTCTTCATGATGGTTTGTAAAGAGTTTTGTGAATTTCCAAATCATACCCCCATGAGTTTCAAACTAGGTGTATAGTAAGGCCCATTGTTGTGCACTAGTTCCTAGTCAAGTCTAGCTCGATATGGTGGGGTTGTTACCCCTTGGTACATTTGTTCCAGAGCCAAATCCACTTATAATATCTAGAAAGGGCTGTAATTTCTTGGAAACCACTCACTCTATCCTTTACCAAAATTCTAATAATTTTTCTTATACCTTAACTAATCCTTAAACTTATCCTTAAAGAAATACCTTGAAATATCCCCAGAAATAACACTAGGGATATCAATAAAGTTTATCATCCTTGTTTCGAAAGGTTAACTAAGCCTTTCCTTTGATACTAATTATAGTGATCCAGGATTCTCATACATGGATATTATATCTTTTTAGATTCATATTCATTAAATTTTACAAAAACATGTATAAGGACCATAATAGTTTAGTTACATTAGAAACTTGGAACAAAATCTTCTAATTTAGTGAAAGATCTTTAATGTTTCCCACAAAGTCTTCCGATTTAGTACTCTTTATATAAATACCCTATATAAAACATTTATTTATAACCTAGGGAAAGGAAATGTAAGAAATGGTTATCTTAGATGCTCAGTAAGGGTAAAAATAAGAGATATAAATCTATGATAATATGAAAGCATAAGATAATAATAATGGAATGTTATAATGAAAATAACTTATTAATTTCATACCCAACTTTTCATAGATCATAAACATGAGTCATTACATAAAGATTAGGAGTTCATAAGACATAAATTGTAAGGGAATCAAATAATGTGATCCATGAGAGTATAACATTAACACAAAAAATATATTTTTGGAATATACACTGTATTATAACATTTTGAACATGTATAAATAGAAATAGGTTCACTCATCAAGTTAAGGACATGAAAATAGGCCCTGGCATAAACTTATGTACATGAAACTAGGTCCGCACATAACATTATGGAAATAAAAGATAGGTCTATAAAAAACACTTTTAACATGTAATCAGGTTCACACATAACATTTTGAACATGTAATCATGTTCACACATAACATTATGGACAACAAAGATAGGTCCACACATAACATCATAGTATTCAAGGTTCTCTCCTAAGACCATCATTACAGAAAAAGTCCCTCACTGAAATGGGTTCACTCTCTATTCCATTCATGTCTATCTCATGAGATATAAATATTTACCTAATGAATTGAAGGGAGATATAGGTCCTACCCATCTTTAGTTATAATTTCACCATCGTACTTAGTTATAATGTAACCACTAACACATAATTAAAATCATGCATATGTGTTCCAAAAAATCATAAAACATTCACCAAATCATAAACCATAAAATGAAATGGTTTTCATAAACATTTTATCATATCATAATATGTGGAAAAGATAAAGGTTTCATAATCATTTCAACATTTCATCAGAAAATATCCCATGAAAAGAAGTGGGTTTCACAAGAGTTCTATCATGGTATAATTAAGAGAATAGAAACAAGTTTGATAAACATATTTTCATAATAAACATAAACCATTCAGAGAAAAAATAAGGATGGTATCCTTGGTTAAAATCCCTAATAAAGAATACAACTTTTCAAAGGATGTCATGTTAGATAGATAAAGATCTGGAAATATCACTTGGAACATTTCTTAATGAAAATAGTCTTTCTTTGAAAATCACTTTTTGGAAGATAAAACATTTTCCAAAATAATTTTCTTTAAGAATAACAATCAAAACTTATCAAAGAATATTTATAAATCATTTAAAACATTTATTTATAAAAACAACATTTCCACTTTGAAAATAAATTTTAAAAACATAATACGATTTCAAAATCATTTCATTTTGAAATCATTTATTTAAAATCTAGAAATTTCCCAAATATTAAGAAAAATATTTTCTTTGAAAAGAACTTTAAAAAAATTATAATTAAATCTTGAATTCATTGAGATATCATGATTGTAGAAAATACTGTGTAATACATACATGTTAAAAATAAATATTCATTTTATAATCTTGGTAAAATCCAAACGAACATTGTTTTTTCAAAATAAATGAAGATTCATTTGAATTTTTTTAAACAAAGTAAAACATGGGTAAAAATTTCTTTAATAAATCATTTGAAAAGGATCAAAAACATTTTTGAAAACATTTTTATAAAACATGGTTTGAAAAAAAAACAATTTTTTTATCAATGATAAAAATGAAGTTGGATTTTCATAAAAACATTTCCTTAGTTATTTTAAGTACCAAAGAGTTGAAATTGGTACTATTATGTGAAAATATCATGAAAAAACAAAGGGTAATTAAATTCATGTGTTTCTTGAGATATACATTATAAGACTCTATCATCAGAAACATAATCATGAACAATCACATTAAATGATGAGATTGTAATATGAAATATTTACCAATTTGGTAACATTGAATCCTAATAACCATAAAATAAATACCCTAAAATGGATATGTAAACCACAATAGTTTTCAAGAGAAGAGTCATAATATAAATTCATGGGAAGTATACACACCACATAAAAGAAATTGGTACTGAATATGGCATGTGTCTCATGGGAGTGAAAAGTGAGACTAAAATCCCTTATCAATTTTCTAACTTTTGAACCATAAACCCTATTAAAGAGAGATTTTATCACCCCTAGTTTCAATTAAGTAAACTTTTATTTATTTATTTTAAGTAAGAAAAGTATTTAGATGAAATTTGGGAGGGTTGGGAGGAATTTTGGAATGTTTTGGGGCTTTTTTGGAGGTTCATAGTTTGAGAATGGTTAGTAGAAATCATGCTACTCCTAAAAGAAGCTGTGAAAATTGAGACAAAGGAAATTAGATCAGCACATAGTTAGGCGCATAGTTTGGACAAACTATGCAGTAACCTAGGAGTAACCGTCTAAATTGTAAAAGAGGGATACAAACGCATGGCGCATGGTTTGTATAACCATGTGGGAAAACCCTGCGAAGGTTGTTTGGAGGCAGTGGCTTGTGCATGGTTTACACACGGTTTTCCTAAACCTACTACATAATCATGCACAATTTAAAATTAGATCCTAAAAAAGTGGACTTCATTTATTATTACCACTAAAACACTAATTTTTCTTATTTTGACCCTAAATATATTTTATCTCCTTCTAAAGGTTATGAAGACCCTTCCTTTAGATCTGGAAGTGATTCATTGGGAAATATTTGTGCGTTAAAGCCCTGATTCCTTATAAAGTCTATATTCTTGGTGTATTTCCTTGGATATATTATTCTTTCCTCTCTTATATTCATAGATATATACTTATAAGGATATATCTATGTTTTATTATTCCAATAATGATGATATATGGTAGTGTTTATGTCAAGGAACAAGATCTAAGGTAGGTTTTTGGAAATTCAACTCAATTTTGTTCAAGAATTCATGCCATTATTTATTTTCGCCATAATTTCCGAGGTTGGTGGATTCAATCTTGACTACTATTATTATAAATTGAAGGATCAATTTAAAGTTGTTTTAATTTCTTGGATAATATTTTGAAATTGATGTGACAATCATGGTAGAAACCCTCTTTAGTGATGTTTTGGAAAATTGTGGAAATTGGTTTTTATGCAAAGTTATTTGTTTCATGATTTTAAAATGATTTTTTTAAATATGGTTTGGTTTTGATTCATGGAAATGGTTTTACAGAATGGTTTTTAATAAAAGAAATGTTTTATTGAAATTGATTGAAATGTTTGTCCTAACATAATATTTGTCTTACTAGGTTGGCATGTGTTTATTTTCATTGACATGACCCTGTGGAAGGGGCATGTGCCATTGAGGAAATGTTATAAGGTTACCTTGTGACCACTTTGTAGATCAATGTGATATCACTCATGAGTATGTAAATGAGACCTGAGAATTCATGTGTGGTTGTGTGTAATTGTGGAACCAGGTAATGTGTATGTGATGACCCTATTCTCTCCTGGAGCACTCTCTTGAGAACGCTCTTCTTCTCCTTCCTTGGCTTAATCCCCCAATACTAGAGTGCCATTCCAACCTATTATCTCCCAGAAATATACCAGGAGTAATCTCTTCCTTTTTTCCTAGGGTCTCATCCCCTGATGATCTCTCTATATTGGATTCCTAGATTTCAACTTGTTCCTTTCCTTTTCCTAGGGTTTCATTCCCTCGCTATTGATGGATTTTTTGTTTAGGGTTCATCCCTAACTACTTGTTTAGTTTTCCATTTCACCTTTTCTTCCTTGGGTTTAAATCCAATTTTATTCTTCATTTTTCTATAATGATTTTGAATTGTGGATATATTTTTGTTGGAGTTTTTGGATGGTGTGGTGCGGGTGAAGGCTCGTAGATGCTGATTTTTCATGATTGTGTTGGTGATTTCTTGGCCATGGTGCTGGTGAAGGCTTGTTGTTTGGTCATGATATATAGTGCTGCTCTTGACACCCTGTAGGATCCTTTCCCCTTTTACTCTGCCCTGGTTTTGTGTACCATCTCTCCTCCCTGGTTCGGTCTGGCAAGGTGGTTTCCACAAAATATTTGGGAGGTGCTGTTTGAGGGGATTTCAGAGTTTGATGATTCTTGATCCTCTCTTGACGACGTTTATGGTTTCTAGTGCAATTCTTTCTGATGGCTATGACAGAATCTATCAATCTCCAGAAACTGGTGATATTCGGTGGGTGATGACGCCAGAAGTGTTGGTTTTCTGGGTGAATATTGTGTTTTTTGGTTTCTATGTATTTTTTTGTTTCTGGTTTCTATGATGGATGGACAATAATGACAAGGTGATGTTGTTATACAATGGTTCGATGGTTCTCAATGGTCTCTGGTGCTTGTTGGTGACGTCAATGATGGTGATTGGATGGAGATGGCGATAGTGCCAATGATGATGTTGGTTGCAGATGATATGATTTTGACTGAAGACATAGTGATGATGTTCTATGGCTTGCTTGGTTGGAAATTAGTGTAATGATCTGATCATATTGGGTTCTGTGTATCACTAGTTTCTTTTTGAATTTTGAATTTTTAATGGGGCATGTTTTGATTTTGCATCCCTCTGATTAATACTCTCCCTTAAAGTGGATGCTTCGAAAATCAAATAAAAAAGTATTTTTTTAGTCATTCAGGAAATAATGTGTATGACAATGAATTGAAAAATGGTTTAAAATAATTGTTTAGTTTTTTTCCTTTGAAATGATTTTAGTTAGTAAAAATATAATGGTATGAAAATTATTTTATATTCTCATATAAACTTCTTTAATTTTTTAATATAAATTGTTCTATATAAATGTGCTAACATGTTCTATCTTAGTATATTGGATAGGGAAGTCATTTGGGGAAATCCTACTGAGTTTCATTACTCACCCCCTAATTTATAACTTTAGTGCTTTTGCTGATATTTTTTATTGAGACACAGTTAGAGGAAAAGTATATAATTTATTTAGTGATGTGTTGTGATACTTTGGGATATATTTTGGAGTTAGAGCTTGGGGTATGTTGGTCTATGTGGAGTTAGTTTCATTGGAGCCTTTTAGTTTTGTTGGTTTTTTCTTCCACATTATACTCTGATATTGGTTTTGGTTTCCTCTTGGTACTCCGGTTTTGTCTATTTTTATTTTCGTTACCTTGAGTTCTATTACATTATTATCATGCATCATATAGTAGTTTTTTAGGGCATGTTTGTTTGTGGTTGTTTTTATTTTTAAATGGAAAATCATTCCCCAATTGTATTAAAGCACTTGGAATTTATTTCCATCCATGGAATCTTAGGAATGTTGTATAAGGCTACGTAGCAATTATACCTCTTCTCAAGATAATGAGGAGTGGTGGGATGTTACAAGTGGTATCAGTCATGGTCAGTCCAAATCTATTGGGACAAGTGTAATTTGTTTTTTCAATCCTTGGGTATTAGTTGTTTCAGTATTGGGGTTGAAAATTATTCTTTATTAGACCATGAGTTGGGATGGTAGAAAGGATTAGGATTTTCATAACTTGAAATATAGAGCATAAAAAGGCATAGCTAACTAATTTATGATAAACCTCAAGTGAACAAGGATTTGGGTAAATAATTTTTTTGATACACTTATAGGATTTGTTACCTCATTTTCATGGGTTTATCCAATGAGAAGAGCATGAAATGCATTGTAAAAATAAATTCACACTAAGAGTGTATACTTAATTTTGAGTAATGATTTATGATTTGGTGAAAAAGTGTAGTTTTTTTGAAAAATATTGGATTTTTTTCAAATGTGAGATTTTGAAAATGGTATAATAGTGGTATATTGAAAATGGTTTGATTTTCAAAAGCATGTTAGATTTTTTAAAATTGGGTTAGAAATGAAAAGTGTTGATTCTTGGAAGCATTGTTGTAATAGTTGTGGTGTGTTAAATTTGAAATTTTTGAGCCTTTAGTTTCTAGAGAGTGAGACTTATGGATTTTTTTGTTATAGAAAATTTCATCCAGTAGGTGTCGTAGAAAACAACTGAAAGAGGCTTTTGAGAATGTTGTTTCACTTGAGACACAAGTCAACCAACAACTAGTTCAAAGTATTGTCCAATATTTTTAGTATGTGGATAGAGGTAACCAAAGGGATGAAGAAAGGAAAGTGGATCATTATTTTTAGTTCTATAAGTATAATACACCCATCTTTCAGGGTGATTTAGAACCATAAAAGGCATAGGTGTGTCTAAATATTATAAACAGAATCTTCAATTTCCTTGGCACACCAATTGTGTTGAAAGTCAAGGTGGAAATATATATTCTAGAAGATATTGTATTCCAGTGGTGGGATTTAGAAATTCATGATAAATTAGACCAATTCATCACATGGGAGGATTTTTAAGAATTGTTCAATGAAAAACTATATCCCCACACGTTCAAAATTGAATGAATGACAAAAATTTTCAGCTTGAAGCAGGACAATATATCATTTGTAGAGTATATGGATAAATTTATGAATTTAGTCCATTTTTCACCAAAAATTACTAATAAATGTGCTTTGAATAATAGATTATACGAAGATGGTTAATAGAGTGATGATAATAGAAAGGGACATCTCAGGAGATATGGGTAGAGGGATCAGGTTGACACCTAAGGGAAATTTTGAGAACTCTAATACAAAGAATAATCTGAAGTGGGAAACCTATTTCAAAGGTAGTGGGATGACTCATAATCAAACGACTAGATCAGTGAATCTTCCTATAAAACCCAAGAGTAATGCTGGATGTTTTAATTGTGGATATTTTAATCACATGAAATATGATTGTATGAAACTACCTAGAGCATTATACAATTACAAATAGAGGGGTCATCTTCAGCACTGTTGTAGCAATGCTCCATGTTCGGGTGTTCAGGAAACATCTCATGTTTCAGAGACTTTGTATGTTTTGATGGGATAAGGAAATAATAATACCTCTCATAAGTAGAATAGATCTATCCATGGTGATTCCTAGAATACCATGACTCTTAACATAGTGAAATCTCAATAGGGTAATAAAGAAAAAAGTACAATGAGTAAGCAGTTATGTGGAGCTGAGCACGTAATTATGAAATTTCAGCCTGGATCACAATGGTGAGAGGTATGATTCATTTTTATTCTACCCTTATGAAATATTTATTTGATATGGGTGAATCCCATTCATTTATTGCTTCCTGGATTGTTTATTTACCCGGTTTTCATGTTTAGATGATGCCTTTTGTTTTGAAAATTTAAACTCATCTTGGCCAAAGAGAATGTCATGCCTTTATTTATAGAGCATGTTCTACAAATTTTGATGGATCTGAGTTGATATAAGTTTTCTATGTTCTTGATATGGATGTATATTACATAATACTAGGTATGTATTGGTTTCCAATGTTCAAATTTCACATCAAATTTCATACATGATGAGTTAGTTTTATGTTTGATGATAGCATTGACTATCTCATTAGAGGAGACCAGAATATAAAGGTAGGTGCAATAGTCTTTTTGGAACTAGTATTTAGAACTATATCATACTATTTAAAAACATTGACCTTGGAATCAGTGTAATAAATCCTGAATAGTGGTCTTACAATAGTATATGGCCATTTTCCATATGTTTTTCCGGAAAATTTCTTAGGGTTTCCACCCAAAAAAGAAGTGGAGTTTAGGTTTGACCTCCTTCCAGGGACTAGTCATATATCCCTTACATCTTATCAAATAAAACCAAAAGACTTAATGGAATTAAAATTTTATTTTGAAGATATGTAAAGCAAAGGATTCATTCATCTGAGTATGTCTTTGTGGGCATCACCAGTCTTGTTTGTCAAAAAGGTAAATGGAACTCTTTAGTTGGGTGTGGATTACTGTAATCTTAACCGAGTTATGATAAAAAATCAATATCCACTTCCATGAATTTATGATCTATTTGATCAATTAAGGGGATCCTAGTGGTTCTCTAAAATTGAATTCCAACTGGGATATCACCAATTGCAAGTTTGGAAGGTTGATATTCCAAAAACAGTTTTTAGGAGTAGATATAGCCATTATGAATATGTGGTTATGCCTTTTGATCTTATGAATTCACCAATGATCTTTATGGAATTGATGAATAAGATATTTTAAATATATATATATATATATTCTTTCTTGGTGGTGTTCTTGTATGTCATATTGGTGTATTCAAGAACAAGGAATGAGCATGAGAAATAATTGGCGATAATATTGGGAATTTTGCAGGATCATCATCTGTATGCCAAACTTTCAAAGTGTGATTTTTGGATACAAGATGTATGTTTTAATAGATATGTTATATTTGAAAGAGTTGTTTTTGTGGATCTATAAAAGATAGAGGTTGTTATCTATTAGCAAAAAAAAAAGAATGTCCTCAAGATACATTGTTTCCTTGGATTGGCTGGTTATTATCGATGCTTTGTTTATGAATTTTCATGACTATATTCACCTATGATAGATTTGATAAGAAAAACTTTTTCCATTCCAATGGAATGAGGAATGTTAAAAGACTTTTCAGGATCTTAATATTCTCCTTACATAAACACAGATCTTGATATTGATGGAATCGGGATAAGGGTACATGATGTATTATAATGCTTTGATATCTATCTTGAAATGTGTTCTAATATAGGGATATCATTTTGTTGTTTATAGATCATAGTAGTTATGGTTTCATGAGAATAGCTACCCAACACACGATTTAGAGTTGGTTTTCATAGTCTATGCTTTGAATAATTGGAATCATTGCCTCTTTGGTGATAAATTCGTGGTGTTTATGGATCATAAGATTTTGAAACACATTTTCTCACAAATATATTTTAATATTAGACAAATAATATGGATGGATTATCTCTTAAAGTTTTAATTTGACTTGATGTATACATCGAGTAAAGGAAATTCAATAGTAGATGAATTAAGTGAAAATTTGTATGGTTAGTTGGAAAAAGAGGAATAAGATCTGTGGGAATTGATGTTGGTAATAGCTGACAAACACATGGATTGTGAGGACTGAGGTCATGTAGATATTTTTCTTTCTGGTTTTTTTCTTAATTAGTGAATATAGTTTAAGAGGCACAAACATCCAATTCATAATGTGTTTCAATGAGGTAAAAACTCAATGGTGGGGAGACCATTGAGGGATGGAAGATGGACATGAGTTTAGTTTTATGGTTCATAGATCAGAAGGTAATACATTTGGTTTGTTAAGAAAAAATTCTTAATACATACCACCATTTGATATGGGATTTTCATCCTAGAATATATTTGATTTATAAGGCACCGAAAACTATTTTTGGTGGGTTGACATGAAAAGAAAAGTTGTTGAGTTTGTTTCAAGATGCTACACCTATCAACAAGTTAAAGAAGAGCATCATCATGCAATGAGTATGTTGTAGTATTTACCTTTTTCTATTTGGAAATGGGATCAAATATCCATTGATTTTGTGATAGGTCTCCCAAAAATGGTTCAAAAACATAATTACATATGAGTGATAGTGGATCAGATCACAATGTCATCTCATTTCATACTTATTTTTGAATCTCATAGGGTGGAGGACTTATCTAAAATCTATACTCTATAAGTAGTAAAGATACATGGAGTAAAAGTTTCAATAGTTTCATACAGATATATGAGGTTTACATCTTGTTTCTAGAAATCCTTATACCAATCACTTGGGTGTCATTTGACTGTGAGTATGGAATATTATCCTTAAATGAATGGATGATCTGAAAGGATGATACAAACTTTGAAAGACATTATTCAAGATTATGTAATGGATTTTAGTATCTCATAGGAGAATCACATAACATTAGTGGAGTTCTTTTATAACAATAGTTACTAGGCCTTGATACATATGGATCCTTTTGAAGCATTGTTTGGGTGTCCTTGTCATCCTTCACTTCGATGGATGGAAATAGGTGATACTTCATTAGTTAGGCCAAACCTTTTCCAAGAGAAAATGGAGAATATTTAATTGATTAGGAAAAGCATGAAGATGGCTTAGTGTCTTCAAAAACCATATATAGATCGTCATTGATGGTTTTTTTGAGAAGAGTAATCATTTGTTCTTGAGAATCTCTCCAAGGATTGGGCATCGTCATTTTGGGAAGAATGTCAAGTTATCTTCTTGATACATAATCCATTGTGAGATAATTTAATGGGTTGGTGAGGTGGAATATCAACTAGATTTTCCACCATGGTTCATTGCAATGCACAATGTGTTTCATGTATCTCAATTGAAAAAGTATCAGCCTAATACTGAACATGTGATTCTATAGGATCATGTTGACCTAGAGCTGGATTCTCTATTGGTACATGTTCATGTGTTGATTTTGTATAGGCAAGAGAAAGTATTTCATGGGAAAAAATAATTCTAGTGTGTCTTTTATGGTAGCATGGTCAATTTTAGGAAGAAACTTGGGAACAGGAGAATGAAATGGCTGAGCAATGACCCGAAATCTTTTGGAACTGTGGTGGTTTTCTACTTTCATAGGATGGAAAGGCTAATGGTGGGGAGAATTTAACACCCATTATTTCAATTAATTAATCCTTTCTTTAGGTATTTTAAGAATTTGAAGTGTTTGGTAAACTTTTGGGAGGGAGGAAAGGAATTTTGGAATTTTTTGGAATTTTTTGGAGGGGTATGGTTAGTAGAAATTGTTCCACTCCTACAAGAAATTTTCCAAAATGAGACATAGGTAATTAGGTAGGAACTCGGTTAGGTGAATTTTTTTTACCAAATGTTCATCCACTTATGAGTAACCATAAAAAATGGAATAGAGGGGAAAAATGGTTGGCACATAATTTTTATAACCATGTGAGGAAATCATGTGAAGGGTGTTTGGTGGCAGTGGTTGGCGCATGGTTTGTGCATTGTTTGCCTAATCGTGCAACCTAATCATGAATGGGATAAAATTAGATCCTAAAAAAGAGGATATCAATATATATTACCCATAACCCACATTTTTTCCCACTATTTCAAACCTAAATCATTTTTCTCTCCACCCAAAGGCTGTAGAGACCATTCCCTTTGATCTGGGAGTGATCTGTTGGAAAATCTTGGAGTTTTAATGTCCAGATTCTTTGGAAAGTCTATGTTCTTAGTGGTTTTCCTTATATATATATTATTTTCCCCTATATTAGATTAATATATCTAATCCATTTAGGATATATCTATGATATTTGATGAAAATAATGTTGGGATATGGCTTTGTTCATGTTAGGGAACAATATCTATGGTGGGATTTTAGAGATTCAACCTGGTTTTGTTGAATAATTCATTTCATTATTTAATTTCTTTATATTTTTTGAGGTATATGGCATCACTATTGGATCCTCTTATAAGAAATTAAAGGTTTTTATTTCAAATTGTTTGAATTTCTTATATTTTATTGTGAAATTGATATTCAAATCATGGTAGAAGCCCTCTTTAGTGATTGTTTGGAAAATTGTGAAAATTAGTTTTGTGCAAAGTGATTTGTTTCATGATTTTAAAATTTATGTCTTAAAATATATTTTGGTTTTAATTTATAGAATTTTTTTGATATAAAGTTTTTTAATAAAATAAATGTTTTATTGAAATAGACTGAAATGTTTGGTCTGGAATGAGATTTGTCTTACTTGGTTGGTGTATGTTCATTTTCATTGAAGTGGCCCTTTGGAAGGGGCATGTTTCATTGGGTAACTAGTATATGGTTACCTTGTGATGACTTTTTAAATCGACAGAAGACAAATAATGAGTATTGGACTGTTACCTGGTCATGCATGTGTGGTTTTGTGGAATTTTAGAACCAATTTATGGGTATTCCAATGGATTGAGAAATGGTTTAAAGGAATTGTTTACATTATTTCTTTGGAAATGATTTTGGTTTGGAAAACTTTTGTGGTATGATAATTATTTTATATTCTGATATAAAATGATTTAAATTTTTGATATAATTTTTTTTATATAAATTTTTTATCAAGATATATCTTATTAGTGTGAGTAGGGAATTCATTTGGGGAAAGCCTACTGAGTTTTATCACTCACCCCCTACTTTGACACTTTGGTGATTTTGCAATTATTGTTTATCAAGACATAGATAAAGGAAAAGTATATCATTTCATTAGTGATACATCATGATACATTGGGATGTATTTTGGAGTTTTATCTTGGACTATTTAGGGAGTTATAGAATTAGTTTCTTTGGAGTCTTTGAGTCTTTTGGTTTTTTCTTCCTTTTTATACTCTGATATTGCTTTTGGTTTTTGCTTGGTACTCTAGTTTTGTCTTTTTTTTTGGTTAACCTGGGTTGTATTACATTGATATCATGTATCATATATTATAATTTTTATGGTATTATTGGTTGTGGATGTTTTTATTTTCAAATGTAAAATCTCTCCCAAATTGTATTTAATCCCTTGGCATTTCTTGCTAGCCTTTGATGCTTTGTGGATGTCGCCTAAGGCCAAGTAGCAATTCTGCCTATTCTCAAGCCAATGAGGAGGGTCAAAATGTTACAGAGATACTCAAATGTATATTTAAATACCGATAATTTTAATTATAATAATCATAAATTAATTCTTGGTCAGTATATACACCATATAAAATAAACATGTGGTAGATATGGAATTTGTCTCACCAAAAATAAAAGTGAGATAGAAATTCCTAACCTTAATTCATAAATTCTATCATACACGTTAAAACCTTTTGTATAATAAATATAATTTTATTATACAAATATTAAGTAAAAATATTTATATATTTCATACCATATATTATTTTCTTATCAACTTTTATTAACTATTATTAACAATTCCAAGTTAAAGTTACATTTTGGGTAGTAAAAACTTTTTTGTATATGTTTTGATTTGTAATATGTTTGGTCTTAATAATTTGATCATGGTTCCATTATATCCATAATGTAAACCCTGATATAAATAAATAAATATATATATATATATATATTCAATATATATTTATTTAGATTAATCCATAGAATTTAGTGATTGAAAATGAAATATATCGTTCATGGAGATGGTAAGCCTTACGGACCCTTGAATGGTGTTTCCATTTTCTTATTAGATTTAAATAAATAAAATTAAATAATATATTATCATTTAATAATACTTTTTAGGTCAAATATATCAGATATTTTCATTAAACCCATCCTTAATACATTCTATGTAAAGTGTGAACAAATCACATCGCTTCGTGAGCCGGTAGCTTTCCGTGCACATAAAGAACGTTATCGTATTCCCACAAAACGGAGAGTATAAAGGTATGTGTGGTATAATAATTATAGAACCATAATAACCTCATAAATTACCTAAATATCATATATAAAATATAAATCCATCATTATGTCAAACCATGAGAGGTGGTAATAGAAAAATGAATGACATCAATTTGTGAGGTGGTAGTCCGCCATACACACAAATAAAGATTCCGTAACCCATTTGATAGAAGTGGAGATGATTATAGATCCTTACCTTAACATAAAAATATCTCAATATATGTAGTATAATGCATTTATTATATAATCATGGTATAATAATTATTAATGGAGTTGTGGGAATAAATAAAAAAAAATCTCATTGATGAACGTTACCTATTCTTCGGGTATCCTCCATAGGTTTGCACAAAATTCATCCTAGGTTGGATTTATTACCAAATAAAGGATTATAATATGAGAGGAGGGAAGTTTTTAAGTTATTTGGGTAGGTTTTGGTCACGTCAAATGGATTTAGAGGTGCGAAGAAGTGAGGGGAGTGAGTTTCCTTTTATAGTTGAGGGGGAGTTGCATTTTTATAAATATCCAAAAGTATTCACTATTAGGAGGTCAATATTACCTCCAATGGATAGAAAATTGATTATTAATGGGTTTTAGGAATTATATGGTCGACCACACTCCCACCACATAATAAAACACATATTTGAAACACGTTTTCCCTTAACTTATAAGTTTCCTTATTTTTAAAATTTTGGGTTTTCACTATGGTAACTAGTCTTTTTAACCTAGGTAATTTATCATTTAAGACTAAATTATAATTATCCTTATTAGATAATTTGAACCCACTAATTATAAATATTAAATAAAATTTATTAAATAAAAATATTATGTGTGTTGGAAATTAATTTTAACACAAGCGCATATAAAGTGAAAAATTCCATTTTAACCTTAATTATGCTAATAATGTTTTTACTATTTAGAGGTTAAAATAATCATTATAAAATAACAATTTTTACATTAATGGAATGAAGTTGATATTTATTATCATTTATAAATAACTTGGTATAATATATGATTTTTAGTAATTTTAAACCATTTAATAAAATATAATTTATCATTAAATAACATTAATGTCAATTTTGATGTTATTCATTTAAATTGAATTTAAAAAATATCAAGATAATGATGGAATTCAAATATATTATTTTCACATATGTGAAACATGATATATCCATCTACAAAAATAAAGTAACCCAATAATTCATTCAATTTAATTCACTTTTAATATTTTCAGTATCATTTAATTTATTTAATTATTAATTAAATAATTACTAAATTGTAATTTTTTAAGAATTTAATGTGATTATTACACCACAAAAAAATTAAAATAAACTATTGTGATAAAAAATCATTTATCTTTCAAAGTAATATTTATAACCAAATATATGTTATTTTTTCCCTATCCTAAAGATTTATAGATATTTTAACTAAGAAAGGTTTATTGTTTTTGTATTTTTCTTTACTTGACATATTATATAAAAGGTGATGATGGGGGAGGGGTATTGGGACTTCATTATGGACCGCTAGGGTTCCTCCACCCATGGATTAGGTGGTATGGCCACCCCTCCCTCCCCCTCCTCTAGGGGGAGGAAGGTTTCCCTCTGGCTCCCCCATCCTCTCATCTCTAGTATTTCTCCCCCTTCACTAACCCCATTATTCTTCCCAGATTTCCTCAGACTGAAGTTAGACCAAAAGTTCCACCGTTTGAATATGGAATTTCCAATATTCTAGTTTTTCTCTTGGAATTACCAATGGAATCATTGTTATTGGATCTCAATTTGGTGGCTTGTTTTGGAAATTACCAACCCTCAATGGATTCCTTCGACAAGTTTGTTTTTGAATCTTGGGGTTTATGTGATAGGGAGACTGTTGGGCCTATAGATCCATGCCATTTTATAATTAGTTTTGAATCTAAATAAGAATTCATCTCAATATGGTCGAGCACTCCACATGCATTTTTGGGTTTCCTCTTCTCTCTTTTTCATTGATAATTTGAAATTTATCTTAAACAGGACCTCCCCATCACATCAATTTGGATTTCCCTCCATATTACACCTCTATCATTTTAGAATCTGGAGTTTCTTTTTTTGATTGGTAATATGGTTATCCACTTCCATTATGTTGAAAATAGTACCATATCTTGTAGTCACCCCATATCTCATTGTCTCTATGTTGAAGTTGATGTCTCTAAGGAACCAGTGTATTTTCTCTACATTTAGATTAAAGGGGATCTTTGATAAAAGCAAATAATTTGATTTTAATCTTGTATTGACTTCTGTTATTCTTGTAGCCACTTGGGTTATGATTCTTTCACCTACTAACATATGGAATCTATTGATCATGTATACCAATTAGTTGGTAAGTTGGACCAGATGGGAAATGCTAATGTTGAGGCTCATTGGAAGGGGTGAGAATACTTCTTCAAGAGCCAAGGGTGGTGGATCATGGGGAGGTTGATTCTATAGGTTGGAGTGGGTCTTCATCTTCCAATATTCTCTCTATTGTCCTATTAGGTGTTGAGGAAACATCTATTTATTTACCTCTTCAAAATTAGAATGGAATAGGGAATTATAATATGAGGATTTCTCATATTTGTTTTCTAATTTAAAGCCTAATTTGGGTGCTAACAAGCTGGCTATGTAGGTCCTTGAAAGGGACCAATTGATCCATTTAATGAATTATCATTCCTTTTCTAATTCTTTGAAGTCTAGAGGCTAGAGTAATGGAAATGATCTATTCCCTGGTGATGGAATCAAGGTTATTGATAATAGGAATTCCGTTCCTAATCCATACCCCTCAATTCTAGTGTCTCTTAGACAGGATGAAAATGATATTCAGGAATGGGGATCTTCTGATCATTAGGATACTCTAAGATTGATCCAATTTCAAAATCAATTTATATCTTTGAATGAAAATAAGAACGAAGTTGTTGACTCTGAAGGGTAGCAGAATGTTGTACGAAAATGTAAAAAGAAACATTCAGGGGAAGGATCGATTAAAGACTTATATTTGAGTGGAAAAAACATATAATCTCATCAAGAGTCAGATGTTGAGCAAGATCCCTATTGAAACATAACTATTGGATTTATATTGAATAACGGTAAGCAAGGGAAAATTTTATGTAGAAAATTTCCTATTAAAAATGGGAAAATACTATTTAAATCTACCAATTAATATTGTAACCAGGACCTCAGGTAAATAAAATAAATATGGGACTAGAACAGGGCCATCCAAATCTATAGTTACTGAAGTGATTAGTTAGGAGCCTCGCATGGTGGGTGAGAAAGCATCAGGTGGGGTCAGAAGGGAGACAGAATGTGAAGCCATAGGACTGGTCTAGGAATCAATGCCTATTAGAGTACATAATGGTATTTTAGGAAAAATGAAAATGGATAAATGGGAAGTCTGGAGATTATTCTTCACTCTAAGGAAGAAATTCTCAAAGCAGTATTTCAGATCATTGCTTCGAAGGAGGAGGTTAATAGAATTTATCAGTCAAGGCTTTGAGTTGATACCAACAAGGAGAGAAGGGTGGGGATAAATAAATAAGACCACATTTTTTCTTAAGTATTTAACAAATGTAAGGTCAAATTGGAGGAATATATATAGATATGGGATAAGATGTCCAAACACATTAAATATCTTATCAATGAAGATCTGGATATGAAGGTAATTGAACTTCACTAGGAGTTATATATCGTATATAATTCTAATAATCTTAGTATTTTATTTAATAATTTTTTGAGTTCTTTCTATGTGTAATGTACTTTTTTGACCCATATGGTTTCCCACTTTTTCCATAAAAGTGAATTTGAAATTAAAATTTATATTTAAAATAAAAACTTATTATATAGGTAACTTTCATGGAAAAGTGTCCACAAAATTCATTAAAATAGATCCTAAGGTCATAAGGGTTGATATATTTTCATCGAATGGGTGTTTGACAATTTTTTAGGTTATTTTAACCCTTATATTTTTAATTTAACCCCATGGTAAACCCATTTTTACCTTAACTGCAGTAATTAATTTTTAATGTATTCACAATTAATTTTAGTGAAAAATTAAGTTTACCTTATTAGATAACATAATTTTTTTATTCCAAATATTCAATCCATTTTTCTAAATTCCATTCACATAATTGGAAAAAATTAATTTAATATTAATCATGCAGATGTGAAGAGAAAGTGGGGTTTTAAAGAGAAAATGATCAAAAGTTTCAAAGTTCTATATCCAATTTCAATATGAAATTGATTCAAATGACCTATATTGGATTAATAGATGTATAATTTAACTAATTATACTTTAAAACCAATTAATTATATAATTTAACTTTGTAAATAATTTAGGTGATGATACAGTTTTCAATTAAAATTTAGTATTTTCAATTATTCATCAAAAAACAAAACCTTTTAGAAAAATCAAAAAAATTTAACCTATGATAATTTTTAATTTATGAATTAAAAAATTAATATTATTTTATCAAATTCATTTTCTAAAATTTTAAAAAATTTATTTTTAAAATAAGTACTCCAAAAAAGGCGACAAAACGATTATTTAGAAAAACACAATTTTTGAAGCCTAAAATTGGATTTATTATTATCTCTTGTATAGAAAAAAATAAGATGAATATTAAATAGTTTATTTAATATATATTATATTAAAATTTTATTAAAAATTTTCAAAAAAGTATTTTTTTATTTTATTGAGGTAGAACACATTTTTTTCATAAAAAACAGTTTTTCAGAAAAAATTTCCGTTATTTTTAAATAGTTTGTATTTTCACTTATAATTAATTTGTTTGAAAATAATTATTTTTATACACAATTTTAAACCATATTTTTATAATTTAGTTAATCATATTCATACCCACCATTCATATGGCTAGGTGATAACGACCATATTAAACAATAATATTTTAATTATATGACACATTTTGTTTAAACTTTATGTTGTGTGTAACACTAGAAAAACTTAGTGTTACTTCTAATGCAATAGAAAGTCAATGTTTCATTTCACAAAAAATATGGAAAATAAAAAATCTATTTGAAAAAAATAATTTCACAATATCTCAGGGTGTTATAAAAAAATTGAAGGATAAACCAATCAAATATAGTATAGTGAAATAAATAGAAGAGATCACCACTGGAACCTTTAAGAATATTCAAATTATTTTTTGTGAATCATTTAAAATTATGATAACTTTTGAAGAAATATCATATAATTTTATTTATCAACTTAAATGAGAAGAAGAGTATTACTAGGATATCACTTAAGACAAATTGTTAAATAAAAATGGCATATTCAGATATTGATTGATTATGAAAATTCATGGAATGTTGTGGTGTATAATTTAGATTTTGAATTATCTATAATATGAGTTGTCATTTATTTTTATAATTTATTTAATTTTATAATATTTATAAATTCTTTGTTATAGGAACCAGTTGAAAAAGAAATTTTATCAATTAGGTCTCAGTGAGATGGAAAGATGGATTAGATGGGGGGGGAGATAGTCATTTTACAAAAAATAATCAAAATAATACTATTATAGTAAAAACCAAAATAACTTTAAATATTAATGCAATTGTAAATAGTGCTCTTACAATACATGAAACATGTTATGCACTGGAGAAACAAATAATTTGAATGTTATGAAGAAATTCAATTATGAATATGAATGATGAGAAAAATAACAGAGTAAAAAATAATGTAAAGAATACACAATATTTTATAGTAGTCTGGATCACCAAGATCCAATATATACTCTTCAATCTTCACTACTCAATGATAAGATGGGTGCCCACTAAGAGACTCACTTTTTATAGGGAGTGATGAACTAATTATAGATGTAACAATTTCTCACTTGGATGTATAGCCCAACTTTAGAAATACCTTTTATCGCCTAGAGGTATAACCCAACTATCTTTTATAGGAGTCATAACACATAACCTACCTGACTTTTTTTCGGGATTCAGAAGCTAGACTTACTTTTAAATAGGATCAATAATCTAGATAGACTAGATTTTGGATGTGAAAATCTTAAACTAACTCATAAGGGAAAAAGATAAAATATAAAAAATACAATAATAAAACCAAGAAAGATATTAAGAACAAAAGATAAATTAAGATCAGAATATTGATGTTTCTATTTGATCATTTTATTAGTAATGGATAAATTTTTTTAATTGGTTTGATCATAATGGAAGTCATACTGGTAAAGGCTTTAGCATTATCACATCAAAACACATGTCTCAGTTATTATCAAATAAACTATTTAGCTTTTTATCAAGGCCCTAAAATCATTTTCCAATTGCTAATATCCTCTACATTAACTCCAATATCTTCTTGAGTACTATGAAGTATCTAGATATCCAAAAACAGCATGCCCCAATTAGTAATAATATAATCATGTAAATATTAATGTCACCTTTTTTTAAGCATGGAAGTATTCAAAAACTAATTCTCACTTCATTCATATATCAAATACTTTGAAAAAACATGGCATACCTTCATTATATTTAATATGAATTTTTCAAATTAATAAAAAAAGAAATCATATGATATATATTTACAATAAAATGAAATATTAAAATGATTTTAAATTAGAGTAATAAAATATAGTGTAAAATAGAGTATATTATTGGAGCTAAAATTTATAAAAAACTTGCAATTTTCTTCGTTATGGCAAATAAATTTTCCAGTTAAATTTCTTAATGACCATGGTGAAGATGATATCAATTGTGGGGTGAAAATAGACTGTATACTTTAATTTATGATGTCTATAGTGTAGAATGAAATACCAAGTCATAGGAAAGCCTACAAACATCGCTTTACTCCACATCTTGATCTTTATACTGCAGTGTAGATATCATTTTCTAGATGAATATATTTCATGCCCAGTGTGCTCGAATATTGTGTGGATCTAAATGGATGCACGGTTTTATGGAAAACCATTAATATCCTACTGTGTAATAGATTCACATGAACAAGTTTGTGTATACACTACATTAAAATTGAAACTCAATATTATATATCAATAGCCTCACTATATCCATAAACCTCATTATGGTTTTAAAAATAAAACTAGTAAAGCATATTCTTACTACATGTTGATTACTGAGTCTCACAAGATGAAAATAATTCTTTATGCTAATAAATATAATCAAGATCTTTCTTCTAAAAATTTCTAATTCATATGTTGTGTAACACAAGATTGATATTTGTAGAAAAAAGGTTATGAACTACCTGAAGGCCCAATGCATGCTTCTTATATATTGAGTTTACAGTAGATACAACATGGGATTCCTCATTCGGTTGTAATAATATCTACATGAAAATTTGGATGAAATGTGGACTACATATTCATAAAATTATCTACAAAATGAGAAAACTATAAACATTGATTCTATAAAACCCGTATTCAGTTACTTCTATATGATCTTTCGGATGTGAAATCTATATGCTGTGAGGTTTACTAAAAAATACTGTAAAAAGTGTTTCATAAATAGTGCATGGGAGAATATCTTCAAAATGAGAGTATGTCCTCATCGATGGTGAAATTTTTTTGTCTTCTTGAATACGAAGATACTGTATAGCAGCACAATTGTAAGTTTCTAACTGCAAGTCGCTTGTCCAGTACCCCTGTAAGAATTTCTTCAAGTGGTCAAAGTCACACAGTAGGTAGTGTGCTTTATGGTTGGCTCAATTTTTATAGTAGTTTGATCATATGAGGTAGGTTCAATGCATCATACGGTAGGATGAGAAATACTTTTGTTCAGCTGGTAGTTCACTCATGTAGTTGGTTTGGAGAAGGTGCGAGGTCAAAGTAAATGGTGGGTCATGAGTTTATAGTAGACTGAATAAGGAATATCACCTTCATGGTATGTAGATCCACGTTAGATTGAAAACACATGTGATAGGTTAAATAAATTATCCATATGGGAGGTTGAGACTTAAAAATTTGTATCTTATGGTAGGTGTAGTTACCACAAGTACAAATATGTAGACAACAGGTTGTGTGCATGAAAAAAAAAATTGACTACAAGTGATGAAGTATACTGACCACATCAATACATTTTAACCGATCATATGGAAATTTTTTTAACTCACAACAAGAACAAAATAATATATTTTTTAAATATAAACACTATAAATGTGAAAAAATTTAATTTAACAAAACTAAAAATAATAAACATTAATTGGGAGGGGTTTTAAATTAGTAAAAAATATAATCATAAAATTAAACTCCCCAAAAAATAATCTACCCCTTTTTGTAAATCAAAAAACCAAAAAATTAATTCACAAATTTCTCCACCTTTTTGAAATTAATAAAAAAACAAGTAAAAACTTTTGGAAATTAAACCCAATTTGAAATTCAAACATCATCACCCATTTTTTTAAACAATTATTAAAAACAATATGGCTATAAACACTTAACAAATCAAATATATAACAAGTCACAATAGTAAAATATTCATTTAGAAATATCAACTTTAATTAATGTAAACATAATATTACATTTCAAGATTAAAACTATTAAACACATTAAAACAACAAGTAGGTAATACTAAAATAAAAAACAAAATTGCAAACTTTAAGTAAATATAATTGAATGTAAACCAAATTTTAGTATGATTTATATAGATTTTAGAATAATGTCAAAGAAAAAATAATTCATTTAAAATAAAATTGAATTTTTTGAGAACTCTCCTTAAATAAATCATTAAATCACAAGAGATACCAAATAAGTATTCAAAATTGTATTTCAAGGAGCCACTATAAGATATAAATTATTAAAAATAGTAGGTAGTGAATTTTTTTATTATAAACACTGCTACAGATCTGGGTAAGGGATGCACTGATTTTTATTAGTGCCCAGTAGAAAATACTGATAAAGGTCGCACCTTTATCAATATTTTCTAAAAGCGCTGCTAATAGTTTTTAATAAAAAATATTATTAATATATATATTATCCTTATAATAATATTAAAAAATAATTTTTAATTATATAAATTAATTAAAAATGCATGTTTATAATTAATATATAATTTTTAATAATTTAAATATATATATAAGGTTTTTAAAAAAGTATTTATAAGATTATAAATAAATATATTTATTTAAATAATTATAAATTTATAATATTTTTTAAATAAAAATAATTATTATATTTTTTAATATATATTTATCATTATATATAAATACTTTTTAAATATTTTTATTTATAAGTATAATTATAAAAATAAATATATTTCTCTAATGAATTTGGTCAATAAATAAATAAATATATATATATCAAGAGATAATGATGATATTCATGAACACGATTGGCATTTTTTATGTTCATACATTGATGCGTGAGTACATATAATTGACGATATTTGATGATAAGTTTATTTGTGTAGATGATTGTGGGTTGTTATGTTCCAAATATTAAGATTACCTATATTATGATGACAGATGCATAGGGTATGGATTCATGACTCGTGAATGCTCATTTATACATTGACACCCTTATTAATCATACTTTCTATATATATGTGATGAATCATTTTTTATAATTTATACCTTACTAGGTATGATACATTAATGTTATACCCATTAACTTATTATGTTCCTCTAAATACATAGAAAATTACAATTGAAATATTTAAATTATAAATACATTTATTATATTTATAATTATAAAATTTTAATTATATATAAATACTTTTTAAATACATTTATTTATAATTATAATTATAACTCAATGTGTATATATTTAAATAATTATAAAATTGAAATAAATACATTAATTTTTAGTTTATAAATATATATTTATATATTAATAAATATAAATATATATTTAAAATTATATACAAATAGTTATATATATATATATATTTATTTATAATTATAAATAAATAAATAAATAAATAATAATAATAAAATTATAATAAATATAATTATAATTTTATAAATATATATAATTATATAAATATATTTATATATATATTTATAAATATATACAAATATTTATAAATAAATACAAATATTTATAATTATAGTTATAAATATAAATATAAATATATATATGTATTTAAATAATTATAAAATTACAGTAAATATATTTATTATAATTTTATAATTATAAAAAAATAATTTTTTATTTATAATTATAAGTATAAATAAGTATATAAATAAATATATAAATAAATATATAAATAAATATATAAATAAGTGTATGTTTATTTATATTATATAATTATAATAAATATATTTATTATATTTATAATTTTATACATATATATAATTATATAAATACATACAAATATTTATAAATATATTTATTATATATATAATTATAAATAAATAAATATTCATTCATAGTTATAATTGTAAATATATAAATAAATGTTTATTATATATATAATTGTATAAATATATATAATAATATAAATAAATTATAAAAATTATATCTTTATCAATGTTTCTTTAGAACTGATAAAGATATCCATTTATCAGTGCTAAAAAAGAGCTGATAATGCTATTTTTTATCAGCGTTAAAATAATAATGCTAATAAAGACATATTTTATTAGCATTTTTTAGCACTAATTAAGATATCCATTTATCAACGCTAAAAACCGTAGATAAAACTATTCTTTATCAATTCTAAAAAAGCACGGATAGAGAGTAGTTTTATCAATGCATTCTATATTATTGCTGATAAAACTACTCTTTATTCGCGCTTTCTTGAAAGCACAGATAAAAACCTTATGTATTCTGAAAAAAATGCCTTAATATATCACCATCTTCTCCATGCCTTCAAGATTTCGAAAAACCATAGTGATGCCCTTGTCGCTTGCCTTCGCCTTTTCGACTGCTCACCTTCGCTACTCGCCATCACCGCTCACCATTGCCGCTCGCCTTTGCTGCTTGCCACTCACCTTCATCATCGTTACTCACCTTTGTCGTTGCCACTTGCCTTTTCTTTTGTTGTAGATCCCTACCACTATCAGTCCCAACAGAACTCATGCCACTCTTTGTCAAAAAATCATCACCGCTCTAAGGTATGATATTATTTATTCTCCATTTAGTAGATTCATGAATTTTTGTAGTCCTGTACTTTTTGGTTTTGGGGTATTTGAAAATGTTTTGGATGGGTCGTTGATTATCCGTGTGTATTGGGACTCAATCAACGTGTTATGGGTTCCAGTGTATGCTAGGAATTGAGTCTCAGGAGTTCCTCAGTTTTGAGGTTGAGTTTAAAACAATTTTTCAGTATTTGGAATGTTTATAAAAAGTTTGTATGTGGTGAAAAGGTTTTGGAAATGTTTTGGAGTGAATTTGGTCATATTTTTTAGTTTTAGCAGTTTTCTAAAAATTCAAATTAGTCAAAGACTTTGCATATGAAAAAAATATAATATATGTGGTTTTAATGTTATTATTTTCACATTTCCTAGTTATGTGAAAAGAAGGTGTAATAGAATAATTTAAAATAATTTCCTTATTTTATTGTATTTAACTTTAATCAAGATATTCTGATCTTTCTCATGAAGCTAAAGGGTTTTCCATATGTCATGTAGAATAGAATATTCACGTACGTCAACATAAAACATTCTAATAATTGAACAATAAAGTATAAGGTATAAGTGAGAAGGAAAGATAGACTATGGGAGGTTGAATAATCCTTTTATTAAAATTAAACAAATTAATTTTATTAGAGTAAAAACCCAAGTAACTTCAAATATTAATACAATTGTAAATAGTTCACTTAAAATACAAGCAACAGGTTATGTAGTGGAGAATGAAAATATATGAATATTATGAATCAATTGAATATTGAACATGATATGATGAAAAAAAATAATGCAATGAAAAATGAAGAAAAAACATGTGGTATTTTATATTAGTTTAGATCACTAAGATCCAATAAAGACTCTTCAATATTCTCTACTCGGTGACAAGACTTGTACCCACTAAGATATGCAATTTTGATAGGTATTGATAACTCAGTTACAGATGTACCTTTTTTTATCTGGAGTTATAAACCAACTATTAACACACATGTTTCTCACCAAGAGGTATAACCAGAATTACTTTTATAGGAGTCATAACCCCCAACCGACCTGAATTTTTTAGAGTCACAACTCAAACTTTCTTATGAATAGGAGGAATAACCAAGATAGACTAGATTTTGGATGGAAAAATCTTAAATTGACACTTAAGAAAAAATATAAAATATAAAAATTATATAACAATGAAACCCAGAAATAAATTAAGAACATAATATAAATGAAAATCAGAATAGTGATGCAGCACATTGATCACTTTTGTAGTAATGGATGGAATATTGAAACTCTTTTGATCGTAATGGTATTTTTAGTGGAATTTTGTTTTATCACACTCATATCAAAACATATATCACATATGTTTTTGAATGATATATATCCATATTTTTATGAAGTTCAGAAAATCATGTTCTAGTGGCTAATCTACTCTAAATTATCTCTAAGATATTCTTGAGTATGAGGGAGAATCTAGAGATCCAATCTTAGTATTAAAAAATTAGCAATAAAAAGTCATATAAATGATAATGTTTCCATCATTTAAACACAGAATTTATTTAAAAAATAATTTCCACATCACTCCCACATCAAATACCTTGAAAATACTTGGAATGTCATTGTTATATTTAACATAAATTTTTCAAATAAATAAAATAGTTAAATCATGTCATATATATATTTACATAAAAATGAAATATCAAAATTATTTTAAAAGAGTACCTAAATATAGTTTAATAATATTATATTTAGTAACAACTTTAAATAGAAGATCATGCGTGCTAGAAAGAATTTTTAGGAAAATTCTATGTCTCAGAGACTTGACCCCATGACCACACCCCAAACCCCAACCCACTTGTACCACCCCAGCTGACCACAAGGGGAAAATATAGTTTAATAATAGAGTATAGTATTAGAGGTAAACTTGGTAAAATACTTTTGTTCTTCTCCATGGAATAAAATAATTCTTCCAGTGAATATTTATTCTGACGATGAAAAAGATGATATCAACTTTGGGTTAGAGATATATTAGATCCTTGATTTTCTGGTGTCCACTATATAGAATAAAATACCACATCGTAGGGAATCCTAGAAACATCGCTTAACTTCATGTCTAGATCTTCTAGTTTACATAACATGTATGATGTTTTTTCAAATAAAATTAATAAATAATATTATTAATAAATGTGGATTATTGAGTATCATAAGATGAATATAGTTCTTTATATAGGTAGATCAAATCATGTTCTTCTGAATATTTCAAAATACAAATGTGGTAGCACATGAGCTTCATATGAGCAGAAAAAAGTGCATGAACTACATGAAGGCCTGGTGTAATATTCTTATATATTGATTTTGTAGTAGATACACCATGAGCTTCCACATTAAGTTGCAACAACAACTAAATAAAAATTTGAAGAAAATACGGACTACAAATATGAAAAATTCTATGTAAAATGAGATAACTATAAATAGTGAGTTTGTAGAACCTGTATGAAGTTTCTTCAGTATGATATTATTTTCATTCTTTCTGAAGTTCATGAATTTTACTACAATAAACTACAAAAAAGTGGGCCACGAACAGTGTGTGCAAGAATAACTTCAAAAGTAAGAGTATGTATTTGAGTTTTTTATGGTTTTTTAACATTCCTAGGTTATTTTTTTTTTCAAAACTATGTTCGGAAGGAGGCAGGTGTCCTGCTGCCTTTTGGTTAAGTTAAAAGGCAAAAGATGCCTTGCTACCTTTCAGCCAAAAAATTACTTATTTTAAATATAATTTTTTTGTATATTTATACTTTTTATGTTTTTTTGTTTATAAATATATATAAACAAAACAAAAAAATATAAAAAATTAAATATAAAATAATTATATTAAAAATAAGTAATTTTTTTAGCTAAAATGTGGTAGGGCCCCTACCACCTTTTCAATATAGTTTTGATTTTTTTTGCCGAGGCACATTTAAAAAAAATTCAAAAAACATATAAAAAATAATATATATTCATCAATAGTGAAAAAATGTTTCCTTATTAAATCTAGAGATATATTAGAGCATCACTACTATAACTTGCAGACTATAAGTTGTAATTTGACTTCTAATGTATGTGTTTCTTCATGAAATCTAACTTACACAGTAGTTCGAGTGATTCATGGTTGGTTCATCGTTTAGAATATGTGGTAGGTTGAATGTTTCATGTAGTATGATTATAGATACTTATGGATGGTTGGGATTTCACTCATGTGATCAGTTTAGAGAAGGTGTGATAGGTCTAAGGTTATGGTGGGCCATGGATTCACGATAGCTTGAATATGGAATATCACCCTCATAATAGGTAGAGCTACAATAGATATAAAACAAATGTGGTAGGTTAAATCAAGTATCCATATGGTGGTTTGAGACTTAAAAATATATATTTTGGTAGGTTTAGTTACCATAAGAATAAAATTGGATAAAATCTATCACATAAATAATGAAATATCTGGCCATAAGTAATCAAATATATCAACCACATGAAGAAATTTTTACAAAAAATTGGAACCAAAATATTAACTACCAACAATAATAAAAAATATATATTTTGAAAATATAAACATTGTAAATATGTGAGAGAAAAAATATAGGTATAATGAGTACCACATACGAGAAGAAAAAAAATAGAGAGTGGGAAGTATAAAAATTGAAGATCCTAAGTAATCAATTATTTAAAATTAGATAGTCAATCATCAGTTGATTTTGCATGATGTGAGAAAGGATGACCAATCTAGGATCAATATTAAATATCAAAATTTGAAGTTATTGAAGAGGTGACAATATTATGATTTAATTCTCTCAATGTCTTGAGATGAAGATTAAATTTAGTTACTAAATAAACCAGATTGTATTACGATCCTATTCACCCTAGTCTAAAGAACTCACATACTTGTGAGAGTTGGTTTATTTCAAGTAGGTTGTTGTATCTGTGTTGGGAAACACTATAGGTAAATGATGATAACTACCTAACCAATTATAATTAGTGATTTTTTATTAATGGAAATCTATGACTCATTCTCACCCTGATCACAGCAAGGATTATTCATAAACATTGGGACTGAACCTTGTAAAATTAGTGTGTTACATATCCCTTTTACATTATATTTAATTCATTTAATGCTGAGATTCATATTTGATCGGGTCATATTCTAAAAAAGAATAGTGTTTAATTTTATAATTTAGAAATTTTAAATAAAAACTACCACTAATCCACCCCTAGTGGTGTAACCATTCCTGATGGATATCAATGTTATGACAAATTTAGTCTCAATTTTATCTTTCTTTCATGTTGGATACATATTCTTATGGATTGAAATAAAAATTCACCTCACAATATAAGTCTTTGTGTTATCCCTAACCAATGTTCACCGTTATATATTATAGCCTGTGATGAAACCTTATGCTTATAATGATTATTATTCTTGTATCGGAATATAAAATATGCTCTTGAGGTATAAAATAGATTTTTGTGTTGTATAACTCACTAAGTATTCCACCAAGAGTTAGATACCTATTTATTTAGTAATCTAAGGGTGCATATTTTATATTGAATCCATGTACCTAAGGTTGCTGATATATCTTTGATGAGAACCTTCATACCATAAAACTTTGAAACAAAATCCTTGATGCTTAGCTAATTAGGGGTGATTGGGTATGTTGTTGTTCTTATGATTGATTATATCTTGAACAATATGGTATTTTCCATCTCATATGATTATCATGACATCCAGTCCTATAATTGAGAAACACTAAGGAAATGTATGGCTATACATAAATAATATACTTGTGATTTACTTATTTGTACAAAAAAGGGAATTAGCAGCAAATATTTCTTGAACTGGTGGAGGTTTAAACCACTGAATAAATATATAGTATTGGTTACTGAAACCACTGTGTACTACATGGTTTCCAATAATTTCATAGAGTTTTCTTTAATTTAGAGGAGGTTTTTTCATGTGTCATTTTTTGATCATTTAGTAGCGGTTTCAGTTTTATTTTGTAGTGGTTTTTTAGAAACAAAATCCTAAAAATAAAGTAGATAAAATAAACCTAACCATCTATAAATATATTAAAAGTGGTTATGTTTAGTGATGGTTAATATTAAACATTGCTAATTAAAATTTTCATTAATTTACTTAGCTGCAGTTATTAAAAACCACCACGGAATATTACTATAAAAATTTATTATTTTTTGAAAATATATAATAAATAAATGTAAATATAAAAAAAGTAACATGTAATAAACTAACATAAATTTATGATAAACCCATCATACATAAATCATACATCCAAAATCATATATACAAACATCCACAGTCATATATACAAACATCCACAGTTAGTATAACCTTAGTAAAAATATACCTCAATCAACGGATAACCTCGATCATCCCATACCTCAGTCATCAATATATACATATAAAATATGTCCAAAAATAGTTCATACCCAATATATATTCACCTTGTGACCTACTCTACATATTTCTTCCTCCGCATTATCTCATCAACTAAAACTGACCACATCATTTCATCAAATGTCACAAAAAAGAAAACAAGAATTAAAACTAAACATAATAAATCCAAATTAGAATAAAATCATTAATTAAAATAAAATATACCATGAAAACTAAGAACCATCACGACAACCTTTTGAAGAATGTTGTGCATCAGAATTTTCATCCTCCCAATTAATGCCAGTATCTTTCACCGACAATAAAAACCAAAACATTTAAGAAATGAAATCTGAAATAAAAAGACACAAAATATATTCAGAATGTTGCACATACAATTTGTTATTTTGTAAATCAAACAGAATAAATTTTAACATAAAACAAATAATATATCATTAAAAACACTTAGAAAATATATATTTACCTATTAAATATATGATTCAATAGTTGAAACTAAAAAGGGATAAGTAAATATTATAATTAATTTTTAATTCGGCGTGCGCTGTGCTTGAAATTTAATCAATAAATAAATTTTAAATACTTTGATATGAAATAATGTCCTATATTTTAAAAAAAACACAAAATTTGTTTTCTCAAGATTTCACATCAATGAGATTTTTTTTGTTATGGTTTTTGAACATTACACGAGCTTTTTTTGTGTTTTAAAACACTAAAAATGTTTTTACAGGAATCCTAGGAAAACCATAACCCTGAATGACACTTTTTTAGTTCCAATATTTCAAAAATCAATCTATGGTCCTTTTCATATGATTTCATGGTAATTTGAATTTGTTTTATTGGTTTTGACCCCCAGACACATGCTTTTAAAGGCTTTAGTACAACTAAAAAAAGTTTTCAAAGTCATTCTGACCGCACTACAGGTCAGATTGAATTTTTGTTTTCACTTACATGTCAAAAATATCTTGATAGTTGTTTTCCCATGATTTCACATAAATTTGAGGTTGTTTTATATTAATTTGACCGTTACATGAATGTTTTAGTGTTTTAAAATAAAAAAAATGTGTTTACAACCAACCCAGGAAAACTGTAACTCAAAATGATGTGCCTTCAGTTCCTATATTTAAAAAATCAATAAATGGTATTTTACCTCTAAATTTAGGGAAGTAAGAATTTTTTTCTAGGTATTGACCCTTAACATAAGTTTTTAAAGGCTTTGGTACCATTAAAAATTGTGTACTAAGCCATTCTGACCACACCACATGTCGGATTGACACGTTGTTTATGTGTTCATGTCAAGAATGAATCAATTGTGTTTATCCCATGATTTCATGTCAAAATGATTTTTTTTTCTATGGTTTTGATTGTTTCATGCATTATTTAGTGTTTTAAAACACTAAAAACACATTTATATCCATCCTAGAAAAAATGTCACTTGGAATTACATGTCATCATTTCCTAAATTTCACGAGTCAATCTACAATCATTTTTTAATTATTTCAAGGAAATATGATGTCATTTGTCGGGATTGTCCCCCCAACACATGTTTTTAAAGGTTTTGGTACCTTTAAAAAGTGTTTACTAAGTCATCTCAACCACACCATAAGTCAAATTGATGTTTTTTCTACACATGCACTTCAAAAATAACTCAAAAGAAGTTTTCCTATGATTTCATGTTAATATGAGGTCATTTTCAATGGTTTTAATCGTTACATTAATATTTTAGTGTTTTAAATCATGAAAAATGGGTTTATGACCATCTTGGGAAAACTATAACTCAAAATGATGTACTATAGGTTCTTAAATTTTACAAATCAATATATGGCCATTGTTATCTGATTTAATGGAAATCTGATATCGTTTTCCTAGTTTTGACCCCCTCACACATGTTTTTAAAGGATTTTCTATATTTAAAAAGTGTTTCAGAGTCATTTTGACCACACCACATGTCCTTTTGACCTTTTTTATGTGTTTACATATAAAAATAACTCAAAGGTGATTTTTCCCTAACTTCATATAAATATGAGGTTGTTTTATATGGTTTTGACCATTACACGAATGTTTTAGTCTTTTAAAAAGCTAAAAACACATTTACATCCATCCAAGGAAAACTGTAACTAGGAATTAGACATAGTAAGTTTCAACATTTCAAAAATCAATCTAAGGTCATTTACCTCTAATTTTAGGGAAATATAATATTATTTTCTTAGTTTTAACCCCCTGATACATGTTTTAAAGGCTTTAGTACCTTTAAAAACTGTTTACCGAGTCATTTCTACCACACTGCATGTCGGATTGATGTTTTGTCTATGCATACATGTCAAAAATAACTCAAATGTGGTTTTAACATGATTTAATGTCAATCTAAGGTAATTTTATATGGTTTTGATCATTACAAAAATGGTTTCATGTTTTAAAACACTAAAAACATGTTTACAACCATCCTTGGAAAACTGTAAATCAAAATTATGTGTCATCAGTTCCTACATTTCAAAAATAATTCTACATTCATTTTACTTTGATTTCTAGGAAATCTAATGTCATTTTCCTAGTTTTGAACCCATGAAAAATGTTTTTAAGGGCTTTGTATCATTAAAAAGTGTTTAGTGAGTCATTTAGACCACACCACATGTCATATTGACATGTTTTCTATGTGTACACATCAAAAATAATGAAAAGTTAGTTTTACCATGATTCTGTCATTATGAGGTCATTTTATATGGTTTTTACTCCTACATGGATATTTTATCGATTTAAAACACTAAAAACATGTTTATAGCCATCCTAATAAAAATGTAACTTGGAATAATGTGTCTTCGATTCTTAAATTTTAAAAATCATTCTACAGTCATTTTCCTAGAATTTCAGGGAAATACAATGTCATTTTCCTGGTTTTGACCCCCAAACACATGTTTTTAAATGCTTTGATACCTTTAAAAAGTGTTTACTGAGTCATTCTGACCACACCCAACATCATATTGACATGTTGTCTATGCGTACACATAAAAAATAACTCAAAAATGGATGGTCCATGATTTCACATCAATATAAGGTTTTTTTCTATGGTTTCGACCATTACATGAGTGTTTTAGTGTTTTAAAACCCTAAAAATGTTTTTACGGTCATCACAGGAAAATCTTAACTTAGAATGAAATTTCATTGGTTCTTGTATTTCACATATAAATATATGATCATTTTACTCTGATTTCAAGGCAACCTGATGTTGTTTTTCTTGGTTTTAACCCTCGAAAACAATTTTTAAAGGTTTAGTGACATTAAAAAGTGTTTACCTTATCATTTCAACCACACCAAACATTGTATTGAAATTTCATCTATATGTACATGTCAAAAATAACTCAAAGGTGGGTTTTCTATGATTTCATGTTAATCATAGGTTGTTTTCTAGAGTTTTGACCATTATATGAATGTTTTAGTGTTTTAAAACACTAAAAGTGCATTTATGGTCATCTTAGGAAAACCATAACTCTTAATGTCATTTCCTATATATCCAAAATCAATCTATTCTTGATGTCTTCTGATTTCATGGAAATCGGAGATTGTTTTCCTAGTTTTGATCCCTCAACACATGTTTTTAAAGGATTTGGTACCTTAAAAAACTGTTTACCGAACCATTCTGACTAAACCACATGTTAGATTTATATTTCATCTACATGTACACATAAAAAATAACTCAAATATGGTTATACCATGATTTCACATCAATATGAGGTAATTTTCTATGGTTTTTACTATTACATGCAAGTTTTAGTGTTTTAAAACACTAAAAATGTGTTTACGACCATCCTAAGGAAACCATAACATGGAATGGATTTCCTTCAATCCCTACTTTCCAAAAATAAATTGATGGTCATTTTCCTTTGATTTCAGGGTAATCTAACATCATTTTTCATGATTTTGATCCCCTGACACATGTCTTTAAAGGTTTTGTTACCTTTAAAAAAGTGTGTTGATTCATTCCAACCACAATGCAATGTCGAATTTATTTATTGTCTATGCATACTGTTAGGTACACTAGGATAGATACCCTATGAGGGGGGTAAATGAGGGTATGAAAAATTTATACAACTTCCCCTTTTGATCTTATCTTGTTTTTAGACAAAACCCTCTTCTCTCTCTCCTTCTGGTTGCAGAGTATAAAATAATCTTCAAGAACGCACAGGACACACCAATTTTACTTGGTTCACCCTCACTGGACTATTTCCAAGGAGCATACATCATTGACGTGCTGATGTACCAAATCCACTATAAGTGTACTATTGTTTACAATTTTGGAGTGGAATCACTATCCCTCCTTGTTTATAACTACTCACAATTTGAGAACTCCCTGCTCTCTCAACTGAAGTGAGCTCACTGCTTCTTCAGAAGATCCACTCACAGTTTATAGACTTGTAGGTCTCTTCATTATCACTAATTAATGCATCCTCCACTGTATGTAGATACTCTATTGAAGTCCAGATTTCATCCATTAATGAAAACCCCCTTTCCCCTGACCACTGGGCAACAACCTTTGGGAAATACCTTCGCAAAGCACCATACTTCACGAAGCTCCCAGTTTCGTGAAGCTCAAACAAGCCTTCACGAAGTCCCTGCCTCTTCGTGAAGCACACACCTTCGTAGAGATCACTGCCACATAGAGAACACTACTTCACAGATCTCAAACCATCAAAAATCCACTTCCTTTATGAAGCTCACTGATCCAATGCGGAACACACCTCTTTCATGGAGCTAGATTAGCCTCCACGAAGCTCCTTATTTCATGAAGCACACTACTTCTGTGAACCTCATACGCGATTAGATAGCAACAATTTTTTCTTGTAAAAACTATCTAATTCTCTCGAGGGGGTTGAGGTCTACTTATAGGTGTTTCCACCGACCCTGGATCCTTCCACATAAAGTCAGCACTACGTCAGCTCAAATCGCAGAGCTCTAAAATTCTTGCAAAAATTATCTCTATATCATGAAGCACCATGAAAATTTTTGGATCGTAGAGATCATCGTAATCTTAGAGCATTCCATCAATTCCTTTACGCCTTCTCCGTGAATCTCCACTCGCAATGCCCTTCACCACCACAATGCTCTTCAACACTGTTATTTGCAAAGCTCATCGTTACTGCAAAGAGCACCGTCGACTTTCTTCATGTCTTCAAAAAATTCACATCAAGAAGTTCATCTTCAAAAAACTCATGAATTTTCCATATTTTTATGATATCTTCAAGGAAATCCATATTTCGTGATTCTCACCAAACTCCAAATTTCGGACCCCAAAAATTTGGAAAATACTGGAAAACGACCCCACCTTATATCAGTAATTTTTGTACCACCTCTAGAACTTCTATTCCTTTTTCATGGTTCACATTGACATGGATTGTCAAAAATATCTCTAGAACTCCACAAATCACCATAGAAACCTTCATTGTCAACAAAAACAACCAACCCAAAAATGCTGCAAAGTTACCTTGAGGGATTTTTCCGAACAATCTCCCACTTTGGGTTTTTTAAAAACTCTTCTCAAAACCATTCCTGACACTTTGATACTTCACTGAAACTCCTTACATCATCTACCATCCTTCTCATCTTGTGATTCGGATAGTGACCAAAGATTCACTCACCGCATACTCTAAGCCCACATGAGCAATGCTCAACATGAGAAACAAGAGTAAATGAAAAGTTCATCAATGAATCACTTCATTTCTAACACCAACTATTGACACCAAACTGATACCAATTTAAAATCTGATACAAGTTTTTGATCATTGGAAACTATCAAACACCATTCCAATGAAACTCTTCTAATTTTATCACGATCCTCAACTGTCAGGATATCTATTCTTTGATCGATCACTTCTAGCATCATTAGGTTTAAAACTATTCCCCTATCTCATTACTCTCCCCAATCTCATTGCTCCACCTCTCAACTTCTCCCTGTGACTTTGACTAAGACATTTTCTCCCTTCATTATCCATAATTTCTCACCCTTGAGGAGTCACTATTTCTCCCTCTTTGTCAGTGAACCCAAAGGTCACTCCTCTGTGGTTTGAGACATTGGAAATAACACAAATTATCACAGTAGATAAAAACACACCATTCATGGGGGGGGGGGGAGATTCCACATCCACACTTGTTCAAGTGCAGTAATTCGACTGAACTCTCAGAGCCTGTCAATGCCTCTCAAAAGATTCCTTAGGTAAGGCCTTTGTCAGATTTTCAGCAGCCTATAGGTCTATAGGCAGATAATCCAACTTCACGATTCCTTGATCAACCTTCTCCTTGATAAAATGATAATTTATCATAATATACATCGTCCTAGAATGATGGATGAGATTTTTGATGAGATTTATAGGACTTGAGTTATCGCACTGGATTTTGATCGGAGACTTCACTTCAACTCCCATATCACCAAGTTGTTGCTTCATCCCCAATAACTGAGTGCATGCTTGAGTGGCCATAATATACTTAGATTCTATGGTTCTCAATGAAATTAAATATTGCTTCTTGCTCAGACAAGAAATACAAAATCCTACAAGATAAAAATCACCTCTTGATGTTGATTTACTATCATCCGCTAAAATGGCCCAATCTGTATTAGTATATCCCAATTACTCTGACTTAGATTTGTCACTAAATATCAAGCCGAAATCCACTGTGCCCTTGATTTACCAAAGTATTCTTACTGCAATCATGTGGATTTCCTTGGGATTGCTTTGATATCATGCTTCTTAGAATGTGGAGAATACAATGTCAAGACTTGTTGCAGTCAAGTACAACAAACTTCCAATTATTTGCCTATATTCTGTGATATTAACTTCCTTTCTGTCCCCATATTTGGATAGTTTCATCCGAGTAACAACCGTAGTTTTCATCTCTTTAGAATTGTCCATTCCAAATCTCCTCATTAATTCTATAGCATATTTGTATCAATAAATTGAAGTATCATTCCTTCCTTATGAAACCTATAAACCAAGGAAAAACGTCAACTCTCCAATCATTGGCATTTCAAAATCACTTTTCATGAATTCGTAAAATTGTCTGCACTGAGATTTATCTGATCCACAAAATATTATTTCATCGACATAAACCAGCACCATCATCCTTTGATTATTTTCATTATTGAAATAGATATTGTAATCAACTCCCCCAAGCTGGAAACCAAGATTCTTCAATTACTAATCAAGCCTTGACTACCATGCTCTTGGTGCTTGTTTCAGCCCATACAATGCCTTGTTCAGTTGATAAACCTTGTTCTCATCCTCATGAATGAGAAAACCATATGGATGTTTAATATACACTTCTTCCTCCAAAACACCATTCAAGAATTCTGATTTTACATCCATTTTGAACATTTTGAACTTCCATTGAACTACAATGGCAAGGAATAATCTGATAGTCTCCAGCCTTGCAATCAGTGCAAAGGTCTCATCAACATAAATTCCATTTATCTAGGAGTATCCTTTACACACTAATCGTTATTTGTTTTAGATCATTGGGCCATCTTCATTCATCTTTTTGTGATAGACCCATTTAATCCTGATGACATTTTTATCTGCTAGCCTCAAAACAATCTCCCATATCTGATTCTTCTCAATCTGATCTTGTTATTTATTCATAGCCTGAACCCAATTTTCATATTCAGAAGAATCAGAAAAACATTTAGGCTCTAACTGAGATAAGAAATATGTATTCTATAGAGATTTCATTCTTATTGTTTGAACTGGAGCTGACTAATCACCAATGAAATTCTTCATGTCAATTTCAGCTCAACTTCTTGGCTTTTGTGCAGATACATATTTTACTTTCTCATTCTCATCATTAGTATCTTCTTCTAAATCTCCATCATTCACTTCTGCTCCCCTATGTTTCTTTCCTCCTCATCAATTTCATTAGGAAATTCTTCAATGTTCTATTTAATTCTCTCTTTATTCTCTAATATAGTGACATCATTTCTCTCAACTACTTTTCACAACCTTTTGTTAAAGTATTTGTATGCTTTTCTTTTTCCTGAGTAGCCAAGGAATATCCCCTAATCTCCATGCGACTCAAATTTCCTATGTTTCCCCTTATTGAGGATAAAGCACTAACTTCCAGATATTCTAAAGTATTTCACTACTGTATTCTTTCCAAACCACATCTCATATGGAGTCTTTCCTTCCTTTGGACATAATAGAGCCCTGTTATGAATGTAGACCGATGTCAATGCTACTTCCTTCAAAAATTTCTCCAATAGGTCTTTTTCTATAAGCATCGTTATGGACATGCTGTTGATGATCTAATTTCTTTTTTTAACCACTACATTCTATTAGGGAGTTCTCACTGAGGAAACTTGAGGCCTTATCTCATGTTTCTTGAGATAGTCTTCCACCTAACTATTTGTGAATTTCATACCATTATTGTAGAGACCAGAATCTTGACGTACATGGACATTACATTACTTTTTCGGAATACTTATTACATAACAAAAACAGACACACAAGGACCGTAATAGTTTAGTGTCTTTGGAAACTTGGAACGTAATCTTCTAATCGTGGTGAAAGATCTTCAACATCTCCCATAAAGATCTTCCCCTTTTTTTTTCTTACCTAAAACCTTTCTTTATGTCCTAGGGAAAATAAAACATAAAAATGGTGAGATCAAATGCTTCGTAAGGGTAAGCATGGATAAAATAAAACATACCATATACATTTGAACTTAAAAACATGAACATGATGTTTAAACATCAAAAGCTTGAGCAAATACATAAAACATGGAAGTCTGTAAGGCATAAATCATTAAGAAACATCAAGAATGATAAAATAGCATGGGAATAAAACATGTAATTGTGGAAACCATTAAGCACATGATATGATTTCCATATTAGCCAAGGCATTGCTGCCAAAACCATCTTAGTGGACAAAGTCCCTTTCTGAATCGAGTTCACTCCTCGTTCCAGTCCTGTATTACTAAACCGGTTTAACTTGCCGTTCAAGACATGTCTATCTCATGAGATATAAATCCATACCCAATGCATTGGAGGGAGATATAGGTCCCACCCATCTCATAATGAAATCATTCTTACTTGTGCCACAAAATAAACATACATCATTCATAATAACCCAACGAATAAAATGGGTTTCATAAAAATAATCCCATCATCACATAATCCATATAAAAGAAATGGATATCATTTCATAATAAGAAAATTGAAACCATGTAAATCATAGAGACTTTATACTTGAAACATACACATATGAAATAATTCCATCTTAGATGGAAAATTGTTTTGATAAAACACTTGAAATGAATTCTTGAGGAAATTATCCTTTCTTCTTCAAAATCATTTTCTTTTCACAAAATGTCATTCAATTTTAAAAGAAATGGATTTTGTTGAAAATAGTCATTAAATATTTTGTAAGAAGATTCATGAAAATAAGGCTTTATAAAACCATAAAAATACGTTCATGCCATATAAGTTACAAAAAACATTCTTCTCATACTTTTGCTGGAAAAGTCAAAAAGTACCTCGTAACGTAAACAAAAGAAAGATTCCTTACATACCACATAGTAAAAGTCTAAATTTTAAATGGTTAAAAATAATCACTTATATGTTGTTACTTTTCCATAATTGGATACTTTATAATATTTTCGACTATATAAATTTCAATTTATAATTTTTAAACATTTTTGTGATTTTTAAACAATTTAATAATATGTTATTTTTATAAAATAACAATAGTGTCAATTTTGACACTATTCATTTATTTGAATTCAAATAAAATATATACAAAATATATGTTCAAACTAAAAGCTTTAATAGATTCATAAAAGGTCATATGTATCTATAAAATTAGTGGAGCACATTAAATATTTCATATATTATTTAGTTTATTATTTTTAAAACCATTTATTTGGTTTATCTCTTAATAAAATAATTACTACATCATTTTTTATAACTATTTAATATACTTATTTGTTGAAAAAAAATTAAAAATAAAATCCGATGATGAAGATAAATATATTACCGTTCACAATAATACTTTTACTCGAATTTATCATCTTAAAATCACAATATTTAAATTGTTATATTTATTAAATTATGAAGGTGACAACTTTGGCATCATTTAACATAAAATAATATAAGTGTCATAATCGCTTTTATAAGGCTCCAAATGGTCAAATATTCCACCATTGGATGATTATGGTTTAAATTTACATGACGAATAAGTTTTTTTCAGGGTTTTGTGCCCTATTATGGTCACTATTAGTTTAATAAAAACTATATTCTTGATTTTTAACTAGATAAACAATTTTTTGCATCACTATTGTGTCATAATTAATGATAATTATTTAATCCCTAAAAATTATAAATAAATTCATATGATTTATATAATTTCATTATCTTTCTGGAGACTATTCATGTTTGAAGTTTCAGGAAGTTTATCACTAAATTAAAATTAATATTCTTATAAGATTTACGAGAGTGACATGTTGTCATTTTCTTTGGTTTTAATAATAATTAAGTTATTTTCATGGACAAAAGTCTATTAAATGATTCTAATCCGACCCTTGGGTGATATGGGTTGACTTTTAGTCATCCAATAGGATTTTGACAGGTGTTAGGGTAATTTTATAATCTTATATTTACCCTTAATTACCCGATTTACCTTTAACTATGGTAAATAAAATTTACCGTAGTTACTATTCATAATGCCCAAAAATAAAAAGTAGCTTATTAACATAATTTGGACCCACTGATTCCAAATATGGAATCCATTTTTCTAAATTCAATACACAAAAGTTGCAGAAATTAAATTAAAATTAATCCCGTTGTCGAAAGAAAACGGGTTTTTGTTTAAAACATTGCAAAAGATTGAATTGATTTAACCTACGAATTCAAGGTAAAATCAATGATAATGACATAAATTATATTAAATGGTAAAAATATATTTATTTATAATTTAAAACCATTCAATATTATAATTTAACCATATAAATTATTATGATGAAAAAAGTTGTTTTTAATTAAAATATAGCGTGTTTTTACTATTCATTAAAATATGAAAGTTATCGGAAAAATATCAAAACTTTATCCAATGTAAATTTGTATATCCTAATTAAAAAGAAGAATTTTATTTTGTCAAATTGAACTTATAAACATGTCAAAAACTAGATTTAATGTGGGTGTGCCATTAAAAGGCGGCAAAACTGCATTTTTTGAAAAATACTTATTTTACCTGAAAAATTTATTTTGTTCACATACCATGTTCTAGAAAATGTGTAAGATGAAATAATAATGTTATAAAATTAAAAATTTAGTTAATAATATTCATAACTGCTAGTTCATAATAATATTATAACCATATATCATTGTTTAGTGAAACCTGATATTGCGTACAACACATGCTATCGAGGAAAGTCGCGATTGCGTGTAATGCAAGTCAAGTCAGGGTTATGTATTGTGCATGAATCTTTCGTTGATTCGTTATAACAGAATCCAACCATTTTTCATTTATACATTGAATATATATATATATATATACACTCAATGTTGCATAGAATAACTTCTATCAAATGAACTTGAAATGGTGTATAACACGATCCAAGAATTGTGTTGCGTATACTGCAAGCTAATACGGTGTTGCGTATAACACAAGATAATCTTGGTGTAGAATAAAACAAAATATATGAAAGAAATTAAAACAATATATCTTATAAAATCTTGGGTTGTTACAATTATCATTACAAAACTTCAGAATTTTCTATCCAAGCATCCTTTTGAACTCCCTCCGGTGCTGTTTTAAGCAGCTGAACACATCAAACTTATGGGAAATAACAAATACCCATTCGATTCTACTATATTCATCAACGAAAAGAATATAGTACCTCTTTTTGTTAATTTCTTTTGGTGTGATAGACCCATAAATATTATTATGCACCAATTTGAGCACTCTTATTGACTTCTTTCCCTTTTCCTTATACACATTTCTGATGATATTCCCTTATTGGCATGCATCTCATGTGTGATTCCAATCATGTGATATATTAGGGAGGTCTCTTGCTACATCAAACTTTACTAGATCTTCTAGGAAGGGTTGGCATAGATGACCAAGTCGTTTATGCCACAACTAGTTCTCTTCCTCTCTGGACAGAAAGCACATATCTTTTTCTCCACTTACCAGGTAGAGATTTCCCTTTGTTCTTTTTCCCTAAAGAACTACTTTTCTATCTATTCCTTTGAAGATACAAATATTCTTAGTAAACCTTATAGAATTTTCTAAGTCACATAGTTGACTAACACTGAGAAAATTGTGACTGAGACCTTTTACTACTAAGATATCAACACGTCTCATCTCATTCCCCCCCAAACCTAGCCTTTCCTGAGCCAATAATCTTTAGGCCTTCATCGTTTCCAAACTAGAAAACTCCTTTTTTGTCATATTTTATGCCTATAACAAGATCCTTGTTACCTTTAATGTGATATGTGCAACCATTATCAAGGACCCACACACCAAAATAGTCTGATTCTTTAAGGGAAATTTATGCCACTACTGCCTTCTCATCCATTTTCTTCTTGGTCTATATTTTTTCCTTCACAATTGGCATAGATTGGGACTTTTGATTTTTATCAGAGTATGATGGACTATATTAATCTTACAAATATTCAAATCTATTTTTCATTTTAAGCTCACTTGTTGGTTTATTAATCTGCTGCTAGAAAACATTTTGATTCTGCTTTGGAACATTCCTCTGTATGGTCGATGTATAATATCTAGCCATGTGCCCAAATCCTTCGCACCAAAAATAGTGTCCTTTAAAATATGTTCTAGAGAACTGTTCTCTGTCTGGATTCCACCTCTATTCTTATGCCATTAAATATCTCTTGGCTTTGGAACACACATACTGTGAATGTCTCATCTTTCCACAACAATAACACCTAATATAAGGTGCATTCCTTCTTGTAACTTCTGCACTGCTAGTTTCCTGTTGGGATCTCTGAATATTATAATTATTCTTTGTTCCCAAATCAACCTTCAATCTTGGAATGGTTACTTGCGGTTTGACATCAATTTTCATAGATTTTGGGTTTCGATCAAGCCCCCCATCGGCCTTATCATCTGAACATAATTGATTCTTCCTTTCTGTTGAACCACTATTCTCCAATTTCAGCTTCTCGATTTTCTGAGCGATCTGCTTTCCTGATATCCCAACAGGAGTCAAGAGTTTTTCTTGATCCTTAACCTTTTTCCTCAAACCGAAAACTTCTCCTTCAAGTTCATCAATACTCTCGATTTGATCTTTCCTTATGTTATTCAAGCCATAGATCTCCCTTTTCTATTCTTTAATCTTTATTTTATACTCACTAAATGATTTTGAGTCCTCTGGTGTTGATGAATTGAGTTTCTCAATTTATTCCATCAACTCAAACTTCTCTTATTCCCGCTGTTGTAAATAGAGTTTGGTGGCACGAACTACCTTTTTAGATATCTTTATCTTGGCTCTCTAAACATCTATCTCCTCAATAGAATCCTCTTACTCAGCTTCCATATTAAATATTCCTTCAACTTGTTCTACTTCATCAATGCCAGTTTCTTACTTTTTATGAGTACTCCCGACAACTTCCACCATAGAATTTTCTCTACGATCTTTGCAGTTCTCTATCTCTTCAACCTCCTAAACCTCAGACTCATCTGAACTGCCACATTCTAGTGAAAGGAGATTCTTCTTCTTAAAGAAATTTCTTTTGAACTATTTATTTCCTTTCACATAGGCTAAAGACCTCTCCTTGGGAATATTAAATTTATCCTCATCATCTTCTTGGAAATTCTTGTGGAACCTTTCCACAAGGTGTCAAATCTTTCCACATCGAAAGCATACTAGTGGAAGTTTCCCTTTAAACTTTCCCTTTCCTCTTTGAAAATTTTAGGAAAGGAATGAAATCACCTCATTGGTCTCTTCTTATTCTTGAGAATATTTAATGGTGAGCTTCTTCATGGCCTTGAATGCCACTTCTTTGGATTTACCCTTTTCCACAACATCGTTATCATCATTTCTCATTTCATATGCAATAAGGGTGTTATACAGGTTATCTAATGTTAGCTCTTTTATGTCTTTATCTTTCAAAACTGAAACTTTTGGATTGAACCAAGGTGTAAGTTTCCTCAAGATGTGCTTCACAATATTTATGTCTTTAATAACTTATCCAAGACCACACATGTCTTCCACTACAACATTTACCCTGCCAAATAATGCATCAACAAACTCATTCGGGTCCATTCTCAGATCTTTATACTTGTTCCACAACACTTTCAGCTTTTCCTCTCTGACGTTTGTATCTTTTTAATATATATTAAATTTCTTTTCCCACATGACATGTGATGTTTTTCATGACATCACCTTCATATAGATATCATTGGATATGTCTCCCCCTAAAGAATTAATTCCATTGGAATCAACATCTAATTATCTATGCTCAACTTCCGATAATGAACTACTGTTAATATCAGTTATTATTCCATGCATTGCTGTTGTGAACACATCTATTCCCAATGATCGAAAGTAGTGTTACATCTGATTCTTCCATAGATGAAAATTGTTCCCATCGAAGATCATAATCCCTTTGTGATTGGTGACCTCCATTTGAGAGAGAAACACTGATATCAAACTTTCCCTCTGATACCAATTGTTATATCCACTAGGATAGATACACTGAGAGGGGGGGGGGGTGAATCAGGGTATGAAAAATTAGAACAACTTTCCATTTTGATCATGTTTTTTTAGAAAGAATAATCTTCTCCCTCTCCTTCTGGTTGTAGAGTATAAAAGAATCTTAAAGCACACACAAGAAACAACAATTTTACTTGGTTCACCCTCACTAGGCTACGTCCAAGGATCATACACCAGAGATGTGCTGATGTACCAAATTCACTATAGGCACACTGCTGTTTACAAGTTTGGAGTGGACTTATTATCCCTCCTGGTTTATAACCACTCACAATTTGAGAACTCACTACTCTCTCAACTGAAGTCAGCTCACTGCTTCTTCAGAAGATCAACTCACAATTTATAAACCAGTAGTTATCTTCATTATCACTAATGAATGCATCCTCCCTTGTATGTAGATGCTCTATTAAAGTCAAAATTTCATCCACTATTGAATACCCTTTTTCCCCTGACCACTGGATAACAAACTTTGGGAAATACCTTTGCAAAGCACCCTACTTCATGAAGCTCCCAATTTCAAGAAGATCAAACAAGCCTTCGTGAAGTCCATGCCTCTTCGCAAAGCACACACCTTCACAGAGCTCACTGACTCATGGAGCACAATGCTTTGCATATCTCAAGCCGTCGCAAAGTGACTTCCTTCATGAAGCTCACTAAGATAATGTAGAACACACCTCTTTCGTGGAGCTAGATTAGCTGCCACGAAGCTCCTTATTTCGTGAATCACACTACCTCTGCAAACCTCCTTTGTGATTCGAGAGAAACAATTATTAATTAGAAAAACTCTCTACTTCTCTTGAGAGGGTCAAGGTCTATTTATAGTAGATTTTACCAACCCTTGAACCTTCCGCATGAAGTCAGCACCACGTCAGCTCAAATTGTGAAACTCCAAAATTTCCACCGAAATTCTCTCTATATTTTGAAGAACTACAACAATTTTTGGATCATAGAGATCATTATAATCATGGATCATTCTATCAATTCCTTCAAACCTTCACCACAAAGCTCCACTATTAATTCTGTTCACTGCCACAATGATCTTTAACACTTTTGTTCACGAAGCTTGTCGTAATCGTGAAGAACACCATCAACTTTCTTCATATCTTCGTGAAATCCACATCAAGAATATCATCCTCACAAAACTCATTCCTTTTCCATATTTTGATGATATATTCAAGGAAATCCACATTACACAATGCTAACCAAACTCCAAATTTTAGACCCCAAAAATTAGGCAAACATTGAAAAATTGTGCCACCTTGTATGTTCTCTTTTTTTACCACCTCCAGATCTTCTATTCCTTTATCATGGTTCTTTTTTAACATGTATTTTCAATAATATCTCTAGAACTCGATAAATAACCATGGAAACCAGCATTTTCAACAAACACAACCAACCCAATAATGCTGCAAAGTTACCTTGAGGAATTTTTTCCCAACATATACACATAAAAAGTAACTCAATGGTAGTTTTCCCATGATTTAACGTCATTATAAGTTTATTTTCTATGGTTTTTACTGTTACATAAATTTTTTAGTGTTTTAAAACACTAAAAACATTCTTACGACCATCCCGAGAACACCATAACTCAAAATAACATGATGCGAGATCCTACATTTCAAAACTAAATCTATGGTCATTTTCCTTTGATTTTAAGGAATCTTGACATTGTTTACTTGGTTTTGATGCGCCGACACATGTTTTTAAAAGCTTTGGTACCATTAAAAAGTCTTACCAAGTCATTATGACAAAACAACACATCAAATTGACATTATGCCTATGTGTAAACATTAAAAAAAATCGAACGGTGTTTTTCCCATGATTTAACAACAATATGAGGTCGTTTTATATGGTTTTAACGATTACAAGAATATTTTTGTGTTTTAAGAAAATAAAAATGCATCTATGTCCATCCCAGGAAAACCATAACTCAAAATGTTGTTTCGTTAGTTCTTACATTTTAAAAATCAATATACATCTGTTTTCCTCTAATTTTAAGGATATATGATATATTTTTCCTTGTTTTGAACCCCTAAAACAATTTTTTAAAGGCTTTAGTACCATTAAAAAGTGTTTACCAAGTCATTATGGACACAATGCATGTATGATTGATTATTTGACTACACATACACTTTACAAATAACTCACAAGTGGTTTTCCCATGATTTCACATTAATATGAGGCCTTTTCTAGGGTTTTTACAATTATATGCACAATTTAGTGTTTTAAAACCCTAAAAAAACGTTTATGGTCATCCCAGGAAATCCAAAACTTGGAATAACATAACTTCAATTCCTATATTTCAAAAATAAATCTAGGCCATTTACTCTCATTTTAGGGAAATAAACTATCATTTTCCTGGTTCTGACCCCCCTGAAAAATGTTTTAAAGGATTTGGTACCTTTAAGAAGTGTTTACCAAATCATTCTGACCACACCACATGTCAGATTAACATTTTTTCTATATATACACACCTAAAATAACTAAACTATGGTTTTATCATGATTGTACATCAATCTGAGGCTATTTTATATGTTTTGGACCGTTACATGCATGTTTTAGTGTTTTAAAGCACTGAAAACACGTCTACGAGCATCATGAGAAAACTATAACTTAGAATAATGAGTCGTAGGTTCCTACATTTAAAAAATAAATATACATTCATTTTGTTCTAATTTCATGTCAATATGACATCTTTTTATTTCTTTAAACCCCCATGAAACACACTTTTAAAGGCTTTGCCACCTTTACAAACTATTTTCTAAGTCAAAACCGAGAAAACGAGCTCAAATTTTATTTCAAACTTAAGGATAAAAAACTATAATTCATTTTTAACATTTTGGAATCAACCACACATCAATCTGGAACAATATAAAGTAGATATGTCTCGAAGTGTGTGTTTTCTTTATAAAAGAGTCATTTTTTTATTTATATAAGGTGTATGTGTTCTTCGAAAATATGTGAATGGTCTATGAAATTTAGAATTTACGTCAACATGATGAGCTATAAGGATTGAAATTTCCTTCGGGATCATGCCAGTCATCCACTAAAGTACAACAACTAAACTATTTCCTATTGTCAACTTCCATTTATCTTTTTCCCTATAAGAGTCTTGTTCTTTCATTTTTTCTTTCAATATTGTAATTTTTATTTGTGATTCCCGATCAACGAAACTACTAAAACCCCTGTCAGGTGTAGTAGCAATGGATGATGATTCCCTACCAAAGAAAACTAATAAATTAGGCACATAACCCATCCCCAATACACATATGAGATGCTTCTTCTCTAAAAATATTATAAATTATATCATTCTAGAAAACCAATGATGATTTTGAAAGGTCTACATCCCAAAGTTCCTGAATTTTATCCTGTTAATACAAAAACATTAAAAATGATTTTTTTAAATATACGAAATTCATAATATTATCTTATCATTTTTTTTCATTGCTATTTATTGTTATTTTATTACTCTAAAAAAATAATATGGAATAATAAATTATAATAGGAAACAAGGCTTAAACCCAATTAATTGGGACCGACAAGATGTATTAAATTATGCCAAATTAGCATCGTTTGATCCATACAGTAATTACCATTTAATTGGGTTTAAGGATTATTTGTTTTTACAATATATTTTTCATTATTATGTTTTTATAGTAATGAAATAACATTAAATGATAATTAAAATTACTTACTCCAACATCTTTGGTGGGGTCATTTGCAAAACTTCCACTGAGTTTCCTATTCAATTTAAACCATATCTCTGTTGAGCCAAAAGAGTGACCTAATTAATTATACTTTATTAAAAAATATAAACAAGTTAGAAAAAAACCATGACTTATAATAAAATGATATAAATAGTAATGAATAAAATCAATATCAATGTTTTTATTTTTCTCAAAAATTCTGAGACCTAGAGATGTGAGGAATGGATTATTTCTCATGATTCACAATAAATTTTTAGACAATTCCTAAAAAAATCAACATTAATAAAAATTATAATTTTATTACATTTATGTAATTAAGATACTGTAAAATACACAATTACCTTATAAAGTGCATCTCTGTTAATATTTACAAATAACTTCCATTGCTCATGAGAAAAGATTTCATGCACTTTATCATACATCTATCATGAGATCAAAGATGTGTCTTCAACTCATTCCATAATATCCATTTAAAATATCTCTATTTCTTTCCCAATTTTTTAAAAGTCCATGGGCATGAAACAGAGATAGGGACATCAAAATGAAAAAACATCTAGAAATAAAAAACATAACACTTTCTAAGTATGTTACAAAATTTTAATCATTTATTTTAAATTACTTATCAAGGAATATTAAATTAATATTTCTTTTTCTTGAGTATTAAAGTCCTCATTTTCCTAAGCTAAAGGATTATGCCTCTAATATTTATAATTAATGGGAAAGCTTACCACCATACAAGCAAGCTATCTAAGAATCTGCCCATAGATTCTAGCGGCATCACTGATAGGCACCTTGAACTTATCAAATAGAACAATAATATTAAAGTCCTTCTAGTCCCATATATCTACCATGATCATATTTTTATCCCTTCTATGTTTATATTTATCTATTTTACAAATTCATTAAACAATTAAAAAATATATTGTTTTTTTGTACAATGACATACATACTAGTAATCATAACTTTCCAAAATCCACTAGATTGAGGGGTGATCAACTGCTCCATCTTTGGAGGTGAGTCATGTGGTAGGATACTAACAACATATGTGGAAATGACTTGATAGTAGTCTCAGGTATAAAAAATCACTTGGATCCACTAAAATTAGCATTAGTGGAGGCATGATATGAGATGTTGATTAGCTAAGATCTTGAATTTTTTTCTTAGAATTTCTATGATTAAAATGGTTAAAATATATTAAATGTATAAAAAATCAAAAAAAAAATTTACAAAAAAAAATAGAAGAATTCATATATATATGAAACGATTATAAATGATAAATTGTAACATATTTTAATTACCAATTAGTACATTCAATTATCTTCATCTTCATTATCTTCATTATTATCAACCTTAATTGTGACTAGTGCTTCATTTTAAACCTATCTTGAAAGTTTTATTGTTTTGATATTTATAGGAAGAAACTATTCAATGTTTTGTGGTTGATGAGGTTCAATCTCATAAAGTACCAATTGATCTTCATTGACCATATCATATACGTCTCTCTACTTTAAGTGTACAACAAAACTCCAACCTTCATGTATTTTATCATCCACATAATAAAACATCTTTAGTTGTGAATCCAAGATAAATAGATCATGATTTTCATGCTCAGTAGTATGGATCAAGCGATAAAATTTGATAGAAGTAAAATGTAGTGAAACTTTTATTATTCCCCTATCAATGTTGACCCACATGTATTTGTATAAGATAACTGAAATATAACCATGATAGTTTAATTCAATTATATAATTTCCCTTTCCACAGTATACCACATCTAAAAGTGTAAATGAACCACTTTTTTTAGTTTTCAAGTTTTTTCATGCTAAATTTTACAAAACATGAAGCCATGAATATTATAGGAATTGAATATCTAAGTCTCACTTAGAGGAAATCGATCCAAAAACATCAAATCATTTGATATTTTAGCTCGATTCTCAACATTAATTGTCTAGAAAAATATATATAATGTTATACTTTTAACATAGACAAAATAAATACACATCAATAATATGAATATGAGTATATACTTACACAGCGGGTGAACCATTCAAAAATCTCATTATTAACATTCTTTGTTAATTCTAGATCATTTTTAGCTTGAACCCTTATTCACCTCTTTTCTTGTAATATAAATTCTTTAATAAATGGATCTATATTAAGACTATTGAGTAGCACATATTTATGTGTTTGTTAAAACACCAATTTAGTCTGTTTAAAATTTTACCCCTTTCCAACTGGTCATCCAATAGTTAAAAATACAAATGACTGGTTTTCATAATGATAATTACTATATATTTCATCAACATGTTTAGAATGATTTAATCTAGTCTCAATACCATAAAAATACCTAGAATATAAGTTCAATCACTCTTTGGATATGTAGCCTTTAGAAATAGATCATTCTGGATAACTTTATTCCTTGCATATGATTTCAAATTACCTAGGTACTTGATGAATAAAAATAAGAAATATGTTAACAAAATTATGCAATAATTTGATAAAATTGAATTAACCAATAAAAATAAAAATAATATCAATGTACCTCTCAATTAGATACATCCATCTATAATGTACTGGTTCACTGAGTTTATCTTCTATAACCCAATGAATAGTCAAATGAATCATGAATCTAAAGAATAAAGGGTGAAATAACATCTACAAATGAAAAAATTTCAAAACAATTCTTCTTAAAGGTTATCAAGATCTGTTGGATTTAGAGTTTTTAAAAAGTATCTTTGAAAAAGGTAAAAAAATCAACTAGAACTGCAATTAGTTTTTCAAATAACATATCAGGAAATACCAATGGAAAAAAAGATCCATCAAAATATGTAAGTCATGAATTTCCAACCCAGGTAAATTTTGATGTTTTAAGTCAATGTACCTTGATATGTTACTTGAATATCCATATGGACCTTTTATATTCATTAAAGTTCAAAGTAATACATATTTCTCATTATTTTTCACTGTAAAAATAGCCGAATGATATATTCCATTTTCATTTTCCAACAAAACATGCTTTATATTCATTGAATCTAAATACTTAGGAGCATTAAGGTGACCCCTCGTTTTACCCTTCTCATTATATAATGTAAAAATTACATTGTCACAATTGTTCTTATCATTATGAATTACATCAAGATTATGACATATCAAGTTGAACTCCTAATAACAAAGTTCTAAAAATATACTTTTTTCTTCCATTATTGTGTTTCAGGTACTTCAAATATTATACCTCATACCCTTTTCTAACATTCTTAAAACTAATGACATTTTCCAAATTCTTTAGTGAATTTCATTAATTGTCTCAAGATTTTTTAACCATATAACACCTTTGGTGGATTTCTAAATTCAATATCTCTATTGAATTGTGTCTTATTAAACCTAAATTTATGAGAAGCATCAAGAAATCTACGATGGAACATTAAACACCATTATCTTCTATGAGGTAATCACTGAGGTTTAAAATCAATATTACAAACTCAAAAATCTAAACCAGTATGAGTGTTCCAAAGAGATATATCTCCTAGTATAAGAAAGTTACTAATTGTACACATTAAAGAAACATGCATTTTGAATAGTTTTCTCATTAAAGAATCATATTTTTCCACACCATCAACCCACAATTCTCAAAATTCATTGAATAGAGGTTGAAGGTATACATCAATGTCATTTATAGGTATTGTATTTACAAGAATAATCATAAAAATAAAGAAATAAGTCTTCTTCATACACATACATGGTGGTATATTATTTGGGATCAAAACAACTATCCAAATTCTATAATTAGTACTTAAAGTACCAAAAGGGTCAAAACCATCAGAAGCCAATCCCAAACATACATTCCTAGGATTTGAAGAAAAATATGGATATAATGAATCAATCATCTTACATGATATTGAATATCTTATATATCTTATCAAGCCATATTTACTATCCAGATGATTCCACTTCTTGTTGTATATAGTCTTATATGGAATAAATAATATTTTAAAGCATGGTTTCATAAGATAGTAACACAATACATTTATAGGAGTTTTCTTCTTCAATTTATTTATAGGGATGTATTGATTTATACACTCATTTTTTTTCATTAACTTACATCTTCTTGTATGACATGTTATGCATTATTATTTATCGAACTCTTTTCTCTAGTAAAGCATGAAATCATTAGGGCATTCATGTATCTTTTTATAATCTAGTCCAAGTTTGTTACTGACTTTCTTTATCTCAAAGAATGATGTTGGGATCTTAGCTTCAGTAAATGAATCATGAATAAACTCTAAAATCATGGAAATTTCTTTGTAAATAATTACATAGATACACTTTCAATGATACAAATTAAATAGAAAAGAAAACATCAAATACTTGTCACACCCTTCATATAGTTATTATTGTCTATTTTCAAATAATTCATAAAACTCAATTTTTTGGTCACTGAAGTTATGAGAAAGATTAACCTACTCAGGATCAACTAAAGGTTATTTTGATCTGTTAAAATATTGGAAATTTTATTCTATAAATCCAAATGAATCATTTAAAAAAATTTGAACTGAATTATCCTCTGATGGGTCACTTTGTGTTTAGTTGACATTATTTTTATTATTTTGACTTTCCATAACATTTGACTCACCGTGACAAATCCAACATAGATATCAATAACGAAACTGTTTCAATATTAAATGATTATATACTTCATTTCTATTTAACCATTTCATGAATTTACAATTAAGACACAAATATTTTATTCTACCATCCATTTATTTGTGTGTAATTGCATAATATAAAAATTATTCCAAACCCTTGGCATAATAAGATGTATTTCAAGGTAAATTAATCCAAATTTTATCTATATTTATTGGATTTTATTCTCCCTATACATTCATATATAAAGTTATAAATGTTTAATCAAATAGGTACAATAAAAATTAAACATAATTGTACTTCTTCATTGAAAAGGGTAAGGTCTTGGTTCGACATAACACAAATTCAACATCAAAATGATTCAATCCAACATTAAAAAAATAAACTACAAAAAATTACATAGAACATTATATAATAAATTAAAAACCTTAGAAAAATATCATAAATCATACCTTTAATGATGTTAGGGGCCATAGTCATTAGAAAAATTGGAAGAGAATCCTTTGGGAGTCTCTTTCGAGGAGTAGGGGGAGTTGGGGTCACGAAGATTGATGACATGGGGTTGAGATCATGACTTTCATTTGTAGGGGGTTGGGGTCACCAAAGTTTACAAAAGGTGGGTAGTGGTCAAGTTATTAATATTTAGGTGGGTTGGTGTCATGGTAGTAGAAGACAAGGAGGGTCGGGTTCACAATGATCATCAGTAGGGGGGTTGGGGTCACGACAATCACTGACATGGGGTTTTGGGGTAACAACAGTAGTAGGTAGTGGGATCGAGGTGGTGTTGGTAAACAAATGGGGTTTTAGGTTTTTGTAATCTCCATTAGGGGGTCGGGGTTTGGTTGGTCATCGGTAGGTGGATCAGGGTCATGGTGGTCGCTGGTAGGGGGTTTGAGGTCACAGAAGTCACCATTAGGGAGGGTCGGGGTCAAAGTGGTCACCAGAGGGGGGGGGGTCAATGTCTAGTTGTGGATGAATGGGGGGGGGGGGGTCAGGGTCACTGTTAGGAGATGTGGGTTGAGTTTATTATAGTCACTATCGGGAGAAATGGTTGTTGGGGCCAGGGGTCACCAAGGGGAGGGGGAGGTGGGGTCGGTGTAAGAGGCCGCCTTAGGGAGCAGTATGTGGTGGAGGTTGGGGATGGGGCTGGGGTCACTTAGGGGAGAGCGATGGGTGGGGTTTTTTGGGGTGAAGAAGATAGGGGTAGGGGTTGAAGTTATGGTTTTTAAAAAATATTTATAAGTGGTTTAAATAAAAAAACACTAATTTTTAAAATAAAAAAATATAGTGGTGGTTTAATAAAACCGCCACTATATTATATATTTTTTAATACAGTTTATTTCATGGTGGTTTTTAGAGTCACTACTAACCATTGTGTTTTTTTATAGTCTATATATATGTATAAGAGTATATGTGGTGTTCTCATCCACATAAATGAATAGAATGTGATGAAATCATCAATCTGGTCAATCTATACCTGAAAAATTGAGAATTTCTGGGCTGACTAAAAGAGATTGACATAATTCATTTTTCTTTGTTACTCAAATTTTTATACAAAGTTATTATATGAATATTAATTCTTATATATGGAATATAATGTGTACACAATTATAGAGATACATATATTTAATAGATATCATGTTAGATTCCTTTTTAGCTTAAGTAGAACTAGTTTATTTCTAGAGTCCACTCTTTTATTTAATTTAGGAATTTAAGAATTCATATTTTTCATAAATACTAAAATAGACCATGGGGTAAAATTTTATAGTTTAATAATTAGGAAATGATTTTTAAAAAACTCAAAATTATCCTCTCAATGTTCTTTGGGGTTAATCTTAAAGGAATTTTGGATAGATATTCACAATGTATTGTATATGATATAACACATGGTGAAATTGATGCTATATTTCTAAAAGTTTCTTGAAAATATATATCCAAGATGATATTTGGATATAGTTTCATGAATTATTTTATATGATACAATATATAGTGGAATAAAATAATATCTATGAGGCTTTAGTGAACGTCAGAGGTTGGTGTAAATATACCATAAAGTCATTAGAACATATGATGTGTTTTATTCAATATTATATAGTACGATATGGGTATATTGTAGGTTACTTCTATAAAAAACCAATATGATATTGTTATATCATAGGGTAAAATATACATATGGTTCCTCATTAATGGTGGGTACTATGACACTCTCTTACAGAACAAGTTAACAATGTAAGTTCATCAATGAAAGAAATTGTCTAGGATAATTTTATAATTTTTATTTAGAATTGCCCACAAATGTTTCGAATTATAATATGGGTTTTAGTGAAAGTATTATTTAATGGGTGTGTATTCTGTCATTATTTTAGTAGTTGAATTCCTTACCTATTATTGGGAATTGGAATAAAAGTGGGATTCTACAACTGTAATAAAATATAAAGTAAATTTTAGCGTGCTTTGTGAAATTTTCCAATAATTTTATTTGAATGATCATGAAACAAATTTTGTTATCATTCACCTATTGATGAAATATAAAATTACATAACTCTATTGTATTATGATCTATAGAGTGACACATTGGAATGTACATAGTTGAGATCATGCGAATTTCATGTGATACTAAGGAAGGTTGTGTATGATCAAGATATTTATTTTTGATCTTAATTATAGTACGGTTGCAAGATATTGATATATAATCAAGTATAAGGTTTCAATATTAGATGGATGAGTAATCAAATAGTAATAGTTGTTTATTCATGGATGTAATATGATAATGTGTGGAGTTATTAGTTCATTATTGGGGATAATAGAGAGATCTAGTTGTGTGGTGAATTTGAAAATATTTATTAATGATAAAAACTCTTCCCAAAGTATACTTTGATGAACTCAGTCCCTCTATTAGAGATTCTTATATTATGGGTAGGAAATTATTTGATTTTTTTAGTCAATCTATAGTAAACCATATAGAACCATATCCTGAATATGCACAAGTAATCCTAGTCATGAAATCCATGAAGATATCATCCCACTTTATCTATAAAATAGAAAATTGTTCTAATTGTGTTGTTTTAATATGATTCTCATATTTTACCTAAAAACATGTAGACCATAAATTCATAAAATTTCCCACAAACCAAATCAGTCTAGAAAATAAAACTACTTCCAATAATCATGACAAAAATTCTTGATGTTTAACCAATGGTGAACTATGAAATTCCTATAATACAATATCTGTATTTGATATGGTACAAAAAAATTCCTAAAACAAAATATCATGCTCCCTTCCTTTAGCCTGACCATTGGTTACAACACAATGAATGATATTGTACTTATTGAATGTTTAAAATAGAAAATTACCCTTTAGTTCATAAAGACCACACCACATGTTGGAATGATGTGTGGTTCATTAAAAATGTCAAAAATGAATCAATGGATATTTTAGATGTTTTTTACAATATAGAAATATAAGTTTTATTATTTTTAGTATGTGACACATGTTTTGAACAAAAATATGAATTTTTAATTTAAAACATATACTTTTATTCATACCAACAAAAATATGCCACAGAATGATGAAAAATCTATTTCAACATGATAAAATTAAATCAATTATATTTTTCTAATATTTTCATGACAATAAATTATAATTTGTTAAAATTTGATCATGTGATGTTCATTGTGAAATAAAATACCATTTTAAATTAAAAACATATACTTTTAGTCATTTAGAGGGTACAATTTATTGAAATGATATGCAGTTAATTTATAAATTTCATAAATAAATCATCATTTATTTTCTTTGGTTTCACAAAAATTTTAATTTTTATGCTTGATTTTGAGCATGAAATAGACGTTTTGGACTTCTTTAAAATATATAATAAAAAATGAACTTTTAATCATATCAATCAAACAATGATTCAGAATAATATTTATTTTGTTCATATAGGTTTAAAATTAATTTAAATCCCTTTTCATTTGGTTTTATAGTAATTTGTTATCTTTTTTTTTGATTTTTGCATGTCATGCATGTTTTGAACGAAAATATTACTTTTAAATTGGAATCCAAGACTTTTCATAATACTGATTGAAAAAAACCTCTGAATGAGGTGAAGTATATTAACATAGGGCACAAATGAATGAATAATAATTTTCTTAATGATTTATAATAATACAAGATTACTTATTTGGTTTTGAGAATACAACCTATAAATACCATTGTCTTTATATGATGGTAAATTCAATGAAAATTTTATTTTTTTTCTCCTGGTGTCTCATCAAAAAATAATAGTTGAGGGTCACATATTAATGAATGGGTGATCAAGTTCATTCCATTCCAAGGGTTTTCACATTGGTATGGAGTATAATATGTGGGTTATATGTGGTAGGTCACATTGTGACTAGCTGGTGTCATTTTGTTACATGTTTTTCTATGGGAGTTAAGTGCTGGAGCTCGGGGTGTTCCATACATAAGGTTTGTGCATAGAGGTTAGAAAACTTCTTATGTCCCCATGTCTAAGGGTCACCCCATATGTATAAGGGTTACCCAATCAGGAAAATTTAGAAATTTTTTGGAATCTCCTGTATACGTAAGGGCTGATCTATGTCCAAGTAAGTACATAATGATCCCTAATTATAAGGGTTGGTTTAGGATATGAAATTGGTTATGTGTGGGAAATAATGTAAGATATAAGTTTTATTAGTTCTGGTTGGATAATTTTTTTGTTTTGTATGTCCTACAACATATAAGGTTTGAACTAGGATAGAGAAATGGTAAAGTTTGGAGTATATAGGTAAATGCATAAGGGTCCCAAACCTTTTGAGAAAATATAGGTGATGGACCAGAAGATGGAAATCACTCCATAATAAATCCACATCATGAAGTTTGGGTCATGTATATTTTTTTCAAACTGGGGGAAGTGTGAAACATCATGACTATTGGGGGTTTTCATGTTTATATCTCTAAAGGTGAAGTTCATTCCATGAGATATTGACCATTGTATTTTAGGATCAACGTCAAATAAATATGCTACTCTGTGAAAAGGGTGCCCACACCATGAGGGATTGGTTCACCAGACATGAGTTTTTTTATGGGGAAGTTGTGTTATTACATGAACTAATGTGTCAATCCCTAATGGGGTTTACTTTTTAATTTTTATAAACCATGTAAAAGATGTCCTTTTAGGATTTTAAAATAAAATACCCCTTTATGTTTCCTTATTATTCAGTCAAGTGAGTAAGGGAAGGTCGAGGTCCTCTCCATTTCATATTCTCCCTTTAAACCTTAATACATTAGAAATAGTTTAGAACTATATTGTTATAGCCATGGTCACTTGTTTACCAAGGCTATAGTTTCTCTAAATCCATTGGCATCCTGCTCATGTCTATTGGGTGGGTTTTAAAGAAAAATTGGCACATAAAAAAGAATATTACATTGGAAACATGGTGGGAAGAACATATATCCTTTTGCATCATTTTTCCATGAGTATATCCCCCTAGCACTGAACCACTAAATTCATAGGTAAGTAGGCATGTGGATGTATCCCCAACATGAACACCAATAACCACAGACTTATAAGCAGGTGGCTATATCCCAATTTGAGAATACCTCTATCCTCGAGCATAATATCTTGTGGCTATAACCCCTATTGTGAACACCTATAGCCATGGACATTAACCTTGGATATTACTATTGTGAGAAAATCTTAATATAATTATTATAGATATTTTTATAATATAAATTTAAAATAATGGGATATATATAACCATAATTTATAAATAAATAGATGATTTTTTTGGTTTAGAGTATTGGTAAAGTACACTTTTGTTTATCCCAAAAATAAAAATTGAATCTTATATTCTATAAAGTTTTGTTATATTTGAAGGCTATATCCATTGACAGCTGCATGTGGCCATAGGTCCTTCATGGAATAGGTTCCACATTAGATTGAGGCTCTTGCCCTGATAGTTCACCATGCCTACAAATATGAAGTTATAACCACCTATTTCATAGACACAAAAAATATTCTCATATTTATATCTTATATCCATGATCATTTTGGCTATATCCATGAACATTCCTTCTAGCTATATCCCATTTTTAAACCAGGGCCTCTTTGATCTATGGCTATTAAAGGTGGGTTATCTCATCGTTTAAGGTATTATTCTCTTCCAATTCCTTCATTCTTCTTCGCCGTCATTTTACTTTTATTTTGGTATGTCCATATATGTTTTTAGAGAGACGATTCCACTAGATCACAGTGGAATAATCTCACTTCATGGGGTCATGGTGTGAAAATTTTAAAGTGGATCCTGAGAGGTTGAACAGACTCAATGTTTTACAGTTTTAATGAGTTATTTTACCTAGTGAAATTATTTATAGTTTTGGTGGAATTGGATTAATTATAAATTAATTAGATTAATAAATTGGATATTTTTATGTCTTAGGTCCGGGTTTATGTCGTGAGATGACCACACCTTGTGGCTTGTGGGTTCGACATTGTTATATAGCCTAATGAGTTTGGAATTGGTTATTCCCTTTTTTGGAAGTGATTTTTAAATGTTAAGTTAATTAATTTAGTTATGATTGATTAAAATATAGGTTTATATAGACTTAGATGAGGTTGGTATGAACTTGGGACTTATTTATGAATCATCAGTTGAGGTAGGTGTCATTTATATAGTAGTGTACCTTACTCATTTAGAGATCTTATATTCATTCCAAAGCATAATTATTAATTTCATTGAAAAAAATCAGGTATTTTTTTATTTCATCCCACAAATTAAGATGGGATAACATGATATTAATAGTAAACATGGGCCACATATATTTCTAATCAGTTTTTAAGTGTTTCCTTATTTAAATTAGGTTTGAAGGCACACTTTATTGATTTTTTAGTGGAATGGTTTGAATTTTCTTGTATAATTTGTTTTTCATTTAAATGTATGATTTAAAGGGTGGTTTTAATGGAAAATGGGTTTATAAGGGGAGGGGTTAAATGAAATTTCATAGTGTAAATGGTGATTTCAAGGGAAGGTTTTGATTTTTTATTTCAAAAAAATATGGGGATTTATAAAGAATATTTTAGTTAGGATTTTGGACATGGGACTTCAATGAGTAAGACAACATGCGATGTCTTTTCTAAATGGTTTTTAAAGAGGATTTTGACATGGTTTTTAAGGTAAAGTTGGTCAGGATATATTTTTATTTTTTGGTCCATTTTACCTTATGTGAGTGACACTCTGTTTCAAAATTCTTAGTGTCCTTGAATGTGTTTCTTGATTTTGATGACCTATTAGGTCATTCCTATTTCTTTATGATGAATTATTGCATAATTTTTCCTATAATGTTATATTGATGTAATAAAAGTGACCCGGATGGTCCAAATTTATGTTATTTAACCCTTAGAGTATAGAAATAGTTGAAATGATCTAGGTTCTTCAAAACCACTTCAGGATCAATGAAAGTTCATTGAGAGGGGGGTGAATCAGTGGTCAATACTATTTTTATATTTCTTTTGAAATAGACATATCCACCCATTAGGATGTAGTGATGATTAATACAACACACCAAAACACATACCAACATAAAGGATAATAGCATATTTACAAGGTTCAACTCTCAATGTGAAAAGGCTAGTCCATGGTGCGATATGGATTTCTCTAGGATCACAATAGCCAAAAGAATCATCATGTGAGTACAAACAAGCATGGTATAACATTTAAAATCATGTTTTCACATATCCTAATGATATGTAGATGCATCATTCACAGAAGTTCATACCACACTTTATAATAATAAATGTTAGGTTAACAATAGAAATTTATTTAACCAAATAAACTTCCTATAAGTTGTTGATTGTGCTGAAATATTCCACATTCACTCTACTTTCACTACATAAAAAAGTAGTAATTATCCGTCAAACTTGTAAAGTAAAATTTTTCCTCTTCACTTTGTTTTCAAAAAACATGCACGAAATCACTTTGATCATCACATTCTTCTTCCTTTCTTCTAATTTATATAATAACAAAATATTTATTGTGTTTCACATATCTAGAACTTATTATTATTATCTCACTCAATTCACCTTCTTTATAATATTCTACACTCTCTATAATATACATAGCAAACTCATCTTCAAAAACCAATTAATATTTAAATTTAAATTTAAAATTAAAATCCCCTTCATCAATCACAACCAATTGATCATCTACCATATTAATATTTACCATTAAATATGAATTTGTAGTTATAATAGGATTAAATAACCAATTTTTTTAATATAAATCGAAATCAGCATGACTACTCAAACCACCTAGATTTTCCTAAAAAGTAAAATTCTACAGTATTGAGGAGGGTTATATAGCATGGTTAGTTGGGTTTTAGTGGTTTTAACTAAAAAATCATAAAAATATGTGGTGTGTAATAATGGTTGCTTCATAGTCGTCTGAAATTTTCCAGATCCACTAAATACGAACCTAGCCTCTTGGTGGTGTGGTCCTCATTCTACAGCCTAAAAACCTAGATAATTCCCTCACTGTACCATGTTCCTCACATTTTATCCCAAATGAATCATGTAATATGATCTATGGTTAGGATGTCCCAAATTATCTATAAAAACTTGAAATTCATTTGTTCATGTACTGAGACATTGAACTTCAATGTGGTGTGGAGATCCTAGATTATCTAGGGCTACATAAATTATATCCTAAACTTATTTATATAGAGAGATCAATTTCATGTAACAAGTGCCTCCTTTTAATTCTAATTGCGATGTAACCAGTTTCACTATAGTGTGGAGACCTTTGATCAAGAATCCCCTATGGTTTGGTCACTCAATATATTTTATGAGATTCTATGGACCATTTTTCATCCCACTTCTTAATTACCCATCTCTATGGAATGGTAATTATATAGTGATGTGATCCTTGTTTATCATTTATTTCCAAGGAATGAGATATATCTTATGGAACAAGTATTCTTACTTATAAAACATCTATAGTGAAAACCATATTTTTCATTATGGAACCCCAGATATTACTCCCTTCAATCTACTAGCGTCATAAAAACATTTAATAGTGTATAATCACTTTGATATATCTTAAGTATAATCTGAATTAGTATCCTAACACATTCAACTCACAATAATTGTGAGTTTAAATATGATTTATGCAATCAAAATAAAATCCAGCATAAAGAATAATATACACTCTAATCTCTCCACTAAAAAAATCCTCACAAAAATATCTCAATACCTCTTGGTCTCAACAATAATCCCCATTTAGATTTTGTTATCAACCAAAGAATATAAATCACTACCAAAATTTTATATTATAGAAATGGATTTCCTTCAATAATTCTATAACTACATGACAAAACACACTTTAGTATAAAATAACATTGAATAAATAATACTATGTTGTCTATAATATAATAGTTATAATGATTTAACTTCCATAAAACCTGGTCATATAAAACATTCTTGATGAATTGATACCCCTGTAAATCCAATTTAACATATCATAAAAACCCTCATCATAATCATCACACCAAATCAAATCAATTATTTTAAGAAAACACATGTATGTAATTCAATAAAATGTTATAAAATTTTACACACATGCACAAATACTAAAATCATAACTTTCCCCTCTTAATAAATCTCTTAAAATATATTCTTGCCCTTAAGAAAAACCACATAGTAATATATTCTCCTCCAATAATTATTATACCACTTATTACAGACTTCAAGGAGATGGATTTAAATAAATATTAATGTCATTATTTTTCTCCTCCTTTAATAAAAACATCTAGTGATAAAAATATATAGGGGAAAAATAAATCAAAACTTATCCTTGAAAATAATGAGGTTGAATTCCCAAATTCAACCTAAGATTATAAAATGCTTCTTTTTATACTGTCTTGGTGAACACAACAACAATTTGTTCCTTTGTAAAAAAATTACACTTTTAACTCATTTATATCTACAAGTTCCTTGATAAAATGATATTTAACATCAACGTGGTTTATTATCGAATGTTGAACTGAATTATTTGATAAATTTATAGAACATTGATTATCACATCCCAAGATAATTGGAAACTTCACTTTATTATTATAATATTCCAACTATATATTCATCCACATTAACTGAGTCATGGCATGGGTTGTCTCTACATATTCTTCTTTATATGTGCTTAAAGTTACATAACATTAATTCTTAGAGTTCCCACGGACATGTTACGCCTCATTTTTTAATAGGTTTGGGTAATTAATTTTATATAAAAAATATCTTGTTTTATGGAAGTAATGTTCTTAAGAGGATAAGTAGTGGTTTGGGAGATTCTAAGGCTTGTTTGGATCCAGAAGCTCCAAATTTTGGAATGACAGACTGAGCTGCAAGGTTAGTGCATGGTTAGTAATAACTGTGCGACTCAACCATGTGGGGTAATGTAATAAACTATAAAGGGAAACAAAGTTTTTTATAACAATATATACCATATCGTACGGTCTTGAAAGTTATATAGACTTTTTTTGGAGATCCATTTTTCATAAGTTGTGCATCATTAGTCTAACTGTTCACCTAACCCATGTGAGAGGGTGCTATGGGTAGTGACTATCACACAATTGGTGCGTATTTTTTTCAACCATGTGGAAAAACCATGAAATCACTTAAATTAGGATGAAATTAAATTTTTTACTCCATCACTTAAAAACATAAACCTTATTTCTACTCTCCATTTTCCCTAGCAGCAGACTTCTTGAAGTGCTCCTCCCCCTCCTCTCCTAGGCTTTGGTCCCTTTCCACCATCTGAGCTCTTATTTAAACATTTTCAGTTGTGTTTTATGTATATTAGAAATATCTCCACTCTTATTCCTTTATTTATTAATTTATTCCACCATATTTGATGCTATTTTGGTGAAAGATAATATGCCTTATTTTATTGGAATTTGTCTATTTTTTCGATTTATTTCATTCTACTATGAATATGAATGCTATAATGGATGAGAATTCATCTACAGACCTACAGTGGGTGGACTAGTACATTTTCCATAAATTTGAGACATTTTATAACATGTTTCATCATAACACACATCATACTTTCCATGTGTTTCCTTAAAATTAAAATTTTCCTTTATCTAAATTATTACCCGTTAGAAATGTGCCATTTTACCCTTGTTTATGGTTGGGGGTCCCCCACCATGGCAAGTTACACCCCTTAGAGTGTAATTGTGTGACTCCCTTGACATATTAAATTTCTATATGGAAAAAACACCATCTAAGTGGTCTTAGATTAATGCCTAATTGGAAATGAATACTTGAATTAAATATAATTTAGTAGTTTTACTACATCATGTGAATTATATAAAATTAGTGGATTAATCCCTTGGTTAAATAAGTTTCAAATGATTGAAATTCATTGCTTGGATTATATCTAAGAATGACCAACCTATAATCTAATTTTAATATATAGGCATGGAGTCCCATCTAATTTTAATACATAGGCATGGAGTCCCATAAGTTTTTGATAATCAATAATGGAATCCCATCTAATTATAATACTAATGCAAGGGGTCCCATCTACTTGTGGTACTCAGACATGGAGACCCACTTACATATGAACCTGGAAATGGTGTCCCAAATGAAATGTGATGTACAGGCATGGTGTCCCATGTGAATGTGATATATAAGCATGGAGTCCCAAATGAAATGTGATATATGGGCATAACATTCCTAAATACATGTTATAATCATTCATGGTGTCCCATGTTGTGATATACAAGCATGGAAACCCATATTATTCAAGACGCTTGAGCATAGATTCCCATGAAATTTTATGAGATTCATGATACTCTCCATGGATTCATGAGTTACACCTAAAGTCTTTGATAGTAGAAGTGTATATATATATGGATATAAATTTCACTACATATATAGACCATATATATATATATATACACATATGGTCACTTGTTTAGAGATCTTCCGGCTTAGGCTGAAGAAGGTAGTGTCAAACTATTTTCCTTTAGAAACCTAAGTTGGCCTATTTATAGTTTATATTCTTGATTAGATTATTATACATGAACAATAATAATTTTATATGAATCATCTATATTATTATTTTAATTATTAGCGGTGGCCTACTAAGTTTATATCACACCCCGTTTGGGCTTCTGGTTGGTACCTGAACAGATCTTATGGATATAGGTAGGTATAAAGGGAACCATCTATCTATGGATGCTTGATTGTCTGCTTAGGATGGACTATATGAGTATAGGATTGAGTTTATATGCTTGATTCTAGTGGAGATAGTTTTATTTTTTATTTTTTGTATAGTATGATGTATATCCTTGTACCCATCTTTCCTTTTTTGTATATCACATAACAAGAACATAATTTTTGTATTTGATTTTTATTTAATTCTAGCCTATTTATTTTATCTAGATGATTTAGTATTCCACTTCTAGTTATTTATTACTATTTCATATTATTTTCATTATTGTATACCAATGTGATACACTCTGGTTATGCAGGTATAGTCTCCCCACCATACCATCATATAACCTCACTTCTAGTTAGTAGCCTCTTTCATATGGGGAGGCAAATTTTAGGTTATGTGGCCAACCAGGTTCAATTACATAAGAGTGAACTGGGTTTGGGATGCTAAAAAGTGGCATTAGAGCTATATTACTTTTATATTATTTTTTGGGCATTAGATAGAAGAATAGGAATTTATCATAATTTTTCAATGATTTTGTGTCGGGGATTAGTTGACCTATGTATAGGGGAAAGAAAAATTACCTGGGATGGGACATTATTTCTTTGGTTTGTTCCGATTATAGTTGTACTAATTTCACCATTCATTGACACACATTTTTTATGAAGTTATTATTGATAATATTATTATTATAGGATTCCGTTTTTACTTATCCTAGTACATAAAGGAGGTATCATCTCATGCATGATTATAGGCACTTAAGAATTCACATTTCATTCATTATTCCATGCCATATAGTTGTGTTTCATTGCATGTATTACCTGTATTTCTTGTGATTGTTATAAGTACCTTGAATGTTATATATAAAAATGTACTATCATTTCTTAAAGGGATAAACTAATGGGATTAATAAATGTGTCTACATAAAAATAAATGGTTTTTTCAGTATATCTTGATGGAAGTACCTTAATTAACTACTTATTCCATGTTTGATCCATGTACCACTAGTTCCATGGGCCGAAATGTTAGTTGATTTGATTACATGATTGCCACTTGTAATTTGTGAAACATGTAATTATATAAATTGGCAATGGTAATTCATTTAATAAAATCATCTTATATGAAATGTTACATCCTGTTACTTTATGTAAGGTTTAGGTTGCAGTTACATGAAATGCCAATTCAAATTTTTGAAGAGTATGGGCCTTTATAAAATTGGAATGTTGAATTTTCTAACTGGACCATGATATCTATATAAATATTAAAGACTATGAACTTAATTGAATTTAAAATATTAAATGAAATGGTTACCATTAGTTGGATATTTCAATTACAATATAACCGGTTTTTTCCTCTAGATCTTTCCATTGACACTGCATATTTTGGGAACTCCGTTCTGTGATGTGAGACCTTAACCCTAACTTGACCTTAGTAGTGTGCAGGGGGTAGTGTATCTTATAACCTCTATGATATTCCTTATCACCAATAATTGGATTTAGTATTACTAAGATAGCTGTGACTCATTAATAGGAAGGATATGCACTTTTTTCTTATTATCTTGATCTTATTTGTAGTTGAATATTATATGAGGTGTGTGCTTGTAAAATTTTGAACTATGCCAACGCGACATCCTCATGTCATGTGCCAGGAAGGTGGTTATGATTATTCTTCAGAGGTTGTGGGTCCTAAGCCACCAGAATTACCTTCAATATACCACTTGAGGCACCTTCTATTATCCCTTAACCAGGCATCGATGCCCAATTACAAGAGATATTCCTACAATTTATGTAGTATGTGCATGGAGCTCTGTGACCTTCCCTTTATGTGGTATAATTAACACAAAAAATTTAGCAACAACATCTATATACCTTCTCTGGAGACGGTGGACCCCCAATAGTTATGTCATGATTAGAGGCCATGTTATACATCTTTGATCATGTAGAGAACCCTTCAGATAGTTGGGTCAGGATTGTGACATATATTCTTCTCAATTCCACTAAGAATTGGTGGGGTTGTGATTACCCAAGATGGTCTTTATCAGGGTATAGTCTATGTGGACTTCCAGAAAGCCTTCTATGATTACTTATTCCCTTATATTTTGACTGTAGACCATGCTAGGGAGTTTACGAATATACAGTAGGGTGTTATGTTAGTAATTGAGTATTCAACACATTTCACTAAACTTCAGCACTTGGAACTAACACTTACTAGTGAATAGTTAATGGTGGTGATTCATTTTGAGGATAGAATTGTATATTCCATCCATGCTTAGGTGAATGTCTTTCAATTGGTCACTATTTATGAGATTGTGAATCAAGCCATCATCACCGAGCAGAACCTGATGGATGCTGATGGTTTGGGAAAGGGTGGTTTTGTGCCAAGATATGGAAGTAGTTCCTTGATTGGAAAGAATCATTGCTTTGAGTATACAATCATGGGTAGAAGAAACCATATGAAACCTAATGATAGTTATTTAGTGTAGAAATATAGGTAATAAGAATCCATAGTTTCCCAAATATCCTATTGAATGTTGTGGTTGTTGTAGTTTAGGGCATATATAGTGGGAGAGGATCTGTATAATCCTTGACATCAGGAATAGGATCAATAAAACCTCGCCAAGAAGGTAGCTGGAGTATTATTGGTCATTCAAGATAAGGAGGTAGTCATGGTTGAGGTATCTAGGCTCTAAACATTGAGCACTGGTAGAGAAAACCTTCTCAGGGTATCCAGGTTTCATCTTTGGGCCATGAATTTGGATATATATATCAATTTTATCCTACCCCAGAGGAGTATATTCCAGGGCCTTTTATAGTTAGAGGTACCATTCTAGTATCTTCCACTTTAGTATCTTCCTTATTCGATATAAAAGATTCTCATTCCTTTATATCTGTAAGGATTATAGAAAGTATGAACTTATAAATAGAATAATTTTATGGTGTGATGTCTCTTGAAACACTATTAGGGGTTTGATCGGAGATTTTACTCCCATGAAAGGATTTAACCCTTGAGATAGGTGTGCATTGATTCTTATGGAACCTATATTCTAAAGATGAGGGTTTTCAATGTCATACTCAAAATGGACTAGTTGGTATCTTACCATTCTCACATCAGTTTCTATCACTAAAGGGTGTCATTCACATAATTTGAGGGTGGTGCCTACATTTTTAAGGGTGAATGGGATGTTCAGGAGATTCGAGATAAACCTGAGCATCATGGGATAGGTGGAGTGATAGCCTAGATGGATAGTCTCTTTCTGAGTGATCAAGGAACACAACATATGGAATTCCCTCCCATTGTGGATCATTTTAGGGATGTCTTCCCTAATGTGTTTTCTGGATTACCACCTTTGAGAGAGGTGGATTTCACCATTGATCTAGTGATAGGACCAACAACAATGTCTATTCCACCATACAATATGGAATGTACAAAAATTTAGGAATATAGGAAGTAATTAGAGGATATGGAAGCTAAGGTTTTCATATGATCCAATAATTCGCTATGGGGTTCACCTATTCTATTCTATAAGAAGGTAGATGAGACCCTCAAGAATTGTGTGAATTAACACTAGTTGAACTTTCTTATGGTTAAGAACATGTATCCACTTCTATGTATAGATGACCTCTTCGACCAACTCCAATAAGTGATAGTTTTCTCCAAGATTGATTTGAGTTTAGGATAACATCAGATGCTTTTGAGATTATCATACATCCCGCGTATGGAATTCTATAGTATATATGGGTTGTATGAGTATTTGGATATGTTTTTTGGTCTTACAAATGCACTAAAATTTTTCATGGACCTAATGGATCAGGTTTTCCACCTATATCTGGATTCATTTGTAGTATTATTCATGCATGTTATCTTGGTCTATTCTAGTACTCAACACAACCATTCCAAACATCTTGGGATCATGATGAATACACTGATAGAGCACCAAATGTATTCTAATCTCACTGAATGCTACTTTTGGATCGACAAGGTACACTTATTAGGCCAAATCATCTTAGAGACAGAAGTATTTTTTGACCCAGAGAAGGTGGTCATTATGGTTTCCTAGGAATATACCAAAAATGTATTTTATGCAAAAAAAATCTTGGGGTTGACTGGCTACTACAATAATTTCATTTAGAACCACTCATGCCTAGAAGTGCCTCTCACTTGCTCAACAAAAAGGGTGTTATGTTCTTATGTTCTGAACCCTATGAGAAATCCTTTCAGGAGCTGAAAGGGAGATTAATTTCAGAATCTATCCTAATTCTACCAAAGCTAGGAAAAACATATAAAGTCTATTATGATACATAAAGAATTAGGCTTGGAGAAGTTTTAATGCAGGGAGATTGAGTTGTAGTGTATAATTCCCGCCAGCTGAGTCCTCATGAGCAGAATAACCCTATGCATGACCTTTAGCTAGTATATGTGGTTCATACCTTATGTTTTTGAAGGAATTATCTATTTAGGGAGTTTTTATTCATTTAAACATACCACAAAAGTCTCAAATACATTTCCACACAATGTGAATTGAATCATAAGTAGTGCATATGGGTGAAATACCTACAGTCATTTGACTTTGTACTCAATTATACGCCTAGGAAGGGAAATGAAATAGTTGATTATCTAAGCCATAAAACATAGACATAGGACTTCAAAGAGACCATTAGTTAGTGGTATTTTATTTCCTTATTTTTTGATATACACCTATAGGTTTAGGATTATCATTAGTAGCCTCTTTTAGTAGTTTTGTTAGTGATATCCTCCCTTATGGAATGGGTAAGGATGAGACAACTTTAAGATCCTGAGGGCCTAGTCCTGAGGGATAGTGTATTGAGTGAGGACCCACCAACAGTATGGGTTATTGATGAGGATGATATCATACACCTTTATAGATGGGTTTTATTTCCTATAAACATATGAGAATAATTGATGTGAGAATCTCATTCCTCTATTTGGGTAGTGTACTTTGGTCTTACAGAGATGTACTAAGATTTACATTGTCAATATTTTTGTCCAAGTATGAATAGGCAGATAATGGGTTTTATCACATGGTATTCCACATGTCAGTAGGTGAAGGAAGAACACCAGGGACCAACAATGCTTTTGTATTTGTTTCCTATTTATCATTTTACAACATCATTTTGGTAGGTGTTTCAGAAGGCACTAGGTTCATAGGATTTTTTTATTACAACAAACCACCCTCAGATAGAAGGTCAATCCAAGCGTATGATACATGTGTTAAAGGATATGCTATGGGAATGAATCCTTAGTTTTGGAGGTTCTTTGTAAAAAAATATACCACTTTTCACGTTATCCTACAATAATATATTTCAAGAAAATATTATGATGGATCTCTATGAGGCCCTATATGTTTTTTCATGCAGTTCACCCCTGTGTTGGTTAGAGGTAGATGTGGTAGCACAACTTGGACCTCATCTCATTTAGGAGGCTTTTAAAATAGGTTTATCTTATTCAAAAGTATATGGATAAATATCAATCCAAGAAAAAGTCTTATACTAATCGTCCATTCTAGTCTCTGGAGTTTGAGGTGGGATATTGTGAATTTCTACAAGTTTATCCTATATTAGTTCATAGAAGGATTTAGATATAGAAAAATTTATCACTTCCTTACATCAAGACTTTTGAGATCATGGAAAGTGTCGGGTCAGTATCCTATTGGTTGGATTTACATTAGATGTATCAGGACTTTCATGACATATTCCTTGTATCAAAGATTCACCCTTTTTATTCTGGCCCATATCATTCATTTGATCATGAAGATATTGAGTTGGAGGTTGATGCATCCTTCAAGGAGCATCTGGTATGTATTATTGATTGGATAATGAAGGATATTTGAGGATGGTCAGTTCCTTTGGTATGAGTGATATGGAATCACATTCATTTACAGTAAGAGAACTGGTAGAGAGATGTAAACATGTGTGCTCAATGTATGAGACTTTTCTCATATGATGTTTTACCACCCTCAGAAGGGAAACTCGATGATGAGTTTTTTATAAGGAGGGAAATTTGTAATGTTCCAGATTTTTTCAAAGAGGTGTGAATAATTAATTAACTATAAAATATTGTTATATGAAAGTAATGTGTTTAATATTATAAGTTGATATTCAAGAGATTCTAAGGCTCGTTCAGATCCCAGAGCTCCAAATTTTGGAAAGACAGATTGAGCCACAGGGTTAGTGCACAATTAGTGCTAACTATGTGAATCAACAATAACAGGCTATTCAATGAATTAAAAAAGGTTGTACAATTTTTTCTAACTATAGATCCCAGGACACACAACTATGTAAGTGCTACATAATTTTTTTTTTTACAAATATGTTTCTCATGGTTTGTTCATGGTTAGTCTAACCATGTACCAAAACCATGTAAGTTTGTCGCATGGTTGGAAAATAGTATGGCAAACCATGTAGCCAAAACAAGTGACCCCTTAAAGTTTGGGGAAATGAATTTTTTTCTATATCTCCTAAAAACATAAAACCCAATTATATTCTCTAATTTCTCCAACATCAACCCATGTGAAGTTCTCCTCCCCCTCCTTTCCTAGGCGTTGGTCCCTCTCCTCCATCTGAACTCTAATTTCATCATCATCATTTTCATTTCATGTGTATAGATTTAATCCTCTTCCTTCCTTTCTTTGTTTATTCTATTATATTTGGTACTATTTTGGTGTGAGCTAAAATTCAATACTTTTAGGTCATTTATCTATTTTCCAATTTTTCCATTCTACTTTGAATCTAATGCTGAAAATGGATGAGGGTTCACCTATCAACCAAAGTTAGGTGTTAAAGTACTTTTCTATAAATTTGATTCACTTTTTAACATGTTTTTCCTTACCACATGCTGTACTTTTTGTGCATTACCTTAAAATTTTAATTTTCCTTTATCTAAATTTCTACCTATAATAGAAATGCCCTATTGTACCCTTTTTATGATCATAGATCCCTCCCCTTAACGTTTTCCACCCCTTAGGGTGTCTTATGTGATTACTTTAACTTATCAAATTTCAATATGGCTAGACCACCTTCTAAGTTGTCTTGTTTTAATGCATATACTATAAGAAATTCACTGAATAGTAGCTGTTTTTTGTTATAGCGGTGGTTTAAACTGTCGCATTATGCTTTTGTGGTGGTTTCAAAAAACCGTCGCTAACTTTGGTTTTGACATTAAATAAATGATATTTTCTTCAATTTAGTAGCGGTTTCTGGAAACCATCATAGTTAACACATTTAGCGGTGGTTGGTGTGGTTTAGTAGTGGTTTGGCCTAGAAAAAATGAAAGCTTTTTTAGTAGTGGTTTTAACTGTTGCTAAAAAAAGATTCATTTTTTACAGGGGAAACACCACTAAAACCACAACAACCACCGCTAAATGATAAAATAAAATGAGGATCCTTTAGCAGCAGTTTAAACTACTACTAAATATGGACCATTTATTTAGCAGTGGTTTACAGTGCTACTAAAAGTATATTTACAACTAAAAAAAACTGCTAATTCTGCCTCCCCAGTACTAGTACCCTGGAAAAAAAATATGTAAAAAATTCATATAACATCTGGTATAGGGGTGGTACATATATAAATCAAAAGACACATACAATGCACACACACATGCATAGATATATATATATATATATATTTATATATATATATATATCCACATACATACCCATCTTATGAGTTCATAACAGGAGTGATAATTTATATCCACCATTTTTACAACAACCACTAAACTCATAACACTATAAAAAAAATCCAAGAGCCACAATTTACATCCACCTTTATTTTGAAGTTGACATCACTACACAATCTCTAATCATCATATGTAATTGGAAGGAAAACTGGCTCCATGGCCAGCTGGCCTAGAATTTGGCCAAGTAATCTTGCGGCGTTATTTATAGGGACCCCATAGGAATCAAATAAGGAAACTATCTTCACTCTGTTCAGATTCTATACTTCTAAACTTTTCATATTTTTCTCCATACTTGCATTGTTTCCCTATTTTATGAACAAATAGTTAGTATAAAAAAGTGAAATAAATTTATTCATATTAAAATTTGTACCTATAACAGTCACCCTCCAATATCCCCACAAAGAACTAAAAGTGGCACCCCAATTATTCCTTGGAATTATTTTCATTTAATCAAATAAAATTAATTTCAGAACATATATTTCAAAAACATTATGCAGAAAAAAAATTAAAAATGATAACATATGAACAGTACTAACAAAAAAATATACATAACAATGATAATGAATTACTACAAAAATGAAATAAGTGGTCACTAAATGAATTCATATCTATACATACAATCATTTTTCCCTTCAATCATGTCAGTTTCCTACTCCATTACTTCATCCACTTAATCCACCCTTGCTAGACTAATATTTTCAATATCATGATGGGCAAATAAGTCCAATTCTTGTTGTTTATGAGATTAAATGTTAGTGGTAAAATCTCCCAATTTATTTCCCATATCATAAAAATCTCTTTGTTTTATGTGAGCAACTAAAACCCAACCTTCATCCAAAACATAATTCACAAAATATATCATTTTCTCTTACGATGATAAGATATATGGATCATGTAGTTCATGATCACTAACATCCATCAAACGAGATAAGTTCATAGAAGTAAATTCAAGGAATCTCTTTTAACACCTCTGATAATATTGACTCATTTTCATTTGAATAAAATAGCTAAAAAATGACTATGGTAGTTTAATTTGACAATATCAGTCAACTTTCTATAGTATCCCACTTCAGAAAATGGAAATATACCACTATTCTGTGTTTTCAAACCCTCTTCTCGATCGACTGTACGAAATCTAAAGTCATCCATGTTGTAAGCGTCGAACTTTCTAACTTGTTTTAGAGCACCTTGAGCAAGAAAACTTAAAATATTTTGACAACTCTACTCAAGTATCTATATTCATGATCTAAAAATGGAAATATACAATATTAGATTTACAAAATATATGTGTCAACCTAATATCCATATTTATTGCAATATTTATGAACTTTCACATTGTCCAAACCATTCTACAAGCTCTTTAATAACAAATTTCATTATATCTTTATAATTTCATGTTCGGAATCTCATTAGACTCTTTTTTGTATCCTCAAATCTTAAATAAATTAATCTGAAATTTCACTATTTATCATCACATATCTATGTGCCTGTAATACTTAAATTTTTGTTAGTATAACATTTAAGGTCCTCCTAACTGATCAACAAATAGTAGGAAATGTTTTTGATTTCCCATGTATTTTATATTGAGTAGATGTGTCATCAACACATCCAACTCAACTAAATATTATCTCAATATTATCCAAGTATCTAGAAAAAAAATTTAAGACACTCCTTTTCCAAATAGCCAATAGAAATAAAGCCTTCAGGTTGAGATTTATTTCTCACGTAAGATTTCAAATTCCCAAGATATTTGTGAAATAAAATAAAAAAACATAATTATGTATTTAATTAAGTTCCAATAATTGTTTACATAACTTAAAAACATATATATAAAGTACCTCTCAATTGGATAAATCCATTGATAATGTATGGGTCCTCTTAATTTAGCTTCCTCAAACAAATGCACAATTAAATGCATCATGACAGTAAACAATGACGAGGGAAATATCTTCTTAATTTCACGAAGTGTCAATAAAAATATCTCCCTAAGGTCTTAAATCTCAAATGGATGTACATATTTCTCACATAGTTATCTGAAAAATGTTCAGAATTGGAGTACAACGACAGTAACCTTTTCTGGTAATAATTTACACAATGACAATGGTAGTAACTAATGTAATAAAATATGTGAATCGTGACTTTTCAATCCACGTAAACTATAATGATTTAAGTCAACACACCTTGATATGTTACTTGAATACCCATCATACACCTTCACATGCTTTAAAATTCAAAGGAATGTATTCTTATACCTATTTTTCATTGCAAAAATTGTCAGAGCATACTTTTCATTCTTGTCTGGCTAGAGATCACGTTTTATGTTCATTTCTTGTAAGTATTTCGGAGAATTGAGACGATCCTTCAACTTTCCATGCTCATTAAGCAATGTTAATATCAAATTATCCCAAAAATTCTTCTCAATATGAATCACAACAAGATTATGCTACAACAAATTAAATTCCCAATATGGAAGTTTGAAAAATATACTTTTTTTCATCCATTTTTGCGTGCTAATTTCAATTGATGATTCACTTCAAACTCATTTTCCACTATCATTAAAATGATTCACATTACCAAATTATTATTCAACATTTCCATGTTGGTACAATAATTCAGAACCATTTAACAACTTTGGAGGTGTTCTACGATCAATAAAACCATTGAATTTTGACTTGTTCAGCTGAAATCTATGATATGCATTGAGAAATCTTTGATGGCACATGAAGAACCATCTTCTGCTGTGAGGTATCTTTTTGGGCTCAAAATAAAATTTACAAACTAGACAATCCAAACCCATGTAAGTGTTCCAACCAGATAAATTCCCAAGTTCAGGGAAGTCACTAATGGTCCACATTAGAGCAGCATGCATTTTGAACATTGTTTTAAAAGAAGCATCATATATCTCAACATCATTTCTCCATAACTCATGTAATTATTCAATTAAAGGTTTCAAGTATACATCAATATCATTTAAAGATGTTTTTTTCCTAGTTTAATTATCGAAATAATAAAATACATTTGTGGAAAACACATCCCTGAAGGCAGGTTGTAAGGGATCAAAACAACTTGCCAAATGCTATAAATGGTACTCAAAGTCCCAAATGGGTTGAATCCATCGACAACCAATCCAAATAAAACATTCCTAGGATCATATGATAAATCTGGATTTAATGAATCAAATTTCTTCCACGATTTTGAATCTCGTGGATGTCTCATTAACCAATCATTTTTATTATCTATAGAATTCCACTTCACGTGTTCGGTGGTTTTTGATGACATGAATAATCTTTGCAATCGAGTATTTAAAGGAAAGTAATGAAAAACCTTTACAAGGGTGTTCCTTTTCTTCTTCTTCATGGTAGTATATTGATTCAGACTTCCAAAATCACCCATTGACTGCCATCTAGAAGAATAACATTTTTTTTGTAATACTACCAACATGAATACTCTCTCCAATAAAGCCTACAATAATTGGGACATGCATTTATTTTTGTATAGTTCAAACCATACCTGTTAACAACTTTTTTCATATCATAAAAAGACTCTAGGATGCTTGCTTCAGGAAATTCTTCATGCAATAATTCTAATATAATGAAAATTTCCTTATTTTTAATTCCACATAGGCATTTTACATGGTACAAATTTAGCAGAAAATAATATTTTGAATATTTCAAACATTCACTATACAAATCTTTATTTCCATCATCAACTAAACCATGAAACCTATTTTTCTTAGTGAGTTTTTATGTTATATTAGTCTCCAAAAAATCAATAGGAGGATCCAATGATATGTTATAATCTTGATCTGGTTGTCCTACAGTTTCAAAAACATCACTTGTCGTGTTTTTATTTGTAGCATCCTCAACTAATTGTTCTGATATGTTTTGATGTTGATGTTTGTGTCTTGAAATTCATAATGAATCATTTATAATATTTTTCATTTCATTTCCATTGTCGACGAAGTTGGGAGCTCATTCTATAGATTGGAATCAATGCTCAACCTTTCTGTAATGTTCGGTTCTCTGTGCCAAATCCAACAAAAATATTGAGCAAGGAATTACTTCAATATAAAGTGCTCATAAACTTCATCTCTCTTCAACCATCTTATAAATTTACATTTAGGACATGGACATATTATTATCCCTTAAACGGATTGATTGGAAATTGAAAAATCTAAAAACACCTCCAAACCCTTAGCATACTGAGGTGTGTTCCTCAGTAAAATGATCCAACTTTTATCCATGTATATTATAATGCACCTACACAGTATTAATTTTTTTTGAAACATATTACTATTACTAAATAGGGAAATAAATTTATATGTACTAGTTGAAAAAAAATATTTTAGATATGTTTTTCCAATATAAATACATATGGTAAATAATGAAGCATTTTAAATAAGGTTTTCTATTATCTTATTTACTAAAACCAGTTATATAAACTTCTCTTGAGGATTCCATCCAAATATTTTTTGTATTTATAAAATATCCACAAATTAAATAAAATATTTTCTAGGTCTAAAATGAAGCATCAAAGAAGTTTGTGTTCAACATGTTGATATATAGTTGAAAAAGACTAAAAAAGACACGACACCCATGGTAAATGATGGAATGTTTGATTGGTGGAGTATTATATAAAAATGGTCAAATCCAAAAGGACTATTCCCATAGTGTGAGGAACTTTGAAGGCCTAACATTTAGTTATTCAACAACATATAATGGTTAAATCCATGTTAAGGAGGTTGATTCAATTATGAGCTATTTTCATGATGTTTTATATTGGATGACTGAAGGGATATCTAAATCATACTACAACAATGGTCATTATGGAATGGTTTGTATGTTTCATAAGATTAAATTTTGAGGTTAGAGGAAATCACACCACAGACTTGGTTTTTTATATAAATTATACTTGAGGAGAATGTGTCACATTAAAACCAAATGGTTTCATCCTAAAGGGTTCTTTGGTGGAGTTTTATCAAGTTTCCCTTGGGTGGTTGGTTGTGCCTTGATTCCCTAGTCATGAGGCAATGTGTGTGTAGGATGTTATGGGTGTTTATCTAGGGTTAATTTTTATTCCATGATCCATTGGGTCATCCTACAACAAAACCATATAAGTTTAGAATTAAGACATTCCACCATGGGAAATTTTGAAATGGTCATTCGGTCCTATTTTATTGGAAGGGTCAAACTTGTTACTTGAGGATTGGTTATTCCTTCTTCAGTTAGGTATGTTCTCTAAAGTGGTAATTTTTTTATCCCACTACCCCATTGTTCTCCTATTTTGATCCCCCCTTACCCTTTATTGGGGGTTTATTAGAAGTTTTTTCACCATACTAAAGCTATGTAATCTTCTCTATCCATCTTCTCTCTTTCTCTTTGTGGTTATTCCTCTAATTTTGGATGGTTTCATATATGGATTTAATGAAATTTACACCAAATCATGGTGGTGTTATCTTTTATTCATGGGGATTTATGGTATTTTGGAAATAATTTTCCTAAGAAGGATAAATGATGTGTGTTTCTTATCATTTGAAAAATGGCTTGTTGAAGTATTTTTTTTGGGGATTTAACCAGATTAGACTGGAATTGATGGTTAATTCATGGGGATTTTGGTCAAAGATGTTCTAGAGGAATGATATGATCCTTTCAAACATCATTGGTCGATATTTTTATGTCACGATGATTCTTAGTGATTTATCAATGGTTATTCTTTATTGGATTAAGTTGGATAATTATTTATAAATTTTTATAATTAACTACTGGAGCCTTGAGGTATGAGAAAGGGGATCAAGAGCATAGTGATTCTTAGTCTGATCTTAGATAGAGATAGTAAATGGGATATAGAATGGGGTAAATCTAACATCATGTTAGGTATACCCTTTAATAAATAGAAATATTCATTAATGAATGCACATTTGTGTGAATGATAGGGGAATGGTTTTAGGAATGTGGGTAGGGATTCGTTAGGCTCAAAGTGCCACAAGTGGGCTACGTTGATCCGTATAAAATAAATTTGGGTATTTCATGCTTGGTGCATGAATTTTAAAAATTCCCAATGGATATACCAGTCGGGATAATGGAGTCATAAACAAATTGATTTTCCTATGTGTTCTCTTTATTAGTGCGATGAGTTGTGTTTGGCATGGGGAAAGCCTTAGTGAGCTAGTTTAGGGGCATCCAAGTGGTTAACACTTTAGGAATGGACTAGTTAGCATTGTATATTGGGAGTTGTCTATGAACATCTATAGGAAATGACCTAGAACATAGAAACACATTAATTGAGAGGGGTAGGATGTTGTTGAAGAGTCTAGTAGCTTATGATAAGATGTTGGTCTTGGGATGATCATAGGATTAGATGGTATAGGTGATTAACCACTCACTAGAATATTCATAGAGTAAATTGGTGATAATTAAGTTGATGCTTATGATTCCTTATCCTCATGGTTCTTGAGGGAATAAGATGGAATATATGTAACTAGTTAGACAACTTAGTTTGTGGTTGGATCCCAGTGTTGTTATAGTGATGGGAGTTGGTGATGGAATATACTCCATGATTACCTTTGAAGGGGTGTATGGACTCCAAGAGGCTTAATGTTTAGTATTGATAGATATGACCAATTATTCATGTTTTTAAGTTGGGTAAGGACTAAGTGCTTGGAATTTTATTTAGATCTTGTGTACCTATATTTTATGATCATGATGGTTGTGTGGTTGAGATTTGTCATGGTTTAGATTGGTTATAGTGGAAGAACAAAATACACATATGCCCATATTCACATATGGATATTCCCACATCTAATCGAATTCCCATAAGGTATCTCAAAAACATAAAAGACTCCAATTTATAAATCATAAAGAATATTGTAACTATTTATTAGAATTTAAAAATAGTCCTCAAACAAAAAAAAGGAAACCAAATCACTCACCCCACTCAATTTCACATGAAAACCAACTAAAAAAATCCAACCAAGGTTAAAATAATCTTAAAAATAATAAATTACACTTTAGAAGCTAAATTGACATTTTATCAAACTCTTTATATTCACACATATACATGCTTACTAAATTAAATCATTTACAATCCCCTTTTTTAATCAAAAATATTACAAAAAAACAAAAATATAATCCATAAAAACATACCATAATCATGAGAAATTCATTTAGAATTTAATTAGGAATGATCAAGATTTGAAATATTATTTTAGAAAGGTACTGGATAGAGACACCTACCTCAATAGGGTGAGAATGAAATAAAACTCTCATAGAAGGAGTAACAGGGATTGAGGAACAATATACACACCATATAATCTAATAAAATTAAACCAAACATCAAACATATCCCCTAAAAGTGAGATCCAAGATAAGAAATAAGAAGTAACCAAGGGAGGGAAAATAGGAGAAGATGAAAAACACCTTAAAACTAATAACATTCCAAAGAACTTTAAGAAGGATTTAATGGAGGACCGAGAGTAAGGGGGTCATGGAGAAATGGAGAGGCGTGGCGAGGGTGGTGAGGCAAGGGCGGTGAGGTGCGGTGAGGGCGGAGAGGTGTGGCGATGACGATGAGGCATGGAGAGGAGTGGTGGAAATGTGCGGCAAGCGATAAAGGGCAGGTAGGGATTCATAGAGTCGGGGGGGTCAGGGGTCAGGGGTGTCGAGGGAGGGGGAGAGTTTCGTGTGTTTAAAAAATTAACGGTTTAGCGGCGGTTTTTTAGAAACTGCCACTAAATTATTTAAAAAACTATAATGGCGGTTTAATAAACTGCCGCTAAACCGTCAGTTTGATGTAGTACTTATTGGAAATGAACACTTGAATTAAATGAAAGTGAGTAGTATGACCACATCACATGTCATCTATGGAATTAGTGGATTAATATCTTGGTTAAATAAGATATAAATGATTTAAATTCATCTCTTGGGTTGTATCTAAGCATGACTAGCCTATATTATAATTTTAATACCTGGGGATGGGGTTCTATATAATTGTATTACATGCTCATGGTGTCCCGTAAGTTTTTGATACTCAGGCATGGATTCCAAAATAATTTTGACACTTAGGCAAGGCGTCTCGTCTACTTATGATACTCGGGGCATAGAGAACCACTTATATGTAATCCTTGTGTATGGAATGCCAAATTAAATATGATGTATGGGCATGGAATACCATGTGAACGTGATATACGAGCATCATGTCCAAAATGAAATTTGATATATTAGCATAGAATCCCTAAATAAATTTGATAATTGGGAATGAAATCTCACCTAGTGATATACACTCATGGATACCCATATGATTCATAACACCTAGGATTGGAGACCCTTAACATTTTATGGGATTCATGCTACTATCCATGGGAGTCTGTGTTATGCCTCAGGTCCTAGATAGTAGTAGTATCTATATACATGGATATAAAAATAAAAATGTATATATACCATATATATATATATATATATATATATAAGCATATGGTCACATGTTTATAGATCTTCTGGTTTAGGCTGAAGTAGGTAGTGTTAGTCTCATGTCCTTTAGGAACCAGAGCTGACCCGTTTACAACTTATATTACTGCTTACATTATTATATATTCACACTTATAATTTTATATGCACTTTATGTATTATGATAGAAACCATTGGTGGGGACCTATTGTGTATATCTCACACCCTGTTCAGGCCGCCAATTAGTACATGAATAGATCTTATGGATGTAGGTGGGGTCAAAGGGAAGTGCCTAGTTATGGTTGCCGGATTTTATACTTAGGACGGATTATAGGAGTAGAGGATAAAGATTATGCTATAAATGATAGTGGAGATAGTTGGACTTTTTTTGTATAGCATGATGTTTATTCTTGTACCCTTATTCCACTTTTGTATATCACACGAAATAAGCATAATTTTGGTATTTGATATTGATTATGTTCTTGCCTATTTATATTATCAGGATGATTTATTATTCTACAGCTAGTTATTCATTACTATTTCCACTTCTTATCATTATTTCATACCACTGTGATTAAATTTGATCATGGGGGTATAGTTTTCCCACTGCACCATCATAGACCCTCACTTCTAATTGGAAACCTTTGATATATAAGGATGTGCACTTGGAGTCCTATGGACAACTCGGTTCTATTACTTATGAGTGAGACAAGTCTAGGACACTTCAATACATATCTATCTCAAATATAGAAAACTAAACTAAATTTTGACCTCCATCCATCAATACTAATTGAGAATATACATCTCTATAACCAAATATATCAAGATTCCATTTGATATCATATTTCAATAAAAAATATATTGTGTTTCTCATGTATTTGGGAATCCTCTTCCTAAAATTGAAATGAAAATATTTTGGTACACTTTGATACCAATCACAATGTGTAACAACATACACAATATAAGACCTTGAATATGTGAGGTATAATATACTTCCAATCATATTTCTAAACACCTTTTGGTAAAAAAAATTCCCCTAACCATATTTGGAAATCTAGTTCCTAAAAAAATTGGTTTGGAAATAGTCTTTTAATTCCCCATGACAAACTATTTTAGTAGTTACTTAGTATATTTATCTTAAATTTATTTATTTATTTCCAATTAAACTTTATCATTAAATTTTTTCTAGAACATCCATTTTTTCCAATGAAATTATTCACTTTGAGATTTGTTACTAACTCTCATTCAAATTCTTCTGAATATAATCCAAATATTTATTCATTTTATCAATACACACTTGATTCACTAGAGATTATTTGACATATTTTAGTTTAACTTTTGAAAATAAATAATAATGAGTTTTTGTGCTTAATGTTCTCCTTTTTTTCACTTGATATCCATGATCCCCAACTATGTTTTGAACCTAAAATTACCTTACTGGCCTTGGATAAGATGTGTGAGATTTTTACTCATCACTTAATATGGATTAATCTACTTTTCCAAAATGTAAATCTTCATCACATTCATCATTCTATAGTATTTATCCATGTTTTTTTATTAGAAATAGCATTAACATCACTTTTTTCACTTTTTCATCATGAGAATCTTCTTTATTTAATTTTTCCAAAAAATTACATTAGAAGCATCAATGGTTTTTTTACATTATTAAAATATAAATATCCTCTTCCATTTAGAGGATATCCATGAAATATCCCATCAAATACTTGATTTTAAAACTTTCTAAGAATCACTCAATTACCTTGATAAAATAAGGGATACCAAGAACATGAATGTACTTAAAACTAAGAGATTTTTTATAATACATCTCATAAGTTCACATATCTGAGTTCATCCTCTAAAAACCTGGTTTTGGATATAAACCACTGTATTAATATCTTGCCTCAAAAAATAACAAGAAGTATCATGCTCAACCTATATTATCTAATCCATATCCACAAAACATTTTTTATTCTACTCATCCAAACCATTCTGTTGAGGATTATATAATTCACTAAGTTTATGTAATATTCCATGCATTTCTATGTAATATTCAAAAAATTTATTTTTAAAATATGTTCCATTATCTTAATGGAACTTTTTAAGAGAAAACAAATATTATTTCTCTACACTTATTTGAAAACTTTTAAAATTTCATAAGGACTCTAATTTTTTTATAAACATAACACAAGTAATATGAGTGAAGTCATAAATGAAAGTAATAAAATATTTTTCTCAATTGATTGATTGCTTCCTCATGGTCCCAGACACTTTTAAATGGTTGAACTCTAGTGGTTGAGTAGATTGAACCTCCACCTTCTTTTGTGAAAAGTTAACAATCTTCCCCATTTGGCATGTTGAGCACATAAAATATCTTTCACTTTCTAGAAAAGCAACATCATGAAGATTGTCTAATAGAGTGGTCAAATTCATCTTCTTTTAGAAATGATGTCCAAGTATTCAATACCACAATTCATTTTATTATTTTATACTTAGATTTTATAAGTTTCTAGTATCACCTACTTGATATAAGTTTCTTTTATTCTATAGTACTTTTGTTATGATTTTTCCATATTCAATATTCTTAACTAAGAACCCATCTATAATGGCCTTACCCATCAGGGCCCACCTATATGGAAGACGACCAATCCATAGCAACCCCAAGCCCACCTCTAATAGGTTAGGGGCTCAAAACAAGTTCTGAGAGGAATAATATAAAATGGGATGCCTTATCCTTATATACCTATATATACACACCCAACCATCTCTATGAAATAGTTGAGAGGAATAATAAAAATACTATAATATCTAGATTAAAACCATCCATCTAGTAACATCTTGGTAATACATTAGAGTATGATAAAATTAAACCAAATTTTAAAGGGAGAAAATACATGTCCAACCAAAAATCAAGTCCCAACCTAAAAAAAACTAGAATAAAAGAAAACTGAGAGATCTTATCCCCTGATCTCTAACTCTCGACCACCTTTCATGGTCAATGAACCTAAGAGTCACTAAGTTCCACTGATGTCACCACCGATATTCCTTTCATCTGTATAAGACATGACCTGTGCATAAAAATACCATGCAGGGGTGAGCATATACTTATCAAGTAGGAATCCCTAAAAACCAAAAAGGGAGAAATAGAAAGAAAAAAAGGTAAAATGAACACATAACATGAGGGAAATAAAACCCATTATAGATATATGATCAAAAGGAAACCAAAATTGGAGATAAAGGGGATCTACATATCACATCCAAGCCAAGGATGATGATTTTTCTAGTATCTCTAAAGGACTATCACCGATACTCAGTATCACTCATGTATTTCTGAGAAATCCATGTAGAAGACCTTCAACTCACCACTTCTCTATAGCCTGAGGGGGAATAATATCTAGTAGAAAACCCATGAATTAGAATAATAAGGTGGATCCACTCAATATATTAAGTAACTAGGCCCTGGTCTGATCGGGGGTACCACTCAGGGGATAGATAGATAGAGTAACTCCACCCTGATATGATAGGGGGTTCTAATTAGTGAACAGAGCACCCAAAACCTAATATAATAGTGGGTTCCACTTAGTAGGTATATGATCTCAACCCTGATATATTAAGGGGGTACCACTCAATAAGTTGAGTACTAACACCTTTAACTACTACAAAATATGCCTTTAAGAGTGCTAATAATGGCCTTTATCAGCACTAGAGAAGCATTGTCCATCAGAGTGAGATTAAAAGACCTTACCTTTTATCGGCACTAAAAAAGCACTGATAAAGGTTTCCTTTATCATTTCTTTTATTTAGCATAGATAAAGGGATACTTTATCCACATTTTTTAAAAGTTCTGATAAAGTGGTATATTACAGTGTTCTATAACTACACACTGCAGCACCAGTGCAATATGCTATAATAGTACACCACAACACCAAAAACACCACAAGATATCATCAAAATCGGGTACCAATACATAATTTAAATGAAATGAAATTTAAAACATAAATACAAGGAAAAAACATTATATTATAGAAATTTCAAACATTGGTTTATACAATTACATAAGTACAAATTATTACATTCATTCAAAAACATAAATGTTCTTTTTTCTTTTGATTCTAACCCTGAATCATGATATTTCCAAACAAACCAACCTTGGTCGAGAAAAAGAACACACCTATGTAAGAAAAAAAATTATTATGTTTGTAATAATATAAAGAAACAAATTAATATAAAGTTTTAATTTTAAACTAGACTTTGAGTCATGCTATAAACATTATGTATTAGATCCGAGCATATTTGATCGGTTTTTAGTGAGTGACACTTTTTTAACTAAAATATCTAATTTAAAATGATAATGAAAAATTTGAGTCATACTAGGAATATCACGCATTAGATTTAGGTGAGGATGATTCCTACATGTAACAAATAACTTATTCATCATTTTTATAAAGTATAAAAACAACCCAAATTCATTTTCTTGGTTTTTAATAGTTCAGTTGTCCATTTTACTAAAATTGATGTCAATTTTAAATAAAAGATGCACTTTGAGTCATAACAGTCACACCATGCATCATATTGAGGTTTTTCTAAGTCATAAATGTATAAAATGACATATGGATTATTTCCCTAAAGTATCAAAACAATCCAAATTCATTTTCTCTATTTTGAGTATGTCACTTATCTTTTTTACTAAAATGTTATTTTAAACTAGAAACACGTGGTTTGAATTATACTGGTCACATCATGTATCAGTTTGACATGAAACTAATTCCAACATAGAAAAAATTACTTATGAATAATTTTCATAAAATATCAATAAAATCAAAGCATATATGATTAGTTCTCAGTGAGTGATACTTTTTGAACTAAAATATTGATTTTAAACTGATAATAGACAATTTGAGTATTACTGGACACATAGTGTATCAGATTGAGGTGAAGTTTATTCATACACATAAAAAATTACTTATGGATCATTTTAATAAAGTATAAAAATAATAAGAACTAATTTTCTAAAAATTTTGAGTAGGTCATTTGTCTATTTTACTAAAATTGATGTCAATTTTAAATAAAAAGATGCACTTTGAGTCATACCGGTCAAACTGTGTGTCGAATTGAGGTGAAACTGATTCCTACACATCTCAAATGACTTATGGATAATTTTCCTAAAGTATCAAAATAATATGAATGGGTTTTCTTGGTTTTAAGTATTCCACTTTTCTTTTTTACTAAAATTTTATTTTAAACTAGAAACATCCACTTTGAATCATACTGATCACATAGTGCATAGGTTTGATGTGAAACTGATTCCTATACATCAAAAGTGACTTATGAATCATTTTTATAAATTATTAAGAAAATATGAGTACATTTGATCAGTTATTAGTGAGTGTCACCTTTTGAACTAAAATGATGATTTTAAACTAATAATAGACACTGTGAGTCATACCAGGAACATCATGTATTTGATTAAGTTTTGGATGATGTATACACATAAAAATGGTTTATGGATAATTTTTATAATGTATTAAAACAATATAAATGTTTTTACTCTATTTTGAGTTGGCCAGTTGTCCATTTTACTAAAATTGATGTCAAATTTAAATAAAAAGATGTACTTTGAGTCATACTGGTCACACCATGCATCAGATTGAGGTGTGGCTAATTCCTACACATCTCAAATGACTTATGTATTATTTTCTTAAAGTATGAAAATAATATGAATGTGTTTTCTCTGTTTTGAGTTCATCAGTTGTCTTTCATACTAAAATTTCATTTTAAATAGAAAACACGCACTTTGAATAATTCCAATCACATCAAGTAACATTTCAAGGTGAAACCAATTCATGCACATAAAAAATAAATTATTATTCATTTTAAAAAATTATCAAGAAAATTCGAGCATGTTTGATCAGTTCTCAGTGAGTGACACTTTTTGAATTAAAATATCAATTTTAAACTGATGATGGATAGTTTGAGTCTTACCAAGAATATAATGTATCATATTGAGGGGCGTCTGATTCCTACACATAGAAAATGACCTATGGATCATTTCCATAAATTATCAAAACAATTTGAATGTTTTTTTTTGGTTTTTAGTTGGTCAATTTTCCATTTAACTAAAATTGATGTCAATTTTATATAAAAAGACAAACTTGGTGTCATACCGATCAAACCATGCTTCAGATTGAGGTGAGGATGATTAATACATGTCTCAAATGACTTATGGGTCATTTTATTAAAGTATCAAAATAATCCAAATATGTTTTATTGCTTTTGAGTACGTCACTTGTCGTTTTTACTAAAATGTCATTTCAAACATGAAACATGAACTTTGACTCATACTGATCACATAGTGTATCAGTTTTACATGAAAATGATTCGTACACATCAAAAATAACTTATAAATCATTTTAATAAATTATTAAGATAATATGAGTACATTTTATTGGTTCTTATTGAGTGACACGTTTTAAACTAAAATATCAATTTTAAACTAGAAACAGACACTTTTAGTCATATCAGCTACATCGTGTATTGGATTGAGGTGAGGATGATTCCTAAATATCAAAAATTACTTATAGATAAATTTAGTAAATTATAAAAACAATATGAATGTTTTTTCTCAATTTTGAGTAGGTCAGTTGTTTATTCTTACACATCTCAAATGACTTATGGATAATGTTCCTAAAGTATCAAAACAATTTTAATGTGTTTTCTTGGTTTTTAGTATGTCACTTTTCTTTTTTACGCAAATGACATTTTTAACTGGAAACACATAATTTGACTCATACCAATCACATGTTGTATTAGTTTAATGTAAAAATGATTCCTACATGTCAAAAATGTCTTATGAATTTTTTTACTAAATTATTAAGAAAATACGATCATTTTTTATTGGTTCTCAATGAGTGAAACTTTTAAAACTAAAATGTCAATTTTAAACTGATAACATACACTTTGAGTTATACTAGGCACATAATTTATTGGATTGATGTGTGGATGATTCATACATGTAAAAAATGAAATATGGATAATTAACATAAAGTATCAAATCAATATGAATTCATTTTATCAATTTTGAGTAGTTCAGTTGTCCATTTTACTAAAATTGATGTCAATTTTAAATAAAAAGTCGCACTTGGAGTCATAACGGTCACATTGTGTGTCAGTTTGGAGTGAGGTTGATTCATACATGAAGAATTATGGATCATTTTCCAAAATTATTAGAACAATATGAATATTTTTTCTTGGTTTTGAGTACGTCACATGTCTTTTTTACTAAAATTTTATTTTAAACTGGAAACACACACTTTGAATCATACTAATCACATCGTGTATCAGTTTGACATGAAACCAATTAATACACATCACAATTGAATTATGAATCTTTTCCCAATATTATTAATAAAATCCAATCCCGTTTATTCAGTTCTTAGTGAGTGACACATTTTGAACTAAAATATTTATTTTAAACTCATAATGGGAACTTTTGGTCATACTCGGCTCATCGTGTATCAGATTGAGGTTCAAATTATTCCAATATGTCAAAAATGACTTATCGATTGTTTTTTTAAAGTATCAAAATAATACAGATGTTTTTTCTTGGTTTTGAGTAGGTTAGTTTTCCATTTTACTAAAATTGATGTCAATTTTAAATAAAAAGATTCACCTGGATTCATACCAGTTACAATGTACGTCGAATTGAGGTGAAGCTGATTCCAACACATCTCAAATAACTTATGGGTCATTTTACTATAGTATAAAGACAATCTAAATACATTTTCTCAGTTTTGAGAACATCAATTGTCTTTTTTTACAAAAATGTCATTTTAAACTATAAACATGCACTTTGACTCATATTGATCACATCATGTATCAGTTTAATGTGAAACTAATTCTTACATGTCATAAATAACTTATGAATCATTTTTCTAAATTATCAAGAAAATATGAATGAATTTGATTGATTCTCAGTGAGTGAAAATTTTTAAACTTAAATGTCAATTTTAAACTGATAATGGACACTTTAAGTCATAGAAACCACATTATGTATTGGATTGAGGTGAAGCTGATCTTACATGTCAAAAATGAAATACGGGTAGTTTTTATAAAGTATAAAAATAATCTAAATGTATTTTCTCTATTTTGAGTATTTCAGCAATCTATTTTACTAAAATTGATGTAAATTTTAAATAAAAAGGCGTACTTGGAGTTATGCCAGTCCACTGTGCATCAGATTGATGTTCGGATGATTCCTATATGTCTCAAATGACTTATAGATATTTTTTCTAAATTATCAAAACAATATAAATGTTTTTTCTTAGTTTTGATTATATCACTTGTCTTTTTTACTAAAATGTCATTTTAAACTAGAAACAAACACTTTTACCCCTACCAATCACATCATGTATTAGTTTGACATGAGACTGATTCATACACATTAAAAATGACTTATGAATAGATTTCCTAAATTATAAAAAAATATGATCATGTTTTATCAGTTTTCAATGAGTGAAACTTTTCGAGCTAAAATATAAACTTTAAACAAATAATGGAAACACTGATTCATACTGGGAACATCGTGTATCAGATTGAGGTGTGGTTGATTCATACACATCACAAATGACATTTGGATCATCTTCCTAAATTATCAAAACAATATGAATATGTTTTCTTAGTCTTGAGTTTGTAAGTTGTCTTTTTTACTAAAATTAATGTCAATTTTAAATAAAAAGAAACACTTGGAGTCATACCGTTACACGATGTGTTAGATTAAGGTGCGACTGATTCCTACACATTCCAAAGTCTAAAAAAATCTAAATTCCAATTTTAAAATAATATCTATTGCCTTTATTTATCGAACTTCCAAAACTATATATTGACTTGTTGTTTTTAGCTGAAAAACATTTCTCATTATTGAAATCCATAAGAGTAAAAGAAGCTCATGTGCCTATTATATCATGAGAAGTCACCTCAATGACAATATGTGATTCCTATAATATTTTAGATTTCATTGATAATTCTTTTTCTGCGAATAACATCGAATAAATATGATTTCCCAAAAGATTCGTGAAACAATATATAAGTATTAGACAAAAATGATAAAGAAACTAACTTACAAATAGTAGATAAAATAATGGAAAAATTAATTAAATAAGTAGTAGGAATTTACATTTTCATGATAGTTGTATGTATTCTTGATTCAGTTCCTTATTTTCATTATTTCAGTTATAGGATTTTAGTCCAATCTCTCACGAGCATGATCATTTTCAAATAAACCACCCCAACTCAAATAAAATAATCCAAATGTATAAGAAAAAAACTTTTATATGAGTAATAATAAAAATAAATAAATAAAAAATAAATATGAAATAATACATTAATTCTATGGATAATGATTTTACTTTGAAAATGTCAAGATTACCTTTTTGATTGAGCAGGGTAGGGAAATTTAAAGAAAGTGATAAATTCCAACACTGCAAGGAAGAAAAGGTTTTGAGCGAGAAGAAATACGTGGAAGTTTTGGTGTATAAAGGCATGAAAGATGGACATACCTCCCCAAATCGAACAAAAGAATCCATCTATACAAGAAAAAAATTATTATGTGAGTAATAATAAAAAGAAATAAATTAAAAATACATATGAAACAATATATTAATTATATGGACAATTATTTTACTATAAAAACATCAAGATTACCTCTGTGATTGAGTAGAGACAATGTTTTTTATTTTATTTCAAAGGCATGAAATATGGAAGGAATTATTCTAAAATAAATAAACTCTACCGATAATAATGAAAATTAAATCAATATTCCATTATATAATTTTTTGGTAAAATAGAGAAATTATATTGTAACAGTACTATTAAATCTTCCCAAGGGTTTACTTCATTAAAAACTATTTTTTAGAAGGATTTATAACATCATCATCTGTAGAATAGATTTTCTACTGAATACCCAAACATTTAATTTAGATTATGTTAATGCAGTAGAGTAAAAATAATATTATGAGGGAAAACATAATATATTAAAAATCACATTTACCTTCTCATTGAACTCTCTTTATTTTTTAAATTTTTTTAGGGATTTGGTTCCTTTATCAAGAATCCAAATCTCCTATTTTCGGTCCACTCTAATATACAATACATTGTTTGAATTTTGACCTCTATGAAATGATTGTGATTTCCCAATAAAAGGGTTATCCTCGATTGAATTTTTACTTAAACTGAAAAAAAAGTCACTAGGAGTACAGTCGTCCAATTCTTGTTTGCTAGATCTGAGACAGAAAATACGTTCACTTCTTGTGATACCATTATGAATGGCTCGCCTTTTTCCCCTTCCACACTGAAATTCACCTTCATGAAGCACATTTTATCAACTTTCACTACACTCATATTTTCAACCCATTTTCAATGAAAAATCAGCACTTTAAATGTTATATAATTTAACTTTTATATTTATTCGATAATGCCAAAATATGACATATTTCTATAAATTGAATTTCTACCCTTGGAACAAAATATGTGTATCGCTTCATCCACAAGTGTAACACCACTATTTTTCATCATACTGGAGTCATAATTTTATGTTTTATAGAATATGTAACCATTTATTACAAAAACTAGTGTAAGATATAACATTTACATCCAGTCCCCTAGCTAGCTATGGATTTTTTTTTGGAAATTCAATTTGGATTTTCAGACAAATACTTATAAATTTTATCTCAAAATCATTCTATAAATTGTTTATTATGTGTATTTGATGTCTTTCATTAATCCCCTTATGGATTCAAATATCTAAGAATTTGTTTGTGGGATTCAATTTATGGATGAACATCTTTACTATTATGTAAAATGTAAAGGTGTGTTTGCTCCCGCTCTATCAAGGTAATTGTAATAACATATATTCTATAACTCCCTTCACCCATAAGGCATTCATTATGATAATACTTTGGGAGACCGACATTATAAACATCTATAGGTAATCAGTACATAATTCAATAGCTTCTTCAACAATATATCATTTTTCAAAACAAACTTCTATATGACTTTAATTCTTAACATTCCCTTTCAAAATATTCATATACCATTCAATGGGGTACATCTATCTGTAATGAATAGGACTATAAGGACCCGACCTTAAAACACTACATAATCTTGAATTAAATGAATAATTCATAATGAAGATATTTTCAGGTTTAGTGTTTTTGAGAGTTAGACCATAACTATTACATTGAAAAATATTACATCTCAAAAAATTACAAAGTAGAAACTTCTACCCAATATCCATTTTTTTTACAAAACATGAACTCTTGAAAAAAAGAGTCATGTCTAGTTCCATGTTTAAGACAACATGAATTTTCCTTGATCCCATCCTTGACCCTATTCCACATTAAGTCCTGTGAAAAACATTTCAAAAACTTGGGATAAGCATAAAAAGCTCATTAAGGGATACACAAATAAGTAAAACTGTTAGTTTTTTAAAACAACAAGTAAACCATTAATACTTTAACATAAGTAATAATTTTCACCTTTATGAAGTAGTAAATACTCTTCACTGAATAAAAGATCATTACTTTCCCTTTTGTAACCAAAATATTACCATAAAACCCATATAAAGAACACATAAATTATAAAGGTAACTTGGGACATAAACATACATAAATGGAATAACCATACGGTCGACTTCCACACATATCACTAAATGGAATATCCATATGGCTGACTTCCATACCCAATGCATTAGAGGTTATAACGTAACCACCCGTACTGGTATTCACGGCACCACCCATCATTTGGTTTATCACATAACCACCCATCAAGTGTCCAAGTACCATTTTAAGATCATAACATAAAACAATTGTAAAGAAAAGAAGACATTTCCACATTTCAATCACAATATATCATTTAAATATATTGAAATAACAAATCCATTATCAAAACCATTTTCAATACCAAAATATATAAAATAGTATATGGTATTTATTTTCTTTTAAAAACATTACGGCTTGTTGAGGAAGCCAAAGATCAAATAATACTCGTGGTGGCAGAAAATGTCGTTTTCACTGCTTATGTTAAAAGAAACATTCCTTTTTTTCGTTTATTAAAATGATTGGTTGAAAAATATTCCCTTTGAAAAGTCAAGGGTGTTTATACATCATATAAAATAAAGTCATGTATTAAAACAAAATATGCCTCAATGAAAGAAGATTGAGACGAAGTCCCTTACCTCATGTCCAACTTGACCCATTCGTTCTTTAATATCCTGAATAATAAACTAAAGTTAATTTCTACATGCTTAAGAACCTTTTTTTAGTTTATTATTCCTTTTATATCACTTATTACCATGTTATAAACATTATGTAATCATTTAAGTTAATAATTTTTATTTTGTCGATATTTGGTACTTGAATAAAAAATGGACTTCTTATAATTACGTGTTGTTCATATGGTCAAAGGTTCATTATATCAAGAATTATATTCATGATTTGGATATCTTATATATCATATATATCCATCATATACATGTTTTTATAATAGTACATAACATTTAGAGGTAAGAAATGAGATGCACCATTCATGGAGACGGTAAGCCGTACGTATGCATGGATGCTACTTTAATTTCTATTTATTATTTTAATGGAATTAAAACATAATGATACATAGTTATATTATAATTCCAGAATAATATCATATATAATATCATTAACTCCATCCTTTATACATCCCACATAAGGCATTAACGAATCACATCACTTTGAGGGGGCGGTAGTCCGCACTTCTTCAAATGAGATTATTGTATTTAACCACTATGGAAACCATAAAGAAATGATATAAATGAGAAATAGAGAAGCATAAAGAAAACATAAACATAATATATATCATATATAAATACAGTTCCATCATAATGGCCACCATGAGAGGAGGTAAGAGGTAATTGAACAATCATCGTTTTGTGAGGCGTTAGTTTTCCATCCACAGAAACATTATGTTCTTCATCCATTAGATGGATGTGTGTGTAAGTGTAGTTGGAATCCTTCTCATAAAAACATCCTAGTATATTTATGATACTTATTTTGTTAAAAAATAAAGTAATACAAAGAGTTTAGGGGTTGGAGAAGTAAAATAAAAGAAATAAATTTAAGAGAAACCATTACCTTTAATTTGGGAAACTCCTTTTGGTTTTATTTAAATGACTTCTTGAAGTGCCTTCAACTTAAATTAAGGCTTCTAGGAGGAGGATAGGGATGTAGGGAGCTTAATTGGACAGAGTTTGTACGATCCAAATGGCTTGAGAGGTGTGAGGAATTGGTTATAAGTGTTCTCCTTTTATAAGGGAGAGGAGGGGCTATTTAGGAAAGTGTGAAAACATTATTTTATTATAAATATATATTCGGTTTCAAAAGGTCCAAAAATAATTATAGTAGAAGATAAGATGACTAATGGTCGAAAGAAAATAATAAAATCAGAATTGGACATGTTTTGGATAATATTTTAATCTTTATAATCTTATTTATTCAAATCATTTATTAATGAGGTAAATACTGCATCATTATTGTGTCATAAATAATTTAATTTATTTTATGTCTAAAAATTATAAAAAAATACGATTATGTAGGAAATATTTTTATATTTATAATTAATATATATATTCTAAAATATAATTTATATAACACCTTCTAAAAATCAATTTACTAAAAGATATTTGCTTTTGTCATTTTTGCCTTTACTTTAAGTTAATTAATCTAAATTGTCATTATCACTCCCAAGTGGCTTAATGGGGTCCCAAAATCGACCCAAAGATGCCCATGGTCGTAAATGAATCAACCAATAAGGTTTGGACAAGTCTTAATGTATTTTTAAATTATTATAATATTCTTTTAACCCTGAATTACCCTATTTACCTTTAACCGCAGTAAATAAAACTCAAAAGTTACTATTAAAAAAAATTATTTTCATATTATTGAACCAAATTTTACTTCTTGATAAAAACCATGTATTTTGGATTTTCAAAATTCAATTCACAGAAGTGGTAAAATTTCATTTAAATGAAAAATTTGGTTTTTTAACTACCACTAAGTGGTTTCACTATTCATCAAAAAATGAAGTTTTTCAGAAAAATACCAAAAAAATCATCCTAATATATATTTGATATTCCAAACTAAAAAATGATGTCTATTTTTTAAAATTCAAAACATATAAGTGTTATTAATTAATTTTAAAATTAATTCCCGTTATCAAAACAAATAGCGTGTTTTTAAGAAACAATAACTATCAAAAGATTGACACTTGTTTATGTCCAATTTCAAAGTGAAATTAATTCCAATGACCAAAATTAGATTAAATGGTAAAAATACATTCTAATTAAACTTTAAAACCAATTAAAAAGATAATCTAACCATATAAATAAATTAGGTTAAAATATAGTTTTGAATTAAAATACAATGTTTTCACTATTCAATAAAAAATGAACTTTATCGGAAAAATTCCAAAAATTTACAAAGTAAATTTTGATGTCCCCATTCTAAATAAGAATTATTTGGTCATATAGAATGTATTAAAGTGACCAAAACTAGATTTAAAAATGGTTCTCCATTAAAAGGAAATAAATCAGCCTTTTAATATAAATTATGCTTAAAATTAGATTCATTCACATTTTAAGCCTCTAAATTTTATTGGATAAATGTAAATAAATTTAACAAACATGTATAATTGTATTGTAGTTACTTTTGTTCATTCCCACCAATACAATGGCTAGGAGTTAACTACCATTTAAAATAATAATATTATATTATTAGTGTGCAATGTAAGATTCCAAAGAAACCCATTGTTGCGTATCAGGTACGCTATCGAACATAGCAACCCCTTTAAAGTAAAATTAATATTTAATTCAAAAATATTAATAAATATGAAATATTTCTTATTCTTTATTTACCTGTGATATTACAAGCACCACTTATTTGAACCTCTCTAAATAAGTGAACCATCAGGTGGACCATTATATCAAAGAATGATGGTTGGAAGAACATCTCTAATTCACATAATATGACAGTAACCTCATTATTCATGATTTTAAACTTCATCATGTCTATAACTTTACAACATATGTATTTGAAAAAGAATAAGATTCTAGTTAATGCATGTCATAAATTTTTTGGAATAATGAAATGGAAAGAAACAATTATCAAATCTTACATCAAAACATGATGATCATGTGATTTTAGTCCTTATAACTTTAAATTAGTCATTGACATGAAATTATTGATTTTTTATGAATACATATGTGGAACTTTTACACTATCAAATAAAAGAAAAAAATTTAAAATTTTCTTGTTTGGAGAGAGTGTAAGCTACTAGAGGAACAATATTCTGCCTTTTACCCATCACTGATTTCAAATATTTCATTATCCTCATTTGAATCAAGTCCAAACTATCTTTGATGCCATATTTATTTTTTTGAAAAACATTTAGTAACATTCCAATTACACTATCAAATATATTTTTTCCTATATTAATGAAATCAAGAAAATTTATCACATACTAAAAATCTAATATAGTAATTCAAATAAAATTGATCTCTTATTCCAAATTGATTTTGAAAAGTTTTGAAAAAATGGTTTATAGAAAATAGCGTCAATAACTTCTACTTTGTTGTGTAGTTGATCACTCGTTACTAGAGATGATTTTATACCTTGTACAATATTCCCATTGAATATTATTATACAAGATCGGTATTTATGTCATCGAGGTAAAAATTTCCGATGTTTTAAAAACAAAGTCTTTGAAGAATGTTTCAACTAAACTGAGTATGTGTGTTTTTCACAAATGGGACACCCTAACATTCCTTTAATGTTATAGCATGATAAATTTCCATAAGTGGGGAAGTCATTTATAATCTGATACAATATGAACCTTAATGTGAATTCTTTACTTCTATGTGCATCATATATTATAACACCTATATACCTTATCAATTTCAAAATATTCAATCAAGGGACCCAAATAGACATTAATATCATTACTGGGTTTCTTTGGTCCAAATATAAGTAGATACAACATAATGTATTTCCACTTCATGAATAACCATGGTGGAAAGTTATAATTTACCAACATGAAGGACCATGTTCTCTAAGTAATATCCTATAAAACAAAAGGATTTATTCTATTCATATATAACACAAGAAGATTTTTTCTCAGATCATTTCCAATTTTAGGATACTCCTAGTCAATTTTCTTCCACTAAGAAAAATATACTATATGACATAGGTTACCATATTTAATTCCTATATCTTCATTCCATGTCAATTATCTCATGATTTTCTAACATCCATAGAGTCATCTAACTCATGGAATGATAGGAAAGTACCATACAAATTTCTAAGGACTTGATTCATTTTTCTTGTATTGATTTGCTACACACAAAGGGTATTTTAGGAGTGATTCATAGTCATTGAGAAACAATATGAAATCATTTAGTAAAGAGTTATTTTTTAGATATCATGCTCATTTAATGTAGAATTATTTTTTCATCATATGTTTAACATGGTAGTTTATTTTCTTCTGGTATCATATCATTATGGAGACCAAGTCATTTTGTAAACTTGGTGTCACTCCATCTACTGCCAGCTTTCAAATTATATAACTTAAATATAGTAGAAAATGTTGTGTATTTAGTATAAACTGTATACAATGGTCTCTTGGAACAAATATTAAACTTATCAAACAACTTTTTATAATCATGAAGGTCATCTTTAATTTCTAATGTCATTTCTTTCATGTGATCTCCATCATCATTTACACTGGTATTCATATCAAATGATCCATAAATTGTAGTATCATCACAATCAATGTGCACATTTGGTTTTTTCCATGTTTAATCAGACATTTATAGATTTAATCTATTACGTGACAAATTAAATGTTCTTATAACTCTTCCAGACTAATTTTTCTGGAATAAAAACAACTTAAACATAGACACAATATTTGAGAAGGTTTGTATGCATGCTCTCGTGAAAACTTGATTAACTATTTAACTCCATCTTCATAATATTTTTTCAAAATATTAATGTTCATCTATTTTCTATTCATATCCATCCTTTTGGGTTCATAAAATATTAGTTTTTTATAAAAAATAAATAAATACACATAATATATTCATTATCAAAGGTGAAAGTTATAGACAAATCTAATAAGGGAAACCCAAAAATTTTTCGTTTCAAATAACTTCAGTATGATTTGAAGAAAATGGGTAATTGAATTTATGAAAAGAATATCTCCACTATGTTATGTGTTATCCTGTAAATTCATTAAAAGGTGAAAGTTAGAAAAATTTCATTCTTATCAGTTCATTTCACAAACATTTATCATTTCATTTATTTGTTTGAGACAAATCCTCCATCTATTGTGGACATGCACCTATTTTTTCTTGAAATACTCTAAGTGGTAGTTATCCATGGGATGAAAATTTATCAAATTAGTGCAAGAAACATAAAAGATATGGGGTATGAGTATCAAGGAACAAAATGCAATAAATATTTGGGAGATAAAATTGATGAGAATAACAATTGACTATAAAAAATATTGGGTAGAGTCTCAAGTAATAAATTTCAATAATAACTATTGTTGGACACACATAAAGTCTTTCATAAATCCCTTAAACAAATTAAAATATAATATAGTGAATTAAACAGTATTAAAAAACTCAAATATGATAAACAAGAATCATAAAATCTCATTTTATCAGCTAGAAGATTTAAAAATGTATTGATAAAACATTTTAAAAAATAAAGTGTTATTTCATATACATGGATGGAAATCAGAGATTCATAGGGGTATAACCAATACATGTAGACCTAAAAGGATCAATACCTAAAAATAATTCCTAATATATATAATTTGATAATCTCCATTCTATTTGTTGGAACAAGTCATGTAACAACCTAAGGAATTATTACATTTAATATTAATGGTATATCAAATATTTAAAAACATATCAAGTCTCTTGGCATGTAATATCACCACATTGACCCATACCAAGTATTCTAGGGAGGTAATCACATCAGATCTACCCATCTGAAGGATTCTAGGGAGGCCATCTAATACACATTAACCTATCCTTGAGATTCTAGGGAGGTTTATAAAGAGGTTGGCATAAATAAATAATACACATCAACAAGATATATCACAAACAAGGGAGAAAAACACACCACCCCTTGAAACATCTATCTCATACACACTAGCCACTACTATGATGGAATGACTCCCGTTTGGTCACATTTTCAAAGTGGGCTACCCTTACTTTACTCAGAAAGCTAAGTGGAATCACAAAATTAATAGATCTATAAAACATCACTCCATATATAAAGTCTCTACTGTACAAATAAAAAAATAGACATTTTAATACACCAGGAAAAAGTATCATATGCCACCCAACCACCATCATGGAAATTGATACATACAAATTATATAGATGATGTAAAATGGTATGGGACTTATACCATATGGCTAATTCCACTATTTATCCAATGAAAATAAAGCATGATTCATCCACACTTTTACATAAATAAAATATTAGTTCAAAAATCCCTTATATTAATTCACAACTACAATTTATAAGGAAGGAGATTCTCATATGGCCTGGGAGTGAAGCTATGAAGGATCACAATATATGTGTTTCACACTCTAAAAATTAAAAGCATCAAAATTGAAGATCTCCATGTAAAAATCTTCAAAATGGGCAACTCACCACACTCACAATTACAAAAATCCTCCACCACGACCAGAACCATTGATTTTTTACACTCCAAGTTCCCCAAGAGAAGGTAGAGAAAGAATTACATTCAAGAGAAACTAGATAAATACTTATTTTTGAGCCTTGGATTTGTTCAACCCTTGAATTTTCTAATCCTTTGATTTGAGCCTTAGATTTCAACCATGGAATCATTTGAGCCTTGATTCAAGCCTTGATTCAAGCCTCAATTAAATCTTTGATTCGAGAATTAATTATTTATTTATAATTATATAAATAATTTTTTAAAAAATAATATTTATTTATTTATAATTATAAATATATAAATGTAAAAATACAGTAAATTTACATTTATAAATATTTTTTACAAATATTTTTTAATCCTTAATAATTAATATTTAATCTTAAGTGCTTGGATGTTAAAAATGGGTGAATTTGAATAAATTAAAATTAATTACACTTTAACAGTATTGAAAAAATGGATAAGTTATGTGTTTGTGTTGTATATAAAAATACATTAATTTTTAATATGTGAAATTAATATAACACATGTTTGATCTATATTAAATTGAAAATCAAACAACATTAAATTATGTCCATTACACTATGCAATTATTCAGTATTTTTAATTCATATTAATTTTCAATTATAAAAAACAATTCACTAAATATATTACTATTTAATGTAAAGCTTAAATTATTAGTATTACATAAATACTATTTATATACAATCATATATATATATATCTATATATTTAATATATAATATTTATTAACAATATAAATAACTATATAATTAATAAAATGTTTAATATTTTACTAAATTTATTAATTTTTTATTTTTATCTGTTTATTTTTTATTTTGAATATATCTATATATTTAATATATACCTATTATTAGTATTTATAATTTATATATAGTATAATAAATTTATTCATTTTTATCAATAATTATTTAATTAATAAAATTTTCAATATTTTTTTAATATAATCATTATTTATTTATTTAATTCTTTCATTTTATTTGGACATTTATTTGCACTAAAAAAGTGTTGATAAAGGATCCCTTTATGAGTGCTAAAAACAAAGCGCTGATAAAGGGTACCATTTATCACTCCAAAAAATAAAGCGCTAATAAAGGGTACCTATTATCAGTGTTAATACAAAAGTGATGATAAAAGGTACAATTTATTAATTCCCTTTTTTAGAACTGATAATGGCCAACACTATTAAGGGCCTGTTTTGTAGTAGTGTTGGTCTTTCAAGGGGGTACCACTCAGAAAATAAAGGATCAATAACCTAGTGCGTCTGGGGGGAGGGGTACCACTTAGTAGATTGAGATTAATATGGGGGATCCACACCTTGGTGTGACAGGTGAATTTCTAGCCTTAGAATATCCCAAATGATCCCACCTGATCACCACTGTCAGTCAAGAATCGCCTAAAGAAATTATTTTTCAAACACCTCACATCATATCTCAAAAATCACTATAAAGGATACCATCATGTTCTATATGAAAAACTACACAGGATATGATACTTGCAGGTGAAAATACAATTCCAGAAGAAGAAGATATACAATATGGAAACTCTAGAGAAAAGTATATGGAATGTACCATTGATCACACAACATATGACCACACCTGGTCTCCTAGCCACGTTTTTTCAAACACAAGGCTTGGTTGTCCATATATTACAACACAAAATGTAAGGGCACAACACGACGTGCCACAGCCATCCAGGGCCTACCCATGTGCTCTTGGTTGTTCCAATGTACTTTTGGTTGTTCCCCTATACTTGTTCAACTACCTAGATATGCCTCAGTATTGGGCCATACCTGTGTACCCCTAGGTGCACTCATGTACTCTCAGAGTACACAATGTTTCTTCACACATGAGTTCCTAGTCATGTGAAGCTGTAACATGGCCTAGATACCTAGGGAGGGCCACATGACATCTAGTCCCAAACACATAGTGTGTGATCCTTAGATCGATTAGAAAACCCTAGCGTCTATAAAATCTAAACAATATGATGTGTATACATGCACACTTTAAAAAATATAGTTTTTTTATAGAAAGTCTAGATACTTCACTAAGTTCTCCAACCTGCTTCCATTGCCACAAATCTGGCCACTTGAACACCCAATATTAAAGGGAAATACCTAGAGACAATGATTCATGTCCTCCAGTGGCTCGAAATTGAATTATGACCATCCAACCAATATGTTCCACGTGCACATCATGTTTCCAATTACCACTTCGGATCCTAGATCCACAAAGCATAAAATTCATATCATCCCAATCCATCCCCAAATCAGCATCCAGATCATTGTTCACAAAACCACCACAAATCTAAGGGTTTGATGGTGCTTGAACCCTCCCCATAAATGTCAAACCATGACCTCATGGGATAATGGAAAATAAATCAAATAACAATAGAGAAAAATTCAAATAAACAAAGTTATAATAATCATTGTACAATAAATATCAACCAATAATAATATAATTGGGGAAACCATGAGTGAGAACATGTGTAGGAAAGGATGAATCAAGAAAATAAGAGATAACAATTCTTGTGTGAAGGATAAGATAATCACAGATCAAGAATTATATAATAATCCATGCCCAATATTTTAATAAAAAATGTGTAAAAAACAAAATATGTTTCATATATTGATTTAGGATTAATTTTTAGTGAATAATACATTCATTGGTGATGATTAAGACCCGATGTGTTTTCTACCTCTTGATCCACCTTCATCCAATCGATGTTCGTCATCCAATATCAATATTCTAATGAAGAATGCCCATTTTCATCCTCTCAAATCCTGCCAAGGTTATATGGCTAACCTTGGTGATTTTTTATAATGGGTTATTTATAGAAGTTTTAAATTAGGTAATTTAAATTAAAATAAATAGATTTCAATATTTATTTTAATCCAACACATCTAATAACAACTGTCTTAACCGAACATTCGGTGTTGACTGACCTTAGGTCACTCCTAGGGAAAACCACACATTCTAAACTAAACTGTTCTCTCAGAGTTCCCTTCCAAGGTCCCAAACAATGGTAAAATATATTTACACATTTACACAAATGTGATGCACAAAAATGTATTAAAATATATTAATATTTTAAATATATCAATTTTGGGGTCTTTAGACACCCAAATGTAGTGCCAAATCCAACAATAAATTATATATATATATATATATATATTCAAAGGAAAAAATCCATGAAAACAAGAGTTATTACATTCATCTCTGATTAAATAATTTCTTCCTAAAAAGAAAAATGTAGACAAAAATTTGGGGATATTGAGCCCGCATATTCCTCCCAAGCACCTATAAGATCTCATGTATTCTCTTATGCTACCAAAGAACAGAAACCAAGGGAATGGTATATCCTCGTATAATCCTATATTATCAATCCTTGATCACCATTGGGTACTCTATGAAGGTGGATCCATCATCTATTTATAGATCACCCTAGTTAATAACATGATCATGATTGTATCTCCTTAGCTATGACATATGGAAGGCATCATACACCTGATCCAACTGTGGGGGTATGGCTAGATGGTAAGAAAACTTTCCAACCAAACGTATGATCTAAAATGGCCTGATGAACCTCCGGAATTGTATGCCTCCCTAGAAAAATCTTCAAAATTATTTTCATGGGTATACTTTTAGGAAAACATAGTCTCCCTACTTGAACTCCAAGAACCTATGATTTTGATCTGTATAAGTTTTATGTCTGCTTTGGTCTATCCTCATATGCTCATGGATCACCTAAACATTCTTTGTCATTGAATACACCATCTTTGGACCCACAATAGATTTTATGCCAATATTATTCCACTATAAGGTTGAATTTAATGTCCTCCTTTATAGGGTCTCAAAAGTTGACATGATGATAGTAGAGTGATAGCTGTTATTGTAAGAAAACTCTACTAGTTGCAAGGGATCATCCTAACTCCAACTGAAATCTAACAAAAAAGATTTTAGAATATCCTCTGATAATTGGATAGCCTTCCAGGTCTTATAGAGACCCTATTTTTTCCTTTTAATACTTTTAAATATATCAAGTAATATTTTATGTGATGGGATCTATGGCAGAATATGATTTCGAGGCCCGAAGTACCCAAAATTAATTTTATAAAAATATTAAATATATTTTATATCACACAAGAACTATATTTTAAAAATAGTGGAGTATCTACCTAATGTAGTCTCTAATAAAAAATATAATACCACAATTGAATCCATATCATGGGTTTTACCTTAATCATGACCTAAGATTAGTTGGTGTGGGATGTTTAGATAAGGCGGCCATTGGTGGGTACATTAAGTAAATTAATAAATTATTATTATTCATTAATTTAAACATAATTCCCTTTATAAATAGACCATTATGGAAAATATCTAGGGTTATCTTCATAACCCTTGGATAATCGAGAGGATAATCCACTATTCTTCATTGTAAAATTGAGATCGAACGACGGTGATCTTCTGGATCTGGCTAAATTGAGGCGCAATAAATGCCACAGATCTTCCCCCATCATCGGTGAGTGTGTTATTCGCCAAAGAACAATAAAATATTGAGGTTGTACACATCATTTTTTGTTTCTTCCCTTATGATTAAATTATTGATCATGATAAAACCTCTATTCTTTGATCTTCATCTAAATTGAAGCTTTGTAAGAACCTATATATTGGATTTGGGTTCTATATTAAATTTATCACCTTTTTACCATACTTCTCACCCTTTTCAACCCTAATCTATATTATATGGCCAATAATACTTTGAAAACGGGTTTTCACACTTTTTTTTGTGTTTTTTCACCTTCCTTCTTCGTGATCTTCGTCGTTGGCCAATGGGGCCACTCTTCAATGTTGATGTGTGGGATCAAGCATGATCGGGCCCCCATATTCACTAAATATGGGGATTATTTCAGCCCATTATAACCTCCAATTAAAATTTAATGTTCATGATTATGATAGTAGTTGTTTAAGGTAGGCCACTGTTCAATGTTGCTGTGTGAGATGCTAGATATCAGTGATTAATCATTAGACCCACCTTAAAAAACTAATTAATATTCCTATTTTAATTTCAAATTTAAATCTTCTTCATCAATCTAACCTTTGGAACATCTACTATCATAATCATGAACATTAAATTTTAATTGGAGGTTATAATGGGCTAAAATAATCCCCATATTTAGAATATGAATCCAAAGTAGCATGACTACTGTAACTACCAATATTTTCACAGAAAATAAAATTCCAAGGCATGGTGGATGACCCCATGGTAGATTAATTTGGTTTTTAATGGTTTAAATCAACTATCACAAAAGGAAATAATAAGGAATAGCGGTTATGACATAGAGATCCTAAATTTTCTTAAGTCAACAAATATTGGCATAGCCGTCTCTATGGTGTGGTACTCCTTCTATGGCCTATGCACCTATATGATTAACTAATTATGGCCTAGTCCTCCACATTTTCTATTTAATGTGGTGTGGTATATGATTTGTGGTGTAGAGTTCTCAAATTCTCTAAAAACACATGAAATATAACTTGTCTTGAATTACGATGTGGACATTCAATGTGCCATTGATAAATTATATTTTTTAGGGACATTGAAATAATATCTCAAGATTTTTTGTAGTGAAATCCCAATTTCATGATGTAGACACCTTTTTTATATTCTACATTTAGAGAAATAATTTCACTATGACATGCCTGAAATCCTGAAGTCCATATATTTTTATTTATTTTTGGATAATCCACTTTTTAATTAGGTTGATGGGGGAAACTTATATGATCCGTAGGACCATATGTGAATGAAATAATACATGAACCTAAATTCCCCAAATACCTAACACCACAATAACAACCCCCAACATATTTTTGGTACAATTAACTATAATACAACCATCCATGGTTTCACATTTAACATTACCTCATGTAGAGATGCATGGTCCCTAGTACCAGTGTAAAATTACATACCCTCACAATTTTTATGTTCTAGTATCCCAATAATTTTGGGTGATGCTTCTCTAAATCTTGATCTAAGAACATCCCCATATGATATTGGCCTGAAATTTCCCCCATGTTGACACTGATGCTTCACCTCATGCCAAACATCATCTCCAACCGAGCCGACCTCCATCACCACAATATTGTTCCTCCAACTTATGAATTTTTTTCATCGTATGATAGTCAACATCAATCACCATTGTCATATCCCATCCCATCACCATCCATCACAGTCACTAATAAAAGCTTCCCAGTTTACCTTATCGTAATCTCCACCTATTTCCATCGCCACCCTAGAATAAATTGATCCTAATACAACTCCAGCACCACCTCACCTATTATTGTCAACACCGAGTGGCCCCTATCCCACCAAGACCACCCACCCCCCACTTCAGGAATAAATCCACCCACCACAAATATTGGTGTTACTCTAGGATTTGATCGTGGGATTTTATGTAGGATCACTGGGTGTCTTTACCACTAAGTCAGACCCCAACTTCATTTCACTACAACATGAATACCTCTAATCAATCCTCTACTATAGTGTGGTCACTCACTCTATAGTATGAGTCCTGTGAGAAATTTTTAATCCCATTTTATAATTTATAGTCTCCATGGTATGTAAAATATTTTTTAGAGTGATCCTCCATTCTCTTTCATTACAATGGTGTGGTATACAACTTATGATAGAATAATTCTTCCTTAAAAATCTTCTAAAATACAAAACCTAGTTTTCGGAATAAAACCCATTCTACTCTTCCCTTTAAATATACTAACATAATGAACTATTGTAATGATATTTGATAACTTTGAACCATCTTAATCATCTTTTGAATTAGTCTCCAAACACCTTCACCTCATAAAAAATTTGATTTTAGATATGATTTATGAATTGACAACAAAATCCCACAAAAAAATCATATCTACTCTAACCTTTTCTCCAAGAAAATCTTCATTAAAATATTTCCACACCTATTGGTATCAATGGGTTTGATGGAACCAAACCTAGTTTTAGAGAGGGTGATAGGACTAAACCTGTGGTATTTGTTTTCCTTAGGATGTGTTGTTAGTCTAAGGATGATTTGTTTATAATTCTTGTTTATTTATTATGTTCTGTACAAGGTGGCATGTTGGGACTGATGGTAGTGACCATGTCCGGAGTGAGAGGATGGCGGGTTATGATGTGATGGTGTGGGTTCCTAGTTATTTAGAAATATATTAGGTGATAAGGATAGTTAATATGTTGATATATAACTAACACAGAGTAAAAAATGTGTGTTCGGGAATGTTATGTGGTATGAGGAATCATATTGATTTAGTGGGTTTTGGGTGGTACCTCTAAGTGAGAGGGTATTGGTTTATGATATAGAATATGATGTGGTATTTCATGTTATATTTTTCATGGTACAAGGCCTCACCATGAGTGTGAGGGAGCTAGCAGAGACCACCAAGTGGGAGAGTATATTGGTCCTTATTATTCTTGTGAGGCATACCCTAAGAGAGGGGAGTGGTCAATGTGATTTGGAACAACATATTATTCTTGGAATCACCCTTTTGAGAGGTCTTTGGTAGGTAGCACCCTCAATTATAGGGTATTGGAACCATTCCTTGAGCAAGAGGGAAAAGGTTGAGACTTAGTATGATATGATTGAGGATTAAAATGGATCCTACCCTGAGTGAGAGGGTAATGTTCTTGGTATGGTATGATACCCTACCCTGAGTTATAGAGTATGAGTTAGGTTTGAAGGCATGAGGTGACTCTCTTCCTAGCCTATATAACACACAATGACCCGATGCATGTGATTTCATGTTCATTTTTTGTGACTATAACAAAAATATATTCACACTGAGCCATGATACTATGGTCACTTTTAATAGTGGACTCTTTAACACATGATGACCTAATGAATATTCTTGTATGTTCATTTTTTTATGTTTTCGATTGGTTGTCTTGCATGAGAATGACTTTGTCTCTTTGTTTTTTTCGTTCACACACATTTGATCACATCAACACTCAATATTTTGAGGTGAATAGGAAAATCCTACTAGGTCATTGGACTCATCACATACCAATTTATATAATATGGGTTTCATTTTATGTGGGTATAAATTCAGGTTTCCTTTTAGGCACAACTATCTCTTAGAGGTGAACATGTGATTTATGTCATGCAGGTTGTGGAGGTTAAGGATTTAGAAGGGATGATTATGTGTGTTGGGAAAGAGTTGAATTTAGTTAAATAATTGTTATTGTTCATCATATGTACCAGATAGAGTTCTATTTTTATTGTTATATATTTATTCATATTGTATATTTTATTGATGATAATTCAATATTTTATTTGATTCATCAAATATAATATTTTCTTATTTCTATTCTGGACTATGGGGTCCTCTAGGATCCCTATTTATATATATAGGTTTATGGTATGTTTGTTATATGGATAGGTCATGAAAATATTTTAATACATTTGGGAATTACCATTAGGCTTTACTTTTGAGGTTAGAGTCTCCCTATGACTAATTGAGTCCCTCACCACTAGTCTGCATCCTCTAGTATACTAGTAGGTGCACCTGAGGTATTACATTGTCCTCACTAGGGTTCCATTTGGGTGAAACTCTCTAGGTATTACACAATGGTATCATAGTGAGTGTTTGTAATGGGATAATGTTAGTTGGTGGTGGAGATAGGTTTTCAGAACATGTGATGTAGACCGAGTGAAATTCTAAACTATGTGACATCAGTTAAAACCAATGATTATAGGGGATGTCGAGTATCAGGATTAGGAACCTTAAGATTAATGAGGTGTTAGAACACAAATACCAATACAGGATGGATCATCGAGATTAGTTCGATGATAGTGAATTTTTCATACATCATGATAATGGAATGATTAGGGCATGATACACATTCATATGAGCTGTATTGGTTGAAATGTTTTCTCATCAGGATCCACTATTAATTGATTCAATATATAATATATTTAACATTTTATCAAATAAATTATAAGGGAATATTATATTAAAGTGTATTCAAGGGTCTTTTTTGTCCCTATTTAGAAGCTATAAGATAATACTTTTTATGATGTTTGGTTTTTGAGTACAAAACTTTTTCAAAATAGAAAAAATAATGAGGTGAAATTAGGTGTGATTGAAGTGTTTATCCAAGTTATTTTTACTTCAATTTGATTTTGGAGTTTTATATATTGAAAGGATTTTTAATTTTTATATTTTTTCAGAAAATAAAAAGAAAGAGTTTTTAAAACTAGGTTTTTAAAATAGGATTGATTTTCAAGAATAAATGGGTAGGGTGGGATTTTGGGTTTATGGTTTTTTTGAAAAACCCTAGGATATAAAGGGGTGTTTTTTTAAACTCTAGTGATTTTTTGCGTGTGAAAAATGATTTGAATGGATTTTTGAAATAAGAAACTGGTAACTTTGCAACCTAATATACTTGGATTATTCTATTTTTACTTAGTGTGCCACATAATTTTGAATTATATTTTTAGATAGTGTAATTTTTTTTGTTTTTAAAGATCCATGTGAGGTTATAGGATGTGGATATTGTTTGTTTTGATGTTAGGAAAATGTAGTTTATTCTTATATAGAATGGGTTTTCTTGACTTTCATTAGTTGATTGGGAGGGACCCTAGTGGTTTGATTGTGTGTATGGAATATATGATGTAGATTCTTCTAGGTTCCACTTGTTTTAGGATAATGGTATGAATGTTTGAGGTTTGGATTTATTAGTCAGATGTGATTTATGGTAGTTTTCTAGTTTGTACTGCTTGAAGTATGTTTTCGATAGGGGATTGCTATAGTGGGGACCACTATTACGTCAAATTGTCCTTTTTGTGAAGTATTATGGTAGAATGAACCATAATATTATATATGGATTGGTTATTAGTGTTTTAGTATTTTTGGAATGATGGTTTCATTGATAAATATCTCAATGTTTAGGTGATGTGTATGAGTTGAGTACTTGGAATATTAATTTTAGAATTATAGACAGTTTATGGTTTGTTTATAGTGAAATGATTCTATTTATATGATAGAAATCAAAAATAAATCTATGGAAATATCAGTGATAAGGTATCCCATATTTGGTTAATAGTGAACATACAGCTTTAGATTCATACAACAGAAGTGTGATAGGTGTTCAGAGATAAACATGGTGAGTTAGAAGTGAATTGAAATCTAAGATGGGTCAAGATTTATAGTTTTAGTACCACCATGGATTTTATAGGATGGGAATAATTTTTTGGGGAAGTTATAATGAACCACATCATTATGGGTTGTTAAATTTAAGGGATATTTTAATTTTTGGAATAAGTGGTTTATCATGTCATGACGAGTGAAGGCCACACCATAGAGAAAGGTTGATCAAGGTAATTCTATGTAAAGGGTTGGAACCACAGTATAAAGGTTGGAATGTGGTCTATAGTAGGTAGGGCACTCCATGAATTGAGAGTGCCATGGCATGGTATGTTTTTTCATATGTGTTAGTTTTTTGGATCCTGAGGTATTCCATGCATAAGGGTTATAATGCGTAGGCCTTAAAAATTATCAAATACCCCTTACGCAAGGGTTACCCTATACGCATAAGGGTTAACCTATGTGTCAAGAGCATGAAAGTTCCCGAATCCACTTTATAAATAAGTTTTTATCCATGGATAAGGAAATAAATAAGTGTCCCTATGTGAAAGGTTTGTATTGGGTTATAAATTGGATAAGTACAGAATGCCCCTATAATATGTAAGGGTTATCAGTTTTGGTCAGAAAATAGTTAAGTATTGGAAGCCTTGTGATGTGTAAGGGTTAAACTAGGTTGAAAAAATGGTAAAGTGTTGGTTGTAAGGGGTGATGTTTAATGGTCTCAAAACATGTGAGAAAAATGGAGGTGATGTCTTGGAAGAGGTAAAGCACATCATGATAAAGGAATCCATGTCGTGAAGGATGTAACATGTAATTTTTTTTCTCTTCATAGGTGGAGTTTTCCACATCATGATGAGAGGGTTCATGCTATTATGAGAATATTTAAGGCAAACACCTCATCATTAGATCAAGTCCATGGTATTTTAGGGTCTTCTTGGAAGGAGGAGGCAATGATGTGAAGAAGTATGACACACCATGAGGTCATGTGAAACAAGAATTATGTTCTAGTTGGGGTAGTTACACCACACCATGGCCAAAAGGGTTGTCTTGTTATAGGGGTTTCTATTAATTATTTTTAAAAGGAAAATATAGTATATTGGTCTTTTAAAATTAAATACCGCTTTATGATTACTCATTTTATAGTCTTGTGAGTAAGGGTAGGTTGGTTTCCTCTCACCATCCTTGTATCTCTTTAATTCACTTTGATCTGTGGTGATTGAAGGTGGGTTGTCACATTGTTTAAGGTAATATTATCTTCATATTCTTTGTTTATTATTATTCCTCATTGTACTTTTATTTTGGTGTTATTATTTAGGGTTTTGGAGAGACAATTAAACTAGAAAATGGTGGAATCATTATTCTTGATGAGTCCTTAGTGTGTGTCTTGTATAGGGGATCATAGGTGGATGAACACACTGGTTTTTTTATTTTAATGAGTTATGTCAACCCATGAATTTATTTGTGTTTTTGATGAAATTCTATATAATTGGACATTGATTCACATAAATAAATTGGGGATTTTGTGTATCTTTGGTTCTAGTGTGTGTAAGATGTGGATTGTACCCTATGGCTTGTGAGTTTGGAACTATTATTCCACTCGATGATTTTATAAATGATTATTATAATTTGGGAGGTGAGTTTTAAACATTTGAATTATTACTTTAATAGTGATTCTAGAGGATATATGTGTGTGTTGACTCAGAGGAGGTCAGTATGAGTTTGAGATATGTTTATGGATCTTCGGTTGAAGTAATATGTTACATGTTTATATTGATGGTAGAAACCATATCCCGAGTGAGAGGATGGTGGATTGTGAAATTGATAGGTGACTAACCTTGAGTGATAATTTATAGTTAGGAATGTGATATGGTATGTGATGTGGTACAATGAATTTTCATGATTGTTATGGTGTCAGTTTGGACCCCCTAAGTGAGAAGGTATTGGTATAGTATGTGGAATGTAAAGTGTTGTGTGATGTGGTATGTGGCATGGTATAAGGCCTCTCCCTAAGTGAGAGGGTCTTGGTCACCCTAAGTGTGAGGGTGTTGGTGTAAGTTTTAATTATACATTCTATCCTTATATAGGGGAGTTATCGATATGATGTGTCATGATACTTGATGCTTGGACTCACCTTTAGAAAGATGGTAGTGGTATGGACCACCCTAAATGAGATGGTATTGTTCAAGAATGTGGTTTTTGGACCCAACCATAACTGAGATGGAAAAGGTTGAAACTTGGTATGATGTGGATAAGGTTCAATGTGATTCATACCCCTACTTATAGGTTAGTTTTTTATCATGATATGATACCTTACCCTAAATAATACAGTATATGTGAGTGTTTGTGCATGATTTGACTCACTTCATTATATCATTAGCCGAACTAGGTAAGTTCAAGTGTCATGGTGGCCTAGTTAGAACTTGATGAACTTATGTGTGTGATTCTATGTGTATGTGTTATAACGGTGATTGATGTATATTGTAATTGACCTAAGAAGGTAAGGTCAAGAGTTTTGGGGGAAATTTTAGCACATGATTACATGATGCATATGTTTGTATAGGTATTTTTTGTTATTTTTTCAAGTGAGTGTGTTGGATGATTGTGAATTTCACTATTTACAATTTTTTATGCACATCCACTTGATCACAGAAGTACTCAACATTTTTTAGGTGAGAGAGGGACACTTACTAGGCCATTGGATTCTCCTTATACATGCATACATGATAAGGGTTTCGATGTATGTGTGTAGTCCATCATCATACATTCTATGAATATGTATCAATTAGATATTAGAACATGATTTAGGTTTAGAATTTTATATAGGATGAGGATTTAGTAAATATGATTATGTGATTTTGGCTTTCGGGCCACTAGTTTGGGCCTACGGGTCTCAGGGCCTTCGGGCCATCAAAGGCCTTCGGGCCATTGAAGACCATAAAGTAGCCCAGTTCACACAGACCAAGCCCCAGATGAGGATCAGAGCACCAGTAGCAGTCACCAGAAGCAGAGCTAACCGGATTGGAAGAATGAGAGGGTATGGAAACCTCTATCGGGACTAGGCACCGTGCAACTTTGTACGGGGAAATGCTAGCCAATCAGAAATACAGGTGGGGAGCTAAAGGCAATCAATGATGCAGAAGCTGGTGAGGGGAAGTTCTAGTGGGCTGGGCCTATGGGTCATGTATTGGGCATGGTATGTATCTGGTCCTTCGGGTCATGTATTATGGGTCATGTCGGGCCTTGTGCCTTGGCCCTACGGGTAATGTACGGGTTCCCCTTTAAGCCTTAAAAGGGGGATTATCTATAATTAAATAAAAAGAAGGCCTTCAGGTCATTCAGGGGGGGCATATGTATCGATCAATGTTACATTTTTGTATTTATATATTAATGTCTATTGAACATTGTATTTTATTATGCTGCCATATTTTATTTCATGCATCATTAAAATTATTTTATACTTTATATTATAGAATAATAGGTCTCTCTTGGATCTATATTTATGTCTAAAGGTTTTTGGGACACTTGTTCAATCGATGAGTCATTCTAAATTTTTGGTAGATTTAGGCATGAACCTTAGGATTTATATTTGAGGAACTAGTCTCATCACGATATTTTTATTAACATTACACTAGTTTATGGCTTATATAATATGGTGAGGCATTACTAATGTCATGTAGTGTCCTCTCCCAATAGTAGTTTGGGTGACCTAAGTAGGGGAATTACATGAAGCACATTTTGAAGTAAAAATCACTTTTAAATTTAAAACACACACTTTAATTCTTTCTTAGTGCACCATGCATCGAGAAGATATGAAGTCCATTACTATATTTCACAAATGAAACATAGATAAATTTACTATATTTTAATGATAATAAAAGTGTATTTTCTTAATTTGGAGTACATGATGTGCAGTTTTCATTTTATAAATGCTTAAAATAGAAAAATATACTTTACTCCATATTGAATGAACTCTTCTTAAAAATGATGTGAGATTATTTTATATAGTAAAAAATGAATAAATGGTCATGTTCATAGTTTTTTATGATAATTTTATCTAATTTTATTTGGTTTTAACAAGTGATTTATGTTTTAAACAAAAACATGACATTTAACTTAGAAACATGCATATCTAGTCAAACTAACAAAATCATACATCTAAATAATTTTTGGTTTATTCCTACATATAAAAAATTATCAAAGATCATTTTTATATAGTTTCATTATAATAAAAAATCATTTTATTAGTTTTGAACATGTTACATGTGTTTTAAACTAAAATACCTCATTTAAATTGAAAACATCCACTTTTAATCAATCTGAACACACCCTGCATTGGAAGGGTGTACGATTCACTACTAAATGTCAAAAATTATTCATAGATAATTTTACTAGTATTTAAAAACAATAATAATTTATATACTTGTTTTGAATGATTTTATGTGAATTTTGAGCTTCTTTAACACCTACAATGGACAAATATACTTTTAGGCATACCAGCCACACCACATGTCATAATGATATACAGTTCATTCCAATTAGTCACAAAAGAATTAAGGGTAATTGTCATAGTTTTTCATGAAAATATAATCTATTTTTACTGTTTTCAAGCTTTTAGAACATGTTTTTATATGAAACATGGATTTTAAATTAGTATAATGAACTTTTAATCGAACTAGACAAACCTCACCTTTGGATGGTGCATGTTTTATTCCAACATGGCACAAATAAGTCAATGATTTTTTCCCTATAGTTTTATGATAATACATGATATTTTTCTTTGTTTTGAGAATGTGATGCATGTTTTAAACTAATGAATATTTATTTTAAATAAATAACATGAAATTTTAGTCATTTTAAGCACACCACATGTCGAAATGATTTTTAGTTCATTCCTATATGCAAAAACAAATCATAGATCAAAATGAAACAATTTCATGAAAATCTGAGCATGTTTTCTCAATTTTGAGTATGTGATGTTATATTTTTAGTTCTTAAACCCTTAAAAATAAAAATAAACTTTAGTTTATACCGAATATACCATGTTTCATAATGAAATTTAGTTTTGATAATTCACAAATAAATTAATGATTATTTTTCTAGTTTTTCATGAAAATCTAATCTCATTTTCATAGTTTGGATCATGGGATATATTTTTTTTACCTAAAATATTACTTTCTAATTAGAATCACGTAATTTTACAAATAACTATAAAATCATGCCTATTAATGACTTAAAGTTCATTCATACTTTCCAAAAATGAATCAATGACCTCTTTCCCAGAGTTTCATGAAAATGTATGATCATTTTCTTAATTTTGGACCATGGGATCCACGTTATGAATTAAAGTGTCACTTTTAAATTAAATAAAATCACTTTCATAAATATTTTGAAAAAATTGTTTTTAAATGACATGTGGTCAATTTATACAATTTATAAATGAATAATCAATTAAAAATAGACATTTTTAGATAATAAAATTAAATAAATAATATACACATAAATACATTTTAAAAAATTTCTAAATATTTTGACAAAACAAAACATTGTCATTTGTACCTGAATTTATTTTAATCACATGTAAATGAGAAAATTGTTTATTCTAGATAGTACTAAAAACATATAAATACAATAATGGTTAATAAATATGTCAACTAAAAGTGTATAAATTATAAAATAGACACATATAGAAGATATCATTGAGAGGATTTGAGTTCCATGGGTTATGATATATTTTATAAATCAATAAACATAGTAACTGCAATCATTTCCATTTAATTATTTTTGGGTACCATTAATATGAATTATTAATATATCTACTATAAAATATTCCCATATATAATGGATCATCGGTTACTTATTATGGGTAATTTTATATAAACCCCTTACTAGGTAATAATTTAGAAACACGCTATAAAAGAAAACATGAAATTTATTACATGTAATATAATATATAATTCAATGACTATGAAATATTGAAAATGTAATGTTAAATTGTTAATAAGGGACATCATTTGTGGCTAATTTTTCAAATATACCAACCTTTTATTGAAAAAAATATATCTTTGGCTTAACATGATTTATTATAATTTTAATCCAATAAATCCAATAAAAATAATTAAATATTAATGAGTACAACATACTAATAATGATAAATTTTCATAATAGTAACTACTGTATATAGATTTAACCTTCATAGTAGGTATTAATAATTGATTATAATTAATTTATTTTGATTTAAATTCATTAAATTTGGCCTACTATTATTATAATTTCTTCTTCATTCATTGATATTGATTCTAATGAATGATGATGGGAACTTCCAAATCTGAAAATGTTTTACTAATTGTTCATAAACTATAAATTTTTAATATAAATACATGATAAAAAAGGTTCTATTAAAAATATAATAGAAAAATTACATCAATAATTAAAAACAACAATTTTATCAATGTACCTTATATTTACATTTATGATAGATCGTCATAACTAATTATTTTGTAGAATTTAATTTACACTAGAAAGAAAGATAAAATCAGCTAACCTTAACCAAGGATGTCTACAACAAAATAAAGTTAAATGAAATATGCCTCATAAAAATTAATTCATAGGTACCATTAATGTTGTTAGCTATGTAAGGTTCAGTGGTAGAGAAAAATTAGGGTATGTAGTCTGTATTCTTGATTCAACAGCTGATCCATATGACTAACTTAACACAAAGTACTATTTCCACTTCTTAAATTATATAAATTAGTTTAAAAAAAATTATTTTTTATAAAATATAATGAGTATAATATAAGCTATAAATGAAATAATTATTTATAATATAGTTCATTAATGAGACTAATCAACCATGATATAAATTTTTCAATAGATTTTTCAACTATTGAAACATAAACATAATAAATGTGAATAGGTATCTAAAATCTTAGATCACGAGATACCTTAATACCAACTCTCAGATAATTTCCCAGTAATTTTGTATTATTATTAGCATCAATTTAAATTTTATACACTATATATTCAATAATAAATCATTGTGTGGGTGCTAATAAATATAAGTTTCAAATAGTTACACGTTAAAATATTTCAAAATAACTGAATAATCAATACATGTTTACTATATAAAAATTAGAAAAATATTGTTAAAAATATGAGTACCTCCAGTATGTAGGCCCCATGTGGGGTAAAAATATAATCAAAACATGGTTCTCATGGCTATAACTATCCTCATTGTTGTGGTTTGTTCACTGATTTATATTATTGAAATATTTTTATGAGTAGTATGTTTTTTTAACAAAGTACTTCATTTTTTAGTTATTTTTTGTAACTCTTCATATTTTGGGTAAGTATGCTTCTATGATTTTCCTTTATAAGATTATTAATTTTTAAGGACACTGAAATCCACACCTATAAAATGTTTATATTGATTCAGATAATGAAAAACCACTAAAAGTAGTTTTTATTTATCACATATAGATGACTCTTCTTATGTCAAAATCAGATGAAGAAAACATAGTGTTTTTTATTCTATAAAGTAAAAAATAATAACAAGTTTCACTTATTTCATCTGTAAACATCCAAACCAAAAAAATTTAGTGTTTTCATTTGTAAGTTGGCTCTTCTTAATAACATGTGCTTCCATCTACCCCACATGTGTAAGGACCCAGACCCCAATAGCCTAGAGCTAATGCCTTACTTTATTATATTGGAATAAGATACATGAAATCACATCCCAAAGGACCGAATAGTTTATTATTCTTGATAAAGTAAATATATATATGAAACTCTTTTTATATTGGGAATAGAAAATAAAAAATAGAAAAAGAAAGTAATTTTCATTCTTGAAATCATTGAAGATCTCTTCTTTATAACATAGAGAAAGGAAAAAAATATGGGTGGGCTCAAATTCTCATTAAGGGTCATGTACAGTGGAATATATCATTAATAAATAAGAATAATAAACATGGTAAGGTAAATAACATTAACAAATTCAATTTAAATGATAACTTGGGAATAATATGGTTGAAATAAAATATGATCAAATAATTCCATATAAATAAACACATGAGCTAGAAAATTTAACAGTGAATATTCAACTAATTAAATAATCACATGAAAATCAATAACTAGTTTCATAATGATGGATTTCATAATGTTAGACATATGAAACTTACCATTGAGGCCTCGACCAAGACATATAAAAATAAATGGCTAATAAATTGGCCAAAATCAAAATTTGGTTTGTATCATGAGACCTATCGATTCGTATAGGGGATATAAAAATCCCCACTCATCACTTGTTATGTATAATGCATTCCTCACATGAATAAATAATACAACTAAATAAATATTCCTTAAAAAAATAATAATTATCCATATTGGAAGAACTAGTCATGATAAATATCCACAAATCCCCAGTAAAACAAAGGAATATTATGAATAGTTTATTAGAGTACATTTTCAACAAAATATTCAAAAAATTATGTTGACATAGATTAAAATACACTAAGAGTTTACTAGAATATTAATATAGGAAAATACTTTTTTTACTTTGAAAATAATTTTTAAAATATAAAAACTACACATTTAATTAAGAAATTAATTTATTTTAAAATATCCTTGCAAAATTGTAAAGTAAGATTCAATGTTTTAAGGTGAAATTATGGTAATAATATTATCTTATGTCATATAAATTAAAAAACACTCCTTCCGTATTTTTTTTTTAGAAAAGTCTCAAAGAAAGTTTTTTAGAAAAAGAAAAAATATACCTTTCAAAAAAATTGTAAAAAGTGATGCATGAGTAAAAAATAATTTAAAAATAATTTAATAATAGTAAAAAAATCATAAATAATTTTTTAAAACATATTAATCTAATAAAAAGTTATTTTTAAGGGCAACTTTAAAAAGATAATTTTTTTAAAAATAAATTCTCTTATAAATATCATATCATTGAGGTGAGAGTTAATCAAATGAATCCAAGATTTTTTATAGACTATAAATAAAAAATAAGGTAATAAAAATTCCTTTCAGCAGAAATATTATCATGAAACAAATAATTAAGTAGGAGTTTACCCCGATGAATAGAAATTGAGTTAAGAATACTCTTACCGCTTTGTAATCAGTTAAGTCATATTCCCCATAAAAGTAATAATTATCAAATGAAATATTTAATACCACTAAAATAATTAGATTCATGATTTTATATATGAAAGGGAAATATATATACACCATGCACAAGAAATAAGTGGCGAATGAGTCATATATTTCACAAAATTAAAAGTGAGATGAGGAAACCCTTACCTCACACTTCCCTTTAGTGCAGTGTTATTTAACCTCATGTATAATGGTTTAAATAAATTTATTAAATCATTAAAGAACTATATTAATATTTATAAAAACCTATGGGATGATTTTATAATATATTATAACCCATTCATTAATAATATTTCATTAATTTCATTGTTTCAGGTCTGTTCGTTTTATGGTTTCATGATCGGTTCATTTATGTAAAATTATTGATGTCATTGTAAAATGAGATCACAACTACATAAGTGGAATGAAATAGTATCAATGAAATTCCTATAGAATAAATAGTTCAATATATAATTTTTTTCTAGCATGAATATGATTCATTTGATAAAATATTAATGATAAATGATTAATTTATTTTGGCAGTTTTTCTGAACACTGCAAACTAGTTTCATTTTATTTACTATTTTGAGTATATATTACTTTCATAACATGAAATAGTTTATAATATAAGTATAAAAATATTATTTAACCATAATAATACTTTTATTACCATCCAAGAATGTGGTAATATAAAACGAAAAAATCATTATTCATGGAGATGATTAATCGACATAATTTGGACAATAGTTTCATTTCATTAAATAATAGAAGATAATAAAAGATTTGGATATAATATAGTAAATTATAAACATAAAATTAAAATATTTAAATAATCAAATAATTATTTTTCCTTGATGTATAATGGATTTGGGGAGAAAATATAAGAAGAAAATAAATTAAGAGCGGTGTTTTGAGGAAATTACAACAGGAATATCACCTCTGTGAGAGACCCTTGAGGACCATGGATTTGGTCTTTTTGTGAGACTGTAAATACGTTTATGTAATTATGGTGATGAGAAGAGGTTTTGGAAGATATTTTTTTATTTTCAATTATTTTTGGTATAAATGGGGTGGTGAGAGATGGTGTTTATACTTTAGGAGAGGTGGGTTTAAGTGATTAAATAATGAGTATTCTAATTAAAGCCAAATACATTGAGGTGGAATTAATTTCAATGAATAATATTGTTAATTAATGTTTTATAGGATTTTTAGGGTTGATAAATACCTCAAAAACCCATTAAAAGTTTTATTTTTAATTAGTTTAAGCTTTTACCTTTTAACTTTGACTCTTTACATTATTTTACCTATATTATGGTAAATAATTTTTTAACCACAATACATTTTTTATATATATAAATGAAAATAACATTAAAATGTAATTTGGACCTTATTATTATAAATATTTAATCCATTTTACCTAATTCAATTCACATAATTGGAAAAAATAGATTCAAATTTAATCCCACAGACACAACGAAAAAGTGGGTCTTTAAAGTGAAAAGTTTAAATGTTCGAAAGGTTTTTATATCCAATTTCAATGTGAAATTGGTTATAAGGACCTAAATTGTATTTAATTATGTATAATTGAACTAATTATACTTTAAAACCAATTTGAAATATAATTTTACTATATAAATAAATTATAAGAAAAACCAAGTTTCAATTAAAATTCAATATTTTTCACTATTCGTCAAAAAATGAGACTTCTCCAAAAAAATACCAAAATTTTTCCTAAGATAAATTTAATATTAAGATTTAAAAAATTAAAATTTTTCAAATAAAACTTATATAAGTGTCAAATTTATATTTAAAATAGGTTCTCTATCAAAAGGCGAAAAAACTATCTTTATAAATATGTAGTTTTTATGCTTGAAATTTTATTTGTTCCTATATTAAGCCTATAAAACATTTTGGATGAATTTAAAAAAATATTAAATTTATAAAATATAAATTTCAATATTAAAATTCACTAATAGTGATTAATTAAATTTATTAAGATAAAATTTCATTATGGAAATAAAAATATTTTTTTATAAAAACACATCCTTTATGCTCAATTGATTCTCATTTTTAGTTTTTATTATTTGGTAATTAATCAATTAATTTTATAAACATGTGTAAACTATATTTTCATAATTTAATGTATTTCATTCATTCTATACATTCCAATAGATAGGTGATAAAAATCACAATTAAATAATAATATTTAATTATTATTTTTATATCAGTGCTCTGTGTAATGTAAGATGTCAAAGAAATTGAATTTATTTAATAAGAGACAAACTGTAAAATCTTGGAGTGTTATATTATCCCTTCATTCAATAAATTTCATCCTCAAAATTTAAAATTTCAATTAAAAAATAATATCATAATAATTTAAAATTCTTTTATGGGAAACCCACATCATAAATTGGGTTGATAAAACATACCCTTAATACAAGGGAATGGGAAATGTATAGGTCACCAAAAAATCCTGAATTTGAATAGAATAACCTTAGGGGAAAGTGAAAACCAAGACATGGAAAAGAAATCAAACTATTAAGTTCTGATGGAGAGTGATAGCGAACATTGTCATCAGAAAGTATATCATCACAAAACCGTAAATCTATGATGGGTTAAAGATGCCATTGATTTCCCAGTAATAAAATTAAATGAATAGAGTTTTAGTTCAAAAATCAGTTTCCAAGCATTGAGTAATTTATTTAAAATCTATATAAAGAACTTGAGAAAATAAAATTACCTGATTCATTTCCAAGTCATAATAATATTCGTATCCTTTGGTTGTACTTATATCTACTTCATCACTTATACTAGGTAATTGATATTGAATATGTATTTTTATGCCTGTAAAAATTTCATCAAAATATCCATAATTCCATCCTTTGGTATATAGATATTATCCAAAAGAAAATAGGTCATTACATGTTATCAAATATGATAAATCATACTTTAACCTCAAACAATAATATCCAAAGTTCAACTTCATCCATTTTATAAGTAGTTAATCTTAAAACTAATTCAAGATAAGTTTCTCTAAATTCAAAGACCAAAAATTTTGAAGGAAGGTCACTAAATTTATAAATTCATCAGGTTTTTGACATAATGTAGATATTATTGTCACATACCAAATATATGAATACCTTTATCACCTTAAAACATTAATAAAAATACCCACACTTCAAAAAATAAAATCTCAGATGTTGAATATATTCCTTAAATCCAAACATGTAGTTAACCTAAAAAATAACATAAACCACAAAATAACTAAAAAATTTAATGGTCAACACTACTATACCATAAATACATATTTTTCATTATTATCTCAACATCAATAATATATTCATTGTTATCTTCCATCAATCAAGTGTTTTTCAAAAGATCAAATTGTAACAGAATCACTTATCTTGGTTAGTAGTACCATTCAACATGTGCTCTCAAATCCTTAAAGAAGAAGTACTAAAGTAAAATCCGTATATATCTCATGATTCTTATAACTATATCATAATTTATAAAATAATTCTTGAATACAAATACACAAAAACTTTAATCATTCTACTTCATCATTAAACCATTAACTATGATTCATTATCTTATTCCTTAATAACTCCGTCCTTTAATTTTCCATTTATAGTCTCTTCATCATCAGTAGTATAACCATTACTCTGATAACCTTTATAATTATTTACACCCCTAGGATATAGGTTTGTATAATTCTCAAAATTTCCAAATTTGTAATATTCAACCGTTATTAATACAGACTATTATTCCAAACTTTTCATTTTTTTATAGCATTTAATTAATTTTTGTCCCTATTTTATACACCCAAAACATCCCCCTATTGTTCTATTAAATACACCTTGGTGTTTGTTCTAAAATACTCAACATATAGAAAACTAAATCATATTTTCTTTTTGGTATCCACCACCTTATCTATCAAAAATCTTTATCCTTCTATTCTTTGGTGAGTTTGAGAGTCAGTTAAGGTGAATTTTGTTATTCATATATCATGCTAACTCGTTAAGAATAATCACAATATTATTTTTTCCATTCATTATCAAATTTTTTTTCTCAACCATAAATTTTAGATAATATTTAATGTTAACCTAGTTTATTTTGGTTTCCACCACTGACTAAAACTATATTGTAAAGTGTAAGCACTACACTAGTCAGAGTGAGATAATATTATGAAAATTATGTCTAAATAATGACACATTATTCTCAATACATGAATATTTAGGTTCAACCTAGTTTATCCATGGTCATTATTAAATCTATAGGATATTATCCTATACTTAGACTTATCCTCAAAGTCATTCATATGGTTATATTCCCTAATCTATGTTTTTCTAAAAAACATTCTCAAGGTTTCTACTAAACTTGCTCTGATACCAACTGTAAGGAACCAAACAACATTATCCTAGAAAAGGTTCCCTACTTTATTATATTATAATAAGATATAATAAATTTCATCCCAAATGACTGAATAGTTTGGTAGTATTCATAAACTAGGTACACATATGAAACCCATTTTACATTGGGAATAGAAAATATCACATAAAAAGGAAACTAATTTTAATTATTTAACTCATTAAAGATATATTTTTCATAAACTAGGGAAATTAAACCAAATAATGGTGATATCAAATTCTTAGTAAGGGTTATTTATAGTGAAAGCTATCATGAATAAATTAGAATAATCAACATGAAAAGGTAAATAACTGGAACACATGCCATTTAAAAATTAACTTGAGAATAGATTATAAATTTATTCCATATAAATAAACATATGATCTAGAAAACATAACCATTTATATTTTACTAATCTAATAATCACATGGAAATCAATAATTAATTTCATAATGATGGATTTCATAATGTCGGACATCTGAAACTTACCATTGAGGCCTCGGCCAAGACATATGAAAATAAATGGATAAGACCTCAGCAAATACCCAATATGGTTTGCCTCATGATACCTATTTATGTATCTAAGGGATATATCAGGCCCCATCCATTACTTACTATGTTCAATTCATTCATAACATGAATAAATAATACAACTAAATCAACATTCCTTAACAAAATCAATAACTATCTGTATTATAAGAACTAGTCACACGTAATATCCATACTACCTAAGTTAAACAAATTAATATGATAAATTTTATTATTAGAGTACATACTCAACAAAATATTCAATGAAGTATTTTAACATAGATGAAAATACTCAAACGAGATTACTAAAATATTTCTTGATGAAAAAACCATTTTTACCTTGAAAATAATTTTTAAAATCTAAAAACATCACATGTAATAAAGAAATTAATTTATTAAAAAATATCCTTGTAAAGTAAGATTAAAATTTTTAAGGAGACATGATAGTGGGGAAAGCTTATTATGTAGTATAATTTAAAAAACATTACTTCCATATTTTTTTTGGAAAGGACTCAAAGAACCTTGTTTAGAAAATGAAAAAATATACCTTTCAAACATTTTTATAAAAATCAATAAATGAGTAAAAATGACTTTAAAAATTAATTTTAGAATGTTAAAAAAATTGGAAACAATTTTAGAAAACATGGTCATGGAAGAAAAAAGAGATTTTTAAGGGAAACTTTAACAAGATAATTTTTTAAAAATAAAGCCTCTTATAAATATCATATCATTAAGGTGATAATTAATCAGATGGATTGAATATGTGTACCCACTTTAAATACACATAAAAAGTTGAAATAAAAAATAATAATTAAAAGTTATTTCACCCATAATCTTATCATGACATAAACAATTATGTAGGATTTTAACCGAGTGATTGGAAATTGAGTTAAGAATTCTCTTTCCACTTTGTAATCGATCGAGTCGTATTCCGCATAAAAGTAATAATTATAAAATGAAACATTTAATACCATGAATATAATTGGATTAATGATATTATATATCAAAGGGTATTATATATACACCAAATATAATAAATAAGTGGTGAATGAGGCATATATCTCACAAAATTAAAAGTGATATGGGGAAACCCTTACCTGATGCTTCCATTAAGTGTATCATTCTTTAACCTCTTATATAATGGTTTAAATAATGTTATTAACTTATTATAGAACTATAATTATATTTATAAAACCCTATGGGATGATTTTATAACCTCTTATGACTCATTCATTAATAATATTTAATTAATTTTATGGTTTTAGGCGCATTCATTTCATGGTTTCATGATCAGTTCATTTGTGTAAAATCATGGATGTCATTGTAAAATAATATTAAAAATACAGAAGTGTAATGAAATTATATTAATGAACTTACAATATTATAAATGGTCTAATATATTTTTTCTTTTTCTAACATGATGATGATACATTAGATAAAATATTAATGATAAATGATTAGTTTATTTTGGTGGTTTTTATGAACACCACAAACTAGTTTAGTTTTATTTACTATTATGAGTATATATTAGTTAAATAACATCAAATAAGTTATAATATACCTATTAAAATATTATTTAACCATAATAATACTTTTATGAACTTCCATGAAGATGGTAATGGAAATCGAACAAAAACATTATCCACGGAGATGATTAACTGACATAATTTGGACAATAGTTTCGTTTCTTTAAATAAGTGGAGGTAATAAGAGGGATTTATATAAGATATTCTATTATAAACATTAAATGAAAGTATTTACAATATTATTTAATTATTATCCATTGATTTATTAAGTATTTTGGGAGAAAATAGAAGAAGAAAATAAATTAAGAGAGGTGTTTTGAGAAAATTACCTCTTGAATATCTCCTCTTTGAGAGACCCTTGAGGACCATGGATATGGTTTTATTATGATGACATAAGAACTTTTATGTCAGGATAGTGAGTAGGATATTTTTTGGTAGATATTTTATGATATTAAAGGATTTTGGGGAAAAATGGGGTGGTGAGGGTGGTATTTATACTTGAGAAGTGGTGGCTTTAAGTGATTAAATAATGAATATTTTATAATTAAATCCAACCACATTTATGTGGAATTAATTTAAAAGAATTATATTGTTAATTAATGTTTTTAGGATGGTTAGGGTTGATAAATATCTCAAAAAATCATTAAAATTTGTATTTTTTAGGTAATTTAATCTTTTACCTTTTAACTTTAACCCTTTTCATTATTTCACCTATACTATGGTAAATAATTTTTTTACCATAGTAACTATTTTATGTATAAAAAAATAAAATGAACTTTAATACTAATTAGGAACTTATAATTAAAAATATGGAATAAATTTTACCAAATTCAATTCACAAAACTGGAAAAATTACATTTAAATTTAATCCCACAGATACCACAAAAAAGCAGGTTTTTAAAGTGAAAAGTTCAAATGATCGAAATGTTTTTATATCCAATTTTAATTTGAAATTGATTAAAATGAACTTATTTGGATTTAATTAAGTATAATTTAATTAATTATACTTTTAAAATAATTCAATATATTATTTAACTATATAAATTAAAAATTATAAAAAGCAGTTTTCAATTAATATTAAAAAAATCACAATACCTCAAAAAATGAAACTTTGCCAAAAAATACCAAAATTTTACCCTAAAATAATTTTGATATTATTATTTAAAAAATGGAATTTATTTTTTTATATAAAACTTATAAAATTTTCAAAATTTATATTTAAAATAGGTGTGTCATTAAAATGTGGAAGATGACCTTTAGAAATATATAGCTATTTATACTTAAAATTGTATGTATTATTATATTAATACTACAAAACATTTTGGATAAATTTAAAAAGTTTTTTATTTAAAATATAACATATAAATTTCAATAATATCTTTCAATAATACTTATTTATTTAAATTATTAAGATAAAATGTCATTGTGGGCATAAAAATAGTTTTTTTATAAAAAAAACACATCCTTTATATTAAATTTCTTCTCTTTTTTATTTCTAATTAATTGGTAACCAATGAATTCATTTTATAAACATGTAAAAACTATATTTTCATAATTTGGTTAATCTCATTCATTCTCTCCATTCCAATAGCTAGGTGATAACTATCATAATTAAATAATAATATTTAATTGTTTGTTTAAGCTTGGTGTTCTGTGTAACGTAAGCTATTGAAGAAATTGAATTTATTTAATAAGAGACATAGAGTAGAATTATTGGATTTTACAACATGGCATTTGATTAAGGTGATTTTTTTATCTAATTGGAAAATTTAACAACAAAATTTCTTTTATTAATGTAAATAGAAACAAGTCATAATAACCAAACACTAATCCATGAAGGAAAAAATGGGTAAAGGGGGTATAAAATAATGAAAACTAAGGGAATATGCTCGAAAAAGATCCACACGTCCTGGGGGGAGGCTTCCAATTCTTGTGGAAACAATCCAAGGATTATCCTAGGATCTCCTAGAGGCTAAAAAATATTCCACTTTATTACCCTCTCGACATGTATAAAGAAATCTAACTCCATCAGGAAAGGGGATAATACATTTCCAAATGATATAGGAAATAGACAAAGAAGTGGATGCATTTCCATGGATAGCATTATGCATGATTGTAGAGTCAGTTTCGATGTAAGAAACATGCAGATTATGATGAATACATATCTCCAACCCATTAAGAAGATCTCTGGACTCTACCATGATAGATTTCCCTTGTCCATAAAAGGTGTGAAAATCAATAAGAACTGATCCAAAGTGATCTCGAACAACACCCCTCCCATGCATCTAACCAAGAATACATGAACCATCCACATTGACCTTGAGTCAATTATTAGGGGGAAACAGATCCATGTTCCATCTCATGGAACCTACTGTATATCCTAAAAGGTGTGAAGATTACCTGGAAAAGAAATGAGAAATCTCAAGTATCTAATGTTGTCCCACTTCTTAATCAACTATCCTAATTTGGCTACCAAACATATGGATCAAACCTAAATCGCCAAAGAATAACTTTGATAAACAGCAATGTGGGTCATATTTCAAGTATTCCAAATAGTCCAGAATCACACAACCATTAGTATAGACCTCACCTTATATACTTTCTCATTGATTATATCACCCTACATATCATTCATATGAAATCCAAAACCAGTGGCATACTATATGTTAAGACCAAAAATATTACCAAGACACCTCTAAACTGAAGAATCCCAATCACTTGAAAAGAATAAATGTTCTGTTGACTCCACATTGGCATTCCGAAAACACCAACACTATGAGACAAAAGAAACTCCCTTTATACAGATCACTTCATCCATGGGAATACACATATTAAAAATACTCCAAATTAAGAAGTTATATTTAACCAGGATCTCTTTACACCAGAAGAAATCCATACCATCAACATTCCCAGAAACATTCGAGAGAACAGACCTATAATCCTTGCATGAAAAATCCCTCACTGGTTCATCGGTGAAAATCAACAATATCTTGTAGATAAAATTTCAATACTATAAAAAATGTCGCACTGATGCGAATTTAGAATGGATTGAATAAATAATGGAAAAATCCTCGCCTATATAAAAATAAATATCAGGTATAAAAATAAATATCAGGTATATGATGGAATAGGGTCCCGAGCAGTGTACATGCTCAATTGCATAACTAGAAACTAATATTCCTATTTTCAAAAATCCATCGTGAATATTGGTTGAGAATTGGAACATGATCACACAACGACTTCCACAACCAAGAAACCCTTCCTATCAGAATATCCAACATCAACCCGTACTTACCCAAAATGAAATTAATCTATAAAAAGAACCCTTCCATTACCTCCCATACCAATTTAGCCTAAATAATTTTCCTAGAGAGATCCACACTATGTAGATTAAAACCCCCTTCCTTAACTAGTCCTGACAAACTCTTCCATGATGCCCAGTGATACCACCCCTCTCTATACGAGTCCTATATAATAGAACTCAATATCTTCTTGATATTTCTTATAACCACTTTAAGAACCCTTAGTAAAGATAAAACATGCATAGGAATAGATGAGATAATAGAATTTACCAGAGTAATTCTTCCACCGAAAAAGATTAAATAGGTTTTCCAATTATTGATTCAATTTAGGATTTTATTAAAAACCCCATAAAAAGGAAAATATGAAACCTTCTGGCTGATATATGAGTTACTAAGTATTCTAATGGAAAATGTCTTCTAAGAAATCCCAACACTTCCTCTATTATGTGCAAGCATCCCTCCAAAAAATCATGTTTCACATAGAGTCTACTTTTATCACAATTTATTTTTTCACCAATCCATCGAATATACTCATCCAATTATTCTTTAAGAACTCTGAGGTATCTATTTGACCCATTTAGGAAGAATATCAAATCATCCAAATAGAGAAAATGAGAGACACTGCTAAACTGATTCTTGCATCTGAAAGGTTTAATCCTACCATTGTTTAGATTCTTCTCTAGGAGCCTACTGAGTGGGTCTTGAGCCATGATGAAAATACCCGGAGATAGGGGATCACATTATCTGAGTCCTACACTAATTTTAATAATCCACTACTCTTTCCCATAAGAGATACCTAAAACTAAGGGGAATTGAAACACCTGAAAAATAAATCACACGTCCAATGACAAAAGCCTATACAGTCCATAACTCTAAGAATATATCTCCATTACATCCTATCATATGCCTTATCCATGTCAATTTTTATGACCACGTTTGATCTATGATCCTTATTGTTAATATTTAAAACCATTTCCTAACCAATACCAATAGATTCTTGTGGAGATATTTCATTAATAAAATTGTATTACTCTACGGCCACCCAATCAGGAATATAATTTAAAAGCTTTTTATTAAGAATACTAGCCAAAATTCTATACGATTCTTTGAAAATACTAATTTGAATAAAATGGTTGAAATAATATGGATCCTTTAAATTAGGGATAATCATAATAATGGTATCACAATCCACCCAAGGAAGACCTCCACCATGAAAAAAATCCTGAATTAAATCAATAAGGTCCTTTTTTATAAGATCCCAAGAGGCCACATAAAAAGAATCAGGAAAATCAATTGGCCTAGGATAGCTATTCTGATTCATCAATTTAATAACATTTAAAATTTCATATCCCTTCGGAATGGTCTTGAAAAAAATTATTAATAGAGGAGGATACTACCTAAGAGATACAATTGAACCTATCACTCTTTCCTCTTGGATACCCACCATGCATACTATGAGTATTATCAGCAAGTAATGATTTGAAAACAAAATCCATACCTCTAACAATAAATAGATCTGAAGATAAGGATCCATCCTCCATGTGAATATTAGTAATGACTCCTTGCTACTTTACTTTAATACAAACCTTGAAAAAATATGTGTTCTTATCTCCTTCTCTAAGCCAGTTAACCCTTGCTCTGTCATGAAACCCACACTCTTGTTTGATCAACAAATCATCTAGATGATTCCTCTTATTAACCAAGTCACTATAAGTATCATTATCCCACAAATATTCTAATCAGGACTCCAACTACTCACTCTCATTCTTGATTTTATCCAAATTAGAAAATATAGAAGGCTATAGAGAATTCCAAGACTGTTGATCCCCTATAATCTGTTTGATATTATAATAAAAAAGTGTCCAAGAATTCCCATGTATATGATTGTTTAATGAAGTCCTTACCACCATTTGATAATCCTGCTTAGTAGTCCAACCCTTAAGAAAGAATAAATGCTCACTATATGACTTCCTCCCAACCATATTAATGAACAGTGGAGATTGATCCAAGACTGAATAAACTAGATGATTAACCCTCACACCCATCCAGTTTGAAATAGCCTGTAGATTAGATAAAACATTATCCAACTCACACAAGGTGTGTCTATGACCTTTTTGATTATTACACCAAGTATATTTTTTACCTATGAGACCCAAATCCAATAATCCAATCTTGGACACAAAGGGAGAAAATTCTTTCCACTCTCACCATAGATAAACACCACCACCTTTCTTCTATTAAATATCCAATATTGAATTAAAATCACCACCCACAAACCATTCAAAGTTTCCAGCATTAAGAGATTCCAAGCCATACCATAAAATCTCCCTATACCTAGAGTCACATTTTGTATAAACAAATGTAAAAAAAACTATCACCACCAGTATGGATCTTGGTCATAATATGTTGTTCATAGATATCCACCGTATCTACTAAAATAGAAGAGTCCTAGAAAAACCAAATATGATAGTTTATTGGGTCCCCATGCAAGAAAACACACAAACAAATCCTTTGGGAAAAGAATGTAATTTTTGACACTTTCTACTTTGGCTCAAGAATAGCCACTAAGGAGATCCTACTATAATGAATTTAATTTGAAAGAAATTAAGTTTTGACTCGTTCTCTAAGACCACGATCATTTCAAGTTGTTTAAGTGTTAAATATTTCATATAAAACTTGTGGGTGAGGATTGATGTTCCCATTAAGAAATCTCATGTACTTAGTTAACAATACAATTTAAAATATCAATAATCCTTTATGAAAACATTTAAAACAAAATTTATTCTAAAATATTTAATTATAAATTGACTCTATAGATGAAAAAATAATCAATATTTCAAGACTATGTCTAATGGGAATAAAATAGAAAGTGTAACGATGTCTTACACTGGCCTTTGTTACAGGTATGATAGTATGTTGAAAACTAACGTAAATTTTCAAATTCAATATAGTACTAACACCAATATAACTACTGAATATTCATCCATTGGGGTTAATGGGTTCTCCATATCTATTCCATCCATCAAAAAAAATTTAACACTGATATTTTTTATTTAACTAATTTTGTTAAAATTGTCATTTTATAATGCTCTTATGTTTACTATTTCTGAGGTTACTTTGTTTCATCATCACCCTTTGGATATCAAAAAATGATTCTTTGTGTGATGATTGGAACTTGAGGCAAACAATACAATATCTTTATAACACATTAGAAAAAATAGAATATGTAAACTTCTTATTGATTATTCAAATTCTCTATCTATGGTCACCTCTAACATACAAGACAACTTCTCCATTAGGTCCAGCATTAAATGATTATGTAATCATAAGTAGATGATTTTATTTTGATAAATTAACACTTTATTCCTTACTTTATTTCACTGCTAATAACATAGTGAATAAATATATTCTCTAAATAAAATTTCTTCAACAAATTATATGTAAGGTTATACCATACTTTTGATCAATGATAATTACTATTAAAATTAGATTTCTTCTTTCAAAAATAATATCAAGTTACTTAGTGTGGTGGTTTTATATTTTTAAAAACTACTAGCTGGTTATTAATAATATGATATCATTGACTCACATATACTCTTATTAAGATAAAAAATTCCTTTTAATTCTATAATTCATTAATTATTTTGGGTTATCTTGAAATATTGTTGAACTAAATATCAACTTTATAAGGACTATATATTTTTTCAGGTTAGTTTGGATATCCATTTACCTAATTTATCCTCTTCATTAATAGTTGTAATATACTAAAACAAATACATACAATAATACAGGATGTAACTGGAGAATTATTTATTTATATAGTGCATAAATATGCATATATTATAAACACAATATACAATTATATTCATGAAAAAACATATATTAAAATATATATTATACATAAATCTATAAACATAAAATAAATTTATATATATATACATGCACATTCTACATAAAACATATATTTTCATATAAACTATAATATGTGTGTGTGTGTAAGTATTATCCATAAACATAAAAACACAATGAATATATATACATATATTATAAACTCAATATAAAATTATAAACAAATAAATAAATTCATACATACATATATATACACATAAAATAATATAGTATATAGATAATATTTCAGGCTAAGATGAAATGTCGAAAGGAATGCCTACCAACTCTCACATACCCATGCCCATGTGGATCTCGTGTCAATGCTAGATGAATCCACCCAGAAATCCACACAAACGCCTACACTTCACATCACTAAATTTTAGCTATGTAGATCTCTGCATGAAGTTTCAAATTGCAACCTGTGTGAAGGATCATACCCCTTAAAATATAGTAAAATCATTAAAAAAATATTACATAGGTAATTAATTATTATTTTTGTATATTAATATACTACATATATAAAAATAATTTAAATTAAGACATTATATATATATATATATAATTTTTATGAAATATTATGTGGATATTATAATAATAACTCATTTACCAACATGACCCTTCATATGGATAACTATTGTAGGGTCCTGAAAATCCACAAAGGAGAATGCGAACCCCCTTAATTTGGGAAAGGATTCTACCAAACTTCATAAGAACTGGACAAAAATATGGAGAACACCCAAGAAATTGGAAAAGGATTGACCAGTCCATATACTGGTCCAACAGTGATGGTACGCAGTCGGTTCCGCAAGCCACCCCCTCAGCGGACCGTTGTAATTTGCGGAACATAGGCGGGAACCCTCCGTGGGCACGAAGCAGAATGGGCGCCAGGCCAGTCCACCGTCACGAACTGCCTCAGCCACGAACCGCCTCAACCATCTCAAATCATGTGTGTTGTCATTCACGGAATGGAGGCGGAGCCCTGCACGTCCGCGAAGCACTCCCCAAAGCAATTTGGTTCGCGGGGAAGGTGCATTCAATGCTCCCCGCGAGTTGCAAATTGACCAAGTCATCCGTAAATCAGGTTTCCAGTCATGGAATTCCGAAAAAGGCGTTGTATGACCACAAATACATCTCTTTCCCCCCTCTATAAAAGGAAATCGAGGGGAGAAGAAAGGGATCAATCGGATTTGGGTGGAAGGATTTTTGAGGAAGGAGCTTAGGATTTCCCAAACAACAAGGTTCCAATTCGCGAACCAAAACAGGTATGAAACTGGAAACGAATTAATAAAGAACAAAAAAATTCAGAACAACTTGGTGAACCGTGAACTTAAAAAAACAAAAAAAGAAGACGGTGAACCAGGGCCCCTCTGTGGATGTACTCCCCACGAACCAGGGAATCTATACCCCTTTTTCGATCCTGCGCACCGCGTAGCACCCTCCTATGTGGCGAAGCCCTGACCGACAAACCTCCCAACTGGCGTCGCCCCTGGTCACCGCCGCTCACATGGACTCCCCCATGTACCAACCTGGTATGCGGGCAGAACCCGAAGTCACGTACCGCCCTGGTATGCGGGATTCCCAACAGTCCACGTACCACCCTGGTGCGCGGATGGCCTCTCCAGCCATGTAGAACCCCCCTACGTGAAGGGAACCACTCCCCATACACCCATGTTTCCCGCCAACTACTTCAGTGTTCCCATTCCCCGAGTCAGATAAAATCCTTCCAATCTAGCCTGATCCTTCACAATCCCTTTAGTGGTCTATTCATCGGCCCCGAGCCAAGGCCTCTACCGAAGCCACTGGATCCATATAATGTAATCTCCAGGTGCATCAGCACGCCGCTTTGAGTTCACATACCCATAGTAGGTGAGGGCAAAGGGGTTGCTCCGGCCCTTGAGAGGTTTCCCAAAGCATTCTTGGGTTCACATACCCACGGTAGTGCAGGTTCCGAGCCCAGGAGTCCCCTTTCTACCTCTCCAATCGTCAGAATTGAGGGACCCCTCTTGCGTTTCCTTTTGACGAGCACCAATGGTGATCACCTCTCCCCTCTCCTAGGAGTGACTGGCCATCCCTCCCAGAGTAATCCCCACACCATACTTTCCGGAAACCAATGGCCCTTCCCCTCTCATCACGGAAGGTTCATTGCTCCGATGAGCAACTTCTACCTTCCTCGAACACCAGGGGAAGGAGATTCCAGTGGTCCCGGCCTTTTCCTTTGCTCGTCATCTTTTTCCCCTTCCATCGGTAGGGAGAATGTGTGAGGCTTTCCAAGTCTATTTCATTCTATTGTTTCTCACACTGAGCATTTCTCACGCGGGCTTAGAGATTTTTGATGGTCATGGCATCCGCACAATGATTCCCCTCACAACAAACTATGTGGGTTTTGATCCCTGTTTCCTAAACAGGGTATGTAGGATGCCTCCTTGAGGTTCAATCCCAATACGGGCCTCCATCCTGGAGTAAGTCCCAATCTCTCAGGGCAACCATCCCAGTGTAAGCCCCTAGTTCTTATTGAAAGAGGTGGTGCCTACACCCCTCCTTTCTTCGGTCCCAAATCCCTCTCCCATTGGGGTTTGTCACCAATTCGGGCCTCCATCTTGGAGTAAGTCCCAATCTCCATTTACCTAGGCTGCTAGCCATGCGTAAGCCCCATTCTCTTTCTACGAACGCACCCTTCATGACATGATTTTCAGGTCCTTACTGCCTCGTGTTTCTCACACCGATCATGACTCACGTATGCTTAGAGTAAGCATCGACCATGACAACACCCCCATCCCGCATGACGTTAAACTATATTCCACCAACCCAAACTATGGGGACATTGATCCGTACTAAGGCATGGTACATAGGAATCCTCTACAAGGTTCAATCCCCACTACCTTGGGACATTTTAGAGCTTAACCCCCATCCAACCCGAACTACGTGGACTTTGATCCTTGTCTCCTAGGCGGGGTACGTAGGAAGTTTTCCTGAGGTTCAATCCCAACAACTAATCGTTCAAACCTCCTTCATGTTGGTTCACCAACACCTTGGGTCACCTTAGACTATAAGCCCCATACCACCTTGGGCCACCCCAGGGTATAAGCCCCAACCCAAAACAAACTATGTGGATTCTGATTCCTCTCATGAGGATACGTAAGAAGCTTATATCACGGGTTCGATCCAAATGCTCAAGTCGTTATCTGTCCCCCATGGATGACAATAAAATCCAAAGTGCCCAGTTATAGGGCTTCAAACCAGTGTCGTCTCAATGAGTCCAAACTCCTTGGAGTCATTAATCCAATGAGGGATGGTAAACCTCGGGCCTAAATGATTCTGAATCCCTGTGTTCAGCTGACTATTTCCAACAAGGAGTAATCCATGGATAATATTCTTGGGTATAAACAAAGATTTCTAAACATATAAATACATCTTAAATATATAATAGAGTCCTGTAATAGGAAATAATTCCCCCCAAAAGGGTACGATGAGCCCGACTTCCCATCTTCTCGACCAATGTGAGTTCCTAAGAATTGTTGGCCAAATCGCCCAGCGAATGCCAACCTTTGGAAAGAAGGTCCATGTATTTCTAGATATAGAACCATTGGGCATTTCAAAACGTAGACCGATCTACCCAACCTGAGCGATTAAGAGGATCTCATCCCTCTGTGAGATCGACCGTCAAGCACGTCGGTCCCCACCACCTGAGACGGTTCGAAACAAAAATAGTGAACCCGACATGAATCTTTAACCAATCATGACAGATTTAACCTAATGCCACTTTGTTCCCCCTTATACTCACAAGGAGGTCCAAGAAAGGTCATTAATTACGCATGGGATCATGAGATGCTGTTTTGACAGGTTTTCTACTTGTATTTGAGAAAATATTTTATAGGTACCAATCAGAAATCCCTTCGATCCAATGGAATCATAGAGGAACTCACAGACGAGTACTTTGAACAACACAATGACCAGACATCCTCACCAACGACGGACCCTATCACCTACCCAGTGTCTTCAATGATGGGTATCGAATGCGTTGATCTGAGAGTACCACTTGAACGATACTCTCCTGATAGTGGAGGTATCCATACACGCCCTCCAATCCGCCAAGACCCTCCGGTCGCCTGCCTAGCAGCAACTGTGAAAGCAGATCCAGAAGGCTCCTGTTGACATCTCAAACCGTTTCGGGAGTCTATCCCCGAAACGAGACAATGCGTACCTCCCTTATCTTAGGGAGGTGGATGAGATCGACACTAAGGACTTCATCCCTTCTGAACGGGGGTTCCGCTCTAAGGCCCCCGCTGGAAGAAGTTGGTTACGTTGTGACTCAATATCCTCATGAAAAGGAGGATTTTACCCTAAGGATCTAGGCCCACGCTCCCCAAGATCCAGCCCCTCAGACCGCCCGACGAGGGAAGCAAACGTACAACCAGGGACCAGTCATCCCCCTGATCCCTAAGGAGGAGCTCTGCTACCCAGTCATGGAGATGTATTACGAGCAGGCGCATACACCTGTCTGCTCCTCAAAGGTCTGCCAATCAGACATTCTGGTCTCATATGAGCCGGAGCGCATCCCCTCCAAGCTCCATCAAGCCCGTCACTTACATAGGACGACACCTACCTGGCATGCAACTCTCCCTGCCTAGGGTTGTGAAGCCCACCAACAAGACGTGGTGGTGACTCAGCGCCTGCAGGACCAACTCCTAGCAGATTCTCCTGATACCTACCATCCCTATATGGTGGTGATCAACAAAGCCCACCATCCAGATGTGGAGGCAATTAATAGGTGGGCACGTCTCCCTAAAAAAGGCCATCGACTCGATATGGTGGGGAACCAACATATGTAGGGCCAACTCCCTATGGATGCAAGTAAAGTTCACAATCCCGATGTGGTGGCAAACGGAGAGATAAACCGGCATATCCCATCATAGGGGTAGACTCGTTCACCTGCCCTGACACAAGAGAATTGTCAGTACCCACTGACCACCGGAGGACCAAATCAGGATATTCCTACTCCAATACCAGAATGGGCCTTCATACCTGTTCCAGCCAAAGATGTCTCTCAACATATCCTAGTAATGATGGAGAAGGTATCGATCCCAGATCATATCTTGCAGACTTTCTAGAATGTAATTTCATCAGTAGAAACAACAAGGACTCGGGCCCATGAGCCCATATCCCCCATTGAGGTGACTCATCTAAGAGATGAGATAGATGCCTCAGAGAAGATATGCATCCCTACTTCTGCCCAAGAGGGTCGTCGGCCATATTCCACATTATAAGGGAAACCGGATCGAGCTGCTTAACTCCTTCCAACTAGGGGACACTCATCCATCATGGTGGATGCTCCAGAGCAGGCATATATCCCTACTAAAAGTCAAGATGTTCGTCAGCATATCCCGGCAGCATCACAGGACCTAATTAGAAAGGGACCCAAAGGTGAAGGCCGTTGTCAATAGCAGACAGTCCCCGCTGCCTGCAAGAAAGCGCCCTGAACGCGCCGAAGGTAGCCGGAAAATAAAGAGCGGGTTCATGACTCTGATCTATTGGAAGATGGGGTTCCCAATGCTGCTAAACACATATCAAAGGCTCAGAACCCTCCCCACCCATTACCATATTATGGGAGTGGCAGTAGTAGTTGCGAAGGTCCTCCCCGCATTGTCACTACTAGCAGCTCTGAAGGTCCTCCCTAGAGCACCCACGGGGTGCCTCCCCCACGAGCATATAATGATTGATCACGAGAGCTTCTCTTTTTATGTGAGTCACAGTAGCCCTTCGCGTGGCCAGAAGGTCAAGCAGCAAGAAGGCCCTCCACTTGATGCGGTCCACCCTGAAGGTTCTCCCCGGGGTATACACTGCAAACACTCTTCGTGCAGTGGAACCATAGATTGTTATAGTAGTCCTTGCTATCATAGTCGCAACTGCGGAGGCCCTCCCTACAGAAACATCTCATCATGACAAGAAGGCCCTCCCCTTGTCGTGGCATGCCTTGAAGGTCCTCCCGCAGGGTTACATTGCAATGAAAATTTGCGCAGCCATTCATCAGATCATAGTGGTAGTCCTCGCCACTCTGATAACGGAGGTCCTCCCCGTAGAGACGTCAAGAAACGAGAAGGACCTCCCCTCATTGTGGTACATTCTGAAGGCCCTCCCCAGGGTGAACTCCACAGACATTCTCCCTGAGGAAGCTGTGATGGTAGTCCTCACCATTGTGGCAGCTGTAATGGTAGTCCTTGCCACCACGGCCACCATTGCAAAGGTCCTCCCCGCAATGGCACTAAGCAACAAGGAGGTCCCCCCTTGTCATAGTGTGTCTTGAAGGTCCACCCCAAGATACACATCGAACGTCAAACCATGATGGTCATCCTCACCATGATGGAAGTTATTGCGAAGGTCCTCCCCGTAGTGACATATCATATCGATAGGAAGGTCCTCCCCATGCCGATTCAAGCACAAAAAAGACCTCATATGTCGAGGCACTCAGAAGGACGAGATCAAGAATGTCAGATTCCCAGCTAGTCGCCAATGACCCCCTTATTCAATCAAGAGACAGTCTGGGGCCATGTTCATCTTCTGAACCACCTCAGAACCACCCACATGACAATTCAATACCTACTAGCCCCACTGCCTCCGACCACACTATCAGTGAGAGTCTCAGTTGGGCCAACCAGGTAGAGAAATCACTAGTAGAGGAGTATGCTGACATGTTTCACCTGAAGAAACGACTGGCCAGAGATGATGTACCAGTTATGTTTTGGCCCATGACCACCTCTCAATTTGACATTCCCAGAAAGTTTTCAGAATAATTTGTGCACGAAATCCACTCCAATATATGGACAACCCTCCACCGGATGAAATCAAGCTTCCTACCCTACGATGGGTATGTATACCATGTCAATACAATAGGAGACCTCCTGCGTCACATCGACCTGGAAGCTCTTCCATCGGCGTGGCAACCGCGACCTAAGAGGTGTAAAGGGAACCCTGGGTTAGTCTGCCTCCATGCACTGCACCAGTTGCACCGCCTCATTGGTGACTCTCTGACGGGAGTCCTTATCAGAGGATGGGGAGAACATGGAGCTCTCATTTCACTCCGCTCCCCGCCCATAAGAACCCATTCAGTGTAATATCTTGTAACTCCATCACGTCAAGACAGCAATCGAGCAGTCTCCATGTTCGGGAAAGGCGACACACCCAGCAGAGACAGGCCTTGAGTAAGTCCCAGAAGCATCAGGCCCGACAGAAACCAGCCATTCATGAACTCCTAAATCAGGCCACCGAAATCATACAACAGGCCTCTCACTTGAGAGAGGCCAATCAACAATCATTGCTTGCCTCCCCAAAGGGGATTGATTCACTGGTGAACTCGGCATCAAATCCAGCTCACTCTTGAATGGGGGCAAACAAGATCAGGCAAGTAGCGATAGCAGTAGCCGCTGCCGCAATCCAGGGTCAACCATATCCTACAGGGATGGGGTCATTTTTAACAACAAATTCCCCCATAAGACCAATACAAACAGGAAAAGACTCAACATCCAAGGAACAGAGCCAGTCCCATCCCTCAGGGCTGGGGGAATTTTTACCACCTCAACAACAACCTCCCCCATGAGAATCAGTATTTTCTCATATAGGGAGGAAATTCAGTAGAGGAGGTTCCTAGCATATCCCGTCTTTTGAGTCACCATCCCCTTCAAGAGGGGGGAGTACCGTGAGGTCACATCAAGGAACTCTCTGTGTCGCCCTTCGTCAAGGAGTCCAAAATCAATCCCAGGATAGGAAAGGGAGGACCAGTAAAAGGCGCGAGAGATCCTCTTCCTATTTGGAAGATGACATATCCTACACCCCGCGATATGCATCTATCAATTACATAGAGGTTAACCCCATGGGTGACACTATAGATGATGAAAATTCGGATGGATCGGGAGATGATGGTTCCAGTAAGGCTGTGACTCACAACGAACTACTAGGTGTGCACACCCGGAACCAGAGGGATGCCCTAAATATGGCCTCCTTTACAGCTAACCCTCCTCCGCTTACCCTGCGAGCTCCCAAAAAGGATAAGAACAAAGGACCGGTTACCCTTAACCCATCCCCTTCTCTCGATAAAAACAAGCCACTTACGCTCGAAGAGAGATTCGCTCAGCTGGAAGAGGAAATGAAAGAATTTAGGTAGCTTAACACCGAGCTACTCCAGAGGAATCGTCTTATTGAAAGCGCTTCCCAAGAAGAGCCACACCTTGCACTCCCAGTAATTGCACCTCAAAGACCAAGGTTTGCCCTGTTAAACGAAGCACGGTTAGGGCTCCCACCCAATGAGGCGCTGTCCTGTCCAACTACCTAAATATGGATCCATATGAATACCAAGACTTCCCTTCACTCAAGAAGCAACCGGAGTGAGTGTGTCTGAACCCTATGAAGGTGCCACAAATGACATATGCACCCTTGGTGCCAGCCAAGCCTGATCCTCAAGTAATGCCTCAGGCCACACCCGCCCAAGACCGGGCCCAATAGGATGTAAACCAGGGTCTCTCCAACACCATCGAGGCACTGACAGCTCGATTAGAAGCAATGGAAGGTCGATGCTCTCTGATACAGCCAGAGCGGAAGCCCTACCCAGATTGGGTGAGAAACATGCCACACCCACCCAATTTTGGGAGCCCTATATTCTTTATTTTCAATGGATCATGCGATCTGGAACATCATTTGATGCACTACGCATCTTATTGATACCCTATGATGGGAACTCCGGAACAACAAGAAGCATTGAAACTCAGATGCTTCGTGCGGACCTTGCAAGGATCTGCCTTCATCTAGTATACGAATCTACCAGCTCAGTATATAAAGAGCTGGGAAGACCTTCAACAGAAGTTCCTGTTCCACTTCAGCTCAACGCTTCCTAAAACAATGGTCAGCGACCTCATGAATTGAAAACAGAGGGAGAACAGGAGGGTCTCAGATTTCATTGCCAGATGGAAGGGTCTGACCTACTCACTAAACATGCCAATTCCCCAAGATGAGATGCTTTCCATATGCATCGATAACCTTCGAGATGATCTGTGAACATCGCTCATACCAGTGGAGTGCACCACTGGCTTCCGTAATCTCTCTGTCATTGCCCAGAGAACTGAAGACTCCCTACAGCGGACTAATCTGAAGTCCTGAATAGCCTCAAAGGCTCTTGAAAAGAGAACAGTTAGAGTTGAAGCGTCCTCTGTCATTCTCAAGCCAGCCCCTGCACCTACTCCATCGCTTAGGCCTCCACAAAATCGTCAAGGGCCCCCTGTATATCAGCGGCCACCTCTACCCAAGTGGGACGATCAAAGAGGATCGAAGCGGAACCAGTTCGAGGAATGAAGACACAAAGTATACTCATTATGAGAGGACCAAGTCCACAGATACTTCATCGCCACTATGAATTGCAATTTTCTCCACCTCCCAGAACAAAGGAATCCCGAAGAAGTTGGCCGCAATGATAGGCCAGATTACTATCCCTACCATCGAATTTTGGGGCACAATATTCGGGAATGTTTCGTCTTCAAAGACCTCTTGAAAAGGATGGTAGAATCTGGGCAGGTCGAGCTGGGACCACCCCCAGCACATATGGTGTATATTTCTACCACCGACTCTGACAAAGGGGAGGGGTGGCAGGAAGTCACCAGCAATAAGGGGCAGAAATTTGATGACTGGATGACTCGAAAGACTGTCAATCGAGCTCAGGGCATACTCCGAGGTCAATTATAGCAGCTTGTGTTTCCACCAACAACCCCCAATGCCGTACAGACTACAATATCGGCCTCACAACCCTCCATGAGCTGGCCATCCAATCGTAATCAAAAAGTGAGGAGACAAGTGCAAGAGGAGCAGTCCGCAACAAGGCCAAAGTTAGCTCTGACACTGTCAGATTTTATGCCCCCAAACTTGGCACCACGGGCACCAACCCACTAAATGGCACCATCAGAGAAAACCGAGTAGGTTAATCTGTCACCGGACGAGGAACCAATATTTGGTTCCATCAACGTCGTCCATCTAATGGAATCATTCCTTGATGAAGGGTACAGTTATGAACTTGAGTTCCCAACACAAGGAGCCGGGAGGGGGAATCGTAGAAGCAGGGGATAGCAGGGGAGGTGCAGTCATTGCTGGAACCAACCCTATGGTTTTACCCCATCCTAGACCATTAATATCACAGAAACTCATGGGAGATCCCATCAATAGACTCAACAGGAGAAAGAATATCCCTCCACCTCCACAAATGGCCACTCTGGCCCCATCATTATGCGGTACCCATCAGAGGAGGAACACGTGTCTAGCCTCCTAGTGCGCACAAATAGACCAGTCGGGCCGAGTCCCCAGAACGTGGGAACACCGTCAACATTTGAACCCACAGCCAGTCCCTCCTCATCACGTACTCCAGCTCCCAAGTTTCCTACTAAAACTCTCCCACCAATGGAGAAGCGTCGGCCGCTGGAGTAGAAATAGGATATCCTTAATTAGCTGGCATCAGTCCCAGCTAAATTATCAATCCTGGATGCCCTGAGTTTGTCACCAAATCTCAGGGAGGTGCTTATAGAAGCCTTGCTTATCCCCCAGGAGTTTCAAGCTGAGGTAGCCTCCACTTAGATTTTACAGACAGAGACTGGCCCGACTGAGTACAATGTGGTGATTTCCTTCAACGATCAGGATGAAGATTACATCATGCAAGGACACATCAAACCACTATATGTGTCTGGTACATTAAATGATGTTGAGATCCAGAAATTCTTTATTGACAACGACTCTAGAGTTAACCTCCTTCCTCTATGGACACTTCGTAAGTTGTGCTACCATGAGGATGATCTAATAACCTCATCCACAACTCTGTTGGGTTATGACAAGAGTGAACAGAATCCAATGGGACAAATCAAGCTAAAAAACCCATTTTGGTAACCTTGTGGCCTACTCAGAATTTGTGGTGGTCCAGTAGAACACAATATTCAATGCCCTGTTTGGAAGGTTGTGGTTCCATAAGCACATGCCCATTCCTTCATCCTACCACCTGTGTATCAAGTTTAGCATCAATGGAAAAAGTGGGACATTGCATGCTGAAAAGGCCCTTTTTGAGCTCTCCGAGTTACACTACACTGACTCCGGGTTTTATGATCAAAAGAAAAAGAATCCTTTGCTCGATGGTATTGACTGGATCCCCACTCCAAATGGTCTGGAAATGGTTCCTGATGACCCCCTCAAGAAGCTCAGTGGAGACTACGTACTGCCCATCAACCATGTTGAAAGTAGGAATTCAAGCCTGGACACACACTCAATTGTCCTCATGACTTCAGCTATAACGACTGAGTGTGACAATGCGGAAATGACCGCTAACCCTCAATTTGGGAATGAATACTTGAGAAGGGATTCCCACGATGCCTCGCCTCTGGACCTCCAAGATCTCATTCCAGGAACACTCCCCCTGTCAGATCAAGAAGAGGAGAATGTGGGGGAAGAAGAGAAGGAAGATCTCAGGGATGCACTTCCCGCATTTGAGGAAGGTATCTCCACCACTGTGGACGATCTTAGGGAAATAAACCTAGGTACTGAGGAAGACCCAAGGCCCACTCTCATTAGTATATCCATGTCTCCCGAGGAGCATGAGGTATATACCTCTTTCCTGAGGCAACATCAAGATTTTTTTTCTTGGAATTACATAGAAATGTTGGGACTCGATCCTGAAGTGGCGACGCACCACTTTGGTCTGCCAGAAGACCACCAGGGCTATAAAAAAGCCGCCAGAAGGATGCACCCCACACATGCGGCCAAAATATAGGCTGAAGTCGACAAGATAATTAAAGAAGGATTCATTCAAGAGGTCCAATACCCCATCAAGCTATCCAACATTGTCCCTGTCAAGAAACAGAATGAACAAATTCACGTCTGCATCGATTTCAGAGATCTCAATCGGCATTTCCTAAAAGATGATTTCCTGGTCCCGATTACTGAGTTATTAATCGACGCAACGACCAGGTCTGAGGCTCTCTCCTTCATGGATGGTTATTCTGGGTATAACCAAATCCATATGGCCCAAGAAGATGAATAAGCCACTACCTTCAGAGCCCCTCAAGGAATATTCTGTTACAGGGTCATGCCCTTTGGTCTCAAGAACACTGGTTCCACATATCAACGTGCCATGCATCATATCTTTAAACCATTCTTGGGGAGATTCATCAAATGCTACATGGATGACTTGGTGTTCAAATCAAGACAGTGCTCAGATCACCTGTTAGATCTTGAAACCGTCTTCAACAAACTTCGACAATATAGCCTGAAGATGAATCCCTTGAAATGTGCCTTTGGGGTTACCTCAGGGAAATTATTTGGCTTCGTTGTACGCCATCGTGGCATCGAAGTCGACCCTGAAAAGACAAAGTCTATCCTTGGACTACCACCTCCCCACAATCTCATTGAGTTGAGAGGATTCCAAGGACACATGGCCTACATTAGGCGGTTCATAGCCAACCTGGCAAGAAAATGTTTTCCCTTCACCAGGTTAATGAAAAAGGGGGTTACGTACCAATGGACGGACGATTTCCAAGAGGAATTAGATAGCCTAAAGAATTACCTCTTAATCCCACCGATGATCATGCCCCAGGTTGAAGGAAGGCCTCTTATCCTATACGTGACAGCCCTAGTGTGATCATTGGGATCCTTCCTCGCACAGAAAAATGACACCGGTAGTGAAAACAGTCTCTATTACCTCAGTCAAACCATGATCGATGCTGAAACTTGATACTCAAACATTAAGAAGAGTTATTTGGCCTTGGTCTTCACAGTTGAAAAATTGCGACATTATCTATAGCATCATGAAGTCCATTTGGTCTCACGTAGTAACCCTCTCAAGTACATCCTCAGCCACCCAATGCTGACCAGGAACCTATCCTGATGGGCAGTCATCCTGCAACAGTTTGACATCTGGTTTGTGCCTTAGAAATCTATCAATGTCTAGAAATTATCAGATTTTCTGGCAAAGCACCCCTCGACAGGGACCATCACACCGAACGTCAAGCTACCTGATGAAGACATCTTCTCGGTTCAAGAGGTGTTCCCAACATGGGAAATGTACTTCGACGGCGCATCCCGAAGCCCGACTGGGAAGAGGATGGAGGATCCCAAATTTAACAAGGTGGGTTTGGGGATAATACTCATGTCCCCAGAAAAGGCAGTCTTTCCATATTTCTTCCTCCTGTCAGAAGGATGTACAAACAATGAGGCAAAGTATCAAGCCCTCATTGCAGGCCTGGAGCTCGCACTACAGGGATAAGTACATCACCTTAAGGTAAAAGGTGACTTGGAACTGGTCATCAAGCAGGTCAATGGTGACTATACTTTTAAAAAGGAGGAGTTGATTCCCCTATTTGACCAAGTCTGAGGGTTAATGGTGGAATTCTTCATAGAACCAACATTGACCTATATTCCCCAGTCTCAAAATGCTCAGGCCGATGCATTAGATAATGCGGCCACAACCCTAGCTGACCCAAACTGGGAAGAAACAACTATCAGTATTTCTCATCGTCAAATGGTCTTTTCATTTTTTCAAACTAAGACGAAAGAAATCAACAAAGTCAGTCATGTCCCTGAACTATATGCTCCTGCCATAGGCTGGATGACCCCCATTGCAAACTACCTTCAACCAGGAGAACTTCCATCATAAAGGGCTGAACTAGAGCAAATACGGATAAGGGAAATCAACTTTTTCCTATATGGTGGAATGGGTTAGCAAGAGGTCCTCTACAAATGAGGCCTCGAATGAGTCCTCCTCAGATGAATTGATGGAGAAGAAACCGCTGGTGTCATGACTGAAGTTCATACCGGAGTATATGGAGCACACTAGTCAGGGTCTAAGCTTTCCAATCAGGTTCGAAGGCTTGGGTACTATTGGCCCACAGTGGCACGAGATTGCAATCACTTTACTGCAAAATGCCACTCCTACCAAATTCATGCCAACCTCATTCACCAACCCCCAGAGCTACTTCATCAGGACAAGTAATCCTGGCTATTTTCCATCTGGGGAATGGACGTCGTGGGACCATATCCTCCTGCCACGTCCAAACAACTGAGGTATACCCTCACAACAACTGACTTCTTTTCCAAATGGGAAGAAGTTGTACCCCTCAAGGAATTCAGGGCAATAAACATTTTAAGCTTTGTGAAAACCAATATCAACACTAGATTTGGAGTCCCTTATACCATACTGATGGATAACGACACCAACTTCTGCTCTGCTAAATTGGAGAAACTGTACTGAGAATATTGTATTAAGGCTAACCACTCATCCCGCTACCATGCAGAGGCCAACGGATAGATAGATGCTTTTAACAAGACATTTTCGAAAATTCTCCAGAAAATGGTGGACAAAGACAAGAAATCATGTCCGGATAAACTCCTTCATGCATTGTGGGCTTATCGAACCAGAATCCACACCGCTACTCGGGCTACTCTGTACTTATTGGTATACGAAACAGAAGCGGTCCTGGCCACTGATCTCCAGTTTCCCTCACTCCGTGTTGTTGTTTGTGATCAGTTATCCAATGATAAGCAATCAAAAAAATGTATAGGTGATTTGGAATAGCTAGATGAGAAGCGATTTCACACTTTGCACCATCTGGAGGTATATCAGAACCGAATCGCACATGCCTTCAATAAAAAGGTTCATCTTCGGTCTTTCTTGGAAGGAAAACTGGTGTTAGTCCTCTAGACCCTGGTGATACCCGGAAAGAAACCTCCAAAGCTGGAGCCCAAGTGAGAGGGACCATATATCATACACAAGTTCTACTTCAACAGAGTATATGCCCTGATCTCTATGGACAGGAAATCCACTACTGCTCCTACAAATACAAGATTTCTGAAGAATTATTTTTCATAATCAAAAGAAGTTATCGTCTGAGATGAAGGACGTTAAACTTCCAAGAAAAAATGGTCCAAAATCTATGACCCTAAACTAAGAGTACTTCATCCTCACCACATGATGTTAAACTGCACGAGTTTTAGAGAACTACATACAACTTGATTCCTGCCTTTTCAGGATACGTAGCGATGCCAGGGTCCCCCATTCTGGCCCAGCCATCCACAAATAAGATTAAAAATTCCCTTTTCCCCCGTTTACAGAACAGACCTGCATGGGGTGTATTATCCCTTTTAAAGAACTACATACGGATTTATTCCTGCATTTGCAGGTTACATAGAGATGCCAGGGTCCCCCATCCTGGCCCAGCCATCCACAAATAAAGTTAAAAATTCCCTTTTCCCCTGTGTACAGACTAGATCTGTATGGTGTGTATTATCTTCCAAAAAACTACGTACAACTTGATTCCTACCCTCACAGGATATGTAGTGATTCCATAATTCCACATCATGACCCAGCCACCCCCAAATGAAAAAAAATCACTCTTCCCCCATGTACGGACCAGCCCTGCTTGGGTTGTATCCCTTTTAAAAAACTACATACGAATTGATTCATGCCTTTGTAGGATACGTAGCGACGCCTGGGTCCCCCATCCTGGCTCATCCATTCACAAATAAAGTTAAAAATTCCCTTTTCCGCCGTGTACAGACCATACCTACCTAGGGTGTATTATCTTCTAAAGAACTATGTACGTCTTTATTCCTACCCTCATTGGATACGTAGTGACACCAGAATTCCACATCCTGGCCCAGCCACCCTCAAATGAAAAAATGCCCTCTTTCCCCATGTATGGACCAGCCCTTCATGGGGTGGATCCCTTTTAAAGAACTACGTATGGCTTGATTCCTGCCTTTGCAGGATCTATAGCGACACCAAGGTCCCCCATCCTGGCCTAGCCATCCACAAATAAAGTTAAAAATTCCCTTTTCCACCATGTACAGACCAGACCTGCACGGGGTGTATTATCTTATAGAGAACTATGTATAGCTTGATTCTGGCCCTTGCAAGATACATAGTGGCGCCAAAATTCTACACCCTGGCCCATCCACCCCCAAATGAAGCTAAAAATACCCCCTTTCCCCTGTATGGACCAAACCTGCATAGGGTGTATTCCCCAAAAGAACTATGTGAAGCTTGATTCCTTCCTTCGCAGGATACATAGCAATGTAGGGATCTTACCTCCTAGCCCAGATGCCGATAAAAGAAAACACAGGTATATATAACCCTCGTCCTTACCGCATGATGTTAAACTGCATGAAATCCCCTTGTCACTTCAGTTCACCTTCATCCTCACCGCACAACGTTAAAATTGAATGGACTTCATCCTCACCGCATGACGTTAAAATTGCACGAACTTTGTCCTCACCGTACGATGTTAAAATTGTATGAACATCATCCTCACCACACGACGTTAAAACTACATAGACTCCACCCTCACCGGACGACGTTAAAACTACATGGACTTCATCCTCACCGCACGGCGTTAAAACTGCACAGACTTTGTCCTCACCGCATGACATTAAAACTGCACAGATTTTGTTGCGACCCACCCAAGATATACGGTGAAACGAGATGGGAATACTCCTTATGCATTTAGATGCATCCTCTCCATACATCAGACTCCATGACCTGGATAATTGCAGATATTCATAATCATTCATGGCCATCCGAAGTGGAAAGTTATCGACCTGTGGACACCTTTGCATGACCATGCATACCATGCCCTTAGTGGCTCTATATATTGATAGCCCCTAGCCCATCTACCAATGGCATGACTTCCTAATGCGATACTCTTCCTATCTCCGTACGCTTACCTGCCTCAGGGGCCCCATATCATATCTCCCGATCCAAAAATTTATGGAGCAGTGGTTTACAAGTTCATTCCCCTATCACATCCAAACGTTGTCAGGGTATTCCTACCTGGTTAGCCTATGTATCTGCCCGTGGTTAACATGACGATCTGCATCTAAAAACATAAAGTCAGGGATAGACTACTTTGACTCGATGGGCAATTATGGTGAAGATGTTTCTTGTATGCTTGGACACCATTATCCCCATATGTCGAACTTTGTATTGTGAGCAATCTTGGGTTTTCATAATCATCCATGGCCATCGGGAGTGGAAAGTTATCGACCCGTGGATACCTTTGAACGATTATGCATACCATTCCCTCAGCGGCTCTGCATATTGATATCCCCTGGCCCATCTACCAAAGGAAAGATTTCCTCAGGTGGTACTCTTCCTAGCCTCATCCGCTTACCAGCCTTAGAGGCCCCATACCATACCTCCTAATCTGGAAATCCCCAAAGTTACAGTTTACATCCTCATTCCCTCACACTTGTTCAAAGTATGCAATAGCCTCCTAACTCAGTTGCCTTCTGGGTAATTGTAGCAATAGTCACCCAATAGTCCGAACTCTACGACTGTTAAACTAAGAGTACTTCATCCTTACCGCATGATGTTAAACTGCATAGAGTAAAGGCACACCCCATGTGCAAGATAAATCAGCGCATTGAACTCTTTGAGTTTTAACATCAACTAGAGACGAATGTCCCCGACATATCCAGATATTTATTTACTAAACTATAGACTTTGTGGTCCGGAAAATCGCGGATCCTCACAATAATTCATGTCCATCAGAAGTGGAAAGTCATCGACCCATGAAAACCTTTATACGACTATGCATACCATGCCCTCAGCGGCTCTGCATATTGATTTCCCCTGGCCTGTCTACCAAAGTCAAGATTTCTTCAGGTGATACTCTTCCTATCCACGTACGCTTACCGGTATTAGATCCCCCATATCATCTCTCCTTATCCAAGAATCCCCAAAACCATTATTTACATCATCAACCCCTCTCCACATCCTAGACATGCTGATATATTCAAGCCCAGTTACATTCTAATCAAGAGTGGCCTCTGCAACTACGTCTTTACCGAATGATGATTAAAACTACAGGGAGCATGTCTTTTCTGTTTGGTTTGAAGCTTCAAAGACCAATCATTAAACATCTAGGAAAATTCCTCCAACTGAAAGCATTTTCATGGATTTAAAAATTCCCCCCCATCCTTGCTGCACGACGTTAAACTGCACAGTATCTTTGATAATGCTCCTCATATTTATCGCATGACGTTAAACTGCACAGAATCCGTCCTTACCGCATGATGTTAAACTGCACAGAATTTAAGATTCCCTTCATCCTCACCACATGACTATTCATACCATGACCTCAGCGTCTTTGCATATTGATCGCCCCTGGACCATCTATCAAAGGTAAGATTTCCTTAGGCAATGCTTCTCTCTATACACCTTTTGGCCTCTGTGCCCCAATATCCATCCCGAGATTTAGAAACCCCATGAGCTAAAATTTACCAACCTCTTTCACAACCCTGCCTGAATATGCTGGAACGTCTCTAACGATATTACCGAGAACCAGGATAAGTCGTTCCATTTTAAAGAATGTCCCAACTGCATGACTTTAAACTGCGCAAAGCTCCAGCCATCCTTTATGCTAGCCAAATGCATAGGGTAGGGACCTTGTGTCCACACTCCTAATTAATATAGATGTTCCCAAACACTTTTAGGCATCACACACCCTTCCTGAGCCACCCCTGGTGGTTTTCATAATTCCTTAAGCCACCCATGGTGGTTTATATAAGTTGGACTTCCAGAAAGTCCTCAGGCCATCAGAAATGGATATTCGTTGACTTAAGGACACCTTTTCACAACTATGCTTACCATGCCCTCAGCATCCCTGCATATTGATCACCCCTGGACCATCTAACAAAGTAAATTCCTCCATAGGTGATGCTTTTCTTACCTCTACACGCCGATACGGCTCTCATGCCTTGAGACATTCCCTACATGTCGTTCTAATGCAAACATGTTCCCCCCATGTGCGTCTGAAAGGTATTAAGACATATTTTAATCAACCAAACCTTGTTGGGGACCTCACCCCACCATATCTGGTCAAAGATGTTCGACCTAAAACATTAGTAATTATAGTCTTGTCGGTGGGACTTTAAACCACTTACAAAAAAAAGACACAAAGCCCGTTAGGCCGAAAAACCGAAAAGGGATACCTAAGAAAAAGCCGAGATATACCCTCTGGGTCCACACCAAATGGGACCAGGAAAGATTAGGGTATTAATAGAAAAGACAAAAAATTGTGGGGTTTTTCAACAAAACCCTAGCAATAGTCAAACTATGCTCGCTGGATCCCATGGGACAAGAAAAATTTAGAGCTCGTTTCTATTTTAACAATTGTCCTGAACTCTGATTATTCTAAGTTTGGGGAATTATCATATACAGCAATCATGTCAAATAATTTATATCACAGGAGAAGACAACAAGAGTGTTAAGGAGAAACATCTCTTTGTTCCATAATAAAGTTTATGAGAAGAGCATCCATAATCCGGAGCCTCCTCTGGAATGAAAGGTTATTACATGAGATTTTTAGTGGATTCACAAAGTTATATCAGGAGCTGATGAGAATCCTCGATTACTTGAAAGAGATTCTGCAGCAAGGTAGTCTCAGCTTCTGCACCCGCCCGCAGTGCTTCCGCCTCCTATGCTACCTTTGAGCTCGCCCTTATCTCCTCCCCCATCTGCCACTCCCCTTCTTCAATTATGGTTGTGACATTAGTCTCCTCCTACTGCAACTGTTGTATGTCACTCCTCAGTACCTCCAGTCAAGAACGCTACTTAATGACTTCTCATTGAAGTCTCTCGACTACCCCGATATGATCATGAGCTTCTGTTAGGCAAAGATGTCGGGTCCTGGAAAGGTAGGCTTCAGATTGAGCAGCAGAAAGGCGAGATTCGAAACCACCAAGCCTATCCCAGTCAGTGACCACCTTCTTAACTATATCATAAATACCATGTTAGTCAAAGTTGTCAAATCCCAATAGCTTAAACAGATCACGCAGCTTCGACAATTTAGTCGGCATCTCGGCCAAGGGCGTCTGAGAAATAAACTTCCAAAATTTCTCCCATGCCCTTTCGCGAGCAGGTCGAAGACTGGAAAGAACTCATTGATCAGGATCAGAGTCACTCCCGGATGAAGATACATACTCTGGGATGAATGTCAGCAAGGAGGGACCCGATGAAGCTTCATCTGCAAACTCCGACGCCGCGGAAACTTCGCCCTCAGCAGTTGTGGTCACGGGCATGATTGGATCTGACGGCACAATCACCAGTGTCGAAGGTCGTGGTCTTAAAGCCCAAAAAATAGATAATGTAGATAAGTATCCATAATAATAAAAGAGAAGATAAAGGAGTCAATGGCAAGAGATTTAGAAGCTTACCCCCGACCATCATGGCGTCGCTGCCCTCAAGATCTACATTTTCGCTGCCGCTCAAGGAAGACGCTACATCTTCAAGAGGCAAGGAAGTCATGGGAACCCCCATAGGTGTCTAGGAACTAAGGCTAGACCCAAGGCTAGCAACTCCCAAATTTTTCCCCAAGCAGTCATATACGGATATCAAGCTCGGGGAAATTACTCCCCCGGTAAATAGAATGATGTCCCGCTCCAGCTTTACGATAACTGGCCTAATAACAGGCTCTTCCTCCATCGTCGTGGGATCCATCGGGTCTGAGGCAGCTGACCCCGTCATATCTGGGGCCTCCTTAGTAATCACTGGTGCCCCATCCTCCCCAGAAATTATAGAGGTTGTGTGATCGATGGGAGTCTTGTCTTCCAGTTTTTCCTCCTCTGACATATCTCTGATTGATGAAGACAGAAGGAAAGCATCCGTATCACTAGCCCCTTCAACAGGGCCCACCATCTTGTCACACTAGGGTATGGTCATAGGTGGTCCCTCAGATAATAAAGAGGCATAAGGTATGACCACTTGGGTAGCCACGACCAGGTCTCTGATTGGCCCTACACCATAGTGCCAAAACAGTTAATAACTGGAAGAATCAGAACATATGAGTTGGTAATCGAGGAAATGGGAATCATGATTACCCGACATCCCCTGTCTGAGCCGTTTCGATAATCGAGATGCCTACTAACATCTCTAGATCTTTCCAGGGGATGATTCTCCACTCGAAATGTTGGGAGGATCTGGAGGAGGAAAGACCCTAGTTGGATCCGCTATGGTCACCTCTATGTGCTCAGATACACCAGGAGAACCCTCCTCGATGACCCCCGTAATCGAAGGTGTGTGTTCGAATGTTGCGGTGCCCTGGGGAGTATACTCCAGGGAAGGAATTTCCCCTAGGATTCCTCGGCACCCTGCATAAAGGGAAGGAACTTTAGAACCTTCATAGTAAAAAATAAAGAAGGTTGGGACAGATGAGAAGGGCAACCTCTTCCTCAGGATCGGACGATTCGGGATGCTTTATCATCATGGACACCCGATTATACCCATAAAGCTAGTTTCAGAGTGAATGCACGTACGTGTCCATTTCCTTAAATGAGGTGACTATTTCATCCAAATCCTCTTCCAACAGCAAGTGAGGCAGAGAAAAGATAGTCCCAATACCCAGAATCTCGAGAGAGCTCGTTTGGAGTAACGCATAAACCTCTTCATCTGAGCCGCTGATCCTAAGGTCATCCCAAATCCTCTACGCATATGGAAATGTGTCCGTAACAAGAATAGCTAGCTAGGGGGTTCAACCTGAGAGGGTCGGGCATCGACAGGGGCTGGTGGAGGGACCGATAGCCATGTTTGCTTTCCAGATCTCACTGCTTCCCTAGAACTCACTGGAACTACCTGTGGGATGGACCTCACGGGAAGGGGGAAATTCCCTTGCCTCAGCCGCAGTAGGGGAAACTCCGAAATCATCGCCCCCTAAAGAGTGGTTACTCTCTTCCTCCTCTTCATAAATCACCAATCGCGGCATGGCCTGGACTCGGTGAGTCAACACTGCATAACCCTAGCGTGCATGAATGTAAGCCTCGAGGACCTAGAGATACTGATTGGCCTTCTATGGGTATACATCGTAAAGAATGTCAATAGAAGCAGATATGTAGCCTAGCCCATCAAATTCCATTTCTAATTCCTGGATATGCTGCCACAAAGAACGGGGGTACTGGCTGTGAAAGGACCACTGACCTCTGAATTCGTCCCATTGGCTCTAGGCCATCGGGAAGGTAGCATCAGCAAGAATGGACAACTCTCTTTGGGCGTCTTCAAGGGCATTTGAGGATACACCTCTGTCCCTTAAAACCTTCCTTGGAAGCATGAGACCAGCAGGGTTGCGAAGAACCTTTCCCAACCTAGTTGGATCATTATCCCCCTTCTGCTTCCTCTTTCCCTTCGATGGATTAGGACTCGAGATAGTGGGCACCCATAGCCCTAACTGGCCATTCAGGTACGATTGCACCCAGGAGTCAGCATAGATTTTGGATAAGAAAGGCATGGAGTCTGCAAGCTTGGGGGTCATAACCTCACAGCCAGTATCCTCTCGGGTGAACATTAACCACAGTTGCTTGGCCACCATTAGATGGCGGTTCTCGTGGGCACCATTGAGTGAAGGAGGACACAGCGCCTGGACGCAGCCAAATTGATGTCTAAATCGGCAAGGCACATACCCCTCGCATATCAGTTCCCCGCCGATACAATCCACCAGAATAACTTCTCATAGGGAAAAGAGGTAGCCCTGCTTGCTAAATTCCTATGATATGGTGTTCATGATTGCAACAGTTGGGGAGGGATATGGTCATAAATTGAAATGATCGTAGCTCGAGATCCATCTCGACAACAGACGCATATTCTGAACCGTCTGTTTTCTATCCTTCTCTTGGGCCACCCACTCCTCGGGCACAACCCCGCTGGCCAATTTCAAATATGGTCGGACTACGGTACCCAGAATCTGAAAATGATAGATTAAAGTATAGAAATTCTTAATATGCACTCCCAACCATCCTTAGAGGATTTGAAAGGGTCCGGATACCCGGTTTGGATGACTCCCCTCGGTAATATTGCCAAGTAATCGAAAAATCCTAGCCAGTACTGGGACAACCAAGTTAATGACATTTCTGGTGGCTAGTTGTGCCACCATAACAAAAGTAAAGACCCGCACGCTTCCAGACTCGCGTACGAGCAACAACCATCCAATAAAGAACATAGACAGAAACACCGCCAGATGGAGAAACCGATCAACGTCTAGAACAAGTTCCCAGGCCATGTTGTTGAACTGGCCTTCCTCCAGGATCAGCCAATAGCTGCCCCTCTGTATTTGGGACTCCATCATAGGACAGGTCGTGGGACTGCGCAGAAGAGCCATGGAATTGCTCTCCCTAGTAAAATCCTTGATCCATTAACGATATGGGACAAGATATTTCGGAGATGTATCCTTCGAATGATCCCGGGCCTGATCAATAAGTTGCTTCACTAAGGGAGGAGTCCTCTCTTTGTTGTCCCGCACAGAAGGGGGAGGCAGGAATTCATCATATATGCCTACAAAAATGGGAACCCCTAAAATCTGGAAGACATCCCAAATACTGATACCCACCTCCCCATAGACCAGAGGGAATGTGTTGGTATCCAGAATCCAACAGCTCATAAGCTGCTTGGCAAGGGCATGGGGCCAATGGGTATAGGTCTGGGACACCCAGGTAGCTTCATATAAACCTACGGCTCTCAATTCCGCTCCAAAATCTACACAGATCTAGAGAACCCAAAAGGGCCACCCCCAATCCAATAACTTAAATGCCCCTCCTATCCGGAGGTCCCAGTCCGCTGACCATCCATGTTGGTTGTTTACCATAGCATTGCGGGCAATGCTCCAGTAACAGTGAATTGCCCCATCTTGTTGACGTTGTTCTCTCGTCGGGGACACAGGAAGGTGATTCAGCACAGACCTGACAGCTGTATCCCTTGGGGCAGGCCACCCTCTGGCAGTTATCCCAACTCGAGGGATAGTACTAGTAAATATCCATGATGCAGGATTGTTGTCGCGAGATGGTATCGGAATCGGTGTATCAGATAGTAAACCGAACCTGTAGGCAAGAAGGCTATTGGAAAGGGGTACTCCCACTGTGACTCAGAGAGCAAGTTGTCAAGGAAGGGGTACAATGGAGAGTGGCTGATTCCATCCTGAATAGAGCTGTCCACATCATTTAAGCATTGATCACCAATCGGAAGAGGCTCGACAGTAGGCCTAGTCGTAGGTCAAGGAGGGACCATATTTTATCCTTGCATCATGGAAACGATATAGATTATTAGTCCAAAATAATAAAATTTGGACAAAAAATGCCAAATTATTTGGAAAATGACTCTGTCAAGGAGCCTTCATGACGAGGTCCATGAGTATCCCTTAAAAGGTAGTTTGCGACGGCTGCATCTCATGAACCAACCCTACACAGAAGAAGTCTGCGGTACTCTGGCCCATGGAGAAATGGCCAGAAAACCACAAACCAAGCTACTTCATGGAATCTCAATCCTGGATTTAAATGTTTAAGTTCATAAGACTTAAGAAATTTTCAATGTCTGGAATAATTCTGGTCCGGAGACCATCAAAACTGTGTAGCGAGTTCCTACAAGGCCCATTGTAACTTAATTTTTAATTGATTAAAAGTGTTAGTTCGTGGCTGGGAAATTGGTCTGTGAGTGAAGGCTAGTGCGAATGAGGAATGGTTCGCAAAAATAGAAGCTGGTTCGCGGATGAGGAGTTTCATGAAGAAGAAAGCACGAAGAGACGAAATGTATGATCTCTGTGTTCGCGAGGAATCGGGAAAAAGACAAAGGGTAGGGGCCCCTATATTTATAGGTGTAGAGACCCCGACCCCAGATAACTATAGGAGCCGGTGCCTTCTGAACATGATGTGTTATCTTAAAATAAAATACACTTTGTTAGAAACACATCATGTCCCATACAGAGGATCGTGTGCGGTTCGGGTTCTGGGAAACCGGAAACTTCTGAAACCATCCATCTTACAAAAGCTGACACCTGAAAATTTTAAACCAAAACATAGGGTGAGCATTGAAATACTCAGTAAGGGGGTTTTAAAAAGAATTTAAAATACAGTAACATTTTAAAACATTCTTTTAAAAGAGTTTGAGCGTCCACTAAGAAAGATTTTAACACAACATACATAACAATGCTTTAATCAAAGTTATCACGACAAACATGAAACGAATACGTTAACTCTTAAAGGAGTGATAATGGTTGATATAAACAAGCACTACATGTGATTTACTTGAGCAGAAAATTTAAACAGTTAAAATTAATGCATAATCATAGTTGCACACAAGGAAACAACTAAACGTTCATATGTTGGTTACTATTCTATTAAGTGATAACACTAGGCATGCTTCAAACTTCAAACTAGGGAATTATGAACTTTATACAAACATTAAAGGCATCAGTCATGAAAGAACTTTATCTTGGAAAAACTTGTTATATAACTTGAATTATGTGGCATCAACATTTAATATTGACAATCGTTTCGTTTCACCAAGGTCCATCCCCAAGGTGTCATTTGAAAATTACCAAGGTTATTCACCATGGTATCGTGAAAATTGTAATCTCTAGTGGTTACATCATTACCCAATGCATTGGAGCGCTATCAGGGCGCACCCTTAAATTTGCCTTTATTATCATGTGAGCCACATCGTTCATGCTTTACTTAAATCATTCATATATTCAAGATGTCCCATACCACCATGAATATCTCATTCCTTTTCATTTTCCTTACCCAAGGTGTCCCATACCACTTTGGGTAATCCAAATTTACTAGTTCGTTTAGTGATAGGTCATAAGTACTATGTATATTAATAATGAATCATTTCACATTTTACAAATCACATTGTAGAAACATGCCAATAACTAATTAAGGACAAACATAGTTTAGTGCAACATCCTTTTCACTAAAGCATGTAAAAGAATGGTATACTAAATGACGAATATTTGCCATTTTAAATTCATGGATAAGGGAATGTTTTAAGGAAAACACTTGAAATTAGTTATGGTGATAAATAGGCCCTTGACCTTGTAAATGAATTAAATCATGATTTGATTAGTTAATGCATTCAGTAGGGTAGGTTCATCATGATCCATTGAGTCTTAAGTCATCCAGTACACTTTATGTCCCAAAGGACACCATTCATGGTAAAACAATTTCAAACAACCCGTATTACATGTTGGTTCATTTTGATATCTGAATATAAAATAGATAGAGTTTTGGCTATATATATAATTAAAATAGGTAACCCGTATATATACAAAACATAATTTTCTTAGGTTTGGTTTTCAAAAGAAATAAGATAATTCTTTTGTGACCATTGTATTAAACCTTAAGAAAGACCGTTTTAAACCGGATGAATTTCCTTATACAAAATGATGTATATTCATGTATAAACTTTACATATACTATGAGAGTATAAAAGTGTGAGTTTAGAAAAGAAAACAGTACACGAAAACATTCCTATATGTGCATGAAAACAGACCCTTAGAACACGACAACATTCAAAGGGTCCATATATTAGGTATATATATATATAAACCAATAAAAGCTGTATATATATATATATACCGAAGGTTGCAAAATAAACAAGGACCCTCACATACACATTCCGTTAAAATCATGAAGGCATAAAGCTTTGAAGACAAATCAACCCGAGGGGGTGATGTTTAAGTATATATATATATATATGTATAAACTGTATATATATATACACCGTGAGTATATATAATGTAGATTATTTTCGAAACAAGGCAAGGATGCAAGACAAACCCTTACCGCGTTGAGGAGGAAGCTTGGACAGGTGCGCCGCTGGGTTGCTGGGAGTCCGTGGAAAAGAAAGAAGAGGAGGGGAAGGGGCCGCCTCGGGCTTCAATGAGGCAGGGGTTTATATAGGCCTTGGTGCCTCGTTGGTGGCCCGACCTAGGCGTAGACTGACGTGGGGGAGACGGACGAACAGGAACCTAGGAGGGGGAGGTGTGCTCGGAAGTCAAGGGGCAGCATGAGGGAGGGGGCCTGGTGTCCTTGGTGCAGGTCTACGGTCGGCTGCGGTAGCGAGGAGGAAGACGATGGGGTCGACGCGGGAGGGAAAGGGACGGTCGGGATCAGAAGGGGGGAAGATCCTGTGGCTGGAGGAGGCACGGGAAACAGGTTAAATGTTTTAAAGGGATGGAGGGCTGAGATTCAATCGCCGAAGAGATCGGACGGCGATGGAGATACCTCGGGAGAGGCATCGCGCTTAAAAACAGGATGGACGACAGAGATCGATGCGGAAGTCGATCAGACGGCTCTGGTCGCGCGGAGCGCGTCCCACATCGAAACCGCAACGTTTTGAGGCGCGGTATAAAAGATAAGCCGCTCGGGTAGCGGAGTAATAACACAACACACACACTCACTCGGGGCCTTATACACGGGCCCCTCGCGGGCCTTGGCCCACCCTCACGCAGCGCGAGCCGCGACCTTATACACGGGCCCGCTCGCGACCCCTTGGTAACCCATGCGCGGCCGACCCTGCCCGAGCTCCTGCTTGGCTGACTCCTAAAACGCGCATGCACGCACATGGGGAGCCCGATGGCGGTACCTCGGGTTCCCTATGGGGTCTCGGCCTTGGCCTGAGGGCTTGTCCCCTTGTGGGATGCCCTTGGCTGGCCGGGACTCAAATCAGTTTTTTTTTTTTTAAAGTTTTATTATATACTTAGCTTAAATATAGTGAAGAGTAGGAATTTAGAAAAAAAAATTGTTTTAACTCAAAATGTTAGAACAAATTCCAAATTTAGATAAAATATTCTATCTCTTGATCTAAATCTTTAAAAGATATACCTCTTATACAATACTATTAAAATTAGTATTTTTTTTAAAACACTCTACTATTTGTTTTATAAAATTCCTTTCAAGAACAAAATTTTTCCCAACAATTTACATCATTTAAGAGATAAAAAGGTATAATTATTACAAATTCACTCTAAACATATTTTTTATAAAAATATTATCAAGTTTCCAACTACCTAGGTATTTCTCGGGATTTTGTAAAAACGAAGACATTTACTTTTAAGAACAAAAACGAAGTATCTTCTATGAAAGAATGTTTTTAAGAAAGAGGTTATGAGGGAATAAAACTTAGTTCTCTTTTAAAGTAAATTTTAGTGGAAACACAACGGTATCTTTTAAAAACCCAACAGATATATATTTAAACATAACGGTCATAACTCAAAGAACTAGTATAAATACAGGAATGTGGGGTACCCTTTAAAACAGAACACTTGAGCAAGAAGGATGGCTCTCCTCATACCATTGGCGTTGAGCATGTGTGCCATGGCCCTGGCGATTATACTTTTCACGCTGTTGGATCCTGAAGATGATGACTATCCGATTGCCCGTGTTGTGGTTCTTTGTAGTCTTGCTGTGGCCGTGTTAGGTCTTGTGCAGGGCACTTTCAATTAGATGGGTCTTGTAGTAAAGTAATGTTTTAATAAATGTCAGTTTACCTTATTCTCTATGTTTTATTTCATTTCTAATTCCTTATTAGCAAAACGAATAAAACAAGAGACATTAGTAAAGGCATAACACTTCTTACATAAACCCGTTCATAAAACCTGGGGCGTCACATTATCCCCCCCTTTAGAAAATTGCGTCCTCGCAATTTATTTCACGACACTACAAGGTTCAGAAACGTTCCTACCACCTCCACCAACGATAAGGGTCAACAGGTGCATTTAGAGGGATCCCCGTAGCGAAGCTCACTTCTTCCAGCTCCCTAATCCACACACACCTAATACAGGAGGGGTAGCACTTATGTTCCAGGCTTTCAGGCCTCCAAAGGGAATCTCGAACCGTACAAAGTTCTGAAATGTCTTTGCAGACCAACGTTCGAAGAACTTTCCGAATTATGTCTCGGTCGAGGATATCGATGCCATAAATATGGTCAAATAGGCTAAAGCTGAGAAGTTGGAGCATATAAGCTGCATAAAGATTTCCCTCTAATGCAGCTTCCTGGAATTTCACTCTGGCCGTGAAGTTTCGGCCTAGGGTGAAACAAAGAAAGAGCCCTTCGTGGTAACTTCCTCGTCGTCCACGTCCGGCTAGCTGAGCAGAGCCGATGCGGTAATAGATGGAGGCATTCCCCTGGCAGGTACGGAGAATCTCCGGACCGTTTGTTATCTCAAACCATTGCTTGCACGTTCTTCGCAAATTTGCGAAGGGGTCATACTCGTCCTCACACGTTTTGATCACAATGATTTCCAAAATCTCGGTGGGAAGAGATAGCAGGTGGGTTTGTCCTTCCATCTGAAAGTTTAAAGATAGGAGTTCCATTACTTGAAAGACATACAAGGGCAAAAACATGGTACGGACAAGGAAAGGAGGAAGATAACATTTCAATAAACATACGTTCATTATTATTAGTGCTTGAGTTTCCCTTACTCATTGACTAAACGAACTCCACACAGAGAAGCAAAACTCCCTAACTCCTCGAACCAAACACAGGCCGAGCATTCAGGGAAAAACTCATGAGGACACCTATGACGTCTTATGAGTCTTGCATGGGGGACGTGAAGTTGAGAGACATCTTCATACACTTGTCGTCTGTAAGAAAATCGGGTGGACTCGTCTTCTAGCCTTCCGAAGTCCAACAACTGACCCCAGAAGCCATAGTTTAAAACCTGACAAAGGTAGCTCGCTCGGAGGTCTCCGTCCGCAGCAGCTTCTTGAAAGGGGTTATCGAGCATAGTGCCAAAGTTTTCACCCGCCGTGAAAATCCGGAAAAGTCCCTCGTAGTACCTTCCTCGACGTACATAGGAGGGAAATTGGGTTATTATCATAAGGAGGTAATCCAATCCCAACCCTTGGTGCAGACTAAGCACTCGAGGTGAGTTGGATACATCGTAAAGGTATTTGCATGTCATACGGATATGGACATAGTTTAGAAAGTCCTCACGGCTTGCTAAAGACACAATGGTCTCTAGGGCCTCTGTGGGAAGAGATAAGAGATTTGTGCCTTCATTTTCCATCTGAAATTTAAGAAAACCAAGTTTTTAATAAAATTGAAATACATATACATATATATTTTTGTTTCAGTTTCTGGCTTTCCAGAGTTATCCAAACCGAACCTCTGATACCAACTGTAGAGACCCCGACCCCAGATAACTATAGGAGCCGGTGCCTTCTGAACATGATGTGTTATCTTAAAATAAAATAAACTTTGTTAGCAACACATCATGTCCCATACAGAGGATCGTGTGCGGTTCAGGTTCTGGGAAACCGGAAACTTCTGAAACCATCCATCTTACAAAAGCTGACACCTGAAAATTTTAAACCAAAACATAGGGTGAGCATTGAAATACTCAGTAAGGGGGTTTTAAAAAGAATTTAAAATACAGTAACATTTGAAAACATTCTTTTAAAATAGTTTGAGCGTCCACTAAGAAAGATTTTAACACAACATACATAACAATGCTTTAATCAAAGTTATCACGACAAACATGAAACGAATACGTTAACTCTTAAAGGAGTGATAATGGTTGATATAAACAAGCACTACATGTGATTTACTTGAGCATAAAATTTAAACAGTTAAAAGTAATGCATAATCAGAGTTGCGCACAAGGAAACAACTAAACGTTCATATGTTGGTTACTATTCTATTAAGTGATAACACTAGGCATGCTTCAAACTTCAAACTAGGGAATTATGAACTTTATACAAACATTAAAGGCATCAGTCATGAAAGAACTTTATCTTGGAAAAACTTGTTATATAACTTGAATTATGTGGCATCAACATTTAATATTGACAATCGTTTCGTTTCACCAAGGTCCATCCCCAAGGTGTCATTTGAAAATTACCAAGGTTATTCACCATGGTATCGTGAAAATTGTAATCTCTAGTGGTTACATCATTACCCAATGCATTGGAGCGCTATCAGGGAGCACCCTTAAATTTGCCTTTATTATCATGTGAGCCACATCGTTCATGCTTTACTTAAATCATTCATATATTCAAGATGTCCCATACCACCGTGAATATCTCATTCCTTTTCATTTTCCTTACCCAAGGTGTCCCATACCACTTTGGGTAATCCAAATTTACTAGTTCGTTTAGTGATAGGTCATAAGTACTATGTATATTAATAATGAATCATTTCACATTTTACAAATCACATTGTAGAAACATGCCAATAACTAAATAAGGACAAACATAGTTTAGTGAAACATCCTTTTCACTAAAGCATGTAAAAGAATGGTATACTAAATGACGAATATTTGCCATTTTAAATTCATGGATAAGGGAATGTTTTAAGGAAAACACTTGAAATTAGTTATGGTGATAAATAGGCCCTTGACCTTGTAAATGAATTAAATCATGATTTGATTAGTTAATGCATTCAGTAGGGTAGGTTCATCATGATCCATTGAGTCTTAAGTCATCCAGTACACTTTATGTCCCAAAGGACACCATTCATGGTAAAACAATTTCAAACAACCCGTATTACATGTTGGTTCATTTTGATATCTGAATATAAAATAGATAGAGTTTTGGCTATATATATAATTAAAATAGGTAACCCGTATATATACAAAACATAATTTTCTTAGGTTTGGTTTTTAAAAGAAATAAGATAATTCTTTTTGTGACCATTGTATTAAACCTTAAGAAAGACCGTTTTAAACCGGATGAATTTCCTTATACAAAATGATGTATATTCATGTATAAACTTTACATATACTATGAGAGTATAAAAGTGTGAGTTTAGAAAAGAAAACAGTACACGAAAACATTCCTATATGTGCATGAAAACAGACCCTTAGAACACGACAACATTCAAAGGGTCCATATATTAGGTATATATATATATAAACCAATAAAAGCTGTATATATATATATATATATACCGAAGGTTGCAAAAAAAACAAGGACCCTTACATACACATTCCGTTAAAATCATGAAGGCATAAATCTTTGAAGACAAATCAACCCGAGGGGGTGATGTTTAAGTATATATATATATATGTATAAACTGTATATATATATACACCGTGAGTATATATAATGTAGATTATTTTCGAAACAAGGAAAGGATGCAAGACAAACCCTTACCGCGTTGAGGAGGAAGCTTGGACAGGTGCGCCGCTGGGAGTCCGTGGAAAAGAAAGAAGAGGAGGGGAAGGGGCCGCCTCGGGCTTCAATGAGGCAGGGGTTTATATAGGCCTTGGTGCCTCGTTGGTGGCCCGACCTAGGCGTAGACTGACGTGGGGGAGACGGACGAACAGGAACCTAGGAGGGGGAGGTGTGCTCGGAAGTCAAGGGGCAGCACGAGGGAGGGGGCCTGGTGTCCTTGGTGCAGGTCTACGGTCGGCTGCGGTAGCGAGGAGGAAGACGATGGGGTCGACGCGGGAGGGAAAGGGACGGCCGGGATCAGAAGGGGGGAAGATCCTGTGGCTGGAGGAGGCGCGGGAAACAGGTTAAATGTTTTAAAGGGATGGAGGGCTGAGATTCAATCGCCGAAGAGATCGGACGGCGATGGAGATACCGCGGGAGAGGCATCGCGCTTAAAAACAGGATGGACGACAGAGATCGATGCGGAAGTCGATCGGACGGCTCTGGTCGCGCGGAGCGCGTCCCACATTGAAACCGCAACGTTTTGAGGTGCGGTATAAAAGATAAGCCGCTCGGGTAGCGGAGTAATAACACAACACACACACGCACTCGGGGCCTTATACACGGGCCCCTCGCGGGCCTTGGCCCACCCTCACGCAGCGCGAGCCGCGACCTTATACACGGGCCCGCTCGCGACCCCTTGGTAACCCATGCGCGGCCGACCCTGCCCGATCTCCTGCTTGGCTGGCTCCTGAAACGCGCATGCACGCACATGGGGAGCCCGATGGCGGTACCTCGGGTTCCCTATGGGGTCTCGGCCTTGGCCTGAGGGCTTGTCCCCTTGTGGGATGCCCTTGGCTGGCCGGGACTCAAATCAGTTTTTTTTTTTTTTTTTTTTTTTTTAAAGTTTTATTATATACTTAGCTTAAATATAGTGAAGAGTAGGAATTTAGAAAAAAACAAATTGTTTTAACTCAAAATGTTAGAACAAATTCCAAATTTAGATAAAATATTTTATCTCTTGATCTAAATCTTTAAAAGATATACCTCTTATACAATACTATTAAAATTAGTATTTTTTTTAAAACACTCTACTATTTGTTTTATAAAATTCCTTTAAAGAACAAAAGTTTTCCCAACAATTTACATCATTTAAGAGATAAAAAGGTATAATTATTACAAATTCACTCTAAACATATTTTTTATAAAAATATTATCAAGTTTCCAACTACCTAGGTATTTCTCGGGATTTTGTAAAAACGAAGAAATTTACTTTTAAGAACAAAAACGAAGTATCTTCTATGAAAGAATGTTTTTAAGAAAGAGGTTATGAGGGAATAAAACTTAGTTCTCTTTTAAAGTAAATTTTAGTGGAAACACAACGGTAGCTTTTAAAAACCCAACGGATATATATTTAAACATAATGGTCATAACTCAAAGAACTAGTATAAATACAGGAATGTGGGGTACCCTTTAAAACAGAACACTTGAACAAGAAGGATGGCTCTCCTCATACCATTGGCGTTGAGCATGTGTGCCGTGGCCCTGGCGATTATACTTTTCACGCTGTTGGATCCTGAAGATGACGACTATCTGATTGCCCGTGTTGTGGTTCTTTGTAGTCTTGCTGTGGCCGTGTTAGGTCTTTTGCAGGGCACTTTCAATTAGATGGGTCTTGTAGTAAAGTAATGTTTTAATAAATGTCAGTTTACCTTATTATCTATGTTTTATTTCATTTCTAATTCCTTATTAGCAAAACGAATAAAACAAGAGACATTAGTAAAGGCATAACACTTCTTACATAAACCCGTTCATAAAACCTGGGGCGTCACAATAGGTGTGGTCCCCTACTGGGTCCACCCCTCTACTGTGCAAACTATCCACATTTTAGGACCACTATACTTCAGAATAGCCTCCTCTTCGTTCCGATCGTACCCCATTCCGATGGCGGCATTTGTTGGGTCCTGAAAAATCCGCAAAGGAGAATGGGAACCACCTTAATTTGGGAAAGGATTCTACCCAACTTCTTAAGAACTGAGCAAAAATATGGAGAACACCCAAGAAATTGGAAAAGGATTCACTGGTCCGTGTACCAGTCCAACGGTGATGGTACGTGGCTGGTTCAGCAAGCCACCCCCTCCGTGGACCGCTGTCATTCGCGGAACAGAGGTGGGAACCCCTCGCGGGCATGAACTAGAGCAGGCGCTAGGCCGGTCCACTGTCACGAACTGCCTCAGCCACAAACCGCGTCAACCGGCTCAGACCACGTGTGTTGTCATTTGAAGAATGGAGGCGGAGCCCTGCGCGGCCGCGAAGCACTCCCCAAACCAATTTGGTTTGCAGGGAAGGTGCATTCAATGCTCCTCGTGAGTTGCAGATTTACCAAGTAATCCGTAAACCGGGTTTCTGGTCATGGGCCTCTGGAAAAGGTGATGCATGACCATAGATACATCTCTTTACCCTTTCTATAAAAGAACATCGAGGGGGAGAAGAAAGGGATCGATCAGATTTGGGTGGAAGGATTTCAGAGGAATGAGTTTAGGGTTTTGCAAACAGTGAGGTTCCAATTAGCAAACCGGAACATGTATGAAACTTGAAATGAATTAATAAGTAACCTAAAAATGCATAAAAACTTGGGGAACATCGAAATTAAAAAAAAAGACCGCAAACCAAGGCCCCTCTGTGGATGTACTCTCTGCGGACTAGGGACTCTATGCCCCTTTTTCGATCCTGCGCACCGCATAGCACCCTCCTACATGGGCAAAGCCCTGAACAATGAACCCCCAAACGACATCACCCCTGGACGCCGCCGCTCGCGTGGACTCCCCCGCGTACCAACCTGGTACACGGGCCAAACCCTAAGCCGCGTACCGCCATGGTACGCGGGATTCCCAATAGTCTGCGTACCACCCAGGTATGCGGACGGCCTCTCCAACCGCGTAACACCCCCTACGCAAAGGGAGCCGCTCTTCATACACCCATGTGGCCCGCCAAATCCTTTAGCATTCCCATTCCCCGATTCAGATAAAATCCTTCCAATCTGGCCTGATCCTTCACAATCCCTTTAGTTTTCTATTCATCGGCCCTGAGCCAAGGCCTCTACCGAAGCCACTAGATCTGTATGATGTAATCTCCAGGCGCATCAGCACACTGCTTTGAGTTCACATACCATGGTAGGCGGGGGGGAAAAGGGGTTTCGTCGGCCCTTGAGCAGGTTCCCAAAACATTTCTGGGTTCACATACCCACGGTAGTGCAGGGTCTGAGCCCAGGAGTCCCCTTTCTGCCTCTCCACTCATCAGGATTGGGGGACCCCACCCATGTTTCCTTTTGACGAGTGCCAACGGTGAGCACCTCTCCCCTCTCCTGGGAGTGACTGGGCATCCCTCTTGGAGTAAGCCCCACACCATCCTCGCCGGAAACCAATGGCCCTTCCCCTCTCATCATGGAAGGTTCATTGCTCCAATGCGCAACTTATACCATCCTCGAATACCAGGGGGAAGGAGAGTCCAGTGGTCCCAGACTTTTCCTCTGCTCTTCGTATTTCTCCCCTTCCATCGGTAGGGAGAATGTGCGAGGCTTGCCAAGTCTGTTGCATTCTCTTATTTCTCGCACCAAGCATGACTTGTGTGGGATTAGAGATTTGTGATGGTCACATCGTCCACACAACGATGCCCCTCATAACGAACTACGTGGGTTTTGATCCCTTTTTCCTAAACAGGGTACGTTGGACGCCTCCCTGAGGTTCAATCCCAATACAGGACTCCATCTTAGAGTAAGTCCCAATCTCACAGGGCAACCATCCCTGTGTAATCCACTAGTTCTTATTGCAGGAGGTTGTGCCTACACCCCTCCTTTCTTCAGTCCCAAATCCCTCTCCCATTGGGGTTTGTCACCAATTTGGGCCTCCATCCTAGAGTAAGTCTCAATCTCCATATTCCCTGGCTATTAGTCATGCATAGGCCTTATTTCACTTCCCCAGGACACACCCTTCATGACATGATCGTCAGGTCCCTGCGGCCTCTTGTTTCTCACACCGAGCATGACTCACGTGGTCTTTGAGTAAGCATTGACCATGAAAACACCCCCATCCCGCATGACGTTAAACTGTATTCTGCCAACCCAAACTATGGGGAATTTGATCCGTGCTAAGGCATGGTACGTAGGAAGCCTCTACGAGGTTCAAGCCCCACAACCTTGTTCCATCTCAGAGCATAATACCCATCCAACCCGAACTACGTGTACTTTGATCCTTGTCTCCTAGGTGGGGTATGTATGAATTTTCCCCGAGGTTCAAGCCCAAAAACTGGTCGTTCCGACCTCATTCATGTCAGTTCACCAACACCTTGGGCCACCTCAGAGTGTAAGCCCCATACCACCTTGGACTGCCCCAGGGTATAAGCTGCAACCCAAAACGAACTATGTGGATTCGGATTCCTCTCACGAGGATATGTAGGAAGCTCGTATCACGGGTTCGATCCAAATGATCAAGTCGTTATCTGTCCCCCCCTGGATGACAATAAACTCCAGAGTGCCCAGTTATAGGGCTTTAAACCAGTGTCGTCTCAATGAGTCTAAACTCCTCAGAGTCATTAATCCAATGAGAGATGGTAAACATCGGGCCTAAATGATTATGAATCCCTACGTTCAGCTGACCATTTCCAACAAGGAGTAATCTGTGGATACTATGCTTAGGTATAAACCAAACATTCGTGAACATATGAATATGTCTTAAATCTATAAGAGAGTCTCAAAATAGGAAATAATTCCCCCAAAAATGGTGCGATGAGCCTGACTTCATATCCTCTCAACCAATGTGAGTTCCAAAGCATCACTGGCCAAATCGCCCAGCAAACACCTGCCTTTGTAAAGCAAGTCCATGTATCACTGGATATGGAACCGTTGGGAATTTCGAAACGAAGACTGATCTACCCAACCTGAGTGATTGAGCAGAGCTCAGCCCTCCGTGAGATCGATCGTCCGGCACATCGGTCCCCACCACCCGAGATGGTTCGAAACAACTTTAAAGGACATAAATATTTTTGAGTTGTCGTCTTTCATTCTAAGGAGAATGGTGGTTCAGAAATCTTTTCTTATTTTAGGAAGTGATTTTAAAATGGTTTTTAAAATTAGGAAAAATAATTTAAAAAATTTAAAATTTTATTGGAAAATTAATTTGGATGTTTTTAAAGTGATTCAAATATTTTAGAAGAGTTTTATGATTTTGGAAATACTAATAAAGTTTTATCTTAATTATTTTAAGTTTTTGTAAGTTGAATTTAAATATATTTAAAGTTATTATAACCCTCATGTTAGACCATAACTCTACATATGGATAGCACTTATATATAAAATGGTTTATAAGGTTAAGTCTTAGTTTTCATGAGTTTCATAAGGGTTATTCCTTTTCTCTTCTCTGTACAAAAAATCATGAGTCTCTAAAGGCTACACAAGGGTAGCTCCCCGGCTACGTAAAGGTACTTAGGAGTTTCTTAGCTCATGAAAGTGGCATCTCATGATTCCTTCTATCATGTAAGGGTAAGTCCAAAATCTTTAAGTCAACATCAAGGTAGGTCCATAGTTATATAAAGATATACTACCTCCACTTGATCTCGCATAAGGGTTAGCTGAGAATTCTTCTGCTCACATAATGGTATTCCTTACCTCACGTAAGGGTGTTTGTAGGTTTCTTAAATAAATATAAAGGTAGATCAATCTTTTTTATACCCAAATAAGGGTATACCTACTTTCCTAAAGTATATTTCAAGATAATCAACCACGGAAGGCAAAAATCCTGCTACCCTTGCACAATGCATATGTCTTGAGTAAGGGTCGCGATATTTGTTTACAAAATCAAGATTTCCTTCCCAGTTCAACCTATAACGTAATTTTAACTTAAATTAAGGAATTTAATGTGGAAATAATATTGTTTTGAATATGATAAGAGTCTTAAACACAATCATTGACCTTCCATAAATTTATAATTCTTAAAATGAGTCATCGGGGTAATTAAAATTGAAATAGTTTTAACATGAGTTTAATGTAAATTAAATATCTACATGGAACCTATTTTTGTGTAATTTGAAATTATATATTTCCATCCTCTATAACCCTTATTCATTTCTATCGAGTCCTATGGAACCAAAATATTGTTTTTAGAGTCTTGTGTGTTATCTACAATTGATTTGAGTTACTTCCACATGTGTTGATCCTATGTTTTTCTGGATGAATAAATCTCTATCCCTCTTATGTTTTGTTGCAGTGCTATATAGAAAATTCCAAGAGGGGGATATAAAAATAAAGCTTTTATTTTATATGAAATATTTATTGGACAATGACTAAGTTTCCTTTTTATAAATGTGTTCAATTGACCATAATCAGATAATAATCTAGAAATCAAAGGAATAAAAGATTTGACACATGTAGTGTAAATTGATAAAATATTATGTGATGAAATGGAAGTAGATAATATTTCATATAAAATATTATTATTTTAATAATATAGATATTTAAGGATTAAAATTAAATAGATGATTTTATGTAATATATTAATATTTTTTCTTTTAAAAATGGTTTCTTGCATGCAGTGTTAATATTTTAAATCTTATAATTAAATAATTAACCTAGAGATATTATTTCATGTTGTAGTTGATAAAATATTATTCCTTATAAATGTTTAACTGAATCCAATGAATTGTGATTATTATTATAGGGTTTTAATTATATCTTTTATTTAAATTTCTTTTTTAAACATGAATTATCATAGATATGGAAAAATCATATTGCATATGGTTGTATTCTTTCAATTACTAGGAAGTTAAGGGAAATTGTTATCACATGATGTTGAATACTATTTAATAACTAAGAAATTATGATATTAAAATAAAGTTATTATCGTACGAAGATAATTATATTTTTTTATATTTCAAAGTCTAGAATCTCATGTAGACTGGTTATTTTAAGAAAATAAAATAAATAAGGACATGATTTCCTAAATTAAATAAATTTTACATTATCATAATTTCTAAAATAAAATGAAATTAATCTTTTATCATTACTTGATAAATTTAGAATGTAACACCCCAAGCTTCCACGATACTCTTCTCTTTGAATAATACAGTAGCGTGTGTTGTACGCAACTTTGAGTTCTAACACACACTACAACAAATCAAACTAGCCGTTATGAATAGTAATACCCACTTTTTAAAATTTTATAAATTTTATCTTCCAAAATGGACTTCATTTTTGGATTCAAAATATCGAAATTATCTTAGGGTGAATTTTTGGTATTTTTCTGAAAACATTCAATTTTTTATGAATAGTGAAAAAAACACTGAGTTATAGTTAAAAACCGAATTTTTTATTTAAATAATTATTTATTTTATTTAAATTTAATTAAGGTCAAAATAGATACATAATACCCATATAAGTTCAATGTAATTCATTGGAGTTATTTTAGAATAATTTTAGATATATAAAAAAATTTATTGACCTTTTCACCGTCTTTTACCCACCTCCTAGAAGAATTTCGAAATTCACATAAAACTTAATTTTACCGCTTATGTGGGTGGAATTTTAAAAATATGAGATACACGGTTAATATCAAGGAGTAAAATGTGGTTCAATAAGATAAAAATAATTTTTGGTGAATAGTAACTTTTTACTTTTATTTACCACGGTTAAAAGTAAATAGGGTAATTAAGGTTAAAAATGATATTAATATTACCCTAACACATGTCCTAATTCTATTGGACAAGTGTATCTCGACCAAAAACAACCTTAGTAATAAAATATTATCATTTAGGTCCACTTGTATTAGATTAGGACATTTATTATTAATTAATTCAAAGAAGAGTTAAAAGAGTTAAAATCAAAGTTTAATTACTAAAACATTTTTAATATAGGGTTATACATAAGATAAATTCTATTATAAATATTAATTAGAAATATAAAAATATATCCTACATAATAGTATTTTATTTATAATTTTTAGACATTAAATAATTTAGTTTATTTATGACACAATGGTGATGCAGTAATTACCTAATTAATAAAATATTAAAATAATTGATATTATAAATATCAAAATAAATGTAATTTGAGACTTTTTATGAATTCCAATAATTTTATAGGTTAATATGACATATTAGGATTTATTATATAATTTTTTTTCGAATTAATAATGTTGTTATGAAATTATGAAAAACAAAATACCCAATAGTGTCAAAATTGACATAAAAGAATTTTTAAAACAAATATTATATTATTAATTGATATTATATTCCTATAAATCTAAGGTTCGGCCAAAGGACTTATATAATGATATTTTTATCATTAATGGACCACTTGGGAGTCTCTTGGAAGTATATAGTATGTTTATTAACTATATAATATAAAAATACAAAGAGACAAGGTAAATGTCAAACAAATTAACTAAGAGTTAAAACTAAAAGATAAGGTTAATATAGTGACCCAAACCTGTATAAAACCTATTTTTTGAATGGTTTTTGACCTATACCCACCTTAAAATTTAAATAATCCACCTTGGAGACATTAGAAACTGAATATGAATTTATTAAAAAATAATATTTCTAGCTTTTCCAAAGGTGCCCCTCACCCCTCTTATAAAAGGGCACTCCCCCTTCTCTCAAATTCATACCTTCAAAGCCTTTGGGATCGGCCAAACTTTTCCCAAATACCCTCTTAAATATACTCCCTTCATCATAGAGGCCTTCCTTTAGTCGTAAAGTCAACCTAAGGATACCTTTTGATCAAATAAAAAGGAATAACCCGAAGAAGAGGTAATGTTTTCACCATCATCTTTCAAGATCCTTTCTTCTTCAACTTCTTCTTTCTTTGTTATTCCCATTATAAAATAATAACTCCAGTATATTCTATATACTGTGATGTTATTATGAATATGGTATAACCATATTCAGTATTCTATCCATCCTTTGAATGACATGTCACCATACGTGCGTACGTACGACTTGTCGTCTCCACGTCGTGGTGTAATTTTTATTCAATAAATTATTATTTGGATGGGTATAATAATGATTTGTAATTAATGTAAATAATAAATATAAAATGATAATGATTCTTTATATATGATATACCATCCAATTATATATTATTTTAATATCAAAAGAATGATATTGTCGCTCATGCATACGTACGGACTACCGTCTCCACAAACGCGATGAGATTCATTCCCCATCATATCCATTCAAGACTAATTCTCATTTAATGATTAAAAATAATTTTTAAGGACTTTATATAATTATGGATATGAATAAGATACAACCTATCCATAAAAAACATGGCTAATGTAACAAAACATATTAAATAAAACGAGTAAGTTAACACCCGAAACAACGATAATACTAAGATATTATTAACAAAGCAATGTTAAAAGATCATATATGATATAATATTAATTTAAATGATTCTTGTATAATTTAATAACAATTATTTCACAATTATACAGGAAGTTAACCCACCCTCAACCAAGGAAAATTATAAGGTAAGGGTTTATTTCACAATCTCTTCATTATTTGAGGTTGTTTATACGTAATTATCTACTGGGACCTCTTTATCATCCACATACATGTGTTTTTAAAATGTATTTCAAATCATTCTTACTATTTTATAGACTATGGGTTAAAGTCATTTATACCATTTTTGACTTTTTATAAGATGTTTATAAAGGAATCTTTCTGCCGTTTTCCAAACAAGGTCCTTTTTAACCTTTTCGACAGAATTAAGGTAAGAATGTCTTTTTTAACTTATACGGTGGGTGCGGCTATTTTCCGCCGTTATAAAATCGTTAAATCTTCCTTTACAATATTATAAGAATATTTTCAAAGTAAATTTTTTCTTTTATAATTATGTGACTTTTAAATGATTTAAAAAAAGAGATATTTCTCTCAAATAGTTTTGATTTCATCTATGTCAACATCCTTTGATGGATTTTAAGATTATTTGAAGTTTATTTATTATGATAAAAAAACTTCCATATTTTATTTAAGGTTTTGTGATATTTTTTACTATGGATTTTTTATTTTTATACCATTCATGGTTTATGGAGAAATTATTGACATTTTGTATGCTAGTTTTAATACGAATGTTTATGTTATGATTAAACGTGTTCATATGAGGAATGAATTGGACTTAATAAGTGATGGGTGGAGCCCGCTATAGCTCCTCGATGCATCGGTAGGTCTCATGAGACAAACTAGTGTCTTGGCACGAGGCCTTTAAAAAATATTATTTGTAGTCTTGGCACAAGGCCTTGGCTATGTGGTTATGATAGTCTGGCATTATGCATTCCATCCTTATGAAATTGGTTATTGATATTACATGTGATTATTCGACTTGTAGAATATCCATGTGAATAAGTAAATGGAATTATTTAATTTTATCTTTTCCATATTATGCTGAAGTTCATGTTTAAAAGGCTTTTGTTTTAGTAATACATTGCCTTAAATGTTTATGTTTATTTATGAAAGTTTCTGCTATATTGTTATCCTTACTGAGCATCTGAGCTCACCCCTTTCAATGTTTTAATTTTTCCCAGGATGTGAAGAAGTATTTTATGAATGACCTGCAGGGAATGTATGAGGGGATATGAATAAAAGATGTTGTTGTAGTTTTTTTTTACTTTATGATGTAATGTAAGACTTATGAATATATCTAGTGTTTCCAAGACTACTAAAATAATCGGTCTTTAGAGACTTAATCTTTTGTGATCATGCCAATGTTATGTAATAACACACCGACTCTGGGTAACTGGGGTCGGGGTATTACAGTTGGTATCAGAGGAAGTTTAGTACGAACCTTGGAATATAGATTTAGATAAACTCCGATTAGAGAACATAGCCCTAAGATAGACTTTGAGGATTAGTATAGAATAACTTCCTAGAATTTTGGTATTGTAGAGATTTTGTGAGTTTTCCAAGTAATACATCCCTGTCTGGATACGAGCAGGTAGAGGTGGGTATGCACAGATGAAACTAGGGGTAAAACCTAAAAACATCACTTTTAGCTAGACTCGAACGGGAACTGGTGCACGACAACGGGTCTTACTGCACTCTTGGTTACAACACTCCCAGGGGATATGCTTAGGATAATTATCATTTTCTTTACAAACCATTATGAAGGGTTTATGAGTATATTATTACTCAAAGAAAACATTTTTATGATTATGGATTATATCCATAAATAGTTCAATTTATGTTAAGTGTTTTACAAGTATAGAATTATGTATTTTGATTCATAAACTAATCTAGTTTATTCCATTGTTTAGAAATGGATCCTAGTGGAAGAAATGGAAACCGTATCAATGCACACACTCCATGTAGGGATTTCCCTCCAAATCAAGATAATTATAGTGGACCTGGTGATGCAACTAGTGCTGATCAGCTAATCACTGTACTGAGAAACTCACTCAGGTTATGAATAATAATATTACCCATATGGAGCACACTGATCCACAACGTGGAGGATAAATGTTAGATCACTTTATGAGGTAAAAACCACCAACATTCAATGGGAGTACAAATCCATTGGTAGCTGAGCAATGGATAAGTTCCCTAGAGAAAATATTTCTGGCCTTGGGGAGTAGTGAAAGGGAAAAAGTTATCATGGCAGTTTATCGCCTCTCTAGAGATGCTGATTAATGGTGGTCATTGATTCAAAACACGAAGGAAGATGATGAAGTATCAAATATGGAATGCAGGGAGTTCAAATATATTTTCTTAGAAAAATACTTTCCTCGTGACCATAGAGCAAATATGGAAAGGCAATTTCTGAGTTTGAGACAAAAGGAGGATGAGAATGTCGCAAAGTATGAGGCTTACTTTACAAGGTTAGCAAGGTATGCTAGAGATTATATATGTAACCCAATAAGTAAGATTGATCATTTCTTTGATGGGTTAAAACCATTTCTTTGTCGATCATTAGTGTCACAATCCTTCTCGTCATACGAAGATATTGTCGCATGTGCTATCAAGACAGAAAAGGAATTCTCTAAGTCATATGACTTTAAAGCAAAGTAGAAGAAGAAGAGATCTGCTGATCACTCTGGGAATGGAAATAAGGGGAATAAGGGAAAATTTGAATATCCATCCTACAGTAAATGTGGTAAGAAACACCCCAGTACTTGATTAAAAGGAATGGGAGTCTGTTACAAGTGTGGTGAAAAAGGCCACCAAGATCATGATTGCAAGGGGAAGAAGGAAGCTACTGATGTCCAATGCTACAATTGTAAGGATATGGGACATTTTGAAAATGAATGTCCTAAGCGTCAGGGGAACTTACCTCAGAAAAGGCCAAGGGATCAAGGCCATGATTTTTTTATCACTACTGCTGAGGTAGAAGCTCCGAAAGACACGGTGGCAGGTGATTTAATGGTTTCTTCAAGTTTTGAAAATGCATTATTTGATTCTGGATCGTCGCATTGTTTCATATCTTCCAAGTTTTCTAAGAAAATTAGATATTTCCAATTTGATTTAACAAGGGAGTTGTCAGTTAAAACTCCTAAGGGAAGTATCATTGAAACAATGTTTTGTGAATCAGTCCCCATTATAGCACATAAATGTTCTTTATCTGCGGATCTCATCGTCATACCTATGATTGAATTTGATATAATCATTGGTATGGATTGGCTTTCCGACCATGATGCAAAAATTTATTGTAATAAGAAGGAGGTTACTATTTTTGATGATGATGATAAGGAACACATTATCTTTAGAGCGGAATCACCACCACCTAATTCATACCTAGATCCACCCCCAGTAGCTCAACTAAATTCAATTATTGGGAATTAAGATAATGAAATAACTGTGGGTAAGGAAAGGAATGTTCAAATAGAGGATGTGCCTATTGTGAAAGAATATGTAGATGTGTTTCCAGAAGATTTACTTGGACATCCTCCAGAATGAGAAATTGAGTTTTCCATTGATTTAATTCATGGATCAAGGCCCATATCGAAGACCCCTTATAGAATGGCCACTGTGGAATTAGTGTAACTAAAGAAACAACTAGAGGAATTGAGTAATAAGGGATTTATTCACCCTAGTGTTTCTCCATGGGGAGACCCTATCCTTTTTGTTAAGAAGAAAGATGGATCTATGAGGTTATGTATCGACTATAGGGAGATCAATTCTATAACAATAAAGAACAAGTATCCCCTACTATGCATTGATGATTTATTTGACCAACTGCATGGAGATCAATACTTTTCAAAGATTTAACTTTGATCTAGATACCATCAGTTGTGTGTGAAGAAGGAAGACATTCCGAAGACAGCATTTTGAACCAGGTACGGGCATTAAGAGTTTATAGTAATGCCTTTTGGGATGACTAATGCACCCTCTGTATTCATGGATCTAATGAATAGAGTTTTCAAGGAATATCTCAATGATTTTTTGGTGGTATTTATTGATGATATCTTGGTATACTCCAAAAGCTACTAAGATCATGAAAATAACTTGTACATTATCCTGAAGACTCTGAGAAGACATGAATTATATGGGAAGTTTAGCAAGTGTGAATTCTGTCTTCAGGAGATTTCTTTTCTTGGCCATATTGTCTCTAAAGATGGAATCTCGGTTGATCTTTCTAAGACCAAGGCAATCCAATAATGTCCTGCACCGACGAGTATAATTGAGGTACACAGTTTTTTTGGTTTAGTAGGTTATTATCGACATTTCGTCCAGAATTTTACCTGGTTGGCTAACCCATTAACAAATCTCACATGTAAAGGGGTTAAATTTGTTTGGAAAAAATAATGTGAAGAATGTTTCGAATAACTCAATAGAAGATTAGTCAATTCTCCTATATTGACTCTACCATCAGGGAATGATGGGTTCGTTATTTATAGTGATGTATCAAAGAAAGTACTTGGTTGTGTCCTTATGCAGAATGATAGGATTATTGCCTATGCATCATGACAATTGAAAATTCATGAGAAAAACTATCCTACTCATGATCTCGAGTTAGATGTTGTGATCTTTTCTTTGAAGATATGGAGACATTACCTCTATGGTGAAAAATATGAGATTTATACTGATCACAAGAGTTTGAAGTATATTTTCTCACAAAAAGAACTCAACATGAGGCAAAGGAGATGGCTTGAATTACTCAAGGATTATGATTGAATGATACAATACCACCCGGGGAAGGCAAATAAGGTGGAAGATGCTTTGAGAAAAAAAGATCATGGAGTTTTGAACAATATGAGAATTGAAAGGGATCCAATTTTCATGGATCTAGTGAAGATGGACATGGGAATAACCATGGAAGGTGAAACATCGATTCTTTTTCAAATGGTTTCCAAACCATCATTACTAGAAAGGATAAAGTGTTCTCAGACCAATGATTAAGAGTTTCAAAATAAGATTAAAGATGTGAATGATGGGAGATTGAGTGACTTTGTGTATGAAGATGGAATTTTGAAATTTGGGAAGAAAATTTGTGTTCCCAATATACCTGATCTAAAAAAGGGAATTGTTGGACGATGCCCATAGTTCCAATTTCTCTATACACCCTGGGAGAAGTAAAATGTATAGAGATTTGAAGGAACATATTTGGTGGGACAACATGAAGAGGGAGATTACAGATTTTGTGTCAAGATGTATGGTTTTCCAACAAGTGAAAGCTGGAAGGCAACAGCCTGGAGGAGTCATGAAACCTCTTCCCATACCTGAGTGGAAATGGGATAATTTCACGATGGGCTTTGTCATGGGAATACCAAAGACTCCTAGAAGGAACGATGCAATATGGTTCATTGTTGATCGTCTTACCAAATCAGCACATTTTCTTACTATAAGAGATGATATACCCCTTGAACGTCTAGCAAGGCTATATATAAATGAAGGTGTGAGACTTCATGGAGTACCCCTATCAATTATTTCTGATCATGATCCCCGTTTTACTTCATGGTTTCATAAAAGTCTTCAGAAGGCCTCGGATACTAAACTTCATTTGAGCACTATCTACCACCCTCAAACAGATGGGCAATCAGAAAGAACTATTCAAACCTTAGAAGACATGTTGAGATCTTTCTCACTTGACTTTCAGGGTATGTGGGATCAATATTTACCTCAAGTAGAATTTTCCTATAACAATATCTTCCATTCGAGTATTCAGATGGCACCATATAAAGCATTATATGGAAAGAGATGTCCCACACCAACCTATTGGGATGATGTTGGTGAAAGAAAACTTGTAGGACCAGAACTGGTGGAGGAAACGATGGAGAAGGTGAAGGTAATCCAAAACCACATCAAAGCAGCTCAAAGTAGGCAGAAGATCTATGAAGACAACCAAAGGAAGGATTTGTAATTTCAGGTAGGAGATCATGTTTTCATGAAGGTATCTCCACAGAAGGGAGTTATACATTTCAAAAAGAACGGTAAATTGAGTCCTAGGTACATCGGACCCTTCGAAATTCTAGAACGAATTGGGGTTGTAGCTTACCATTTGGAAATGCCGCCAAGTCTCTCCAAAGTTCACGTTGTGTTCCACGTATCACTGTTGAGAAAATACATGCCTGACTTAATGCATGTACTCACTTATGAGGAATTAGAACTCGAACCCGATCTGTGTTATTGTGAAGAGCCTGTCAGGATTCTTGATTCAAGAGAACAAGTGCTGAGAAATTGGATGACTCATCTGGTAAAAGTTCTATGGAGAAACCATAAGATGAAAGAGGCAACGTGGGAACCTGAGGAACTTATGATGAAGATCCACCCAAATATTTTCATGCGGTAGTATTCTAGAAATTTTGAGGATGAAATTATTTGAAGGAGGGGAGAATGTAACACCCCAAGCTTCCACGATACGCTTCTCTTTGAATAATACAGTAGTGTGTGTTGTATGCAACTTTGAGTTCTAACACACACCACAACCAATCAAACTAGCCATTATGAATAGTAATACCCACTTTTTGAAATTTTATAAATTTTATCTTCCAAAATGGACTTCATTTTTTGGATTTAGAATATCGAAATTAGGTTAGGGTGAATTTTTGGTATTTTTCTAAAAACATTCAATTTTTTATGAATAGTGAAAAAACACTGAGTTATAGTTTAAAACTGAATTTTTTATTTAAATAATTATTTATTTTATTTAAATTTAATTAAGGTCAAAATAGATACATAATACCTATATAAGTTCAATGTAATTCATTGGAGTTAGTTTAGAATCACTACTAGAAAAATGACCTATACCCACGCTTTTCCAAAACTGTGGGTATAGGGTTATTATGTGAACCTATACCCACGGTTGTGCCAAAAACCGTGGGTGTAGTTTTCTTTTAAGACCTATACCCACAATTTTGGAGAAAACCGTGGGTATAGGGTATTTTTCGAAGACCTATACCGACAGTTCTTGAAAACTGTAGGTATTGCGATTTTTTTTGAAGACCTATACCCACGATTCTCCAGAACCATGGGTATAGCTTTACCACATTATGTCGGGGAAAGAAAATTAGGCGGGACATGAAAAAAATTTGGCGGGCAGAAATTTTTTTCACTGTTTAGATTAATATATTTATATACATATAAATATAAACTTTTGAAATTCCTTTAGCTCGGTTGATAAACCTTTCTTCGCGGTTTCTGTAGGTCTCCTGTTCAAATACCCCTTGCCACGATTTTTGAATTTAAATATCGCCATGGATCATATTAATATATATAAGCAGATGTGTGTATATATAGAAAATATAAACTACTGCTCAGTTGGTCCGTTGGTGGGGCGTCGCCGCAATTCTTTGCGCGGGTTGCGGGTTCGAATCCCAGCATGCACTTTTTTTGAATTAAATACCAAATATTAATATATATAATCATATGTATGTCTATATAACAAGTGAAAATACCAGCTCGGTTGGTGCGATAGTGGGGCGCGACAGTGAGGTTGAGCACGAGTCCCGGTTTCAAAACCCGACAGACGTTTTTTTGGAATTTAAAACTGTATATTAATATATATAAGTAGATACATATATATATAACAGATTGAAGTCTTAGCTTGGGTGGTCTGTAGGTTGGGCGTGTTCGCCAGGCACAGCGGGAGGTTGGGGTTCGAAACCCCCTGGGTGCGTTTTTTGAAGATTAATTCCCCACGGTTTGAGAACCGTGGGGTCAACAGTGTGCCAGCGTGGCCACGCACTTGCCACGCTGTGGCAATCTTATCCCCACGGTTTCTCCAAACCGTGGGTATATCCCGACCCCCTATCCCGACGTCGTTCCAGCCCATGGTTCCCAAAACTGTGGGTATAGCCTATACCCATGGTTTTGAACCGTGGGTATAGGGCAGTTTTTCAGTAGTAAATAATTTTAGGTATATAAAAAAAATTATTGAACTTTTCACCGTCTTTTACCCACCTCCTAGGAGAATTTCGAAATTCACATAAAACTTAATTTTACCGCTTCTGTGAGTGGAATTTTGAAAATCCGAGAGACATGGTTAATATAAAAGAGTAAAATTTGGTTCAATAAGATAAAAATAATTTTTGGTGAATAGTAACTTTTTACTTTTATTTACCACAGTTAAAAGTAAGTAGGGTAATTAAGGATAAAAATGATATTAATATTACCCTAACACATGTATTAATTCTATTGGACAGGTGTATCTCGACCAAAAACAACCTTAGGAATAAAATATTATCATTTAGGTCCACTTGGATTATATTAGGACATTTATTATTATTTAATTCAAAGAAGAGTTAAAAGAGTTAAAATCAAAGTTTAATTACTAAAACATTTTTAATATAGGGTTATACATAAGATAAATTCTATTATAAATATTAATTAAAAATCTAAAAATATTTCCTACATAATGGTATTTTATTTATAATTTTTAGACATTAAATAATCTAATTTATTTGTGACACAATGATGATGCAGTAATTACCTAATTAATGAAATGTTAAAATAATTGATATTATAAATATCAAAATAAATGTAATTTGAGACTTTTTATGAATTCCACTAATTTTCTAGGTTAACATGACATATTAGGATTGGTTATATAAATTGTTTTTGAAGTAATAATGATGTTATGAAATTATAAAAAACAAAATACCCAATAGTGTCAAAATTGACATAAAAGAGTTTTTAAAACAAATATTATATTATTAATTGATATTCTATTCCTAAAAATATAAAGTTCGGAAAAAGTACTTATATAATTATATTTTTATCATTAGTGGACCAATTGGGAGTCTCTCAGAAGTATATAGTAAGTTTATTAACTATATAATATAAAAATACAAAGAAACATGGTAAATGTCAAACTAATTAACTAAGAGTTAAAACTAAAAGATAAGGTTAATATAGTGACCCAAACCTGTCTAAAACCTATTGATTGAATGATTTTAAACCTATCCCCACCATAAAATTTAAATAATCCACCTTGGATACATTAGAAAACGAATATAAATTTATTATAAAATAATATTTCTAGCTTTTCCAAAGGTGCCCCTCACCCTTCTTATAAAAGGGCACTCCCGCTTCTCTCAAATTAATACCTTCAAAGCCTTTGGGATCAGCCAAAATCTGCCCAAATACCCTCTAAAATATCATCCCTTTATCCTATAGTCCTTCATTTATTCATAAATCCAACCTAAGGAGCCCTTTTTATCAAATCAAAAGGAAGAACCTGAAGAAGATGTAATGTTTTCACCACCCTCTTTCAAGTTCCTTTCTTCTTCAACTTCTTCTTTCTTTGTTATTCCCATTCTAAAATAATAACTCCAGTATCTTCTATATACTGTGATGTTGTTATAAATATGGTACAACCATATTCAGTATTCTATCCATCCTTTGAATGACATGTCACCATACGTGCGTATGTACGGCTTACCGTCTCCACGTCGTGGTGTAATTGTTATTCAATAAATTATTATTTGGATGGGTATTATAATGATGTGTAATTCATTTAAATAATAAATATTACATGATAATGATTCTGTATATATTATATACCATCCAATTATATATTATTTTAATATCAAAAGAATTATATTGTCGCTTGTGCGTACGTACGGACTACAGTCTCCACGAACGCGATGAGATTCATTCCCCATCGTATCCATTCAAGACTAATTCTCATTAAATGATTAAAAATAATGTTGAATGACTTTATATCATTCTGGATATGAATAAGATACAACCTATCCATAAAAAACATGGCTTATATAACAAAACATGAAAACGAGTAATTTAGCACCCGAAACAACGATAATACTAAGATATTATTAAAAAAGCAATGTTAAAAGATCATATATGATATTATATTAATTTAAATAATTCTTTTATAATTTAATAACAATTATTTCACCATTATACAGGTGTTTAACCTACCCTCGACCAAGGAAAATTACAAGGTAAGGGTTTATTTCACAATCTCTTCATTATCTGAGGTTGTTTATACGTAATTATCTAATGGGACCTCTTTATCATACACATCCATGTTTTTTTAAATGTATTTCAAATAATTATTACTATTTTATAGAATATGGGTTAAATTAATTTATACCCTTTTTGACTTTTTATAAGATGTTTATAAATAAGTCTTTCCATCATTTTCTAAACAAGGTCTTTTTTAACCTTTTCGACAGAATTAAGGTAAGAATGTCTTTTTTAACTTATACGTCGGGTGCGGCGATTTTATGCCATTATAAAATTGTCAAACCTTCCCTTACAATATTATAAGAATATTTTCAAATTAAATGTTTTATTTTATAATTATGTGACTTTTAAATGATTTCAAAAAAGAGATATTTCTCTCAAATAGTTTTTGATTTCATCTATGTCAACATCCTTTGATGGAGTTTAAGCTTATTTGAAGTTGATTTATTATGATATAGTACTTTCATATTATATTGAAGGTTTTGTGATATGTTTGACTGTGGATGTGTTATTTTTATACCATTCATGGTTTATGGATAAAGTATTTACATTTCATATTCTAGTTTTAATACAAATGTTTATGTTATGTTTAATCCTTTTCATATGGGAATGCATTGGACTTAGTAAGTGATAGGTGGAGCCCGCTATAGATCCTCGATGCATCGGTAGGTATCATGAGATAAACTAGTGTCTTGGAATAAGGCCTTTACAAAATCTTATTTGTAGTCTTGGCACAAGGCCTTGACTATGTGGTTATGATAGTCTGGCATTATTCATTCCATCATTATGAAATTGGTTATTGTTATTGCATGTGATTATTCGACTTGTAGAATATCCATGTGAATAAGTAAATAGAATTATTTCATTTTACCTTTTTCCATATTATGCTGAAGTTCAAGTTTAAAAGGCTTTTTTTTAGTTATACATTTCCTTAAATGTTTATGATTATTTATGAAAATTTCCGCTATATTGTTATCCTTACTGGGCATTTGAGCTCACCCATTTCTATGTTTTATTTTTCCCAGGATGTCAAGAAGTATTTTATGAATGACCTTCAGGGATAGTATAAGGGGATATGAGTGTGGAGACAAGATGTTTTTGTAGTTTTCACTTTAGGATGTAATGTAAACTTTATGAATGTATCTAGTTATTCCAAGGCTACTAAACTAATCGGTCTTTCGAGATTTGATCTTTTGTGATCAAGCCAATGTTATGTAATAATGCACCGACTCTGGGTAACTAGGGTCGGGGAATTACATAGAAGCTATTGGAAAAGTGATAAATAATTATTTCATATTTTTGTATTTTATTAATATTTTCATTAATAATTTCAATGGTGGAAATTAAATGGCTTGTTGTAGTGTAGTTGATATTAATTTATTATTCCTGAAATTATCTAGGAGTAAAAAGTAGAACTATTGTATGCTATAATATATATTTATCCATGTTTTTATATAATTTATTATTATTATAATTATAGAAATATTATATTAAAATGGGAATTATCACATGATTAGATAATTTAATATTTCATGATGTAAAAATTAAAATATTGGTTGGGACTTTGTGATTGAATGTGTTTATTTTTGTCTCTTAATTTTTAAAAGATAATGTGATATCTACTTGACTATATATTGTTTTTGTTGATTAGGATAGTTAAATTCTTGAAAGGGATAAAAAATGTAAATTCAGATTCTATTATTAATTTAATTAAAGAGTCTTGAGTAGAATAATTATTTCTCATATTAGAATTATTTAAAAACATAATTAATTCTTGAATCATGTCACATTGATTATAGTTACTTCTAGATACTGATATAGGTTATTTAACACACAAAAAACATATGAAAAATAAATCGGTTAATTCAAGATGGAATTTAAAGGGGTGTTATTAAAGATGAACTGATTTGGGCTGATCGATCTCATTTTTTATTGCGATAGGCTTGAATTCCTTGATGATATGGTTTTAGTTTCCTTTAAAATTGAGTGTTGAAAGATACATTTGATAGATATGTAAGCTCTATAATGTAGAAACATTTTGTAAATTATTAATAACCTAATATTATTTTTGTGATGATGGGTAATGGGTGAGGATGCCCAAGGCTTTGGTGGTCTTGGTGATTGTGATGGTATGGGGTGCGAGTAATGATGATCTTAGTGGAATGAGGTGACAACTATGATGATGAATGTGGAACGAGGTGCTGGTTTTGATGGTGGTGGTGGCACAATGTGTCTTATTTAAAGATATTGGCATGAAACGTCAAATGTAATTTTATATGCAATGGTGTGGGACTTGTAAGTAGTTAGAATGATTTCAGAATAGGGACTTCTCATCAAATGTTACTTATAGATTCATTCTTACTTGAGGCCCAATTCCCTTTTGTTATTTACATGACCAATTTACCACTGCGGGGTGTTGGTTAATGTTATGAATTATTATTGAATCTTTTAAGTGGTAGATTATTCTGAGTCCTAGAGTATGCATATGTTTAAGAAATGATAATTAATTAATTAATGGAATTTTTATTAATTGTTAATTATGATTATATCATATTTGAGAATATAATCAAAGAATTAACAGTGTCATTAGAACTTGTCTTAGAAGATTATAATTTTATTCTTGGAAATGGAATAATAATAATTAATGAATAATGAAGTAATTAGTTTTTATATTTATGCATGTATGTATATTTGATATCTAGTCCTTAGCGGTGAAAGTTGGGTGTTAAGGGAAAATGATAGGTTCATTTGTGTCTAAGTCTAGGTAGTTTCCCTTATTTTGGTTAGGATAAATATCTATTCTATATATTTAATTATTTCATACACACTTCCACCCATTTTAGAAGTGAAAATGACACCAAAATGTTTTGAGGGGTGTTTTACCTAATATCTAGGTTGGTGAGGATATAGATAGATAATTCCCCCCCCCCCGACTCTCTCTTAAGCTATAGTATTATGTGCAAGTATGAACTGGGGTTATTTACCACACATTTATCTTATATCCTTTCATGGATTTAGGTTATTGTTCATAAATTTATTATAGATGTAGTATCTGAAGGATTATTATAACTACATTATGTATGATCTATGATGTCTTGAATAATAGTATATAATACAAGGGTTATGGTAGATTCTAGAAATAAACCTAATTACTATATAGATGACGTGTATATGATGATGTGTTACATGGGGTGTATATTATGATATGGTTTTCCATGTTTTTTTAATATGGGTTATTTATAAAAGAGATGATGGATGAAGACATTCAACGTTGGGGAGTGAGAGTGGGGAATTTGTCATGTGGTACCCATTTCTATATGTGTGTGTGTGTTCTCAATATTGTGGTTATAATTCAGTGTATTATTTGGAGATTCAGTCATGGTAAGAATGGGAAAATAATAGTATACTTGTTTGGGTGATGTGATGGTTTCATTTAATTATTCATTGGGATTTATCATGCATCTTTAACATTTTACACAAGAGGTTTCTGGGAGGATCCTACAGAGTATACATGTTATGATCACCCTATATTTATATACACTTTATTTCAGGTTCGTAGGATATGGTTGGTGATTGATATGGATATTACTAGTTCAAGGAATTTTTCAAGAGTTGTTGAAGCTTCATGGTCATTTCTAAGGATTTTTCACTTTTTCATTTTCATTTTAATTGTGTATAGTCATGTATGACATCACATCATGTATTGGTATCAGTTATATATTTATTATAAGTAGTAGTTTTTTGGTTTTTGTTCTCTTATTATCTGTTAATTTTCAAATCTTTATGAGGGTAATGCCTCCAATATGTGTGACTGTATACCCCCAGTGATTATAACCAACTCATGGCCTATTGGAGGTGGCCTTGGGAAATCATTATATCTATTTATCTATTTTCATACCATAAGGTTTACCTTTAGAGGAGTTGGTAATGATAGAGTGGTATCAAAGGTAATGGTTGAGAAATATGATGGACTTTAGAGTCAGTCACTTCTGAGGATGCATAGGTTGATAGGGCCACAATATTAGATGGGCTTAGTACATGTTATAAACAAGGGAGACCAGTTTTGAAATAGGATTTTAAGAACCCCTATGATTAAATTCAAGGACCATCATGTTTAATTAAAATGATAAGTGAAGTGATGTTGCTTATAGGGTATTGACATAATAAAGGATCATGCATATTTCTTGTTGTTTCCGGTCTTTGAACTGAGTATACAAATAAAAATAATTTAAAATAATTAAACTAATTAAACTTTAAAAAAAAATTGTTCATGTTTAAGAGTTTCTAACATTTGTTCTTGTGTAGGAGTGGCACCTGATCGACATCTGTATTAGGTTCATACCCAATACATTTAGCAAGATGTGTCAGAAAATAACCACAAAGTAGAGAGTGATGATAATGATTCTCATTAGATTACACTCAATGATTTCTAGTTATAGAATTTATAGAAGTATAAGGTATCCATTTTACATCACGAGACATAGGTTTCGTTGCAGGAGGCAGTGATAGCCTTTGGATTGATTCCTGCTCAGGGAGAGCATTGGGTTTCATTGATTATGAAGAATTGGTGTGGGTCAGATCCACAATGGTAGTTCTTATTCCATAAGAATTTCAAAGATTCTTTTATTTCTTATAGGATGTTCTATGATCATTTTTAGGATGAATTTATTTCTTTGACCACAAAGGAGGCTTCTTAACCAGTGATTTTTCACTTCTCTAGGGAATTTCTGGGATTTTTTCTTGGCATGTGGTGAGACCTTTGGATTTTATTTTTTGGAATAAAAACATTTGATTATTATCCCCTTGAATTGAATAACTAGGATTATAATTATTCTTTGAATTTCATACCTTTAAAATTATTTCATGGAAAACTTATAGTTTTCTTGATTCAAACCCACCTATTAAAACCTTGATCCATGATTGTTTATACCACTTCAATATTTAGTTTTTAATCAATGCATAATTTCCTTTATAAATAATAATTATAAATAATTCATTGGGACTAGTGTCGATATGAAGATATGGTCATGAGAAAGGGATCCCCTACCCTTGTTCGTATTTTTATCTAACTCTCTCCTCAGTCTCAGTGATATGAAGATATAATCTATGGGGATTGTTATCATCATATGCATCTTATACTCTTATCTTGGGCCTGGTGTGGTGGAGATATGGTCTGGGGGAAGGGGTTCTTGTATTTCAACCTTTTTTTTAATCAATAAACTCTTCACTCAGTCTAGGTGATATGGTCCTTGTTTTAGGGAACAATAATATTGCATGTTTTGTCTTTAATTTGTTTTCTTCATTTTATTAGATTTAATTTTCTCTAAGATTTAAATTATATTACCAAATGTTTTGGGTTAGCATGTGATTATTTTTAATTTGGTTGTGTCTATATGGGATTAAATACAAGGAATTTATTTATCTTATAATAGTAATGCGTATTATAGCCTTGAGCATATGAAGAGAGGGGACACATCACCCATCATGACACGCTATTTTTCATAGAGAATTTTAAAAACATTTAGGTGAGTCAGTGACACCCAAAATGGTATTCAACTATTGAAAGTAATGGTATGAAACTATTGAAAATGGTAATTATGATATTAAATTGTTTTTAGTTTTTTATGAGTGTGTCCCTTGTAAAAAATGTTTTGTTAACAAACTTGGAAAAAATACAGTTGGATAAACTCAATTATTCCAAACTCATGTTTTGTTTACGATGCATGTCAAATGTTAAATTGGGTAATCTAGTTTTGAAGTTATGTGTATTGATATTAACTGGCTATAGAGCATGGTATATCTGCGTTAGTTGAATAAAAATAATTTTACAAAAGAATAAACCTTGTATATATATATGTGAGTCGTCACTAAAAGCATGTTAAATACTGAATTCTAGATATCATGTATTAAATTCTTTAAATTTCTAAATATTATCAACCTATTTGACATGAAACATGTTTGAATTTAAATTACTACATTGGGTGGATTATTTAAATTTTTAATACATTATAAATTAAAAAATTTATATTATTGGTTAGCTTAGTTTTTCGATTAGTTATTGTATTTTTTTAGTAAAAATTGATTTTTTTAAACATGTTTTCGTAAATAAACAATTGAATTTACTCTATAAAAAATTAATTTAATTTAAAAATAGTTTTTAAAAATGTATTTGAAGTGTCTTTTGAAAGAGGAATTGTTGTGAATACCTTTTTATGAAAAAGGATTAAAAATGGCTTTCATTTAAATTTTTTAAAACCAGCCAAATTTTAAATGCAAGAGACTTAGTGAAATGTTTTTATCATCATACTTTTGAAAAAGTTTAATTTGAAATGCTATGATACATGTCTATAAAGTTGGAATTAATTTTTAAATCATTTTTATTTTTTAAACTCTATAACCAGGTGGACCTAATGAATTGTTGTAAGTATCATATCTAATATTTTTAGTAAATAATTATACCAGCATTCTAATATTTATTTTTCTTGACATGTTAATCATGATAAGTTTAGAATGTTATAAAATAAATTTTCTTTCATGATAAATTAGGATAAAGAATCTATATATTTTTATTTTGTCACATGAATGGGATTTTTTTTGAAGTGATAGATATAATAATTTTTTATCCTACATGAAGTTTCATACCTTCAATTTAAATCAATGGGAGGTGATTATTTATAAAGGTGTTTCCTTTTGTAGTTTTGTTTTTTTGTAATGATTTTTTATTGATATACATTTCTTTTGGGATTTTATGGATATTTTTGTGTGCTTTTGTGATTAAGTGACCTTAATTGGGATTGATATTCATAGATACATGCCCAATATCCTAAATTATTTAATGTTCGGTTATATTGGGTTGAAGTTTCTAATATCAAGTTGATATATGAGACTAATTCTCCTCCTTGATGTAATGTTTTTTTAATTTTATTATTCTTGTTTGAGAGGTATATCCCCAAATATATTGTTTTGATATATTTTTAAAGATTTAGTGAAATTATGCACTTTATTCCTCTAGTGTATTGGCTATATTCAAAATATAGTGTGATCCTTGAGAGTTATCTCACAGGGTGGTTGATTTATTCCACATTCATTCACTCCCCTTCCTAGTTTCGTTTTAATTATATAAGAAAATAATTGTTTGAAAGTTATCTACTGTAAAGGTATGAAATATTCCAGAACCTTCCTTTGTCATTCTAGGGTGAATGGTAATTCAGAAGATATTTTCATATTTTAATAAGTGGTTTTAATTTATTTATTTATTTTTTTCAAATTTTAAAATTAATTTAAATATTTTAAAATTTTATTGGGAAATTAGTTTTGAAGTTTTCAATGTGATTATAATATGTTAGAAGTGTTTTGGGATTTTTAAAATGAAAATTAATCCTTACCTAAATCATTTAAAAAAATTTGGATGTGTAAATTAAATATTTTTAAAGTCATTTTTACCACTACGCAGGACCCTTCCAGTATGTAAGGACAACACTTATTTTTAAAATTTTATATAAGGATATTACATAAATTTTATGAGTTACATGTGGGTAATTCACTTTTTATTCATTGTGATTAAAGGAATACAAGAGTTTCTAAAGTCTAAGTAAGGGTAGATCCACCGTACATGCTTGTGACTTTCTTATCTCATGTAAGGGACTTCTCATTTTTCCTTGTGTTACGTAATGGTACATCTAAAATCCTTAATCCCATATAAATATAGATGTAGAGTTATATAAAGATAGCCAAGAACTACTTGATCTCGTGTAAGGGTCATCCAAGAATCCTTTTGTGCATCTAAAGGTAAGCCTTACCTCATACAAGTGTGTTTTCTAGTTTCTTAATGCTATGTCAAGGTAGATCACCCTTTTACTTTCCTATATAAGGTTATCCTAAATTTTTTAATGGATGTTTCAAGGAAATATTCCAAATAAGGGTAAAACCTTGTTACCCTTATACAGCGCATATGTCTCATATTGGGGTAGCAATATTTGATTAAAAATTATAGATTTCCTTTTCAATTCAATCATTAATGTAATTTTAATGTAAATTAAGTAATTAAATTTGGAAATTAGATGGTTTTGAATATGTTAAGATTTTTTAATCCAATATTTGACCATCCTTAAATTTAGAAGTCTTAAAATGAGTTGTGATAATAATTAAAATTGAAATGGTTGTAATATAAGTTTATTGAAAATTAAATATCATCATTTAACTTGTATATATGTATTTTAAACTACCATATTTTCATCATTTTGAACCCTTATTCTTTTCTCTTGAGTCCTCATAAAGAAAAAACTTATTTTTTTATTCTTGTGAGCAATTTGGAATTGATCAAAGTTACTTCCACATGTTCCAGACAAGTATTTTCTAGGATAAAGGAATCATTATCTCTCTCTATCCAATGTATTATTGTAGTATGGCATAAAAAGTTCCAATTTGGGGATCTAAAAATAGATTTTATTTTATGAGAATATTTTATTGGATTGTTCTTTATTTTCCTTTTTCCAAATGGGTACAATTGACAATAATTAGATAATAATATGGAAATCACAAGAAGAAGGGATTTGACACATGCTATGTAAATTACTATTATTTTATTTGATAAAATGGAAGTAGATGATATTTCATATAAACTATTATTATTTTATTAATATATAAATTTAAGGGTTTAAATGAAAGGGTTTTTTATATATTATATTAATATTGTTTCCCTTTAAAATAGTTTGTTGTACGTAGTGTTAATATTTAAAAATAAATAAATTAGAGAAGTTATCACATACTATAGTTGATAAAGTATTAATATTTTTAAGTTTTTAATTTCATGTTATATATTATCATTATTATTATATAATTGTAATTAACCCATACATTGAAATTTCATTGTTAAACTTGAATTATTATAGAGAGTGAAAATTGATATTGCATGTGGTAATATTATTACCATTACCAAGAAATTTAAGGAAATTTTTATCATATGCTACTGAATACTATTTCATAATATAGAAATTAAATAATTAAAATAATGTTATTTCACTATGTGAATAATTATATTTTTTAATATTTCAAAGTCTATAATCTCATTTAGAATGATTATTTTATAGAAAAAATAATAATTGAGGAGTTGATTTCCTGCAGTAAATAAATTTCATATTATTTTAAATTATAAAATCCCATTAAATTCATCTTTTATCATTATTTGATAAATTTAAAAATTATTGGAAAAGATAGAAAGAATTATCATGTGTTGTTTTTTTTAATATTGTTGTTAATAATTTCAATGGTGGATATTTAATGGAATGTTGGATTTTACTTGGTGTTTATTTATTATTCAATACATTATCTATGGGAGAGAAAAGGAACAATTTCATGATAGAGTATTTATTTATTCATGTTTTTATGAAAAGTATTATTATTATAATTCTACAAAGATTATATTAAAATTAGAATTATAACATGTTTAGATAATTTATAATTTCACAATGTAGAGATTAAATTACTGGTTGGGAATTTTTGATCTGTTGTATTTATTTTCACCTATTTATATTTACTAGATAATGTTTTATCTACTTGGATGTATTTTTTTAGTGTGGTTAAATACTTGAAATGGATAAAAAATAAATCCAAATGCTATTATTAATTAAATTAAAGAGTCATAAGAAAAATAATTACTCCCTATCTTTCAATTTTTTATAATATAATTAATGCTTATAGAATGTTATGTTGATTGTAGATACCACTAGCTACTAACATAGGCTTCTTAATGTAGGAAATATATGAATAATAAAATAGTCAATTCAAGATGTAATTAAAATTGTAGCTTTTTAAAGATGAATAAATTAAGGCTGAGCAATCCAATTCCTAATTTTTGGAGGCCAGAATTCCATGATTCTATATTCATCGTTGCCTTTGAGATTATGTAAGGAAAAATACATTTTATATGTATGTAATATATATAATTTAGAGACTTGGTTTGAACGATTGATAACCTAATATGATTGGGGTGATGATGTGTAATGGGAGAGGGTTCCCAAGGCGATAGTGGTGTTGATGATTATGATGTTGTGAGGTTTTGGTTATAATGATTGTGGTGGAAAGGATATGATGATGAAGGTTTCATGAGGTTCCAGTTATGATGATGGTTGTGGCATGGTGTTCCTTATAGGAAAATATTGGCAAGATATTTCAATGTGATTTTATGAACAATGGCGTGGGACACCAGGGTGGTTGGGATGAGTGGATTGATTATTACTTGATGGGAAATGCATGATTGTTATTTATATGACCACTTCCCAACTGTGGGATGTAGTTTGACACTATAGACTATGATTGAATCTTTTTAGTGGTATCTTAGGCTGAGTCTTAGAGTACCCAAATGTTTATGAAATGATAATGAATTAATGAAACAATGGTGTTGGTTCTTAATTCTCACTTGTGATGATGTCATACTTGAGAATAAAAGAAAAGAAATAATAGTGTCATTAGAACTTGTATTAGAATATTATAATGTTAGTATTGGAAAAGAAATAATATTAATTAATGGATAATTAATTAATTAATTTTTAACTTGATACTTGTATGCTAATTTTATATCTAGTCTTTAGTGGTGGAATCTGAGTGTCCTAAGAGATGATATCTATAGTCGAGTCTAGGGCTAGGTAGTTTCCCTTAGTGTGGTTATGAGGTATATATATTCTATATGTTTTTTTATTTCATACATACCCCACCCATGTAATAAGGTAAAAAAACAGCCCAATGTTTTTATGGGTGTTTTCCCAAACATCCAGGTTGGAAAGGATATAGATGGTTGACTACCCCATCTCCCCCACTCTATTTGGTTATAGTATTACGTGTAAGTATGCATGGGGTGATTTTTTATACATGTTTATTACGGGCTGTGATTTATTGAGGTTATTATTCATGTATTTATTTTTAAATGCATTATATGAAGTATTATTATAGTTGTATTATATATGAGTTATGATTGATTGACGTATAGTATATAATAAATAGGTTGTGGTGGATTTTGAAAATAAACCTGGTTACCATATAGAGGATTTGGAAATTATGATGTACTGCATGAGGTTCATGGTATGGTATGGTTTCCCTAGTGTTTTCATGAAAGATTTTTATAGAAGATATTATGTCTTAGGATGTATATTATTAGAGTGTGAGGACTGCAAACCAGTGGAGAAGTTGTTATGAGGTATCCATTTCTATATATATATATATATATTTGTGTGTGTGTGTGTGTTATTAATATTATGGTTATAATTCTATGTGTTATTGGGTAAGTGAGTCATTTTGAGGATGGGAAAAGAATAATATACCTTTTTAGGTGATGATTTGGTTTCATTTCTTTATTCATTGGGATTTAATATGCTTGTTTAAATTTTTTACAAGAGGGTTCAAGGAGGATCCTACTGAGTATATATGTTATACTCACCCTATGTATATATAAACTATTTTTAGTCTATAATGATCTAGTTGGTGATCAATATAGACATTAATAGTTTGAGGATTTTTTCAAGAGTATTTGGCACTTTGTGATTGACGTTAAGGATTTATCTCTATTTAATTTTCATTTTCATTTCAGTTGTATCCAGTTATGTCTTTCATCACATCTTGTATTGGGATTTCTTCTTTATTTATTGTGAGTATGAGTTATTTAGTTTTTGTTTTGATCTTATATATTACTTCTCAAATATTTTCTCAGGTGTTGCCTCTGATGTGTGTGATTATATTCCCATGGATCTTATATCCAACTCGTGGCCTATTGTAGGTAGGTTTAGAGCATCATTATATATCTTTCCCCATTTCCAAATTAGGAGGGGTTCCTTTGGGGAGGGGATCATGAATTCAACCCACTATATTCTCTATCCTTTGGTATTACAACCATTGGATTAGATATGAGAGATAATGATTAATCTCAACTGTTAATCAAAAAATCATGTATTGTATATATATATGTGTGTGTGTGTTTGTGTTAATGTATAAAATAATTTTTATCCTTATATGTTTTATGTCTAATTTTTATCTTCTTATTTCACATTACCCCTTTATATATTTCATCTCTATCCCAGTTATTTAATTCATGTTTGATCAATGACACACTTCCCCTACAATCGATCACACATTTTCAGTTTCAAAATTCATCACGGTTTCCATCAATGTTTGATTCATTTCACAATATTTTATTAGTATGGTTGTATTTTTCACATTTCACATCATGATAACCTTTCCTTAATCACTATAATTTTTGTAATATTATTCCTACATGAATAAATGATTCTTATTTTCAATGACATATTTTTTCCATATCACAATAACAGTAATATATATATATATATATATTATTTTCTTAATGTTTTGTTGTGGAAAAAATAATTATCTCCTAAAGATCATTAATGACTCATGATTTCTAAATTTCTATCCATTACCTGAAGTAAATGTGATTCGTTATTATCAAAAAAAATTTCCTAACTGATGAGGTTGATATTGAGAAAAAAATCATTCATCAAATAGAGTGATGAAATGATACTTCTAGATGGGTTCCAATGATGAAAATTGCATACCCATCATATATCGATGTGTCAAAGTGAACTATGATAATCATTCCATAGACTGTGATATTTGGAATCTCATTTTTTTATATACCCAAAAGGTTTCTAACTTGATTATGATTTATAAATGTTTATGATTAATATGATACTTATTTTTTTATTTTTGATAACTATAGTATCCTTTTATTTCTTCCTTATATACTTTTATTTCTTAAAAAATATATGAAAGAAATTGAACATTCATGAAGAAAAACATTAATATATTAATACCCATCCCCTGAAGTGGATGAAAATGATGAATTAATTTTTTTCCTATTTTATTGAAGATTCCATAAAACATTATCAAGAAATTTTATTTTATTCCCTGATTTGGATGTGAATTTTTATTAAAATAATTATATTTCATTCCCTATAACGAATGAAAATGTAAGTGATTTTATTTTAAATCATTTTTTGGGTGAATATGAAATTTTTCAATGATCATTATGATTTATTTATAATGAAAATAAATAAATATTGATAATATAACCAGTAAAAGTGATTTGATAACAGTAGATATTAAAGTGAAAAAAATTGTATAAAATAGTGTATCCCTGATGAATGATATGAAAATATAATATTTTGAAAATATTTTGAAAATATTTTCATTTATCAATTACTTCTCCTATAGAAGTAATTTCTAGGTAAAAATTATTATTTATCATATGTTAATGGATTATCAATATCATCTCATGTAATTCATCCAATTTTATCCCATAGAGTGGATACTATTCTTCTCATAGTTTATACACAAGAGGATAGAGTTATATTAATTTTCAGAATCTAGTATATTTTATGAAAATATTTTTACCACATGATGTTGTTAAACAATGGTCATCATGATAAATTAAACTACTGTATCTGCACAAGGTGGTCAATATTAATAAATAATGATTTATAATTTGTGAATCATGAAATCCAATGAATGACTTAATTTATTGATGTGAATATAATTATAATTTCATTTATTTTATTCCTTCAAAAGAGTGAAATTATTCATGAAAAATAAATAATATTTGTGCTACTATTAATTGAATTTTTACAATAAATATTTTTGAGTTGGTAAAATTTAATCAAATGATTTCACTTTCATTTGTTGATGTTTTTGTTATTATAAAAATTATTTCAAAAATTATAAATTATGATGATGATGAGGTGTGTGTTATGAATCTAGAATATTATTCCACATTGCTTCTCACGCCATATTTATAAACCTTGAAAAATTTTAGGTTCTCCTCACCCAAGTAGATATATTATTAAATATTTGGACCAAAAGTTACTAAACATAAAATAATATTAAAGGTGATGATTCTAACCCATTATGATTGTATTATGAATTTTTCAATCACTATAAGTGGAAATTAAAATTATAAATAAAATAATGAACCATGGAAAGATCATGATGATATTATGTATGTCTATATTAAATCACAAGTTTTGTAAATATTACTTTGATTAAATGATTTAAAATAAGTCATATATGTTTATTATTAATTATAACTCTTGAAGAGTTCGTTTATGCTCTTTTATGTACATTTTCTGGTAGTTAACATTAATCAAAGGCTTTGTAAGAGAAAATATATTCCTATCTAGGGGTATAAATTTTTACTAAATATTAATTTATGATATTTGAAGTATCGATTATATATATCAAACATCAATGATATTACTAAAAATTAATATCATATATAGATATTGGATAAAGGGGGCTTCAAGTGCCTCTATATATAAACATAATTCATAAAAGATGAAAATTTATTCAAAAGAAATTGTTAGGAATAGTTGAATCGATTATGGTAAACTAGAAGGTTACTAATACAGACAAATTAAATACATGACATGATTATTTAGGTCATCCAAGATTAGTTATAATGAAAAATATTATTATAAGTATATATAGGCATTAATGTTTTGAAAAAATATTAGACATCCACAAGGGGTATAATGAAGAATTCATTTAATGGATGTATGTCTACTAAATTATTACTTATAAGAGAATTATTCAATCATTAAGGTAACCTATTTAATGGATTTATGTGTGTCTAATTATACATGATGATTTACCATAGGATACCTATCACTAAGTTAAATTATTTATATCATCGATGGATATATAGTAAGTGAATTTTAATTATTTATATAAAGTAATAATTATGGAATATGCATGGGTTCACCCCCATGACATGTGATCCATTTAAATATTATATAAAATATGCATCGACTAAATAATCACATGAGTTATTATTTTTTGGTCAGTATAATTCTCATGATATTCAAGACAAATAATATAAATATTGAGTGTCACATACCATATAGAAATTGTTTAAGTGGAACCTTTGATAAGATGTTCACAAAACTTATTTAAACAATACATATTAAGAGTATTGAAAATCAATAGTCTAATTATACACCCCTAAAGTGTGGTTGAAATGATTATATAAAATCATTGTTCTTCATGAGTAGAAAAAATAAATATATTATCCCTTGAAGATGAAAATAATTTTTTTGAAAATAATATTTATTTTTCAAATATTTTCCTTGAAGTTACACTGGTACCAGATAAAACATGAGATTTCATTAAATATTATTGATGATATATTTTTATTTTTGAATGCTTTAAAAACTTATAAATGAAAATGGAATTTGAGAGATGTTGATTACAAAATAATTGGATAAAAGTATTAAAGTAATATGTGATATGTTCAACATATAAAGTTCTTTATTGGATGTCTATAATTTTTTAAATCTATTGAATATATATGAGCTAATTATAAGAAATATTATTCCTTATAAATTTAGATATTTATATTTTAATTATTCCCAATTGTTTTTTTTCATTTTTTATCTATATGATAGCATTTATTACAATGTATTTGAATCTTTAAAGGGTTCAAAATGAATAGATAACATTCAAAATTATGAAGGATTAACCTAATATAGTAAATTAATGTATGGTGTTAACTAAATAAGATTTATTTCATATATCCATCTTATGATATATTCATATAAGGGATAATATAAAAGTGATTTTATCATTCCATGGTTTATATAAATCAATTAATTTTTTGATCATATTATTGAGATTTTTTTGATAAAATAAAATGTTAATCCCTAAAATATTCTTGATCCTTACTTTGTGACTCTAGGGTCTCTGATGGTTTGGGAAAATTTTATTAAATTTAGAAGTTTTTTTAAACATATTTTGTAATTTATATAGATGTTTTGATATGGGTTTATAAACTATGGAAGTAATTTCGTGTTTTAAAAGGTAATTTTGGAAATTAATTTTGATCTTTTTAAATTTATTCTAATATTTTCTAAGTGTTTTGGGAGTTTTGGAAGTAATAATAAAGCCTTATAATAATTATTTACAACTTTTTGTAAGAGAAAAATTAATATTTATATTAATGATAATTTAACCCTTATGCATGACCATGCTTATGCATAAGGGTAACACCTATTTTTAAATTCTGTGTAAGGGTAGGTTGTTCCTTTCATAGAGGTAGTTGTAAAATCCTTATGGTTTTATAAGGGTGTTTATTTGAAGTTGGAGTTATGTAAGGGTAGCTTGGGTTTTCCAATACTTGCATAACTATAACCCTAGATTTAAAAGGGGTATGTAAGGGTATCTCCTTTGCTACATAAAAGTCATATGATATCCCTCAATTTGCTTAAAGGTAATTCATTACTAAAATAATGTTAAGTTCCTTTATGCTTCTTCATAGAAAGGAAAGTGGATTTCCCCATGCACTACGTAAAAGGTAGCATAACCTCTGTAAGGGTCAGTCTGTGTTTTCCCTTGTTTCATAAAAGATACTTGTGAATTCTTTTGTTCATATAAGGGCCTCCTAGATTTGGATTTTCTAAGGAATCTATATACCTGGTGAAAAAATAGTAAAGTAATTAGGAGAATTTGGAGTAGGTTGGATATGTTTTTTTTTCATCTTCCAAGGTATTGACACCTATGTGTAGGAAACAGTTACTCATCTCATCAGGGTTCTCTCATACCTCTCTCCAATTTTTTTTTCAGCTGAAGAAGAATGAAATAAGAAGTATACCTTTTGTTTACTCATGAAACTGGATGAATATGGAGGGTTTTTTTCAAATAGTGCAAGAGTTATGGGATTATCTGGAGCCGGGAGCATCGTGGGTTGGTTTAACACACTGGTAGAAGTGGTTAAAGAAAGACATTATTAGGTGGATGGTTGGAAGAACATGTAGGGATATCATCCTAGAGGGAATCACCGATGATATTGAAAGGCTGGAGGAGAGGTTTCAGGATGGCTGGGATGAAGATTTGTTCAAATCTTTGACTGATAAACAAAAATCTTTATCATAAAGGACACTTGAACTAGAAATAATTTAGCTAGAGAAATCTATGAACCTCTAGCTCAAGGAGGTGGATAGTAACATGGCCTTTTTCCAGAGCTATGTTAAGGAGAAAAGAGTTGATAATAAAATAAATAATAAACTGGATGAAGGTTATTCTACCTCATACATGGAGGTGTTGGTAAATTTGGTGCTTGATCACTTCAGAGAGTTATTGGTAGAAAATTCCATGATTAATAATGGAGGGCCGATTGGGGAGGGTATGGAACAGTTTTTGGACTGTATTTTGATATTGGTGGGATCCTCAGATAATGACATATTAATTTCAATCCCTGAAGAGGATGAGATTAAAGAAGCTATGTGTAGCCTGAATCTAAAGAGTGTCCCATGTCTAGATGGCTTTTCAGGGTCTTTTTATGTGGATGCATTAGAGCTTATTGGATCTAATATGGGAGAATCAACAAGGGAATTCTTCAAGGGAAAGTCTCAATAGGGTAGTATGTGCCTCCAAGGTGGTTCTCATCCCCAAGACCATGTACCCTACTTCCATTAATCAATACAGGACCATTTACCTCTGTAATTTCGAATACAAAATCTTTTCTTGTATTATCAACAGGAGACTCAATATTATCATCTATAGGCTGGCCTTAGAAGACAAACATGACTTTTTTTGAGGAAGAGTCATTCAAGGGGTGATATGGATTACCCAAGAGATATCTTATTACATAAATCATAGGTCTACTGGCTCGAACATCATGAAATTGGGCATGTACAACACTTATGATCGGCTCTAATGGGGTTTCATTATCAGAGTCATGAGAAGGGTTGGATTTATAGAATGAGATTTTGATATCTGGTTTTGATTCTTTTCATCTCCATGGATATCTATATCCTTGATGGGTAAGGTTTTTGTCTTCTTCAAGAGTGTAATAGGGGTTATACAAGGTCATCCTTTGTCAACTAATGTCTTCATTCTCACATAGGATGCCCTCTCAAGAAATGCTCATCGTGGTCTGGAGGAGGTAAAGATCATTCCTTACAGGAATAGGTTAGGTATTACTCTTATCTACCATATGATTTTTTCAGATGATATGCTGTTATTTACTAATGGTAGAAAAAAATCTATTACTGGTTTCATTATTCTAATAGAGATCTTGGGAAAATGGAGCTGCCAGAAAATCAATTCCAGGAAGATCAATGTCATTATTTCCAAGAAGTTTTCTACCAGTTGCAGTATGAGAATACAAGGGAAACTAGTAATGCAGAGGTTCCAACTTCCTATGGTATACTTAGGTGCCCCAATTTCCAAAGGGGGTATTAAGAAGGAATTGTTCGAGTAAATCATTGGTTGGATCTCGGAGAGGATATATAATTGGATAAATGTCCTTCTCTTATTCAGAGGGAGGATTACTCTAGACCATAGTGTCTTAGCTTCAACCCCAAGGCACATGTTGTCCATAATCAAATCTCTTAGTGGAACCACAGATAGGGTTGAAATAATTCTAACGGATTTCATCTAGGATTCCAATCAATCAAGGAGATGTCACTAGGCATCATGGAAAAATATGGTGAGACCTATTGAGGAAGGAGGGTCTAGCTTTCACAGAATTTTAGAGACTATGAATTCTAGGAATTCAAGGTTTTCATGGGATATCATCAAAGGGAAAACTACGTGGGAAAAGTTCATGAGAAGTAGGTATGGTGAAAACTGGGACCTCTAGGGCACTGATAGAAGAAAATTTTCAAAGCTGGATAAAACCATGCTTCAACATCTGGAGGTGATGAAAGATCAGTTCTGATGGGTTGTGGGCATAGGAGACATCATCTAATGGAATGTGAACTGGGTGGGGGAGACTCTAGCCTTTCATGGATGTCTAGTGCTAGAAATTTCGTTTAGGGAGGCAAGCCAGTTTTTTAGTTTCATCAGCTCAACATTGAATTCACAATAGAAGACACTATTTGATACCATTAGTCTAACTGAGGAACTAGATAGATATGACTTTTCTAGATCATCCTATGGATTTTTCAACACTTGGGATTATATTGAAATGTTTCTTGCAGGTGATGAAAAGGATTCTTGGGCTTCCAAAATTTTATACGAGGAGTTTACGATTAAGATGAACTTTTTGATTTGGCGTATAAAGAATTAGGACATTCGCACTAATGAAAATATTTAGAGGAGGGTTGTTGTCATCGTCTCCCATTGTTGGTGTTGTGCCTCACCAAAGATAGAGACCACCTGGAACCTTTACTTCTATAGCTATTAGGCCCGTGACATATGGAATTGTCTATAGAAAGAGCTGAAACTGATAGGGATTGGTGAAAATGTCAAGGAATTTCTAGCCATTTGGTTTCTAGGGTCGGACCTACAGGAGGAAGACTATAAAGCCTGTAGTCTTCAGTTCATTGTGGCTTTTGGGGTTTATAGGAGGTAAGAAACAAGTCACAGGAAGGTGGGGGCTTATCAACTTTGTATTTTTAGGTTCATTTAAAGGTCCGGGTGGAAGAGCCGGGTCCCCTTATCAGTGGGGGCTCTTTGGACACTCTTAGGAAAATTCTCTCCATGTCATTTTATGATGAAAATTTGAAAGTGCATCCAATTTTCTCCTATCAACCATTCAAGGTTTCGGTGCTCTACTAATGTGTATAACATCACTCAGGTCGAATTCTCGGTGATGATACTTTTTATAGTCAATTGTTTTTAGTTGATTGTACTTTGATTTGGGGGTTTATTTTCATGGATTATGAAATAATTTATGGATGATGTTTGATTTAACAAATTGATAAATATTAGGGTGATTTCATTATTGGGGATTTAATCTTATGATATCTTTAAGATTTGTTTTATATTGCATTAAATTAATACCCACTTCACAACATGACTTTGATCGGAATTCCCAAGTGTTAAATATTTAATCCAAGATTTAACTTAACATGGGGTTATAATAATTACCATTACTTGTTTATGGTAGTGTATTTGTGGTTCAAATAATCCATGGAATCCACATGCTAAAAAAACATGTCATTAATCCAAGACATATTAAGTTCTTCGTTCATAATATTAATTTAAAGAAAATTCATTTAGCGAAGGCCCACAATCACTTAATATCCCCAAATTATGAATCACCCCAATGAAAGATTTACTCATCCATTTGGGTGGTTAAAAATCTGGTTAAAATTTTATGATGATGAATTAATAAGTGAAGAAAAATAATGCTATAAGAAAAGAGTTGTGCACTAAACACACACACACAAATAGTGAAAGGAATTAAATATTGACTTTAGATTGAATGAAAAAGAAAAATAAGGGAAGGGGGTTAAACTATATTTAAAAAAATTTAAGACCATTAATATTATTTTACATAAGATTTATGAGAATAATATATTAAGAATAATAAACCTTCATTAAAATAGAATTACAAAAACGAACACTTACATAATTAAAAATAAGGAACAACATAAAAGTAAATGAAAGGAAGCAAGGATGAATGGTTTCTCAAGTAAAAAATAGAGTATGGAAGATCCTACCAAGATTTTGGAAGATCCTTGGTCGTTCAAACTTATCCTCATTTTCTCTAAAATTCCAACCACATGCAAGGAGAAGAGGGGGTTGTATTTATAGCCTAAAGAGGTGGACTATTTGCATTCCAAATATTCCCCTATACTTACATTGCACATTTGGCCATCAAGACAGCCGAATAGAGAGATATACTCTTCTTCAAAGTTGTAGATTATAATTTTGGCTCACTACTCTCAAAATTTGGAGGCATTTGGACTTATGGATCAAAAGTTATTACAGTTTTTGTCAACATTTTTAATCTACCCATTTCAATCTAGACTTTTTAGAATGCCTAAATGTGAATGGGTTTATGAATAGGAATATGCACTCAAATAAAAATAATTTCTTCTAAAAAGTTGTCCACATATATATTATCTTTAACATTGAAAATCCCAGTTTTATTGGATAACTAGATCATGAGAAATGTCATGAATAGGTGGTCCCCTTGTTTTTGTATTTGGACCTTAAAATTTTTATCCATGATTCCTTTTGATAATAAATAACATATGGTGGAGTTTCATAAAAATGGGGATTTGGGGTTTATCTCAATAACTCAATAATCATGGTTGGTCCAGTTTTCTCATAGATTCTTTGGGTCTTCTTGTGTGGATCATATGACCCGCAAAATTAATGATTTGGCCAAAGGTCTCTTATAATGTAATGTTTTAATTTTAATAAGGAACCCTAAAAAATATGAATCATACCAATTGGATTAGTAGGATGAGAGTTATTATTAAAACATTAAACTGACTTGAATCTGAATTAATTAAAATAGTTCTCTAAAATTATATTTAATATTTATACATTAATATTTCACACAAATTATGCACATTTCATACAAAAATGAGTAAATAGAGTATATAATAAGTTATGAAAATATTAATAACAGAAACTCCCCTGCACTTAGTTTTGTGCATTTCCTCATGTGCAAAAAATATAAAAAAAACATTACAAAATCATTCCCACTCACCAAAAAATATTATAATTTTATTTTCCCCAATCAAGGGAGGTTTATATCATTTCACTCTTCTGTATTTAATTTCACCACAAACAATTACAGAAAAAATGTTCCAAAATAATTCATTTTTCATGCTCAAATTTCGAAATGGAAAATATGGACGCTCAAAACTCACACCTCTCAATATGATAAAATTCATTAATGGTGGTTCACTCTTTCACCAACCAAAAAATGAAAATATTAGAGTTTGAAATAGCTCTTATATTCCATTCCATATCCTAAAGTACACAATAATCAAGAGGTATTTTAAATCGGTTTTTTGTGGCTATGGGAAGATAGGAATTCAATATTCAAAAGAGTAGAAAGAGGAGTAAAACACCAACATGGAAAAAGTAATGCATAATATTTTTGAAATAAAACATAGAAAGAAATGGAAACACATATTTAAAAGGTAAAAATTGTGTAAATCAAGACACAAAAGTGGAAAAAATTAAAAGGGAATGAGAAGATGGAATATTTATAAAAAACAAAACATCTCCCAATGACATACGAATATATAATGAAAGTGTTATTTTTTCTTTTCTTTTTTTCTTTTTTTTTTGAAATTTGAACTTGAAAAAGATCTCACACTCATATCCTAAACCATGATTGATATCATCATGAAACTAATTTTAATATTTATTACAATATCAAAGGTTGAGGAAGAGTGATTTTTGACCCACCCAAGACACAACCCATTCTTTTTTTTTCTTTTTTTCTTTTTTTGAACACGTGTCAATAAAATTTGAAAAATATGTCATAAACATATATACATTCCCAAAACTCACTGAATGAAAACCTCTACCCCGCACTAAAATGGATGCTTTCCCTATAGTATATTACAACATGTTTAAAATCAATAAAATGGCACCCAAGATGAACTCCATTCCCCCCACACATTAATTTCAAGAAATAATGCACTCAAAATCCATGTAGATATTAGGTGGGATAAGGTATTAGGCTTGTAATGTGTCTATCAAAGAAAATGTTTCCATAGGATCAGAGGGGATTTCAAAAGTAGGATTAATGTAAGGGTAATGGGAGGCAATTTGGCTATTGTGATTATCATGAGGTTCATAAAATACCTCTATCATTTTAAGGCACACAAAAGTAGGAAATTCAGCTCAAAGGTCCACAAACTCAACACTCACGAATGGGGGTAAAAACACACATTTTGAAAAGATGTCCATATGTGGCCTTTTCATGAAAGCTAATGTTGTTCCTCATAATTGGGGAAAATCATTTCACAAATAAAAAATTGAGCATTCAAAATTTGTTGGTTTTGACACAATATTCTTTATTCAAATATATGATGAAAACACAATATATTTTAGATGAAACAATGTCTTTTGACTCCCCAAAATGTTTAGACAAAATTTCAAAAGTTGAAAGTGAGTAATCTTAACTCTTGATTTTCCACATTTTTTAAGTGATTTTTATTATTGTTTTTCTGTTTTTTAGGTTTTTTTAGTTTTTTTTATAAAGACACACACTCACAAAAGAGTAAATAAAAACTGTGATGAGGAAAGTGGTAAAATATTAAAGAGAGTGGAAGAATAAGAAAGAGGGAGAGAGAGGAATAGATAGAGAGAGTTAAAGGGAAATAGGTACCATTGGTTTGGATTTGGTAGATCATCGTCCCCATCTGATGGTGGGTTAGTGGAAGTTGTGGATCTAATGGAAGTGGTGGTGGTTTTCAAGATGTGTGTCCTCTTATGGTGATTCTTTAACCAGTGTCCATTAACCATGAATCTCCTTTTGGAAGAGGGGTCTTGGACTTGCACTAAACCAAATGGGTAAAAATGAGAAAAAATTAAAGGACCTTCCCAATAAGAATTAAGCTTACCTGGTTGAAGTTGAAATCGAGAGTTGAAGAGAAATACCTTTTCACCTTCATGTAATACCTTTATTAGGATGTGTTTCTCATGGATTACCTTAGCCTTTTCGTTGTATAGATTGGAATTCTTATAGGAATCAAGTCGAATCTCCTCCAATTCAGTTAACTACAACAATCTTTCTTCACCCAATTTTTCATAATCAAAATTACAAGTTTTCATAGCCCAAAATGACCAATGTTGGATTTCAACTAGTACATGACATGCTTTATCAAAAACTATCCTAAAAGGATACATCCCAATGGGTGTTTTATAGGCAGTTTGATAATCCCAAAGTGTTTCACTAAGTCTTTCAGGATAATCTTTTCTGGTGGGATTAAAAATTCTCTCAAGCACTATTTTGACTTCTCTATTATAAAGTTCATCCATACCATTTGTTTGGGGGTGATATGTAGTTGAATTTTTATGAACAACCCCATTCTTTTTCAAAAGATATTCCATGGTTCTATTATAAAAATGGGTTCCTAAGTCACCTGTCAAGGAACATGGTGTGCCAAATACAGAGGGCATTTCCTTGATTCGAGGGGATTCCCTTAGACTGAACCATTTCAGGACTCCTTAGGCTAGATGTGCTTCTTTTTGTTCTTGTTTCTCTTGCTTCCCTTATTGCTCTTTCTTTTCGATAAAAATGGAATTTTGAGTGAGTGTGTATTTAGGAACTCACTAACAGTATGTGAATCATCCTTTCTAGTGGGTTTTTTCTCGAACCACCTAGAAACATAATCAACAAGAAGAAGAATGTATGAGAATCCATTGGAATGGGGAATGGTCCCATGAAATCAATTCCCCAAACATCGAATATTTCTTAGAAAATTAAAGAATTTTGGGGCATTTCATTTCTATTTGAAATTGTTCCAAAATTTTAGCAAGTGGGACATGATTGACAGAACTCATGTGAGTCCTTGAAGAGTTTAGGCTAGAAGAATCCAGAGTCTAAGACCTTTTAGAAGGTCCTTTGTGGTCCAAAGTGGCCACCACCAGGTATTGAGTGACAGAATTCTAAGATGAAAGAGTTTTCATTTTCATCAACACATATCCTAATTACCATGTCTTCCCCAGTTTTCAAAGTTTATTTTCTTCCCAAAAATAGTATTTTGAATCACTTTTCAACTTCATTTTTTGTTCTTTTGAAAAAAATTCAGGAAAAACACCAGAAACCAAGTAATTTATAATTAGGGCACACCATGGTATTTTTGGAGTGTGAGATGAAAGTTTTTCAATGGGTAATTCAGGATCAATGAATTCTTGAATGATAAGAATTATAAATTCCACTCAAGTGATCAGCCACAGGGTTTTCTTTTCCTAGTCTATTTTTGATTTTAGGGTAAAACTCTTGGAGCATTAGGATCCATCTTATTATCCTCATTTTGGAATCACATTTCTTGAGTAATAACTTTATAGAATAATGGTATGTGAAGATGATGATTTTGGAACCTAAGAGATAGGTCCAAAATTTATCTAAGGAAAAAACCACTGCTAAAAGTTTCTTTTCAGTGACAGTGTAGTGATTTTGAGTTTTATAAAAAGATTTTGAGGCATAATAGATTACATGAGGAATTTTTTCTCTTCTTTGACCAAGAAAATCCCCAATGGATCTATCAGAATCATCACACATCAACTCAAAGGGTAAGGACCAATCTGGGGTTGGATTATCGGGGTAGATGTAAGATCAGTTTTGACTTCAATGAAGGATCTCTTGAAAACCTCGTTGAAAGGGAAAGTGACATAATTTTGGCAAAACTGAGTGAGTTTGAAGGAAATCCTACTAAATTTATGGTTGAATCGTTGATAAAAACCATCATGACCAAGGAATGAACAGATATCTCGAATAGATGTAGGTTTAGGAAGTGATTGGATCACTTCAATTTTGGTAGGATCAACTTCAATACCCTCTTTTGAAACTATGTTCCCTAGAACAATCCCATTTGAAACCATGATATGAAATTTTTCAAAATTTCACACAAGTTAACACTTGACATGCTTTTTAAGGACTAGAGAGAGTGAATAAAATCATGATTAAAATGACTCACCATAAATGGTAAAGTCATTCATGAAGACTTCCATGCAGTGTTCAATGAATTCAAAAAATATATTCATCAAACACCTCTGGAATGTTGTAGGATAATTTCAAAGGAATTCTCCTATATTCATATGTTCCAAATGGGCATGTTAAAGTAGTCTTTTTTTGGTCCTGAGGTGCAATTGGGATTTGAAAGTAGCTGGTGTATCCATTAAGAAAGCAATAGTGTGCCATTCTAGCTAATAGTTCTAGCATTTGATCAAGGAATTGAAGTGGGTAGTGATCTTTTCTTATTTCAACATTCAATTTCCTATAGTCAAATCACACATGCCATTTATTCTTCACTCAAGTTGTGACTACCTCCCCATGTTCATTTATGACAATAGTTATCCCACCATTCTTATTTATAACTTGAATTGGACTAACCCATTCACTATCAGAAATTGAGTAGATAATACCAGCTTGAAGAGGCTTGGTGATCTATTTCCTAACTAGCTCAAGTATGATTGGATTGAGTCTTCTTTGTGGTTGTCTAATTGGTTTAGATGATTCCTCAAGATAGATGTGATGCATACAAAGAGGAGGGTTAATTCCTAGTATGTCATCTAGGGGCCAGCCTAGGGCCTTTTTTTTCCTCTAACACCTTAACAAGTTTGGACTCCCTGGTTTCAGTAAGTGAAGCATAGATAATGACAATATAAGAGTGGTCATGGAAAAGGAATTCATATTTCAAGTGCTCATGAAGTAGTTTTAGATCAATATCATCTCTCATTTTTGGGTTAGACAACTCAGGAATGAAGGAAGGGCTTTCAGTTGATTCAAATTCATTTTCCTTAATATTGTCCAAGGTGGAACAGTATAGATCAAAGTTGATGTGGGATTCAATAGAGTTTTCAATATCCTCTAGATTGATAGAGTCTATGAATGATAGGTCCACATAAACTTCACTATTTATGAATTTTTAAATCATGGTGCATATTTTACAAGATCCTTTATCACTATAACATGATGAACACGATGGATTAGGGTTCAATTGAATCTTAGAAGTGTTCTCAGAAGAATGGATTGATAATGCATAATGATCCTTATATGGGAATCACATAGCTTGGAAAATGTTGAACTTGACTAGTTGGTCACCAAATTTTATGGATAAGATTCCTGAATAGACATCAATATTGGTTCTCATTGTCATTATAAATGGTATTCCAAGAATTAGGGGAGATTGAGAAGAGTTCATCTCACCTTCCATGTCAAGGAAATAGAAATCATTAGGGAATATAAGATCATGCACTCGAACAAGGACATCCTCGATTATACCCTCAAGACTAGCAGTGCTTCGATTGTCCAATTGAATGAAAACACTTATTGTATTTATGGGACCAAGACCAATTTTGAATAATATGGATTTGGGCATGACATTAATTGAGGCTCCTAGGTCTATTAGTGAATCATTGAAGTTGGAACTTCCAATTTAGCATGGAACCATAAAGGTCCCTAGATCTTTGCACTTATGGGAATAGACTGCGGGGTGGAAACATTTTCGAAGGTCCTAAGTTACCTATTGTGGGTGCACAATTCCTTAAGAAACTTGGCATACTCTGGGATTTTTTTAATGGAATCTAAGAGGGTTATGTTGACTTCAACACGTCTAAACATGTCAACCATTTGAGGATCGGGTTTAAAGTACTTCCTTGGTTTAGAAATAGATTGAGGAAAATGAATTGGATTCCTAAGTGGAATGGAAGGAGGCAAGGGAATAGATTCAGGTTCCTTTTCATTTTTCTTTTTCTTATAATTTTCTATATAAACATTCAAAGGGGGTTGGAGGACTTATCTTGAGGCATAGGAATTTTATTCCCCGATCTAAGTGCAATTTAACTTACATTACCCTTGGGTTTGGGTAATGGTTGAGCTGAGAGTTGGGAATAATTTGATTGTTGTTGCAGGCTCAGGTGGGATGCAATTTGACCAATTTGTGTTTAAATGTTTTTAAGGCTGGAACAAGTGAAGGAGGAAAGATATTCCATTTCACTTTCCTATGGTTTTTTGGAAGAAGAGGCGTTCCCTGAATTGGTATTTCCTTGATTTTGGTTCTTGGGAAAGCAATTTTATTGGTTTTGGAATTGGGAAGGCTCACTATGATAGTGGAATCTAGGAGGAGGATTGTTCCTTTGAGGTTGAGGAACAAAAGGATAAGGTTGATGGAAGTTACCACCACCTTGACCATATTGGAATTGGTTTGGGTTTTGATGAGGGTATTGAGGGGGATGATAAATGGGATTACCATATCTCAAGTTAGGGTTATATATATAATAGAATGGATTAGAATGGGGTGGATGAAGTTACTAACAAACTGACCTGATTGTTCAGGGTTGGGGTTCCACTAAGCATATGATGCATTGAGCTCCATTGGTCTGGATAGATTGGATTGATCCTCTGGAAGTAGTGGAAATGTGTCTGTTGGATGAGATGGGGTGATGCAGATTCCACAGTTCTTGATAGTTCTAGGGAATAGAGATTGTGGAGAAGATGAGGTTGGGGTTTTGGATGCCATATCTAGTTGTCTCACAAGACATGTAAGTTCACTCATCCACTCAGTCGTATTTTTTGGCTCTATCGATAGACTATCTTGGGATTTCTTTACTTGATCATGTGATTGAGTAAGGAATTGTTGTGTGTTTGAATCCATGTTTCTTATCAAATCTATTGCAACTGCAGGATTTTTATCAACAAGAGCATCGCCACTTGTGGCATCAATGAGAGTTCTCTCCATAGCCAATTACCCCTCATAGAAGTATTGGATCAAGAGTTGGTCAAATATTTGGTGGTGTGGGTAGGTTAACATAATATTTTTCGAACCTCTCCCAGTACTAATGGAGTGATTCATTTGGGAATTGATGGATACCACTTATTTCCTTTCGGATGGAAGCAGTACGAGAAGTAGGAAATAATTTCTCTAAGAAGAGTTGCTTCATTTCATTCCATGTGGTTATGGAAACAGGAGGAGAGTAGTAGAGACATGACTTGGAGGAGTAATCTAGGGAGAAAGTGAATGCTCGGAGTTTTATTTTCTACTCAGAAACCCCTTAAGGCTTCATAGTAGAGCACACCACTTGGAAAACATTAAGGTGGAGATGTCGATCCTCACCAGCTAGCCCGTGGAAATGAGGGAGATGATGAATCAACCCTGATTTGATTTCACATTCAGACTCTATATTTGGATATTTAATACCAAGGGTCCATTAATTCATATTAGGGGTGTCAAGTTCTTTAAGTGTTTGTTCTATAGTATTATCCAGTTCTAATTGAATTGGTTGGACAAAGACTGGTTCTTGAATTATTTGATTATCCCTAATTTTCCTCTAAGTTGGAAAAGTTTTCTCTCAATTTCAGGGTCAAACAAATCTAAGGGATTGTTTGGTAGGATATGGGGAATTCGGAGAGATTTTTTAAAAAAGAGGGAGATGGTTTTTTCTATGTTTTTTCATTTATGATTTTTAAGAGAAGGTGGGTTTTTCATTGTGTTGTTTTTTTCAAAAAAAATCTGAAAATTTTTTTGTTGTTTTTTGTTTTTTTGAAATAACCAAAAACTAATGACTACTTAATTACACCATTCTTAGCAGCAATACCATTTGAAACCATGTCTGATTGTCACATATCAACCGTTCAAGGTTCCAATACTCTGCTAATGTGTATAGAAGCACTCAGGTTCAATCCTCGGTGACGATACTTTTCAGTAGTAGATTGTTTCTAGTTGATTGTATTTTGATTGGGGGGTGTTTTGTAGAGATTATGAAATAATTTATGGATGATGTTTGATTTAAAAAAATTATAAATATTGGGGTGAGTTCTTTATTTGGGATTTAATCTTATGATATCCTTGAGCTTTGTTTTATATTGCATTAAATTAATACCCACTTCAAAATATGACTTTGATCGGAATTCCCAAGTGTTAAAGATTTAATCCAAGTCGTAACTTAACATAGGGTTATAATAATTACCATTAATTTTTTATGGTAGTGTATTTGTGGTTCCAATAATCCATGGAATCCACATTCTAAACAAAACATTTCATTAATCCATGACATATTAAGTTCTACATACAAAATATTAATTTAAAGAATATTCATTTAGAGAAGGCCCTCAATCACTTAATATCCCCAAATTATGAATCACCGCAATGAAATATTTACTCAGTCGTTTGGGTGTTTAATAATCTAGTTATAATTTTATGATGATTAATTAATAATTGAATAAAAAGGAAGGGGTAAGAAAAGAGTTATACGCCGAACACACACACACAAACAGTGAAGGGAACTAAATACTGAATTTAGATTGAATGAGAAAGAAAAATAAGGGAAGGGGATTTAATTGTATTTAAACTATTTTAAGACCATTAATATTATTTAACAGAATGTGGATGAGAATAATATATGAATAAGAAGAAACTTTCATTAAAATAGAATTACAAAAACAAACTGATACACAATTAAAAATAAAGAACAACACAAAAGTAAATGAAAAAAAAGAAAGGAGGAATGGTTTCTCAAGTAAAAACTTGAGTATGGAAGACCCAAGCCTTTGGAAGAGCCTTGTTCTTGCCAACCTATCCTCCTTTTCTCTGAAATACCAACCACAAGAAAGGAGAAGAGGGGGTTGTATTTATAGCCCAAGTAGGTGGACTGTTTGCATTCCAAATGTTCCCCTCCACTTGCATCAACAATTTGGTCATCCAAACAGACCAATATCGAGATATACTCTTCTTAAAATTTGTATATAATAATGTTGTACAACTACTCTAAATATTTGGAGGCATGTGTACTTATCTCACTAAAGTTATGGCGATTTGTGTAAACAATTTTAATCTATCCATTTCAATCCGTACTTTTTAGAATACCAAAGTGTGAATGTGTTTATGAATAGAAATATGACCTCAAATAAAAATCATTTATTCTAAAAGTTTGGTAGTACATATCTTATCTTTCACACTGAAGAATATTAGCTTGATTGGATGACTAGATCATGAGCAATGTTATGAATAGTGTTTGGATTTTAATTCTTGACCAGAATGGTGGGTTGGAGTTTAAAGCATCAGTTGGGCCCCTTGTTGTTGTAATGGGACCTTAAAATTTTTATCCTTGATTCCATTGGATAACCACGAACATATTATGGAGTTTCATAAAATTTGGGCTTCAGGATTTATCCCAGTAACTCAATCATCATGGCTGGTCCAATTTCTTCATAGATTCTTTGGGTCTTCTTGTGTGGATCATATGACCCTCCAAATGGAAGATTTGGCCAAAGGTCCCTTATAATGGAATTTTTTAATTTGAATAAGTAAACCTAAAAATAAAAAACATAAAAATTGGATAAGTAGGATGAGAGTTATTATTAAACAATTAAACAGACTTGAATCTGGATGAATTCAAATATTGTTCTAAAATTATATTTAATATTTAAACATTAATATTTCACACAAATTATGCATATTTCATATTAAATCGGTAAAGGGTGTATATAATAAGTTATAAAAATATTAATAACATCAAAATTATAGGAGACTAAGGGGTTTAGGTAGATGGGTTAAATGGAATCCTCCATGCATGGGGCTCAAGATGAATGTGGATGGATCATACGCATCTAGTGTCATGAGAGGTGGGGGGGTCTTGTTCATGATTTTAGAGGATCGATGATTTTTTGCCTTTAGTGATTTCTTCAGTCTTGATAGTTCCATGGAAGCCGAGATCAGAGACTTATCCACTGGGATCTCAATTTGGAATCTATGCATCATCAATATTAGTGTGGTGTAATTGGACTCTCATGTTCTGGTGAGGATGCTTCTAGTCATGTAGGGTGGGCCCTGGCATCTAAGCTATTTGGTGAGAAAATTTAGGGACTTCTTCAACATGGGTATCAGCGTCAGCCACATCTAGGGGGAATTGAATCATGCAGCTGATATTCTAGCCAATAAGGGATGTCCAAGAGATGGCCTCTCCATCTATTCTTGAATGGGATTCTTACCAAATGATTATTCTCTTATTGTAAGAAATGACTCTCTAGGTTTGAAATATTTTTTGCCACCGTAGGTGTGGCTCATATATCTCCCTTTCTCCTAATAATAAGAAAGTGAATTATGAGTGAGTAAGGGTAGTCCCCTACTCACATAAAGGTAATCCCCATATCCTAAATATCACGTAATTGTATATATAGACTTCAAATACCGATGTAAGGGTATCCAATCTCATAAAGGTAAAATTATGTTACCCTTACATGGAACATATTCCATATGTAAGGGTAGCATAAATTTCCTAAAAATCCATATTTCCATTCCCAAAACTCATGTAATTTGTTTTTTAATGTAATAGAGGAAATTTAATTTGTAAATTTGTGGTTCTAAATCTTTTAATTGTTATAAATTAATTCATTAGCTTCCATTTATAATAAGAGATCCTAAACAATGGTGCAATGAAAATTAAATGGAAACCAATTTAATTTTTATCGATGTGATATAGATTATGTAAGTTTTGACAGAGTTTATAATGTATCCATATAGCGATATCTTTAAATATTTAAAATTACTTTCTTCCCCACATTATATTCTCTATTCATTCCTCTCAAGCTTGGGTGGTCCAAACCCCACCTTCCAGGATCTACAATCCCAGTATAAATTCATCTGAGGCTTCTCCTACTTTTCTAAAGATATAATCATCTTCCTCTATCATAATTTTTCTATAATACAGAAACATAATTCTTCCAAGTAGGGGAACTAGGAATTATCCTTATTTTTATACTTTTAAAATGTGTAATTAACGTGTTTTATCTCATTTTTTTAAATGGATGCAAATTAAATTTAATCAGATAATAATCTCGAAAATAATAACATGATGGAAAGTTTTTATGATAATATAAAATTCCATATTTTGAATATAAAAGGAATTTAGTGACATATTGATAACATATTATCATATTATTTTTTAATAAAAGAGAGAGTTTTCTCATTCTGAAATTATCGTGAAATATTCACATGATAGAAATTTATATTTTACATTACAGAAATTATTTCTTTTAAAAATATTATCTCATGTTCTAGAAGTATTATTTTATCTTTAAAATTATAATCTCATGTCATAAAGGTAATTTTTTCTTGATATAAAATTGATATTACACGTTTTGTTAATTTTTTATAATCTAGAGATTATTTAGAAAAGAGAAAGTTATTACACTTCATATTAAAAATGAGCATTTATATGAAATAGATAATAATGTCTGATAATATATAATATTATCAAAATAAAGATAAAATAATAACTTTTTTATTCTAGAATAATTATATTTATTTTGGAAATTTTTCAAGAGATACTGAAAGATATAATAGCATGTCATGATGGTAAAATGATTAAATATTATTCATGATAATTATTCAAGAATTTTGTATATTAGAAATTGATTTTCAAATTATCACGTATGTTATTTGTGTTATTATTTTTCTAAATAATATTATTTTATGTGTAGAATAATTATCTTGGTTTAATAATATTATCACGTATTATAATTTTAAATTAAATTCTGGGAACCGTATGTTTTATCATGTGTGAATATGATGATATTTAAGAATAATTTTTTTTTCTAATGTGTGATAATATTCTTTTGAGATGTTTATTTTGTTTCCTATAATATTTACTAGATATTTGTCTATCTATTATTATAATATTTAATAATGGTTGATATGATTTATAATTAAATAACAACTTAAAGCTAGTAATGCTTTGTTATAATAAAAGAGGAATGTTGAAATAATTATCATCAAGTTTTTTTATAAATGAAAACATGGTTTAAAGAGGAATTATCAAAGAGATAAATAATATTCATCCTTATTAATTTTTATCGATAATAATTCTAGGATTTATTCATTATAAATTTGTTGATAAAAGATGGTAATTTGAATTTAATTATTTCTTAAATCATTTCTTTTGGGAAAAGTGATCCTAATGTTGTTTGGTTAAGGCTGGAAGACCTTGTATAATTTGGAAATAGTTGCCTTTATAATTATGTGGGGATAATGAAATTAATATGTATTTATGATCTATGGATTTAGAGACATGGTATGATTGAATGTTTACCTTGTACAGTTGAAATAATGGGCAGGGATGCCAAAGTCTATGATGGTGTTACAGGGTTCCGATTATGGTGATGATAAGGGTAGGGATGCCTAAGGATATATTATGTGAGAGGATTCTTGAGGTTATAATATTGGTGAGGATTCTCGAGGATATTATGGTCGCACGGGGTGTCAATGATGATTATGATGTTGGCATGGGAGGTCATATGTGTTTTTAAATGTAGTTGTGTAAAAGATGGAATCAGGAGAGATAGAATTGGTTGAAGTTGAGCCTACCTTTTATTGTTGTGCTGAAAGCTAGGATTCTTTATTGATAATTAACCTACTTGTTTAATATCTTGATGTCTGGATTTCTTATATAATCAATTTCTAACTATGAGAAGCAGTTTGATACCATGCACTGTGAGTGAATATTTTATGTAGTATCTCAGGTTTATTTCTAGAGTACTTTGATGGTTATAAAATGATAAACTAATTAATGAATGAATGGGGTTGGTTCTTGATTCTTGATTATGATGATGACATACTTGAGAACACAAGAAAATAATTAATAGTTTCATCGATACTTAGACTATAAAAATAAATTTTTAATCTTGTAAAAGAAAAAATAATAATAATAATTAATGGTTAATTAATTCATTAATGTTTATCTTGATACTTGTATGTTTTTGATACCTGGGTCTTATTAGTGGTAGTTGGGAGTCCCATGTGACATTAGCAGTAGATGAGTTTGAGGTTGGGTAGTATCCCATATTGTGGTTGTGAGACTTATATATATGTCATGTATGTTTATTGATTCCATACACTACCCCATCCAAGTTGGTAGGGAAACTAACACTAAGTGGACTCTGGGAGGGTGTTTTCCCCAACATCTAAGATAATGAGGAACAGATGGTTGACTACCCCCTTTGGCCCCACTTTCTTCTCCTGATAGTATTATGTGCCATTATGCACAGTGGTTTACTTTACCTATATATGTGTATATAGGGATGTAATGGATTTAGGTTATCTCACAAACATATATATCTGGATATAGTATCCTAATAGTTATTATATGTATGTTATGTAAGGGATGTGATGGATTCAGGTATAACACATGAAATATGGGTTGTAGTGACTCCCAAAAAATACTTAGTAATTATATGGATATGTGGTTAAAATGATAGGATAATTAGATTCACGGGTTTCATTATTTATCTCAGGTTTATTTGGTTTGGTCTACTTTTTTTCAAGTGTATTCGAGTTGGCTATTAGAGAGATATGGATCGGGATGTGTGATGTTGGTGAAGAGTGAAACACTAGGGGATGTGGTGGTGGGTTACCCTATTTTTTAATTATATTATGAAATCTATTAAATGTGATACTTGGTGAGATATATCCATGGTGTGGATTGTAAAATAATAGAAAATCTGTTTAGATGATGAGTTATTCTGTTTTATTTAATCAGCGGGATTTAGTAAACTTATTTCACATTTTTAGTGAGAGGTTATAGGAAGGATCCCACTGAGTATACATGCTATGATCACCCTATACATATATAAACTATTTTTCTTATCATTAGAAGAAAGTTTGTGATCAAACTAGACTTTACTAGTTTGAGAATTTATTCAGGAGATGTTGGAGCTTTGAGGTATCTACCAAAGATCTGTTTTAGTGTTCTCAGTTGTTCAGTTGTATATTATTACATTCATGTCATGTATTGGTATTGATTATTATTTTTTATGTTGTTATTTATTTAGTGTTTGTTTCTATCTTATCTCCCTCCTTTCCCATATTTTATAGGCTAATGCCTCCCATTTTTTATGTTATACACTCAGTTCTTATTTCCAACCCACAGACTATTATAGTCAGGATTTTAGGTGTCATTATCTAATTTCTCTCATTAACAGCCCAGGATGGGTACCATTGGGGGAAGTGGGTAATGAAATATTTGTATCAAAGGTTATGGTTGATAGATAGGATATATTTTGGAGCAACTCATTAGTGAGGATGAATGGGTTTGTAGGGAAACAGTGTCAAATCGGCTGAGTATGTACTGTAAACAAGGGATTCCAGCTAGGAAATAGGATTTTAGGTACCCCTATGATCCAACATAATGAAGTTTATGTTTAATGGATATGATAATAAAAGTGATATCTATTACAGGGAAGAGACTTAGTAAAGGATCATGCATCATGCTTGCATGAAGCATTTTTTGAATGAGTTATAGAATGGTAAAAGGTTAAAAATGAATAAATTAATTAACCATAAATAATTTGTACCCTTGGATAAGAGTCCCTAATATTTATTATTTTGCAGGAGTGGCTCCAGGTTGGCCTCCATGTTGGGATCATGCCAAGATGTGTCAAAATATTACCATATAGTGGAAAAAGATAATTAAAATACTCAGAGGAGGACACTCTGAGTGTTCCAGAACCAGAGCCTATAGAAGCTTGAGGGATCCATTTTAAATCATAGGAAATGGTATGGTTGGAGGAGATGATTATATCCTTATATTTGAATCATTATTATAGATATAACATTAATTTACTTTAGATGTTGTGATTATTCATGGGTTTTCTTGATAGTGGTGGTCCTTGTTCCTCAAAATTTATGAGGATTTTTCTATTTTGTGGGGATGTTTTGAGATCTGTTTCTCGACTAAATTTATTTTCATACAACAAGTAAGCTCTTAATAAAGTTATTTTTTCCCTACTTTATGGGATTTATGAGGTCTACTCTTGATGTGTGGTGAGATCTTTGAATTATTTTTTTGATCCAGAAACCCTTCAATTATTATCCCTTTGAAGTTAATGGCTGGGTTTATCATTATACTTAGACTGTTAACCCTTTATAATGAATTTAGGGAAACTTTATCATTCACTTGATTTAAACCCACCAAATTCATCTTTAATCCATGATCATTTTTATCACATCAGCCTTTAGTTTTCAACCCATGCATATAAGCCTTCATATATGGTAATCATAACTCATTCCTTAGGCCTGGTGTTGATATAGAGATATAGTCTAGGGTATGATTTTATCTGAAATTATTCATATCATTCCCTTAATCTCTCGTAAAACCATTTTTTGGTCTAGGGGGTGGGGTTTTTATCATCAGGTACATCCTATACGCTTCTCTCAGGCCTAGTGTGGTGTATATTTGGCCCAAGTGAAGGGGTTCTTACATGTATTCTTTTTTTTAATCAATATAATTTTCACTCGTTCTAGGTGATATGAGCCTTAATTCATGGAAAATAAAATATCATATTTTTTTTATAAATTTATTTCTAACTAGTGTTTGATTAATTTCTCTCTTTATTTTGAATTAAATTCTTGTATATTGTGGGGTGTGTATGTAACTTCGTTTATAATAAGACTATGGCATGCTTAAATCCCCTACAAGGATTTCTATCTTATTGTTTACATATGTTATGGCCTTGAGAATATAAATAGAGGGGACACTTCAAAAATCATGGTGTAATATATTATGATACATTTTAAAACTGTGTGGGTGAGTCAGTTGAACTCAAACTAGATAATATCAAGGTATGGTGGATGGGTTCCATTGATTTTTATTATTTTGGAATATATTTTTATCTTAGTGCATGTGATGATTAATAAATGTTATGTGACATTGATATATATCTCTTGAAAGTAATGAATTTCACCTATGGTAAAATGAAATTGGAAATTGAAACGTTGTATCCTTTGAAGATTTTACATGAGTGTGTCCTTTGTGAATAATTATTTGTTAACAAACTTGGAAAAGTTTTAATGTTTTTTAAGTTGGATGTTTTAAACCTATTTCCTTTTATGTAATGCATGTCATATATTAAATCTAAATTCTTTTTTCTTTGGAAGTTATGTGTATTAATATTAATTTTCAAAATATTATAGTATATTTCTGCTAGTTTACTAAAAAAATTGATGAAATCATGTAACATTCATGTGTACATGATCTATAATGGAAATCATATTAAATATGTAATGTTTTTTGGAAAATGAAAATTTACATTGATTATGTCATCCTTGGGAGTTTTCTCTATGTTTTATAATAATATTTAGTGAAACCCTCTTGGAAAAATTTATTTTGTGATAATAATTTTTCTTAAATATAAAATTGTAATTCTTATATAAAACATGATTCTATATTAAAAGTGGTTTTCAAATTTATTGAACGTTTTTTCTCAAATAATATTTTGATAAATAACTTATTATGAACAAGGATTTAAAAGTTTTATCATTTGAATTGTTATTAACCTACATGATTATAAACATAGGAGACTTGGTGAAAAGTTTTTATCAGTATGTTTTGAAATTTAATGAGTTTTAATGTGAAATGTTTGGATATATGAAAAACTAGAGATAAATATGTTTTCTCCCAAATAGAGTTTTGTGAAATTTTGTTTAATCAATGTGAAGTGTTATTTTTGAAAGTATTGTTCCTATTTTTTTTTAATATTATATTTGTATGATTATATATTCATTACTTACTAGGTTTGTTATGGTTATTTATATATCCATTGATGTGATTATGTAATCTTACTTGGTAATTTCAGTCATGGACAAGTGCTTATAATTCTAAAGTTTTTTATGCTCTTTTTTGTTGAATGAATTACTTTTAATCATATTGAAATATAAGATTGTTTCTCCCATGATATAATGTTTTATTAATGGATTTTCTCCTATTTGAGAGGTATCACCCCTCTGTATATTTATTTAAAGTGTTATGTGTCTCTAAACTTTCTTCCTATAGTGATAATTGTGTTCCAAATACAATGAGATAATTTAGAGTTATCTCGTGAAGTGGTTAGATTCTTCCCCTTCCCATTTCCATCCCATTTCTAGTTTTGTTTTAAATCAAAAGGGTGAGAATTTTTTAGAGGTATCTAATGTAAAGGTCTAGTATATTCCTGAGCCTTACATTGTTATTATTGGGTGTCTAGTGGTTTAGGAGAAATTTTATTAATTTAGAAGTTGTTTTAAAAATTATTTTTTAATTTATAAAGAGGTTTTGAAATGGTTTTACAAATTATGTAAGTAATTTCATGTTTTAAAATATTATTTGGGAAATTAATTTAGAAGTTTTTTAAATTTTATATAATATTTTATAAGTGTTTTAAGAGTTCTGGAAGTGATAATTAGGACTTTTCCTAATTTTTTAGAAATTCTTATAAGTGAAAATTTAATATTTTAAGGCTAATATTACCCTTACACATGACCATGCTTCTACATAAGGGTAAAACCTATTTCTATTGGTTGTGTAAGGGTGTAGTATTCCATGTGTAAGGTTAGTTGAGAAATACTTAATTATATGTAAGGGTATTCATGTAACATTGGATTTTCATAGGGGTAGCATTTATTTTCCAATACTTACACAAGGGTAGCTTGGAATTTATAAGGGTTATATAAGGGTATCTCCCCAGCTATGTAAATGTCATTCAAGATCCCTTATCTTGTGTAAATGCAGTTCCTTACCTATGTAAAGGAAAGTTCCTTTTTCTTTTTTCATGTAAAGTGAAGTGGATGTTCCCATGAACTGTGTAAAGGTTGTAGAACTTTCATAAGGATTAGCCCATGTTTTACCTTGTTTCATAAGGCTAACCCATGAATTCTGATGCTCACCTAAGGGTAGTTCAAGATAGCGTAAGGGTAGTCCCCTACTCACATAAGGGTATTTATTAAATCCTAAAGCTTAATTAATGGTAATTCAAGACTTCTAATGACCATATATGGGTAGCAAACCACATAAGGGTAAAATTATGTTGCCCTTTTGTAATGCATGTTCCATTTGTAAGGGTAGTAGAAATTTCTTAAAAATTAATATTTCCCTTCCTGGACCTCCTATAACACATTTTTCAATGTAATAAATGGAATTTAATTTGGAAATTGGTGGTTTTGAATCTATTAATAGTTTTAAATGAAAATATTGAATCTCGTTAATAATAATAGATCCTAAATTATGGTGTGATACAAATTAAATGGAAACCAGTTTAATATGTTTTGATGTGAAATAAAGTATAGGAAGTCTAATAGAGTATGTGAAGTATCTACCGAGGGATATATGTAAATCTTACAAATTAGTTTCTTTACCTAATTTGAGTCTCTCTATCCTAACCTGAACCACTGGGGCTCACCAGTCAAGTGATGAGCTGAGTGTGACACCCTAATCCTTCCTTCAATAGGCTAGGACTAGACGACAAGAGACGAGTAGGCATATCAAACACATGGTAGGCCTTAGACTATGGAACATGTTTTCATGAACATATCTTAAAATTCCCATAAAATGATGAAAGATAAATACAATTGATACTAATTCAAGCATAAATATAAATCCCACAATCAATGTGTGATAATAATACATGAAATAATAACGTTACAAATAAAATCCCACCAAAACTATAAAGGAAGTCCAACCTGCAAGATGGAGGGGACTAAAGTCAAATACAACACCTTGTAAGAACCCTGGTTTGTCTAACCTAGCTATACTCAATCTTCACCTGGTCCACTAAGGACCCCATTGAATGTCTTTTCATCTACATAAGACATGACATATGTGATAAGAGACCATGAAGGATTAAGTATAACAATACTCAATAGGACACCGCAAAATCACCAAACATAAAGGATCAAGATAGTAGTCATCTCATCACAAGGGTTTGTCAATAAAAATATGAGAAATACAATAATAACATCTAAATATACACATGAAAAACACTATATCTTAGGGTAATTCCATAACCACAAATCTGGGCTAGTATTATAGCTTGAGATACAAGATAACCCTCATTTGGGAGAACTCACTCCATGATTCAGATAACACTAATGGTTCTCATATGATAGGTCGTTTTCATTAGGTTTCGCTGGGAAGGAGTACATGTTGGAAGTCATAAGATTTTGATACATGGATAGGAGATTACACCCAAGGATACGAGAGACATCACAAACCCTAACTAGAATCCCACCTAGGTTAGAAGATATAATAGAGGATCCCACCTTAGGCCACATTGGGGATTCCTACAACTCTATCTAAGACTAATATCATAGAGGGGATCACATCCTATGCTCAGTACATGATGATTCACTCTACCCTCATGGGATATGAATCGGGGTAATTCACCATAAGCAAACTGGTCTACACTGAAGAGAACAAGGGCCTAAATCTATCCTAGAGAAAGTACACAATTTGTACTAGTAGTATATTTCACGTCATGCCTACATCGGGCCTTCCTATGTGCTTCATCCCATACCCATGTACTCCAAGTTGTGCCCATGTACCTTGGTCATGTCAATGTACTAGGCCATATCTGAGTACATAGGCATGTTCGAGTACCGAGCAATGCCCATGTACTCACACTATGACCATGTTTATTCCTGTGTACCATGTGGTAACATGATGACTCTCTAATTCATGTCACACAACATGTGACATGTATCACATGGCATGTGATATTTATATCTATTCAAAAACCCTATAACAATAGAAGGGGTACTACACAACATGCGTTCACTGGACTACATGCCATATAGTCTACGATTTTCCAAAAATTTCATATTGTTCCACACGTGATGCTTTCACCATTTCTGTTTTTTTTTCTACTTAATCCATTAATGACCATTAATATTAGTTTTTTTGAGTTCTACCATCACTAGTGGGAGATTATGGTCACCCAATCTTCTTAGAAAACATTTATTATACCATTGTGCTATCACAACATGTCGAACTAGAAAAACAAGATATGCTGACCTGATCTCGATTCACATTTGGTCATCCACCTTAATCACTCTACACAATTTATATTCCATAAATATTGAACCTAGATCCATGGAATAAATATATTTCACCAAAGAAAAGTTGTACAATGGTTTATTACCATGTATTTATTTAACCACCATCCAAATATAATGTAAGTGATAAACACATGAAGAACAAGGGAATAAATTCATAAGGAAAAGCATGAAGAATGGGGCTTGACTGTTGTTCAGATTGGACTCAATACATTTTAATTATAATGAAGAATGAAAAATAATTTAATAAATGATATCAAATTCTTATTCATTTGAAGATAGAACATTAACTGCAAATCATTTGTCGAGCTTCTAATCAAATTGTTAGAACAAATTATTTGTATTTTATGTGGGATAATTGAAAATAGGATAAAATCTAGAAATCAAAATCCAACCTTGATTTTTTATCCATAATTGGTGAATAACGGTTCTATGACATCATCATTGTGGAGATTTATAAACTTCATTGGCGCTTTGATCTCTAAAGCATGATCTAATGTTGGTCATCCATAAAATATCCTTCAATGACTCCCCTATCAATCCCTAGGGTTATGAAACTAACCCTAGGTATTTGTTATTATCAAGCATATATAGAAGATTCTAGGTCATAGTGATATAAAAATAAATAAATTTATTAATAAATTTATTAAATTACTAATCTGTCCACAACTTCACTTTCATGAAATACCTGACGCTGACAAAGGTTATATTGTACCTAGGGTAAAATCCACATTTATATTAAATGGAAGTATCATATTTACCAACTAAGATATCATTTTAGAGTTATTATATTATTTCTAAAACACTACATGCATGTTATATAATATATTTAATATTTTTATAATAACGAAATTGAGGCACTTCGGGCCTCTAAATCTAATTTCGTTTCAGCATCTGGCTCTAAAAATATTTACTAATATATTATAAATTATTAAAAGAAAAAATATAGATGTTGAATTATCCCCACCTTAGGTATTTTCATCCAAAAAGTAAAAAACCTACTAAAAATATGAGGGTAATGAGCTCGCATCTAGGTATCCCACTCCTAGTTACCCTCATATAGATTTATATGATGTCGCCGAACATGCACCAAGGTAATTCATTGCCCATGGAGGATATTCTCCAGTCAATCCTCAATCTCTAATAGGTACTCTGAGAAGGTAGCTCTATCCTTGATGTCCAGTTCACCCAAGTAGATAACATGTGATAGTTCATACACATATCCCCTCAGCTTTGAAAAATGGAAGATGTTATGTACCCAGTTTAACTATGGTGGTAGGACAAAGAATTACACCACCTTTCCAATCCTATATAGTATCTGGAAAGGTTCATTGAATCTCAGAGATTACTTCCATCCTGGGCCAAATCTATACAATCCATATCGAGTTGATACCTTTAGGAACACATGGTATCCCTCCTAAAACATAAAAGGCCTCCATCATCGATTCTCATAAGACTTATAATGGACTTGGGTAATCTTCATCCACTCTTGGATGATCAGCACCATCTTTGTTATCAACCGCACTAACTCTAGGCCCATGAGTTATAACTCACTTAGATCAGTCCAACAAAGTTTTGACCTAAATGGTCTCCCATAAAAGGCCTCGGATGGTTCCATACTAATGGTGGAATGGTATCTATTTTTGTACCCAAACTCTAACAAGTGCAGATGATCCTTTAAATTATGGTCAAAGTCTTACATGAATTCAAAAATCATATCCTCTAGAACCTAAATGGTTTTCTCATTTTGGAAATCATTCTGAGGGTCAAGCATCATGCTCAGATTCAACTATGTCCCAAATTACTCCTATAATCCTCTCCATAATCATGATGTTAAGTGAGAATAACAGTATAAAATGGTTTTTATGGAACTCTTTGAAGCTAAACTATCTCCTAAATGTAAAGTTGTCCCATTCTCTCTACTAAACTTTACTCTCAAATAGTTAGGAAGTGGGTGACATAGTAATTCGTTCTATGATCACCCTAATGGAATCTTTTCATATAGAAATTCATGGTATCCCTATAATTAAGTCCATAAATATACTATCCCACTTCTAATTTGGAACCTTAGGTGGTTGAGATAAACCAACTGGAACTTGGTGTGTAACCTTCACTTGCTAACAAGTGGGGAATTGAGAGGCAAACTCTACTACAAACTTCTCTATTATCGGCTACCAAAAAATGACATTGAAGTTCCGGGTATATATTTGCCACAAGTAGAAGTACCTCCAATGGGTATGTATTAAACACCCTCAAAACCTCCACATACAGCATCATTGGTACCATTGTCCATCCTCTGAGAATAATGTCATGCTCCCCGCCTTTAGAAAATCCATCAGGAGCATGTCCAGTGAATATCTGAGTATGTAAGGACTCATGGTTGGTATCCCTAATTTGATCCTCCCTAACATGTTGTGTATGAGATGGGTTAAATGACATATATTGTAGATATGTCACACCATACTCATTTGATATGGACAATTAAAATAAGGCTAATTGCTCTGAAAACTTTTCCAACAACTAAAAACAATATCTCATACTGAGAGAATCTACCACCACATTCTCCTTTCCAAGATTATAGACTATATTAATGCCATAATATTGGGGGAACTCTAGTCATCACCTATGTCTTAAGTTAAGATCCATCTGTGAGAATATGTAATTTAGGTACTTGTGGTAATAATAGATGATAAACCACTCACCCATAAGGTAGTGTCTCTACATATTCAGGGTGAAGACCACTGCTTCCAACTCCAAATCATGGGTCGAAAAGTTATTCTCATGAGGTCACAACTATTAAGACCCACGGTAAATCACCACCTACCTCTACATCAGAACACAACCAAGTTTGTTCTCTAAGCAATCATATTTTACTACTTACTTGACACCCTCCTCTATTAGTCTTAATATGGGGGATCACTTAAACCTCTGCCTTAACTCCTAAAAATCTTGTTGATACCTATCAATACACATGAAAGGATTCCCCTTATAGGTCAAAGAAGTCAAAGGTGTTGACATCCTGGAAATATTAGGCATTAGTATCCTATAGTAACCTATAAACCCAAGTAAGTTGTACACCTCAGTCACACTCTTGGGTGGATCCTAAGATGACACTGCCTCAACCTTCACCGATTCCACTACCACACCCTATACTGAGATAACATGTCCTGGAAAATGAAACCCTCGAATCTAAAAATCAAACTTCAAGATATTTCCATAAATATAGTACTCTAAGAGTATGTCTATGACCATCCTCAAGTGTCTTGTGTGCTCCTCCTCGATCATTGAGTACACTAGAATTTCATTGAGGAATACCACCTCAAACTGGTCTATGAATGGCTGAAAGATATGATTCATGAGTCCCAAAAACACTACTTGGTAATTATTTACACTAAAAGGAATCACTAGGAACTCATAATTATTATAGCAATATAAGAATATCATATTTAGTATATCCACATCTCATACATGGAGCTAGTGATAACACAATTTGATTACAGTCTTCTAGAACCATCTATCCCCTCTTAAATGATTGAATAGATTCAATCTCTCGCCCATATTTTTAAAAAAACACTAGGGCTGCCTAGGGTGACACACTGGGTCTGATAAATCCATTCCTCTATAATTACTATAACTACACATTATTCTCATGAATATATATGGGATCTATCTGATATTTTGGAATAGATATCAAGATAATCCCTAGGTGAAAGTATATTCATAATTATATCTCTTGGTGGGGAGGTAATTCTAGCACATCCTTAGAAAAACTTCATCATACTCCACCACCACTATAAGAAGCTAAAATTGCATATCATCCACTACTCCAAAGGTAATACTATCCAACAGGTGATTGATCAGTTGTACCCTCATAATTATGTTCTTGTTGTACTCTTCCTACGTTTTCTTCTCACCTACAAAGGTAAAACTCATCCTATCTATGCATACACATCACACCCTCTTCCTGAAATAATCATTTTGTACATGAACTATGTATAACCAGTCCATACCTAGTATGAAATCATAAGTCCTCATTTCTACTATAAATATATCACCTAGAAATATGTCTCCTCTAAGAGTTAGGTCACACTATCAGTAATAGTGTGTGATCGTTGAATCCTCTTTGGTCTAAGTCTCCAACTACAAGGGTTGAGCTAAGGACTCAAACAAAATCTATAAGTCTCAAACAAGAGAAGTGGAAAGAAAGTAGTGGCTCACACCTGTGTCTATTAGTACTGTATATAAATTAGATAAGACACAAATAATACATATAATCATCCCTGAATCCTATGGTTTATATGGCTCCACTACCTGCAGTTTTCCTCATCCATGACCACCAGATCTGTGAGCCTCAATTGGACCACCTGGGGGTGGTGGTGGTAATAGGTCAAATCATCTACCACCACTAGTTCTCCATACTTATCTACCATGTTCACCACCCTGTGGATCTCCCTATTCTTGCTTCTACCTCTATATATGCAGTCCATCTACCATCTCTTTATTAGCTTTATATAGGGTCTAACAATCCCATGTGAGATATCCCTGACTGTTACAAGAGTAACACCACATATCCTTGGCCTAACTAGAATCATTATAAGATCCCTAAACCATAGCACCTATTTTTTAAAATCGCAACCTAAAACATATCACACATATGGATCCCTACATATATTTTTGTATACCCACTTCCAAAGTCTCAACTCTTGTGTTCCCACCACTAGCACCCATTGTTCGCATCTTCTCAGCCAAAAATCTATTTATTACCAAAGCATTATCTAGTACCCTAGAATAGGTAGGAATGCATTGAGGTATTAAGTTATCCCGTATATATTTGAGTATGCCTCTCTCGAAATTATATGCCTATAAGAACTGATCAGAAACCATATACATCAATTATCATGTGAATTTAGTGAACCTCAATGAATACATATCCATAGTCATTCTACCCTATAGATGTTGTAGAAGATCCTAGGTGCTCACTGCCCGCAATGTAGTTGAAGATAACTACTCTCTAAAAATAATCTCAAAGTCTTTCCATGAAATATTTGTCTCATCATACAATAGAGTCATTAGGCCCCTCCATCACCCAGGTAATCCATGAAGAAGGATTTCCTCCAATGCCACCATCTGGTCTGCAGGTTTCCTAAAGAGGTGAAAGACTCTTGTAACTACCTCGATCCAATCCTCAACTGCCTGGGGGTATGGCTCACCCAGAAACCTGAGGGGTCTCCCTCACTAAAACTCATGATGTGTGGTCATCTTGCATGCATCATCCACTGGTACTATTAGTACAATCTTCTGATCAACAGGTGGAGGTATGGATGAAAAACTACCTAGAGATATCACCTCTTAAATAGGTCCCTGTATTGAAGCCTCGTCACTAAGTGGATCAACCTCCTGATCCTACTATACAATCCTAGATGAAAATCAACATGAAAGAATCCTGAAATAGACAATATGTACCACGGTCATGATTATATATGGATAAATTAATCGTGAAGGACTTGGAAAGCACAACCCATTCATATATGATGCATGTACCAATGTTTTCCCTACAACGAGTGCCAGCATGTACTGATCCAGTAAGAAAATTATCAAAGTCATAGTGAAATGATACATTGTCCACCACACCAACACTGGATTCCCTATCCTGAGATCCAAACTTAAAATATTCTAACATTATTTCCATAAATCCCAAAACAAACCTCACTGGTAGATAATATCTAAACTCTAGTATTTATATGAAAATTGATCTAATACCACTTTATCACAACCCAACCCATTAAGGCCCCCCTGTTCATCTATGAGCCAAGTGTGACCCCCCAATACCACCTCCTATAGGCCAGGAGTTGGGGAAAATTTCTGAGTAGGTACATCACACACATTGGAGTCCTTAGCCTAAGGTACATGTACACACGCACACATCTCTAAATGAACATACAATGATGAAAGATAAATAAAATTGATAACAATGCATGAATCCACTTAAATCACACAATCAGAGTATGAAAATAATATAAGAAATTATAAAGGGATGAATATGATCCCATCAAAACTATAAAGTAAGTCCAACCTACTAAAAGGAGGGGACTAAAATCAAATTCCACCCCTCATATAAACCTCGGTCTACCTATCCCAACTATGATATATCTTCTCCTATTATACCAAGGACCTCATAAAATGGAATGTTGTCTACATAATAAAAAACATGTGTGGAAAGATCCCAAGAAGGGTTGAGTTTAACAATACCCATTAGAACACCTAAAAATCACAAAACAAAAAGTATCAAGAGATTAGTCATCTCATCACAAGGTCATGTCAATCAGAATATGTGACATACAATAATAAAATCTAGATATACTCATGATATATACAAAGTCTCATTGTAAGGTTACAACTACAATACCAACATAGGATTTCTACTTGAGATACAAGATAACTCTCATCCGAGATAACCCACTCCATGAGCTAAATAACACTTATGGAGCTTATCCAAGAGGTCATGCTCATCAAGTAATTCTATAAAGAAGTGTGTGTTGTAATTCAGAAGATATTGATACAAAAATAAGGTATCACACATGAGGCCATGGGAGACATTGCAAACCCTTACTTGATTAACCCACTAAGTAGGGGATCAATGCCCATGTATGTTGGTCATGTTGATTCCTAGAATCCCACATAGGGTAGAAGATAAGATAGAGGATCCCACCATGAGCCTCATTGGGGATTCCTACAAATCAATCTAAGACTAATCCTACATAGGGGATTACATCCTATATTTAGTACATGATACCTCAATTTACCCTCATTAAGGATGACCCAAGAGAAGGCACCCTATGGAAACAAGCCTATATTGAAGATAATAAGGACCTAAAGCTATCCTGGATAAAGTACAAGGTGTGAACTAGTAGTATATGGTGTGTATTTCCTACCCTAGGTACTTTGGTCATGCCTGTGTACTTTGGTCATGCCTGTGTAACAGGTCATGTCTAGATACATGGCCATGTCTGAGTACCGGGTCATTCCCATGTACTTAGGTTTTTCCCATGTACCTAGATGTGTTTATAACTATATATATCTAGGGTACATGTTGAGTCACTATGTAATGTTTCACATTTCACATTTCACATGATGTGTTATATTTAACTCTACATGGAAACCCTAACACCGTAGAAGGGGGACTACATGGTGTGTGTTCATGGGACTATATGCCCTATAGTCATGAATTTTATAAAAATTCCAAAATATTCCATGTGTTACATCCATTACACTTTCACCATCCATTCCATTGCTTAGTCCATTGATAACCACTGATATAAGGTCATTTGGTCCCTGCTATCATCGATGGATGGATTCTAGACACGTAATCTACTCAGAAAACATCTGTTGTCACAATGTGTTGTCAGTGTATGCCAAAATTGGAAATGGGAAATGCGGATCTAATCTTTATTCATCTCTCTTCATCCACCATTTTCGCTTCACACCACATATGTGTCATTGATCTTGAACCTATATCCATGGTATCAATCTATTGGGCCAACTAATGGTTTCACAATGGTTAGTTACTAGGTATTTGTCGAACCATCAGTCAAATGGAATATCAGTGATGAATGCATGAAGAATGGGATAAGAAATTCACAAAAAAACAAGCAATAAAACTAATACATTTTTTAGATTTTCCTAAATTCATTTACATTAAAATTATGAACAAATAATAATTTAATAAATGATATCAAATTACTATTCCTGTGAAGAAAAAACATAAACCACAAATCATCCATCAACCAAAAAATAAAAATGTAAAAAAAATGATTTGTTTTTATATATGATAGTAAAAAATAGGATAAAATCTCCATGAAACATCCTTCCTCAATTTTGGATCAATCATGGAGAATAACGGTTTTGCGTCATCGTCGTTAGCGAGATCTACGAACTTCATTGGTGCACCAATCGCCAAATCACGATCAGATGTTGGTTTTCCATGAAAAATACTTCAATGAATCCTATATTAATCCCTAAGGTTATGAATATAACCCTAGGTATTTGTTTTAACTAGGTTTATATAGAGGATTCTAGTTCATGGTGATATAAAAAGTAATAAATTAATTTATTTATTCATTAAATTATTAATCCTTCCATGACTGAACTTTCACAAAATACCTGACACTGACAAATTTTATTCCCCTATTTGTGAAAAACCCATATTCTTTATTCAATGAAAGTATCTAAATCTACATATGAGTCCCCATTTAAAAGTTAATCTATTATTTTTTAAAAATTTCACACGCTCGATATAATGTATCTAATATTTTAATAATATCAAGACTGAGGCTCTCTGAGAATCAGAATCTTGCATCATCTCAGTGCCTGGATATGAAAATATTTCTTAATATATTCCAAATTATTATAGGGAAAAAATATGGATGTTATACTCTCTTCATTCCTATTGAGTTTGTGTGGTCCAAACCTCACCTTCTGGGATCTGTAAGCCTATTGTAAATTCATCTAAGGCTTCTCCTACATTTATTAGGATTTTATCATCTCCCTCTCTCCTCTATTTGTTTAATCATGGAAACTTCATTATTCCATGTAGGGGATATGTGATGTATCCTTATTTTTATACTATTAAAGTGTGGAATTACATGCTTTAGATCCTCTATTTAAAGGGATGTGATTAACCTTCATCAGATAATAATATATAAAATAATAGAATTTTCGAAAGTTGGTATGATAATATAAAATTTAAAAGGTGGAAGATGAAATTAATATAGTGAAATATTGATAACATATTATCATAAAATTTTTATTAAAATAGAGAATTATCTCATTATGAAGTTATTTTAAAATATCCAAGTGAGAGAAAATTATATTTCATGTTACAGATATATATTTCTTTTGAAAATATTATCAAATGTTTTGGAAGAATTATTCTATATTTAAAATTATCATCACATGTAATAAAGGTTATTATTTTATGGTGTAAAAGTTATATAACATGTTTTGTTAAATTTTAATAATATATACATTATTTGGGAAAGATAAATTGATTTCTCTTCATATTAAAAATGAGTATTTATATGAAGTATATAATAATTTTTGATAATATGTATTATTATAAAAATAAATAAAAAATAAGAACTTTAATACTTTAGAATAATTATATTTATACTATAAATTATTAAATAGAGAGATCAAGATATAATAGCATGTCATGATGTTAAAAATATCAAATATTATTGATGAAAATTATTCAATAATTATGTATATTAGAGATTGAAGTGGTAATTTTTTCATGTTCTATTCATATTATTCTTTAGATAAAGAATATTATTTAATGCATAAAATAATAAATAATATTATCACCTATTATAATTTTAAATTAAATTTTAGGAACTGAATTTTTTATCACAAGTAAATATGTTTATATTTAAGAATGAATGTTTTGAGATGTATAATCAAATGATTTTGAGTTTTATATTTTATTACCTCTGAGATTTACTTGATAGTGTTCTATCTATTATTATGTTTGTTAAGAATGGTTGATATGATTTGAAATTAATTAACAACTTAAAGTTCGTAATTATTTGTTATAATAAAATAGGCAAGTTGAAATAATTATCACTGTGTTTTTTGATAATGGAAAAATCAACTTAAGGTGGAACTCCATGTGAAATAAATAATATTTAGTTGTAATATTTTGTATGGATAATGATTCTAGGATTTATTCATTAAAAATTGATTGATTAAATATGGTAATGTAAATTTAATGATTTCTTAAGTCATTGATTTTGGGTCGAGCAAGCCCGATGTTGTTTGGTTAAGGCTGGAATTTCTTGTTTTATTGGGTCATGGTTTCATTTGAAATTATATGTGGATAATACATTTAATATGTATCAATGATCTATGGATTTAGATATTTTATATGATATAATGTTAAACTTTTATGGTTAAAATGAAGGGTTGGGATGCTTGAGGCTGTGATGGTGGCATGGGGTGCCAGTTATGGTGATGATATGGGTAGGAATGTTTGAGGCTCTGATATGGGTGAGGATGACCGAGTCTATGATATGGGTAGGGATTCCTAAGGTTGTGATGGTGTCACAGGGATCCGATGATGATGATGTTGTTGGTATAGGATGTTAGATGTGTTATTATGTTTAGTGGTGTCAAGGATGGAACTGGGACTAATTGAATGGGTTGAATCTAGGTCTGACCATTATTATTTTCATGAAAGTTGGGTTACTTAATAGATAGTGAATCTTATTGTTTAATGGACTGATGGAAGGATGTTTTATATAATCAGTGTCTAACTATGGGAATTAGTTTGATACTATGCACTGCGAGTGCATTTTGTATGTGGTAGGTTAGACTAAGTCCTAAAGTACCCAGATGATTATGAAATGGTAAGTGAATAAATTATTTACAGGGTTACTTATTGAATATTTCTTTTGATGATGACATACTTGAGAATGCAACCAAAGAATTAATAGTTCTATAGGCACTTGGATCAGAATATTAAAATGTTAATATTTGAAAATAAAATGGAATAATATTAAATAATGAATAATTAATTAATTAATGTTCATCTTGATGCTTTTATGCTCTTGTACCTAGGCCTTAGCTGTGGTAGCTGGGATTCCCATGCGACATTAGTGGAAGTTGTGTCTGAGGATTATTAGTTTCCCATATTGTGTTTGTGAGACTTATATATATCATTTATGTTTTGTGATTTCATATTTTTTCAACCCATGTCAGTAGGGAGACTGGTACCCAGTGGACTCTGAGAGGGTGTTTTCTCTAACATATAGATTGGTGAGGAATGGATGGTTAACTACCCCCTCTGGACATGCTCTCTTATCCTGATAGTATTATGTTGTAGTATGCACAATTGTTATTTTTCCATGTATATGTTTGTATAGGTCTGTAATGGCTTATGGTTATTTCACAAACATGTATATCTCCAGAGATAGTATCTATTATTGGTATGTTGTGTATGGGTTGTGATTTCTTGTGGTATAATACAAAACATACGGTATATGGTAACTCTTAGAAACTACTGAGTTAATAATTGGAGATGTGGTTGGGTTTTTGGGATGATGTGATTCACATGGTGCATGATTAATCCTAGGTGTCTTCGGGCTAGACTACTTTAGGATGTGTCTTCGGGAAGGATTTTAGAGAGATATAGCTTAGGATTTTCAATGTTGGGGTAGAGTGGAAAACTAGTGGGGAAGGGGTGTGGGGTACCCACTTTTTTTATCCTATTATATGATCTATTATATGAAATTATTGGTGAGAGATAGCCATAGTGGGTATGGGAGGAGAATAGTAAACCTGTTTAGGTGATGAGTTAGTTTATTTTTTTTACTTGCTGGGATTTAGTATGATTTTTTCATATTTTTCACTAGATGTTATAGGAATGATCCTACTAAGTATACATGTTACGATCACCCTACATATATATAAAATATTTCTTAGCTTAGTAGGAGCTGGTTGGTGATTGAACTACACTTTACTAGTTTGATTAGTCATTTAAGAGTTGTTGGATCTTCATGGTCGCTACCAAGGATCAATTTAATGTTTTCAATTGTTCAGTTATATATCATTATAATGATATCCAATATTGGGATTTCTTATTCTTTTGTTATGATTAGGAGCTATTTATTTGTTTTTTTTCATATTATCTCTCTCATTTATCATATCAAAGTGGGTAATGCCTCCCATCTGTGTATATGTTATACATTCAGTGCTTGTCACTAACCCATGGCCAATTGGAGGCATGATTTAGGTTTCATTATATCTCTTCTCACATTATCAGCCCATGATGGGTACCTTTGGGGGGAGGGGTCGGGACATCAAAACATATGAAGTACTTTTAAAATAAATAAATAATTTTATCATTAAATTGAAAGGAATTTCATTGTATTTTTTAATTTAATCATTAAGAAGATGAAATCATGAATTTTGGAATGTTTTTATATATTCATGAAAGTACCCTTAGAAATTAAATATCTTGCTTCCAAGAGTGATATATTTCATACATAAGGGGATAGTGAAGACTATATTTATCCCATAATGATTAAATATGAAATCACATTTTATTTATCCCTAAATGATATACCTGTATAAGTGAATATGTACCTTTCAAAAAAGAAGAGACCTTATTATAATAAATTTAATGTAAGATGTTTTTTCTCTACTCATTGATATTTAAATTGTATAAATGTTTATTTATTCCAAAATTTAGAATCAATATTGGTTGTTTATTCTAATTTTAGATATTTATTCTATCCATATAAAGTTGGATATTAAATTTTTTATTTCTTCATATATGGTGGAATTTCCTATAATTTCCCTGACTCAGTTCGCCCTCATGTGACCAAGATGGGTCACCACATGACCACAAGTGTGTCAACCCGCATACTACAGGTTTACAACTATCCATGACTATCTATTAAATATAGTGGGAAGATAATACCTTATGATACCAAATATCAATCACAGTAGAAAAACATGAAAAACAAAAAATATAAAACTTCTCCAGTAGGTAAACATAAAAATTTAAAATCAATCTAGATAAAATAAACAATGTAATAATGTACTGTATAAAAAACTAAAATCCATGTTGAAGTTCATATAAGAAAACAATTAATATATAACCCCTAAATAAACACTCCCAACACTGTTCTTGAACCCCCTGATCAGTCACATATCTTGCTTCTTTCCAAACAATAAAATTAATCAATCAAGTATAAGGACCCTTACCCTTATCAAGGCCTACATCTATAAAGTCTTATTAGGTACCAAATAGAAGATTGTACAGGGTATGAGTAAAACTGATTAGTCTAACACCAATGGTGTTTAAACAAATCTAGTATGAATTATAGTTCATGCAACTGTATGATAAACATGGTGCATATAATATAACTCAAAAGAAAACACCTGAATAACCCATTGTCCCTAAAACTTCAGGTTGACACCCAGGGTCAGCCAAATTGGATTTGGTATTATTCCAGATCCTCTTTCCACAATCAGATTCTTATTCCAAGTATTAATTACTCATTATATGTGTTATGGAATCAAGGAAAATTCTCATGCTAGATACACTTACATGTTCCCAAGGTGCATTACCTATGCCAAGGCTGAATTACTCATTCCACGTGTTAATAGAATCTATGATAACTACCATGATAGATTCACATACATGTTACCAAGGTTTATTACCCATGCCAAGGGAAAATTAACTAGTCTTGGTTTCATGTAACCATGCATCTCACCCTCAGGAATCAAGTAATCATGAATCTCACCCTCAAACATCATGTAACCAGGAATCTCACCCTCAGGCATCAACTAATCAGGAAAGTCACCCATAGGAATTAGGTAACCATGCATCAATTACAAGCAAGAGTCCAATCCATACCAAAGACCAAAACATGATAAACATGTTTTCATATTCCACATTGGTTAATTCTTTTCAATTATCAATTATTATTCCATTTACATTTACATTTCCTTATCCATTCAATGAAATAACCAATTTCATGCCAATATACCAATATTCCATTTCCAATTTTATGATAATTACCAATTACATGTTAATTTACCAATTCAAATTACATTTTTTCAATTTCCAATTCATATATAAAATATTCAAAGACCAATTAGTTAACAATTTAACAAGGTTCTTAATTTCCATAATCATTCATCCAATTTTATTACAAGGTTATAGGTTCTCAATTTCTACGTTCCAAACTAAGATCAAGGGTAGGCGCACCTCTCGGGTGGAAAAAATTTTAGTTATCAATATCTATCATACCCAATGTGATCTGTGGGAGGTATAGGAATGAGTATTTAAACAATTATAATTAAGATATACCACATGCATGGTGTTCCAGATTGATCACATGTGTAACACATAATAGAAAAACAAAATAGGACTTAGAGAGATGTTTTAGGACACCTGCCTCAAAGGAAAGACCAGGATTCCCAAGACCGATCATTGGGATAAATATGCAAAACCATGATCCCCTGTGGGCAATGATAAATCCACCACATCTATTCCAAAATAATAATATTGAGAATAAAACCATATGAATTTATTAATTCTAAGAAAATCATACTAAATATAGATCATCAAATTGAAGAAATATTCAAGGGAACAAGGATTGATGTTGAAGAAACTAAAGAAGCCTTAGATAACCATTCAAAATCAATTAACATGAATTATGGTTTAAAGAGAGATAATTAAAAGTAAAACATGATTTTAGGTGGTAGAAAATATGATTCTTCTCCTCCCTAATTTGGCCCAGCTCGATGCCACTGGCTAACTGGTTTTCAATGCAACATTCTTGTACCCCTTGGAACTTCACTGGTTAGATAGTGGAATTAATATAGAATCTATTTCTTCCTGGGCTACACCAGCTAGCTGACAGCCCTCCTGTAGCCTTAGTGATCTACTTCCTAGGTCACTGGTCGACCAGTGGACTGCACTAGCTAGCTGGTGGCACTAAATCTTCTCTATTGTGGCATGACACTACTAGTTACTGCTGGTTCACCTCACCTAATACCTCGAACACCTATGAAAAACTATTTGAACTAGGTCTGGGGGATTTTTTACTAAAATTTAAAACAATTCAACCAAATTTAAAGAGGGAATACACCCAGGTAAAATTGTAGGATCTTACAACCACCCCACCATATAATAGCTCATCCTTAAGCTATGATCCCTTATATCACTGAGGGGTACTGGTAAAAAACTCATTCCACTATACCCACATATCTAAATCCCTCTCCTATGTATCCTCCTACACACACCCATGTTTCCACTACACTCACACTAAAGGAACAGTCTTTCCTCATAGATTCTTATCATTGTGGTCCATGATACATATCAGATGCTCCTTAAAGGATGCATCAACATCAATATTAGTATCATAAACATCTATAATGGGAGTGGGATCTAGGTGATATCTCTAAAACTGTGACACATGAAACAAATCATGCATGGTGATTTATCTTTACGAAAGATCCAATTGGTATTCCACTAGTCCAATCATCTCTATTATCTCAAAGGACTTAAAAACCCTCAGTTTTATCTTTCCCTACATCCAGATACAACATTTATCTAAACCAGGTGACACCCACAAAAATACATAGTGACCAACCTTAAACTCTATAGGTTATATTTGATAGTCATAATAAGATTTATGCCTACCCTATGTAGTTGTCAACTACTTTCTAAAAAATTGAACCTGCTCAAATGTATCTTGTAGGAAACTAGGTCTGACGATCTATGACTCTCTCAACTCTAACTATAATAACAGATAATGACACAAAATTTCATATAAATCTTTGAAAGGATCCATTTGTATCAATTATTGAAAGATATTATTATAATATAACTCAATTATTGGTATATATTTCTCTCAAGAACAACTATATTATATAACATAGGCTTGTAACATGTCCTTTAGAATTAGAATAATCCAATAAGATTGACCATTAGTTTGAAGATGAAAGGATGTACTCAAAAGAACCTAAGGTCGTAGTGCCTTTTAAACAACCTTACAGAACTACAATGTCAAATGAGGATCTAAATTAGAAATGATACTCTATGGAACACCATTAAATCATACTATCTCTTACAAAAAGATGTTACCCAAGTCATTGATAGTCAAGGTCTCCCTGATAGGTAATAAATGGGACACCTTCATGAATTAATCCACAATCACCCACACCATATCATTTTTTGAGGTTTCATAGGTAATCTTCTCTTGAAATCCATGGTGATGTTGTCCTGGTTCTATTTTGGAATAGGAAAAGGGTGCAGTAACCTAGCAGACCACTAATGCTCGGTCTTCACATACTGATAGTTCAAGCATATTTCCATGAATCTTGTTATATATTTATTCATCATTTGACACCATTATTACCTACAAAAATCATGATACATATTTTTCAACCCATGATTTACCACCCTATTATAAGATTGGAAGTTCTTTATCATCTCCTCACGTATGCCCATAAGAACCCAAATGCGACCATAAACATGAAGAACCTCATTGCTATTAAAGAACCATCCCATTGTTGGATCCCCACCATATATGTTTTCTATCAGGTCCAAATCCTCCATATTATATAATTTTGTCTTCTTGATATAATCTAGAAACATGAGAACAAAATCTGTCAATTTCAATGTTGCTCACCCCTAAGTATCCTAAACATATAGATGTAAATATATACATAGAACCATCATCCACCACTAATCACATGATTCTTACATTACCTCTAACTATGTATTCCTACTCAAAGAGTTGGAAACAATGTTACCCTTCCTAGAAATATATTTCATCTCAAATTTTAAGGACTACAGATACTTGACCCACCTCCTCTACCAAAGTTTTAGGTCCCTTTTCAAAAACAAGTAATTCAAGATATTATGTTCTGTGTACACCAAAAATATCTCAACCATTATATAAAATCACTTATCTATCAGGATATTTACTACTGCAACTAATTCCATATCATGAGTATGATAATTCTTCTCATGTGTCCTTAACTATCTAGTGCCATAAGCAACCACTAGATCCACCTGCATCAAAATCACTCCAAGCTTGACTCCTAATACGTCACAATACATGGTATACTCATTACCCTAATCAGGTAAGGTAAGTATCAGTTCTGAGGTAAATCTACACTTCAATTCATAAAAAACCTCCTCAAAAGTACCAAACCAAACAAAATTAACCTCTTTCTTGGTTAGACGAGACAAAGGCACTAACAGATGGGATAAGTCCTATATGAAACACCAGTAATAGCCTACCAAACCTAAGAAGCTAAGAATATTGAAGCTTTTGTTGGGTTGTTCCTAATATACCTAGATTCCACCTTCTTCGGATCCAATAACACTACACACACTGATATAACATGGCCCAAGAAGTATAATTTATCAATCCATAAATGGAATTTAAATAACTTGGAATAAATTTGATTCTCTCTCGGTGTGCTTAAGACAATGTCAAGATTTTGGAAATGATCATATCTACACTAGAATTACACCAAGTTATTGTCGATGAAGATCTACAAAAACTAATCTAGATATGGATGAAAGATATGATTCATAAAAGCCACGAATACCATCAGAGTTTTCATAAAACCAAATGGAATTAAAATGAACTCATATCATCCATACCTTCTCCTAAAAGTAGTATGGAGTATGTCAGATGGTTTTAACCTCAACTAATGTACCATGGAATCAATTCAATCTTGTAGAATATATGAGAACCACTCAGTTGATTGAAGAGATAATTAATGTATGGAATGGGATATTAGTTCTTGACCATCATCTGGTTAATCCATAGATAATCCACACACAAGCACAAGGCTCCATCTGTATTCTTGGAAAATAATATAGGATAACCCCATGATGAAATACTAGGTCGTATGAATCTATTTACTTAAAAATATTCCAGCTGCACTTTAGACTTATAAATCTATGTTTGTGTCATATGATAAGGTGAAATAGAAATTGGTTCGATAGTGAACTCGATCTCCCACTTAGGTGGTAAGTATGATAACTCTTCAAGAAAGTCACCCTAAAAGTGATATACTACTGGAGGAAACGTACTTCGATGCAACTCTCCACATCCAGAATAAGGATTGATACCTGGTCTATGAAAATATATAACCTATACTATATTTATCATACACGATGAGCCTAAATATCCTATTCACCATGATGGATATAGATACCCCCATCTATTGATAGAAAGGTTACTCTCCTCTGATAATAGTTGATATGATCTTGGTACATAACTAGTTAATCCATATCCAAAGTCAAATCAAATCCTTCCATTTTCAATAAAAACAAATATAAAAGGAATCATTAGCCACTAATTTCATGATAACACTCCATACATCATAAGATACCCTCTGATCACACCCCAAATGGTGTATCGATAGTCAGTACTATATCCAAAATTTCCAAAGATAAACCTATGTTGTAGGAAAATTGATCATATATAAACGAATTTGATGCTTATGTATCAAAAAAACACAAGAGAGTTTATATGATATAAGAATCATACCTTTGATAGTGGAAGTCACTCCATCCATATTGGTAATTTTAGATTGTAGAGCATACAACTAACTCACCCCTCAACCCTAGGCTCTAGTATGACTCCCCTATAATTCTCCCTCATGCAGATAGTTTCATTCCTATATTAGGGTGTCATTCCCCCTAACCTGTACCAAGCTTTTGGTGGAACTCTAACTACCTATCTACTGAGTGGTAGCTAAGTTCTTCCTGAATATGTGTCTTCCATGGTCCTCCTCATCATCATATCATTATATATTTATTCAAAGGAGAAAGTACATAATACAAGGGGGTGGAACATAAGAGGACCCCGAATTAGGGGTTTCTAAAGTAGTAGAGACTAAGGGTGTCCCCACGAACAAGATTAACCGCCTCAGGCTTGAGAGAGATGGCATTGGGAAGACAAGTGACATAGGAGCCAGGGTCTACGAGAGAGATGATGTTGGGCAAAAATCCCTCAAGGTAACATTGAATTATTTTTGGGTTGATTGTGTTTGTTGACAAAACGGGTTTCCATGGAGAATTGTCGAGTTCCAGAGAATTTGTTGACAATCCTTGTTGACAAAGAACGATGACAAAGGATTGGACGATCTGGGGGTGGTACAAAAGAGCAGTACAAGGTGGCGTTGTTTCCCAGTGTTAGCCAAATTTTTGGGGTCCAAAATTTGGAGTTTGGTGAGCATCACGAAAATAGGATATCCTTGAAGATCATATTTTAATATGGAAAAGGCATGAATTTCGCGAAGAGAGGATGCATGGATTAGATTTCGTGAAGATCAGAAGAATGGAGGCAGTGATGCTTCGCGATTACGCCAAAGCTTCGCGAACGGCAGAGTTGAAGCGCATCGTGGCGGTGAAGGGATTTGCGAGGGAGCTTCGTGGTGAAGGCGCGAAGGAATGTTGACGGTGATTCTTCACGATTAAGACGAGCTCCGTGAACGGAAAATTGCCATGGTGCTTCGCGATTTGGACAGAATTCCGGCGGAAACTTCAGAGCTTCGCGATTGGTGATGATGTGGGGTTGACTTTCCGCGGAAGGGTTGAGGGTCAGTGGAATCGCCTATAAATAGAGGTCGACCCCCTCGAGAGAAAGAGAGATAATTTTCAGAGAAAATCTTTTGCTCTCGTATTGAAAAGGTGGTTCACGAAGCCAATGTGCTTTGCGAAAGAGGAGCTTCATGGTGGCTATTGTAGCTCCGCGAAAGTTGTGAGCTCCACGTTGGCTCAGTGAGCTTCGTGAGGGAAGTTGCTCTGCAATGACTTGATCTTCGCGGGATTGCTTCGCGAGAGAGCTTCGTGAAAAGGCAAGAGCTTCACAAAGTCTTGTTTGACCTTCACGAAATTGGGAGCCTCACGAAGTAGGGTGCTTTGCGAAGGTACATTCCAAAGGTAGTTTCCCAGTGGTCAGAGGCAAAGTGGTATTCATCAGTGGATGAAAGTTGGACTTCAACAGAGAATCTATCAACAGTTGAAGATGAATTATTTCATGAAAATGAAGAGACCTATAGGTCTATAAACTGTGAGTGGATCCCTTCCAATTGCAGTGAGCATTGGAAGAGGAAGAAGGTGATCCTCTCCACCGACAGTGAGCCAGAGAGAGAGAAATAGGGAGTGACCCCTGGGAAAGCAGTGAGCTGACCCTAAACCTTGCAAAGGCAGTGAGCCTGGGACAGAGTGACTGTACCCAAACATTGTAATCCACAACTAGTGAAGTTTAGTGGAATTTGTACGACTGACAACTTGTTGGAATATACTCCTTGGACGTATCCCTTTGTGGTGAACCAAGTAAAATTTATGTGTCCTATGCATGATTTACTTTCTATTTACTTTGTGCAATAGGAAAGAGAGAGAAGAGTGTTTTGCTTAACAGTGAAACAAGATCATAACGGGTGTTTATTTTAAATTATTCATACCCTAATTCACCCCCCTCTCAGGGTATTCAGCCTTGTGGACCTAACAGATGAGGTAGTCCACAACTTTTTTCCCCTCTCTCCAGGTGTGGGTGACCCAAGGATAACTATTGAGGAGATACTTTTATTGCCTGATTATGTATAAAACTGACCAAGGAGTGGCACATTTTCCCAATAAGGAATCATGTATAATTCTTGAGTCTGTTTCCACTTCATAGAGAGAAATATTCTTCTGTTTTTATAGATTTATCCCCATGAGGACTGCCTTAGCCTCCACCTGAAGAGTAGTTCCATCACCATAGTGAGTCGTGAATGCAAGGAAAACACTCCCTTCTGAATTGCAGACCACTCTGCCACCTCGCATGTCACCTGCAATGCATGATCCATCAATATTTAATTTAAAACTAGTTATTGGTGGAACCCATTTAATACAACGTCCTCACATTCTGTATGTGGGAAGAATGACTGAAGGAGATTGTATTTGCAGGATACTTAGGGAGGGATCTTCACACAAATTTCTAACGAGGGTGACCATATCAATCAACAAAATTATGGTTCTCATAATGACAGACCGTCCAGTGGAGAAATACCCCTCAAATATGTCCTTTTTATGATCCTACCAGAGGCACCATTATCTAGCACTAAGGATATTTGACCTCTCTTCCCTCTCAGGTCCTTTATCTGTAGTCCCCTAAAACCACCTCTACATGAATGATAGGTCCCAAAGGTTAGGTGAAGTGATCGTCATGAAATCACCAAATAATTTCCATATGTCTTACGCCCACTCCCCATCGAAGAAGATATGGTTAGTTATCTCTTCTTGCTTGTTTTTGCAGCATAGACAGCATGAAGCAAGGTTGATGTCAATTTTCTTGATGCCTTCATCCGATGGAATCGTGGATTTCTCGATTTTCCAAACCTAGAAATTATATTTGGTTGGGAGTATATTATACCACACAATATCATTCCATCTATCATGTTGAGCCAAGGGGTTGATATACTTTGAAAATCCTTGGTATTGAACTTCCCAGACTGAGAGGGGGTGAACACACAATGATCTGGTTCTGAGTTCATGAGGATAGAATCAAAGATTTCATGGTGTTACTTTTCAATCACTACATTGATGAATTCTGGATGTATACTCATCTCTTTAAAGGTAATCATTGGGGTTGGACACCCTGGGAATCCAAGCACTGGTCCCACCCAATTCTTCTTCGAGAAAAATATACTGCCTTCTCCAACAATCCACCAGTAGTTCTGTTGGAGGCTCAGGATGAGGGAGCATACAGATTTCCAGAGAGGGGTTCCCTGCATGATGTATGCTTCCATATTACTATCGTATCTATAGAACATAATCCTCCCCCAGAAGGACCAGTCCTCAATAATCTCCCATGAAAGTTTGGCATGCATTCCCTGAAGCATGTCCCTCAAGCTTCGAACATTAATACCCCCCTCTGGAATGGGATGATCCATTCTTCACCATACAACCTAGTTTCTCTTTCCTTATGCAAGCGCATCCCATAAGACGCTATCTAGGACCCTATAAATTGCTTTGATCACCCCCTTTTTCACTGAAGTAGAATCCATCTCATGCACTGGTATAGTATCCAGGACACTATTAATTAGTGCAATATGCCCTACAAAGGATAAGAAGTGGCTCTTCCAGATGAGGATGTGACCTGTAATCCTTCTCACCACCTGATCAAAGTCTTGAATCTGAATTCTTCCTAATGATGGAGGGGTACAAAGGTATTCCATTGAAAAGTGACCAGGTTGCATGTATATTTTTTTGAATATAAGATTCTCCCGGCTATCCCCACTTTTGTTGGAGATATATAAATTGATTTTGGAGTGGTTGATCACCTGACCACTCCAGTAGTAGTATTCTTCAAGGATCATGTTAATGTTATGCATAGATCTCTTCCCTGCATTCAAGAAAATAATTATATCATCTGAAAAAATCAAATGTGATATGGGTGGAAGTTTAATTTTCCTTTGATAATGAAGTATACTACAAGTGAAGATTCCTCTGTTCAAAATTTGGCTAAGTGTGTCCTACATCAAGATAAAAAGGGTCAGGGAGATTGGGTCGCCTTGTCATAAGTCATGAGTGGGATTGAAGAAGCCATGAGATTTCCCCATGAATGAGACAACCATCCATAAATATCTAAAGCATTTGAAAAGAATGTTTGAGGCTTTGGAAGAGAGACCCATACAAGCAAGGACCCTATTAACAAAACCTCATTCCAGTCAATCGTATGCCTTTTCATGTCCAATTTGATGACCATGTTGGATTCATATGTCTTGATGTTTATGTCCCTCATCATTTCCTACACCATGGCTATTTCCCCCTGTATTGAACGCCCCCTCACAAAACTGTGTTTCTCCATGGAAGTCCAGTGGGGTAAATGCATGGCCAGCCTCGTGTTAATAATACTCGCAAGGATCTTGTAGGGGAAGTTTCACATACTCACAGGTCAATATTAGAGAAGGGAGGAGGGGTCCTTGACCTTCTGTATAAGCACTATAGTAGTGGCACCAGCAACACATGGGAGAGTTCCTCCTCTAAAAAAATTCTGGATTGCTGCAACGATGTCTCCTTTAACCACTTCCCACGTGGCTTAGTAAAATGAACCAGGAAATCAATCTAGCCCAAGTTCACTCTCCAGGTTTAGATTCATCATGGAACAGTGGATCTCTGTCTCCTCTGGGACCCCTTACAATCATGCATTTTCCTTTAAGGATACACTGTTTATAATTGCCTCCCAAAGCTCTGCATTGCTGCTCAAGTACCCACTGGCCATCCTAACGTTTGGACCTGAAAGAATGTCTTTGAGTAAAGAATGGGCCATTCTGCCCACTACATCCCTATCATCCGTGTAAGTTCCGTCTTTGAGCATGATATTGGGTTTGATGGGGAATATTTTCTCCCTAATGAAAGTGTGAAAGTAAGATATGTTCTTATCACCCTCATGCAGCCATTTTATCCTTGATTTTTTCCAAGCCACCTATTCCTATCAAAGGACCAGTTCCTTGAAACTATTCTTCTTAATAGATAGATCCTCAAGAATATCATCATTCCAGCCTTCCTCTAGATTAGCTTCCAAGCATTTGATCTTTTGTTTGAGATCCTCCATCCCCTGGTCAATGGAATTGATCTACCCTACCCAATCCTGTAGCCCCTATTTAAGTCACCTTAGATTATTGTGAAAATACACCCAGGAATACCCTTGTACCGGTTCCCCCCAAGAATCCCTCACCAAGTGAAGAAACTCCGGACTCTGAGTCTAGTGTCCATAGAACATGAACCTACTTTGGTGGATATTCCTTGAGGATAGAGAGGCCATCGATGGTGAGTGATCTGAGATACCACACACCAGATGGTCCACCTTGGAATTTAGGAACATATTTATGGAATGAATGTTGGTGATACATCGATCAAGACGGCTCCAACATCGCTTATTCCCTCTTTGATTGTTGCACCATGTGAAACGATCACCAGTGTACCCCAAATCCATTAATACCTTGTTTTCCATGAACTGTATCAAATACTTGCTAGCACGATGTGGGAATGACTTGTTCCCTATTTTATTTGATGGTTCTGTGATGATGTTGAAGTCACCGCCAATGATCCATGGTTTACTTCCTGGATCAAACATCATGAGATCCTTCCACAGAGCTTCTTGTATTCCACTATCACAGCTGCCATAGACAAAGGATAAACAGATGGTGAGAGAACACTTAGTCACTCTCATCATGATGAACTAGTCCCCTTCTAGTAACAAGTCCACTGAAATTTCTCTTCTCCAAAATATCCTTATATTTCGGTTAGTTGGAGCTGCTTTCATGGACACATGTATTTTGATCCTATGGGAGAACTCCTACAACTTGGTCAGGTCCTTCTTGGGTTCCACGACAGTAGCAATGAGTGCTCTATTATTCTTGATCTCTAAAGCTTTGAAGTTAGACTTGACCCTCATTCCAAGGCCATGAGAGTTCCAAATGAAGATGGGTATCATTGATCAACCTTTGGGTCAGCTTTGGAACCAGGCAACGTGGTCTCAATATGGATGTAGGATAGGTATTCCCAAATCTCTGACCTTTTCTATTTTGATTTCACATGAGTACACACACCCAGGCTATTGTCTAGGAGATTTAGAGGTGATGAGTGCAGGCGCGAGAGTAGCTTGATTGTCTTCCTTCTCACAGCACTTGGGGGAGACAGTTCCATTGGGCGCTTACCCTTCTCCTAAGATGCCTAAGTATCCAGATTCTCATGCCCAACCAAACCAACCACACCATGTGCATCTCTATCTCCTGACAGGGGGAGGGAAGCATCAATATTACCTTCATACTCAATCATCCTGACCACTTCCGAGGGAGGAAAATCCAGGGGCTCCTAGATGCCAACAGGGGGCCACACTAGGTGTTCCATTAACCCGCCCGCAGAAAGGATCTGGTGGGGACTGGTATCCCAACCAACAAACATAGACAACCAAGAAGGGGGTCCCTTTGAGAAAGGGACACTAGATATCCACTAGGCACATCAAAACGGACCAGTGAACTCAAGCAGTCGGGGTTGCAAGATGGATTATTCAATGCTGAAAGCAAACCATCAACCTGAGGAACCTCCTGAACCAAGGATGGGGGGAGCTAGCCGACCTTCGAGGAAAGGAGGAATGCCCTAGTGCTAACCCGCCCTCACCCCATGGGTTTCCTTGATGATGCCTCTTGCAAAACTGATGATAATTTCCTTGGAGAAGATAGGATAAACAGAACCTAGGAAACACCAGATACACAATGTCTTGGTTCCACAACTCTGATCCCTAGAGCTTCAGGGAGAGATTATCAGGGGTGGGAGAGGAAAGATCAAGATCAACGCACATCCTGGAAACCATCAAATCTGCACCACACCTGGTACACTCATCCATATAGAAAAAACCTTTTAGGGAGTTTCCAATTTCTTTGAGGAAGGACCAGTTCTGAAATGGAAAAGGAAACCCTGGTAAACTGATCCAAACTGCCACTTTTGTGCTCTCCTTCCCTTTGTGAACATCCATCAGCCACTGCGCTAAACTAAAATGCCACCTCCCCACACACTAGGGGGATTTTCACCATGCATGGAAAAAGTCATCTTTCAAGGAGAATACCAGACAGAAAGAGAAATGGTGAACCACGGAGATGCAGAACAGATCCTGGAACCCCCAAAATTCCACATATCATTTGAAGACTGGCATGGGGGGATTACCAACTCTAAACCTATCCAAAAGAGTCTATTTCAAGCCATAAACTCCCATATAGAAATCCTCCACTGATACATCCAATGAGAGGCCAAAGTCATCCCTCGAAGCCATCAGAGCCACTAGGGGAGTCTCTGGGAAGAAAAAGCACTAATAACTACAAAGAGAGATGCAAAGTACATCCTTGAAGGATACCTCAGACCAACGGAGGCATGGAGGAGAACCAGAAGGCGCCAGGGATAGAGGAGAGCTGCCACCGCTGAGATTTGATCCAAGATCAAAGGTCTTCCCTGCCGCATCTGTCGTCTGAGAGCGAGCATCCTGCGGAGTAACGAGAGGAAAAGTTTGAAAATCTTCAGGCATGTGAGGTGAATTGTTTTGATCAGTAGAGGCCTTTTTTTAATCTTGGTATTATGGTCCTCCTCTACCACTAGAATGTTAATTTCTCCTACAGGACCTATATAGTTATCCCATCATACCATAATCTTGGTACTCCACTACAATTAAATGACACTAAAATAACTTATGGTCATCCCTATAACATAGAAATAATTGTCTATAGGTATATTCCTAGGATGGTTTTCCACTCCTTTAGATTTTATGCCCACTAATTCCTTGGTGGAAATTTTAATAGTGGTATTTTTTACCACACAAAGAGGAACTTCTGAACCATCCAACTGAAACTATCTTCCCACCACTTAGGTACTCTTTTAGGTTCCCTTTTGTGATGAGATCCTAATTCATCACATCATATAAATTTCTCAAGTGGAAAATTTTCACCTATGACTTGATCTCATATCGGATACCATCCTATAAGTTATTCACCATATCTATCTCATCTACTCCCAATAATGGATAAAAAAATTGTAGGTTCATGAAGTGACCAGCGTATTCCATCACAGACATGCTCCCCTTTGTCATTCACTTGAACTCCTGATACCCTTCATCCCTTAGTGTATCGAGATAGAAGTGACTTACAAACTTATCCTCTAAGCCTTTCCATGTTAGCTTCTCCTATTGTCCATCCTGCACTATGATGTCCTCCCAACGCTTGGTTGGTCCTCAAAGAATATAACTAGTAAGATTCACCCTCATCCCTATGGGTATATCCATGTGAATAAAGATAATATGGATGGAATCAATCCATAAATTTATTGTCTAAGGTCCTCCCTCCCCACAAAATGTGGGTGGGTGCTATAGTTGTAAACTCCCTTGTCAGATCAGACATAAAAGGGGCTTCACAATTAGAATCCCTCTTCACGTATCACATGACCTATAGGAAACTATCATGAAGTTGAACATCCATTTGATTACCTAGTTTTTTAAGATGTATTTATCCCACTATGTGTGGTGTGTTCTCATTACTACTCTTCTAATATTCAACTAGAGGATTATGTGGAGGAATTTATCTATAATGATCAACACAATCCTTATATCATTACTGTAAACACAAGATCAACTCAAAAATAAGAAGACACAGTAAATAATTAAGGTCACAAGGTTACTTTATTTCTTGGATTAATAGTTGAATTGACCATTTTCTAATATATTTATTTTCTTTTTATCATGCATGTAATGCAATTGCATTTGTATTAAATGAACCTGTACCATGAAAAATGCATGATAACATACTTTCCAATGTGTCTACTATGATGCATGCATACGCACCTCATGTTTTACCAACCCATGAGTAAAATCTCATAAAATAAAAACATCACACAAAAAGTGCATCACCCAAAGTGAAATAACCTCATAAATACAATAAGAGAATCCTTAAGAATAAAAATTTAATCCTTACAAACATGGGTTTACTGTTGTACGTGGGTTAGTTACTCCCACGCATGAGCTCATTACCAAGCCTCAATACATCCTGTTATCTAGTCCAACTTCTCAAAATAGTAATGTAAAATAAAATACCTACTCCAATAACACTTTTTAACATCCTCATCTTGGTTCTCCCTCACATGATTGAGATGGGTCACCACAATACCTCAAGAACATATCCCTTCATGCTAGAGACTGTTGACTAGCAGTGAGGGTGTTATAAATATAGTGGGGAGACTATACCCTATAGAACTGAATAATAATCATAGCAGAAAACATGATGAACATAGAAATATAATAAATATCTAGATGATAAACAAGAAAATTCCAAATCAATTCAGATAAAATAAACCATGTCATGTCATACTATATTCTAAAAGAAAATTCATGTTGAAGTTTATACAAGAAAATAATGAAAAGTCAAACACAAAATAAATACTCCAAACTCTAGTCCCAAACCCCATACTCAATCCCATATACAATATCTGATCCCATAATGTAAATCAAACAATCAAGCATAGGTCCCCTTGCCCTTGTCTAGACCTGCATCCATGAAGTCTTCTCGGGTACCAAACGGTGTCCCAGACATGGTGTGATTAAAACTTGATATCCCACCACCAATGATGTCTAAACAAATCTAATATGAATAATAATAAATGAAATGTTATGATAAACATTGGAATATCATATAAATCAAAATAAAACACCCAAATAATCCTCTAACCCTTAATATCTAGGATGGAACTCAGGGTCAGCCAAACCCACTTTAGCCTAATGTTAGATGTCTCTTCCCATAAGATGATTCTCATTACAAGGATGAATTACTCATTCTGTGTGTTAATGGACTCTATATGAATTCCCATGATAGACCCACTTACATTTTTCCAAAGCTCATTTCCCATGGAAAGGTATAATTACTCATTTTTTTGCTAGTGTTATCGATTTGAATTATCATTCTAGAAAATATTACATATTCCCAAGGTGCCTTACCCATTTAAAGAGTGAAGTAATCATCCTAGGTTTCAGGTAACCATTCATACATCCCTTGGGCATTAAGTAACCATGAGTCTTACCCTTGGTTATTAAGTAACCATGAATCTAACCCTAGGGCATCAAGTAACCCTGAATCTCACACTCAGGCATCAAGTAATCTTGCATATTTCCCTTAAGCATCAAATAAACATGCATCAAGTACAAGAAAGATCCCAATGCATACCGAACACCAAAACATTCCAAACATGATATCATATTTCATGTTGATTAATTCATTCTAATTACCAATTATCATGTGATTTACATTTACATTCCATTATTCCTTCAGTTTAATTATAATTTTCATTCCAATATACTAATATTCCAATTCTAATTTCATGAAATTTACCCAATCACATACTAAGTTCCCAATTAAAATTCAATTGTGTTAATTTTCAATTCACATATCAAATATGAAAAGACCGGTCAATTACTAATTACACAAGTTTATCTATTTCAATAATAAATCTTCCAATCCTATAACAAGGCTCTATGTTATCAATTTCCATGTTCCAAACCAAGTTCAAGGGTCGGTACACCTCTCTATTGGCCACAAGTCAAGGTCTCAATCACCATAGTACCAAATGGGATAGATGAGAGATATATAAATGAGGATTTAAACAATTCTAATTATGAGAGGTCACACACATGGTGTGTCGGTGATATCACACATGTTTAACATACTAGAAAACCAAAACAGGACTTAGGGATATGTATCAGACCACCAACCTCAAAATAAATAAGAATATTCCCAAGATAAAATGTTCAGATCAATGTGAAACACCATGATTATCTATAGAAAATGATAGATCCACCACATCAAGACTGGAAGAAGAATATCTAGGAAGGAAACTAGAGGAATTCACTAAATTCCAATAAAAACATACTGAATATAGATCATTAAATCTAATAATGATTTAAGGGATCAAGGTTTGAAATTGTAGAATCCAAATAATCCTTAAATAACCCTTCAAAATTGATTAACATGAATTAGGTTCAATATAGGGGTTATTGGAAGTTAAACAGGGGTTTCAAGGGTGGAAAATACTATTCTTCCCCTTACTAATCTGGCCCAGATCAGCACCACCGACTATTTGGTGGTTCTAGATATCATGCACGTTACCCTTGGAACTTCTCCAATTGGATAGAGAGTTTTCTATAGGAAACCATTCCTACCAAGGATCCATCGGTTGGCTGGTGAGCATCTTGTAGCCTTTATGAGCTACTTCTCAGTCCACCAGCTGGTTGGTGGACTACACTGACCAACTGGTGGAACTATAACATCTTCATTACTGCATTCCACAACTATTCATCACTAATTTTCCTCTCTCAAGCAACCATAAACCTCAAAAACACTATTTTAATCAGTTCTGAGGGCTTGTTTACAAAAATTTAAAGTGGTTCAATTGAATTTAAATATATAAGGTACCTGGGTAAAAAGGTAAGATCTTACACTTCCATTTCACGATGTTCTATAAAACAAAACTTTTCTTTGACTTCCTCAAATATTGATGATTTGATTATGATTCATGAATCATGTCGTGAATATATTTAGTTGAGATTGATTATTCATTATATCCTAAATATTTTTTATTACACATGATTAATGATATTTATTGCATATTGTATGAGGATAATTTTACTTATATAGTGCAATTTAAGAGTGGGTATTGTTGGTTTCGGGCATAGTGGAATCATGAGGTAGTGGGAAATGTATTAAAATTTATTTTAATAATTGTTTCTGGAAACCCAATGTAAGGATCTTACATGTAAAATTTATAATTAATTTATTTAATATCTTATGAAATAAATAACTGGGCTTATGAAATTTATTCTTTGATTAATTTTGATCATATGAAAACACCCTTTCATATTTCTATTGTTTCGTTGTGAGGATCCAATGATAGAATCACTCTAGCGGTAATTTGTATGTGCTCCAATGATCTTCAAGCAACATCACTCAATCTCCTAATTCTATCATGATGAATTGAATTTATTGTGTTTATTAATTCTTTATCACTCATTCTTTATTCTTGATGAAATCTCTCTTGTGTTTATTTCTCTTAAGAAGGAAACATAAGGAGGAGTCATGAGATAATTCATTGTGCGCAACAATTCTTTATTCTCAATTTTGGATGCAATACACAATAGACATAACCGTTTATTTATAAAGATAGATTTTTAGGTTAAAATATTATTTAATTTAATGTCGACCATTAAATAACATTTAAAGACTTTAATAAACCCCATGTTTTATAATGGTAATATTATTATTTTATGGGGTGCCAACTTGTTCAAATTAATAAATAATATTTACCAGCTTGTAAATAATTATTTTATCACGGGATGTAGTCTTGGTCCATTTGAACTCCTTGGTATTTATTTAATACTCAAATAAATATTTAATTAATAAATAAATATTTCATTCACATACTAGTGAATAAATATATATTAAATATTTAATAAAATAAAAAAATATATTTTTATTCACATGAAGAAGAATAAATATTTATTTAATTTATGAGATCAATATAACTTCAAAAAAATTATTTCTCCATATTGAGAATAATATTTATTCCATTAATTAAATTCAAATAGATTTTAATCAAGATCAATAGAAACACTTAGTGTGTGACCCTCTAAGATTCCTTCTCATTGACATTAGGCGGGCTTGCCCAAATTACAAGATTACTATCTAGCAATAGGTCAAGACACCCAATAGAAAGAACTTAATGTCGCAATAATGATAACCACATATGAACACTCACTATGTAATATAATCCCTTTATCACAATACCTCATCAAGAAGATGGAACATCTGTGTCACCAACTTATATGATCGATGTGCCTTTGTATGACTATCTGAAATAAACACATTGTTACACCATGTCCATGGAATTTAATGTGATGGCTCTAATCCAATCAAAGGGTTGAGATATCAGGTTATATAAAGTCGAAAGGGAAAATCCTTCCTCGACTGATCCATTAATGACATGTTACTCATGACGCACTCAATGTATCCAAATTATCCATGAACTATCATCATCATGGTTTACAAAATACATATAAGTACACAAGTTTTAAGATTCATTAATAATAATCATAAATTCTAAGGATAATCACACACACTTGCAAATAGGAATATCTAATGACACCAAAACAAGAAGAATTCCTACTGGTGGGTTTGTTATCATAATCTCTCATCTTTGAGATTAGAATGTGTTAACTTCATGAGAATAATCTTCATCTACTTATGATTACTCACACCTGATAGTTTATGTACTATATGTCTCATCATAGTACGTTATCCAACTACAAAACATTATTTAAGAATATTTTCATAGAACATCAAGGTTCTTGTCATATTGGGAGAACTACTATGACCTTAACAATGAGATTTATACTCTAGGAAATTATTATAATAGATTCATGTAGAACATTGAAAAAATGTAACAAGTAGTTTTATTAATATTAAATACATTGAATATACTTGTAATCAAAGTAAAAAATAGTTAGTCCTAAGTCACCAACTCTAATAGGAATATCAAAGGTGATAAAATAAAATATATCTCAACAAAATTATTTTCCAACCATGAAAATTAAAAATAATATTATGATAATATTGTAGATTTATTTACAAAGGTATTACTGACTATTGAATTAATTTATAATAATAGGATATGAAGATTGATAATTCTATCATTATTTTATAAGGGGGAGTTGGGAATAGTACAATCTTTTTCCCTTCATTGGATTTTTTTACACTGGTTTTTCCTGATAAGGTTTTTAATGAGTCTACATGGCTTGAAATTAAATTAATTTATATTCGCTATTTTTTTATCGAAATTTTTTTTAAAGTGAAGATTATGTAAGATTCTACAAAATTATGACTTTCAAGATGGGGTGTTATGAAATATTAAATGTGGATTTCATTATAATGATGATGATGATTCATTATTTCTCAACAAGACCCTTCATGTGGAAAAACTTACATATTCTCTAACCTTTAGTAATCTAACCATTGGGTTAGATATAGAATATAGAGAATATTTTTAATCATTAATCACAACCTCATATACTCCCTTATATATATATACTAGTACTTCGCTCATGCATTCACACGACACAATAAAGTAATTCTTATTATTAATTATAGAATACCATTTATCAAACATAATAATTCATATTAATATTTAAAATATTTGAAACATAAATGAAAAATGAATAATGTAGTAAAGGTTTGAGGTATTGAGGAACAAATGTTACATAATGAGCAGCCGTCTCTATCAAATACATAATGAATGAACAAAAGTTACAGAAAGACTGACTGAATGGGAACACAAGTTATAAAAATTGAGGATTAAAAGTTACATAATGAACAATATCATATCTAATAATATGTTCTAGAACCCATAACTGGATTTTCTATCAAGTTTACAAAAAGAAAGACTGGCTTGGAGCATTTTCATCCTTCTCTTCCTCCATCAAAACCATCAATTTCTGTATCAAAGAAACCTTTAATGAATCATCATTTATTTGTATAGTTTAGGATCAGTTTCATAGTACACCCCCATATCCATCATCACTAACATAGTGATCATGCTACAAGATTCTGATCAAATATCCAAGCAGGTACCATAAAAGGGGACCTAATTTCCTTGATTTAAAGTATAATTTCCTAAGAACTGGATTTGATCACTCTATCTGCATGGTATGAATTAAAATCTTAAAAACCATTATTTGTTATGTCTTCTTATTGTATGTGATGAGTTTCATAAGATATTTTCACTGTAAGTGAGACTAATTCCATCAGAAGGTAATGAAATATGTACATACTATTTCTATGAGATGGTACTGAGGAATTTGGGGAAATTGTTGATGAATGAAATGAGTTCCAATATCATGGTGGATGTTTTTTATCAAATCATATTCATCATCAAGCTTTGTTATCCCCCCATGATGATTCCTCAATTACTGTCCAAAAAGTAATGAACCAATGAAAGCAGTTTTGGGTGATTAAATAAGTTCAATGATGTTAGTGGTAAGGACAACAAATTGGAAACAATTCATTCAATCAAAACTTATTATCCAACCCTTTCATAAAAATCCATTTCATCCCCTGCCTAATGTATGTTAAATCTTGAAGAGAAAAGAAAACTTATTCCAATGGTGATATGTTCTGTACTTATTAATAACATAAATGTACCAATTGAATATGAATCATTTAGCATGTTTCCATTAGAAAATAAAATATCATATGTTTATATGATAGTAATATTGTTTTTGATAGAAATTTTTTCTTTGATTTGAATATCATACCTTATTGTGGTACTAAGTATTTCTTTATAACCATGGGCGTGAAATTAAGTTACTGAATCAATAAACATAACAAAAAGTTGTAAGTAAAAAAATGTTCCACTACTATAAAATAAAGATAAATCATGAATAAAGTAGAAATCAGTAAGTATGAAAGATAACAGAAATGAAAAAAAAATACCTAGTGCAGTCTAAAATATAAACCCCATATTGAACAATAAAAAAAGAAATGTACATTATAAAAACTCAAAGCAGTGGACATTAGGTTACTTCCTGTAAAACAAAAGTATTTAGACTCACCCAATCCTTCCATTATAATGATTAGAAGGAATGCAGAGAAGTCACTACACCATGAATGAAACACGGCCACTACCGACCCCATATAGAGGATAGAATCAGTAACTAAATAGGAAAACCATCTCCCAATGTTAGCTAAAACCCACTAATGTGCTTCTTTAAGACACCTCTGTACCTCGCAGACTAGACTGGGATGCTCCCATATGCAGGGTTTGGTCCAGTGATATGCAGTCCCTAGCCCAATGTCTGATGATTTCTCCAAATCATTCTTCATCCTATTTTTTGTATTTCATTAAGTACAACTCTATTGTAGAAATTCCCTTGATCTCTTCAAGTGAAGGTTGAGTCAACTACAATATATAAATAAAAATAATCAATATTCATCTTAAAAAATGAAAATTGCATTATTAAAAATAAATTTTACGCAATTGATAAGGATACTCATTGGTTGATTCCCTAAAAATAATAATTGATTAAACTATATATATTTGAAATATGTTGTTGAAGGAACCTATAAAAACAATGTATATTGACTTTTAATCTGAACAAAGGTACTCTAATACATAAATTTAACAAAATTAACTGTATTTTTTGTTGAGTAGAGTGATACATTATAGTACTTCAGCTTGGGGTTTAGCTCAAACTCAATACACAACTCAATCTCAATCAAATACTGGTTTTAAAATTTCAAATTTGATTTTATTTTTAAAATGAAAAAATCAAACCCACCCATTTAAGCACTACTAAAATATTTGAAATTAAAAACAAAAAAATATAAAAGGAATTTCTAAATATTTTAAAATAATAAATATAAATTAACAATAATTTATATATTAAAATATCAATTTGTTGATTAATCTCATTAAATACTGGATGAAAATCACAAGATGCTCAATATAGTTGAATTCAAGTTTTTGTATAGCTTTAGTATGTCGATTTTAGGTTCAGCTCAACAAATATAAAGTGTAACTCACAGTCTGTCAAGTAAAACTCATGAACAATATAATTATCATTGTATCATTTACCCCTTGAGTTGTAAACAATATAAACTTCCATACACCCTATCACGTTGAATAATTAGTTAGAAAAAAATACATGTATCAAACCTCATTGATCCATAAATGATACACATCTCTTAAGTTTCTCCTCCATGCTTGTAAATTGAAGGCATTCATTCCACCAGCCCATGCACATTCATCAATGTTTCTGTTCAACATTATGTTGGGATGAGAAGAATCAAAGTACATCTAGCAACTCTTAGACATGACCCACTAATCTACACATTTGAATATTTCTACAGATCCATTGATTTTTCCTCTGAGATGAATATCCCATAATGGAGAAAAATCTCGCTGAATCACAACATAATCATATGAAAATACCACCTTTTCAATATACAGTGGATTCAATAGTGAAGGAAAAATGTGGAGTTCTAAGGTAAAAAAGAAAAACTTTTTTCTAGTAATAGACAACCTATATTGTTAGACAAAAAAAACATATAATAGAATAAATTAGAATAGATTCTGGAAACAAATAGAATCCAAAAAACAAAAATTAATAAATCAGGTGGTCAAATTCAATGATTACACTACATGTAAACAAACAATTGTTATAAGGGTTCATACCTTCAGAAAGTATGTTCGTTCAATGATTTCTTCAGGAATGAAATCCTGAGGCTTTTCAAATACTATGATAGTTCATAAACATCAACAAATATCAAGCTCTGGGAGGCTTACCACTTGCATCTAGGATAGTTCATGACTCCCCACGGATGATAAGCTGCAGTAGGGAGGTTTACCACTTGCATCTATCTACTTCTTCTACCTTAAAAATTCATAGGACTTCTATCACCAACTCTTTGCCTTCAACCATGCCATGACGATTTGGAATCATATTGAAGTTATGTTTCATTGAAATCTACATATGAATGGTGACATGAATGCCTTAATTAAAAATATGCTCAACCTGGACATGAGTGATCAAGTTAAAAACCTCTTTTTTCACAGTATTATTTCCAGCAATGATCACATTTGGAAACAAATAAACTGCCTGAGATTTTAGGGAAAAAAATTTCCCTTCAAATATATTATTACCTTCATTATGATGGGTATCCAAATGGCTTTCACATTGAAGTTAGGGTGCATGAGAAATTAAATAGAGGACCTTATTATCACCAAAATTGTAGGGGTAAGTGGTGAAACTGGGATCTCCAAGAAACCCAGTTAGATGGATGCCTCCCATATCAAAGTTCACATTGACAGTGCTTTATCAGGGACTCCTGAAACTATAGGTTTTTTGGCATAGATAATAAATATTCATGTAGTATTGCATCATATCTAAATGAATATATTGCAAAGATGAAGGAATTATAATCAGTAATCCAACAAAAAAACCCAACATTCAAGGACCAATATTATATATATAGTGGTGTGAAATTAAAGGTAAAAAAAAGATATGTTTATAAATTAACATGACAAAAAAATTCCAAAATCTAACAATGACAGTTTCCAGCCACTCAAAATTTGATTCTAGAGAATCTATAAGTTTTCTAATTTTATTTTATGTAATGGGAATAAATTCTCCACTGCAACAATTGTAAAGAAAGGGTTAATTCCATAATAGGATAAACTAGTAAACATTGATAACACATCATCCTTTTCTATAAATATTGTTTTCCCTTCATAGTGTCTCGAATCTCCAAAATAATTGTGAAATTAGCTAGAAAGCACAATATTTAACTTGAAACAAAAGATTACCCAATTATAGAATGATATTTCTTGAAGTATGTTTCACATATATTGAGAATAAAAATGAGAAAGTTAGCCAATACAAAATTAAGTACCATAGAGCAAGCAATGAGGATGTATTAAAAGAAAAATAGTAAAAAATAAAGCATGTATTTGTTCAAGGGGTAAGAAGGCTCAACCAATTTAGTATCAATAGGACTATTTAATTAACATTTATTATACAATAAATGACAGGAACCCATATATTTAATAAGATATAACACAGAAGTAGAAACATGTATAGAAGAGTTCATACATAACAAAAGTTTAAGACAAGGCTTATTGGCCTACTACCAGCCAAATAAGCATAATGAATGAACTATTTAGTAACGAAACGCAAAGAAATGGTAAAAATGCAGTATGGAATATCAAAGTTTTTAATCCAGATAAAAGTATGAACATATTAATAAGGAAGTTCAATATGGACATCCACATGAATTAATAATGAGAAAATACACTTCTCAACATACATGATGTAGTATGGTAAAAAGTATGAAATTAACATACCAACATGTTACCTTCGTGAAAAATGGCACCTTAAGAGTACTTTGGCTGAATATTACTTTTTCAACCTAAACCTATATTTTTCATGCAAGAAATAAATCAAAAATTAAGTTAGAAATAAATGAGAATTAATTATGTAGAGAATAACCAATTGATGAGAAAGACATCAGTGTTTATTTTCATGAAAACACACATGTATCCTGCAAAAATACTACATTAAAGAACCACAAATCAAATATTACTTGAGAGAATGATATTTTACTTTGAAAAATTGAACTATTAGAAATTAGGGCTTCAGTAATTTCATCACATGTTGCACCCTATCTACATAAAAATGGAAAAGGTTTATGGAAGAAAGAAGGTGATACAATGATATCTAAAACAACATTTGAGGAGCACTATAGAATTCAGCTCATGAAAAAGATATTAGAATTGAAACAATAAAACTATGATTAGATTTATATTTTATGTTTGGAAAAGAATATGGAAACAAAATAATATGTTAATTTCACTCTGATCAAAACCAAAAATAGAGAAGTGATGTACACACAGATTCCCATTACCAAGAATGGATGTTCCCCTTGATTGTGGGTTGCACGCCAATGTTCCTTCATTAGAACAAACACCAGCCACATCGACCAATGGTAGAAATGAAGGGGTGAATGACCCATGACAACGGAACCTTGTACACATAATAAAATGAAGAGGAGGCTCCAATACACTGGGAAAACATAACTGGTTTTCTCTTTAGTCTTTTTTCCTTAAAAAATTAAAGCAATACAAAGACGTTGACAATATTGTTTTTATATCATATAAGAAATAGTTCAGAATGCAGTTTTGTGGAAATTGTAAATCATGGAAATAAAGTAAGACTTAGAATCTGATTTTGATCGCATCATGGGGTTAAGTTAGAGTCCAAGAAACAGCGCTGGAAAAGGCCCTCGACATCACATCAATAAAACTATTATTAGATTTATATTTTATGTTTGGGAAAGTACATAGTAAAAAAATAATATGTTAATGTCACTCTGATCAAAACCAAAAACTGAGAAGTAAAGTGCACACAGAGGCCCATTACCAAGAATGGATGTTCCCCCTTGCTTTTGGGTTGCAGGCCAATGTGCCTTCATTAGAACCAACACCATCCACATCAACTGATGGTAGAAATGAAGGGGTGAATGGCTCATGATAGAGGAACCTTGTACACATAATAAAAATAAAAGGAGGCCCCAATACACTGGAAAAACATAACTGATTTTCTCCTTAGACTTTTTTTCTTAAAAAGGTAAAGAAATACAAAGACATTGACAATATTGTTTTCATATCATATAAGAAATAGATCAGAATTCATTTCAAGGAAATTTGAAATCATGGAAATAAAGTTAGACCTAGAATATAATTTTGATCGCATTAGGGGGTTAAGTTACACTCCAAGAAACAACGCTAGAAAAGGCCCTCAACATCTCATCAATAAATACCTATTTAAACTGTTTGGTCTTCTCCATCAACTACAAAAATACTAAAACCTACGGATCATCATTCCCCATTTCAAAATTTAATCTTCACGTCAACCAAAATGATTGAAAAATACCAAGAAAGTGGCATGAAGATAGAGAAGGAGATTTTGATTCGATTCTAAGGAGAATATTGCATGACAGTAATGAATATTCTGTGTTCGTAGGGAGTAATTCAGGGAGCTATGTAAATGAAGGCAGCAAGAGAAGACATGTGTTGAGTAAAACATCAATTAATAGACACTAAAACAATAAAAATTTAACATTAAATAAGGTTTGGGTAAAGGGAGGGTTACCTCCAATATAGGCGACACAATTCATGAGCCAAAGTTGTCTCGTAGGATTCTGTTGATATTGTATGAGATCAAGGGTTGCTTAAGCAAATCGTTCGTAATAGATAGTGTGAGCTCGAATTCAACTGCAAATAGAATTTTTGGTAACAACACATTGAACATCAATGGATGGACAATGAATCAATCAACATTTAATAGTTAATAATGTTTGGGTAAATGCAAGGTTACCTCCAATGTAGGTGACATAATTCTTGAGCTAAATTTGTATCGAAAGAATCGAATGATATTATATCAAAATAGAGAATCATGAAGTGAGTTGTTCGGATTAGACAGTGCGAGGCCATGAGTGGAAGAGACATGAGAAGGTGAAGTAGAGAAGATTGAGAACATGCAGAGGTGGATCGATCGGTAGAGGCCGCAAGCGGATGAGGATGAATAGGCAGAGGCAGACCAGAAATAGACTGAACCCTAATCATAGTGGAGGGAAATCTTGAGTGAGGAACCCCAGGAGAAATGGAAATGCAGACAAGGATGTGCGATATTGGATGGAGGGACTGTAGTATTTTAGGTGACGTGGCCACATGTTCTCAAGACACATATGCTGGAGCAACCTAGCTTTAGTATAGATAATAGCTATGTTTATGGAATAAAGAAATTTTTTCCCTATATATTTTATCTCTACTTACTCTAAAATTATTTTAAATTAATAATTTTCATTCAGAATCATTATCCCAATTATTTTATGAATGTTTGGGAAATGATATGATTCACTTACAATCAATCACATATTTCTAGTTTTAAAATTTCTCACGATTTCAGTCGTCCTTTGATCCATTTCAAAATAATAATATAAAACTAATTATATAAATATATATTATAAAAGTATTTATAAATACATGTATAAATATATTATTTTAACTATATAAATATATATTATTATTATATGAATAAATTATTGTTTGTGTGTCCCTATGTGTGTGTGCATATTAGATATATTAAACGAGACATGTGTCAGGGTTAGTTGGTAACATGCTTGCATGTTGTTGTAACGATCACAGGATCAAAACCCTATAATTGCAATAGTATGGAATATAGGGTGTTATTATTGGTAGTGCCTAGTATGGACAGAGGAATGATGGGAGGTTATTATGTCCATAAAATATAGGTGCAGGTGGAGGGAATGGGTGGTTGTGCAAAGCGAGGGTGATTCCTATAAGGGATGTGTTTCCATGTATTTTTAAAAAATATATTTCCATCTATTTTTAGAACAGTCATTGCATACTGGATTTAAAAAACAATATTGGTGGTTTTATAAAGTTCCCATATATTATAATTTTTTAAAAAATATATACAATTTATTATCATAAATATATATATTTTTAAAACTTTATAAGGAGTTATTTTCATCCCTAATATAACCACTATTAAATTTTTTACTTTTCTAAGGCTAACCCCAAACCACAACTAATAAAAGTTAGCAGTTGTTTATTAATTGGATAACCCCTACAAATATATTTAAAGGGGATTACAACTTTTACTAATGACCACAAAAAAATCCATTGAAATGAAACTTTTTCTTATAGTGAATTAATTTAAAATCAAAAAAAAATTCATATCGTCGACAATGATGGGTTCTAGAGGAGGGCGTGGGTGGTTGGGCATAGCAGTGTGAGGTCTGTAAGGTAATTGTTTCATGATATTTTAAAAAATATATTAACATTAGTTTTTATAACCTCCATTACGTATTAGATTTAAAAAACAATAGTGGTGGTTGTATAAATCATCACTGTATTATAATTTTTTTAAAATATATATTTGTATTACTTTCATAAACATATATTTTTCAAATTTTAGAATAATATATTAATGTCACTAACATAAGAATTTATAAATGTTTTACTTTTCCAATTCTAACCCAAAACAATGAAAAATAGAAATCGGTGGTCATTCAGTACTATAGAATCACATTTATTTAATATTACCCTTTATCAACACTAAAAATCCACTGATAAAAGGCATGTTTTTACCAGATTTTTCTAAAAGAAATGATAAATGGGAGATTTATCTATGCATTTCTTATTGCTAATAAAATTCACCCTTTATAAATAAATACACATATATATTTTTAAAAATAATATTTTAATAAATAAATATATTTAGATTAATGTATATAAAATATATTTACATAAATATGATTTATATAATACTGAATATGAATTTTCAATTAATATATAATATTTTTAGTAAAAATTAGTTTAAAAAATAAAAATTAATATTAGATAGTAATTTTCTAATTGGTATCAAGTAATATACATTTAATAACAATTTGGTGATTGGAAAAATATTAAAAGTTATTTAATATGTTAAGATAAGTTGAAAATGGGCCTTGAATTTCAAAATGCCATAACTTTTGATCTAGGTGTCTGACTGAGGTTCATGAGATATCAAATTGATGTCTGCAAATAGATCTGTGTTATGTTAACAAGGGAGCTCCGATAATTTTTTTTAGAATAGAAAATTCCCAGATGGCCTCAAAAACTGAGTTTTTAGCTAAGATGCCTTAATTTTTTAAAAAATTTTATGGGATTTTAGCTTTTTTTAATAGGGTATTCTTGTCATTTTTTTATGGAGACTAAATTTATTCCCTGAGGTTACACTCATATGGATATTATAATTTTTAAATTTTACCCTTTTTCATATTTTAGTGTTATTTATAATTAAATATATACATATATTTTTTGTAATATGTTTATATATAAATTTTTGGTTATATAAATAAATATTTAACCATATTTACATATAAAATATCTTTTTTAATATATAAACTTTATGGAAATAAATATTTATTATATATTTTATTTAAACTAAAAATGTATTAATGTGTATATACCTATACAAATGTATATATAATGTTTGTATATAAATATGTGTGTGTGTTAACAAACAAATATATATTTATGTGAATATTATAATATATGTAAATAAATATTAATATTAAATATATATAAATATATTTATTTATTTATTTATATAAATACAAGCATATGTATGCACACACACACACATAAATACACATACAAAAAAAAATTATAAATGAATTTAAAAATAATTATATAAATATATATAAATATATAGATAAAAATAGTTATCTAAATATATTTAAATAGATATATATTTCATAAAATATAGAATAAAATAACATGGATTAGAGGCAAAACACATGTACGCGGAGGTGGTGCTCAAAACTTAAAATCCACGAATGCTTGTGCAGATGTGAGGGTTGGAGACCACTAATAAAGGCATGGGTAGGTGGGGGGTAGGGGACTAGTGATAAATGTAGTGGAGGGTGGGGATCGATGATAAAGGCGGTGGCGGGCAGGTGGTCATAGATAAAGGTTTCGGGTGAGCACTAATAAAGGTGGTGGGGTGGGTGATGATCACTGAAAAAAAACACTATTAGCGACGATAAACCCTTGTTTTATCGATGATTTTTTTAGAACTTATAAATGGGGTGTTTATTGATGATAAAAAAAGTACTAATAAAACAACTGCTTATAAAAGAGACCATCTTTTAAAGAAACTTACAAAATCAATGCTTTTTAGTGGTGATAAAACCCTTTTTGTACACTGATAAAGGGTCAGTCTTTATTGGTGATTTTTTCAAAGATTTTTCATAACCACCCCTAATACATTAAATGAGAGTTATAACAATTTATAATGAAAAAAATAACTCTCTCTAAATGAAACATTTTATTATAGTGAATTTATTTTAAACATAAGCTAAAAATTCATGTCTCTAATAATTATTCATGATAGTATAGGGCATGGGTGATTGGGTATAATTGGGGAGAGGCCTGCAAGGGAAGCCTTGCACTATATTTTTTTAAATATTACCAACATTTTTTTAGAAACATCATTACATACTAGATTTAAAAAATAATAGTGGTGGTTGTATAAATCGCCATTTTATAATTATTTTTTAAAAAAAATATACGTTATATTTTCATAAATATATATATTTCAAATTTTAGAAGGAGATATTATCATTGCTAACATAAATAATGATATTTTTTTTAATTTTACAATGATAATAAAAATAAAAAGCTATTATAAGTTTGTGGACATTTTTTAGAGTTTTTTCATAACCATCGCTAATATATTTAGATGAAGTTATAACTGTCGCTAATGACAAAAATAACTCCCTCAAATTATAACATTTTCTTATAATGAATTAATTTATATTAAAAAAAGGATGAATGACAATATTGAACTGTCAAATTAAACTACACATTAAAATTATATTGTCCTCATGAAAATACCTTTATACAATCAAATATTAATTTCATCATAACAATAATAAACATCAAGTACAACAAAACTCAAATAATTATCAATTATGAGTGAAATGTAGGTGTGATACACTATTTTTTTAATATGATATCAATAGTTTTTAGAACCTCTATAATGTACAAGATTTTTAAAACAATATTAGTTTTTTTATAAACCTCTGGTTGAATAAATCACCACTATATTATAGTTTTTAAAAAAATATACGATTGATTTTCATAAATATATATTTTTTCAAATTTTAGGAGTTATTATTTTCCCTAACATAAATGTTGATAAATTTTTTACTTCACCAATCCTAATGCAATTTAACACTATATATTTTAAAATATTATCACTATGTTCGATAGTGTACAATACACACAACACTAATCTTCAACAAACCACAAAATATTATTATTTAAATAAAATCGTTATTACTTAACGGTTGACTTAGAGGGTATGAATAAAAATAAACACATTATAATATATATATATATATAGGTTCTAATCAATAAAAATTTATTGATTAATTCTTATAAAATAAGTATTTAATTTTTAGTAAAGTCATTTTATGCTTCAAAAAATACATTTTATCTCATAAATGGGTTTTATTACTTTTTGTGAGATAATATTATAATTAATTTCTGGAAATTTTATAAAAATTATTTGAAAAAATAAATATCATTTTTTAAATCAAAATTATAAAATTATCATAGAGATAATTTTTTAATTTTTTTTTTAAAGTTTGATTTTTCGATGAATAGTGAATTTTTTTGTTTTTTATTAAAAACTGTATTTTTGTTTTTGGAATTTACAAAGTTAAATTTTATTTTAAAATGTTTTCAAAGTAAAATTAGTTCATTTATATAATTAATAATCCAATTAAATTCATTATAATAAATTTTACGCTTGATTTTGGTATAAAAATATTTTTTACTTAAGAAGACATTTTTATGGAAAATTGTTTTTTGTCAAGTTTTACGTGTTTAATTTTAAATTAAATTCTTCCACATGTGTGAATTAAATTTAAAAAAAATGGATTCCATATTTAGAATAAAAATAATTAATATTATATAATAATTTCAACTTAATTTTTTATAGTAATTAATAGTAACTATGGTAAATAGTTATAACCACAATAAAGGGTAAAACATGTTAATTAAGGTTAAATATAGTGTGATCAGAATTTAAAATATACCAAATGAAGTTCCCAGTCAAGATCCAAGTATCACTGAGAGGGGGAGGGGGTGAATCACTGATATCTTTCTCTTTTTAAGTTTCCGCTTTTTGAAACAACCTTTGCCTCCTGTTAAAGAGTTTCTTCCCTGCTGAACACACACAACCATAGGATCACAAGATTTACAAGGTTCACTACCCAACAAGAGTAGCTACGTCCTTGGTATGGTACGGAAACAATCCATTACCACACAATCCACTAGAAAACAATCCTTTGATGTGGAATACAACGAGTAGGATATACCCTTACACTCATGCATCACTTTGAAAACAATCCAATAGTGCGTGTGCTCCCTCTTAGCACAAATATGGAAATGAAATAATTATGTGCTTCTTGATGACCTTTACCGAATCAAATCTTTCAAAACAATTCTTCACTTTCCTACCCAGAATCTGGTAGAAACCTCCTAGAGAAAATATCTTGTGTGCCTCCTTCCACTTGCGCGCCTCCTTCCACTTGCGCGCCTACTTGCACTTGCGCGCCTCCTTCCACTTACGCACCTCCTTCCACTTGTGCGCCTCCTTTCACTTGAGTGCCTCCTTGTGTACATGCAATACTTGTGCACCACCTTTATACTTGCGCGCCTCTTTGTGGACAGCACAACACTTGCGTGCCACCTAAAAATGAGGCTCAACTTGCACGCTTAAACCACTTGCGCGCCACACTTCTTCGACTTGCGCGCTCAAAGCTCAAAATATTTATCTAAGTCTCCAGCCTACAGAAATGAGGAGGGTAGTCACCTTTTTATAGGAATTTTGGAAACCTACATGTCACATTCACTTGCGCGCCTCCTTGGTACTTGTGCGCCTCCTTGGGACTTGCGCGCCTTCTTGGCACTTGCGTGACTCCCTGGCACTTGTGCGCCTCCTTGGGACTTGCGCGCCTTCTTGGTACTTGCATGCCTTTTTGGTACTTGTGAGCCTTCTTCCCTTTGCCATATTTTTGAAATAATTCTATTTCAAATATGACTTGCGCACCTCTACATACTTGCGTGCCTACTGCATACTTGCGTGCCTACTGCATCCTTGCGCGCCTACTTCTTTCTATCTCCCTTTCCTTCATAAGGCTTGCATCACAAGTTCTCCAAACTTATAATATTTGTGAAATACAAATTAGCAAAGCATCATCTGGTTTCTGGTCCTTTTACAAAGTGAATTGATTTATCTTATTTTGACAACAAAATACAACACTCTGCAAAGGCTAACTCTTCAAACTTTCTTATCCATCCAACTTGGTCCCAACAATCTCCCCCTTTGGATTTTTTTGTCAACCAAGATTCATAAATCACTAAACTTTGTAATCTTATGCAATGGATTACTTATCAAAAATTCTAAGCTTACGTGAGCTAACTCTTTGTAGGAAACAAGAATTATTTACAGCCAAAACCATGCTGTCTAAAGGTAGTGACTATGAAATCTCATGATCATATATCCTCAGACTTCTTTAGAACATATTTCAAGATTCTACTTCAGTATTGTTTAACATCATTCAAGCTTCTACTTTAGCATTCTTTACTTCATCAACTTTCCTAGAAAACAAACAACATTGTTTCCTACAACCACTCCAACAAACAGTTAGAATAGTTCACACACATACATGATGGATTCATAACTTACCCACAACTCCCCCTTTATGAATGAATCTATAAGGATAGATTTATGAAACAAGTCTCCCCCTTGACAACACTATCCAAAGGCAAGATGAGATTGGGGACAGAAACACGTACCTTAACTTTGATGAGAAGAAGGTTGGACACCCACGTTCAACCTCAATTTTGCAAATGGTTCCTTCAGTAATGATTTTGTGAATATATCAGCAACTTGTTCAGATGTAGGAACGTACTCCAGCATCAATTCATTCTTCTCCACCTACTCTTTGATGAAGTGGTACTTTATATCAATGTTTTTTGAACGAGAATGTTGTACTGGATTTCTTGTAAGATTTATTTCACTCTGATTATCACAACCCAAGAGCAATGGTAGCTTTAATTCAACATGTAGATCTTCTAACTGAGTCTTCATACACATTAGTTGAGTTGCATCTTGAGTAGCAGCAACATACTCAGCTTCAGCTATGCTAAGAGTTACTAAATTCTGTTTCTTGGTATGCCAACTAACACAACTTTTCCCTAGAAAGAAAACTCCACCAGATGTGGATTTTCGATCATCAACATTTCCTACCCAATCAGCATCAGAATACCCAAATAGATCAATATTTCCAGTTCCATCATACCTGATTCCAAAATTTGTTGTGCCTTTGATATATCTGAGAATTCTTTTTCCAGAAATCAAATGTGATTCTTTAGGAGCACTCTGAAATCTTTCACATAAAGTGACAGCATATATGATGTCGGGTCTTGAGGCAGTCAAATACAACTGACTTCAAATCAGCTTTCCAAACTCTTTCTGATCAGCTTACTTGCCTTCTCCATCTTTAGACAACTTGGTTCCCACTGAAATTGGTGTGGAAACTGGTTTCGAATTTTCCATGCCAAACTTATTCAGAATATCCTTAGCATACTTTTCTTGAGACAGAAAAATGTGATTCTTCTTTTGTGAAATTTGTAGCCCAAGAAAGTACTTCATTTCTCCCAGTATGGACATCTCAAATAACTTCTTCATCTCCTCAACAAATTTCTCACATGATCTTTCATCATTTCTAGCAAATATAATATCATCAACATAAACAATAATGATCAGTGAAAACTCCTGACATTCCTTGATGTAGAGATTGTTGTCAACACTCCCTTTCTTAAAATACATCTTCTTTAAGCAAGTATCTAATTTAGAATACCATGCTCTTGGAGCCTATTTTAGCCCATATAAATCCTTCTTCAACCTGCACACATAACTTTCATCCTTTCCAATAACAAATCCACAAGTTTGATCAATGTAAACTTCCTCGTCAAGGTCACCATCAAGAATGCAGATTTTACAACCATTTGAAAGATTTTGTAACCTCGTTGTGCAGCAATAGAAAAAAAGATTCTGATTATTTCTAATATTGCCACTAGATCAAAGGTTTCATCAAAATAAATGCCTTTAATTTGTGAAAACCCTTTGCAGACCAATCTTGCTTTGTTCCTTATTAGTTTACCTTTTTCATTCAGATTATTCCAGAAGACCCACTTCATACCAATAATGTTCTTGTTGTCCGGCTTGGGTACAAGTTCCCAAGTGTCATTCTTCTATATCTGATCAAGCTCTTCATTCATAGCATGAACCCATTCCGGATGCTCAAATGATTCATTCATGTCATTCGGTTCAACTTTTGAATAAAGATAAGTATGTGATATAGCATTTTTTGTTCTTCTTGTTTGGACCCTCTGATTTTTATCTCCAATAATGTTTTGAGCCTACACTTTCTTCCTCAACATAGGATGATTTGTTTGAACTCCATACTCATCACTTGAGATCTATGATTCAGATTCCTCTTCTTGAGTAGGATTAACACAGTCTGAAGCATTATCAGAATTGTTAACAAAATCTTCTCTATCCTGCTTGACTTAGATATCAACATATGACTGCTTTTTTTTCTCAGAATTTTCAACAAATTTTACATCTGAAGAATAAATAATTCTTCCTGATTATTTATTGAGGCATCTATATCCTCTTCCTTCTAGAGCATAGCCAAGAAAAATTCCGTCATCTCCTATTTGCTCAAATTTTCCCAGATTTCCACCTTTCTTCTTTATAATAAATGGACTCCCAAAGACTCTCAAGTGTTTTAGACTTTGAGTTTTTCCGTAGAACATTTCATATGGAGTCATATCTGAGTTTGTCCTATAGAAACACCGGTTCTGGATATACACAGCAGTTCTCATGGCTTGCCTCCAATAATAATGAGAAATACTATGTTCAAGTAACATAGTTCTCCCCATTTCCACCAGACTTCGATTCTTTCTTTCAGCCACCCCATTTTGTTGAGGTGTGTATAGTGAACTGAAATCATGCTGAATTCCATGTTTCTCAAGATAACTTTCAAACTCTTCATTCTTATACTCACCACCATTATCAGTTCTCTACTTCTTCACTGAATACTCACATTCCTTCTCTACTTTCCTTCTGAAACTCTTAAACATTGTTAGAGCATTTGACTTATGTCTCATGTACATAACACAATTAATGCGAGTAAAGTCATCAATGAAAGTAATGAAGTACTTATCTCCATTTGAAGATTGATTTCTCATTGGTCCACATATATATGAGTGTATGAGTTCCAAGGGTCTTTTTGAGTGAATTTCAACTCTCTTGTGCATAGAATTAGTAATATTCCCTTTCTCACAAATAGTACAGCACCAATCTCTTTCTCTTGATAAATCAGCCATATCCCGAACATTGTCTCGCTTTGATAACTTGCTCATATTTCACTGACACATGTACCCCAGCCTTTTATGCCATAATTTATTTTCATCCAACACACTCATGTAACAAGATTTCTGCACATCACCAACTTGGAATAGATTCCCTCTTGTACGTTGGACTCTTGTAACTATATTTCCATCATTTTAACTTTTCACAACAAATCCATTTTTTCTGAATATTACTTTTTTCCCCTCATCACAGAGTTGTGACACACTTAACAGGTTAGGTTTCAGCCCATAAACATAGAGTGTTTTCTTGGATTTCATCTTTTCTTTTCCAATAATGGCTGATCCAACACCTTTGATCCATAGAGATTCATCATTTCCAAATGTCACTGTTCCTTCTTTGAAGTCTTTCAAATTCTTCAGCAGCTTTAAGTCTCCTGTCATATGAGAGGAACATCCACTATCAAGAATCAATGGACGTTCTCCTTTTGTAGCTTTCAAAGCAATTTTGAAAATAAGAGCTTTTTGTTCTTCCTTTTCCTTCACTTTCTGTTGTGCTTCCTCCAATTTCCTAGCCAAGTCAATGTGTTCTGGACAGACAACCGTGCACTCTTTCTTTTCAGACTTATCAGACCTATCCCTTTTAGCTTTTAAAAACTCTGGACTTTGGGAATTATTAAGAATATTTTTGTTGCTCTGGTAACACACTAAGGCAACCCTTAGCAAGATGTCGAGGTCGATCAAATCTTTCACAAATAGTTTCTAGTGATTGGAACCTATTCTCAACTTTCACAACAATCTTCTCAGATATCTTCAGAAATTTATTTGGAGACCTTCTGTTTTGAAAGGATTAACTCCCCCTTAATCCTTGTCTTTTAAAACTTGTGTAATAGTTGTAATGTTGTTGGTTGAACCAACACATATTTTACATATGTCTGAATCCACCACAATACCAGCAGTAACCATAGAAAGAATATTTTCCTCTGAAACTTCTATACTAACCGGAGTTGTGAACATGCTTCTCAACAGCCTTCTTAATAGAAATCTGCTGACCATCAACCTTTCTAATTTCAATCGTAATTTTCTTTTTCATCTCAGATTTCTGTTCAAACTTATCAGTATCAAAAGTAGTAGAAATATTTCTGGATATAGGATTTTTATGCACTTCTGATTTTTCAGCATTACTGACTTTGGCCACATACATAGAATTTCCAACTTTGTTCCTATTAGAACCAGTTCCATCTTTCCTCTCAACTTTTGAAGGTAAATTATTTGGAACCTTCATTGGTTCATTCTTACTGGAACATTCACCAACTTCTGAGATATAATGTTTGAAACTGACATTCATTTTTTTAGCTTTGGGTAGTTTCTGTTGGAACAGTTCAAACTCTTCTTCTTTTTCTTTCAGCTTTACTTCAAGATGATCATTACAATTCTTTGCATTCTCAAGATAATTCTTCAGATCATCAATATCATTTTCCATCTTGATTTTCACCTCAGGAAAACCTTGTTGATTATTTAATGTAGAAATTTCATATATCAACTTTTTGTTTTCCTTCTCAAGCCTTCTAATCTTCCTCAAACATTCTTTCAACTCTTCTTTTAGATGATATTCAAGTTGAGTTTCTTCTTCTTCATAACTGTTGCTCTCGTAATCTTCATTATTCACAACTGCAATAAATTTATTCTCTCTATCTTTCTCATTAGATGATTTCTCAGATTTATCTTTGTTATCTTCTTCTTCATCTATAGATAAAAAGTTTCTTCTTTTTGATTTGAATAATTTTTTATCCTTACCATTTGAAAAATATTTATCTTTGTCAGTTTGTTTCTTCCATGACCTACTTGGCCGTCTCTCATCATCATCACTATCTTCTTTTTTATACTTTTGAGGACAGTTAGCCGCAAAGTGACCAATGACTCCACATTCAAAACATTTCAAGGGAAGTTTCCCTTTGTATTTCCCTATTCCTCTTTTCACATTTTTAGAAAACAAGGATAAAATTTCATCAAAATTTTTACATACCTCATATTCATAATCAGATTCACCAGCCTCATCTTCAATAAGAGTTTTTTTTTGACTTCTCTCTCTTTGAAGCCTTGAATGACATTTCTCTATCTGCTTTTGTTTTGGTCTTCATAGTCTTCTCTCTTCTCATTTCATAAGTAATGAGAGTGCTATGAAAGTCATCCATAGATAATGTATCAGGGTCTCTATCTTCCAATGAAGACACTTTAGCATCAAATTTTTCTGGAAGAATTCTTAAGATCTTTTCGACAACTGTAGAATCCTCCAACATTTCACCAAGACATCTGATTGTACTGACAATATCATTTATCATGGTAAAGAAATCCCCAAAAGATTCAGATTCTCCCATTTTTAAGTCTTTATACTTCAGTCTCAAGATTTGTAGTTTAGCCTTCTTCACTTTTGTATTTCCTTCATAGATGTTCTTCAGTTTGTCCCAGATTCCTTTGGCTTTAGCAAATCCTTTCACTCTTAAAAATTCACTCTCATAAAGAGATGAGAGTAACGCATTTTTAGCTCTTCCATCATTCTCAAGATTCTTCTTATCGATAAGAGTAAGAGGAATATTGTCATCAATAGCAGGAAATCCATCTGTTGTAGTTTCAAGAACTTCATATCCAAGAGACATAAGATAAGGCATCATTCTATCCTTCCAGATGTGATAGTTCTTTCCATCAAAAATTGGAATCCCCTTGATGTTCACGCAATTTAGATTCTCCATCACAACTACTATTCAACCACTTCAGCAAAGAATAAACGAAGGGAACCTGTCGCTATGATACCAATTGAAGTTCCCAGTTAGGATCCAAGTATCACTGAGAGGGGGAGGGGGTGAATTAGTGATATCTTTTTCTTTTTAAGTTTCCCCTTTTTGAAACAACCTTCACCTTCTTATAAAGAGTGTCTTCCCTTCTGAACACACACAACCATAGGAACACAAAATTTACAAGGTTCACTACTCAAAAAGAGTAGCTACGGTCTTGGTATGGTACAGAAACAATCCATTACCACACAATCCACTAGAAAACAATCCTTTGATGTGGAATACAATGAGTAGGATATAACCTTACACTCGTGTAGCACTTTGAAAACATTCCAATAGTGCATGTGCTCCCTCTTAGTACAAATTGGGTAATGAAATAATTCTGTGCTTCTTGATGACCTTTCCCGGATCAAATCTTTCAAAACAATTCTTCACTTTCCTACCCAGAAGTTGGTAGAAACCTCCTGGAGAAAACAGCTTGCGCGTCTCCTTCCACTTGCGCGCCTCCTTCCACTTGCACGCCTACTTGCACTTGCACGCCTCCTTGCACTTGCACGCCTCCCTCCACTTGCGTGCCTCCTTGTACTTTCGCGCCTCCTTGTGGAAAGGCAATACTTGCAAGCCACCTTTATATTTGCGCACCTCTTTTTGGACAGCACAACACTTGCACGCCACCTAAAAATGAGGCTCAACTTGCACGCATCAACCACTTGCGCGCCACACTTCTTCGACTTGCACGCTCAGAGCTCAAAATATTTCTCTAAGTCTCAAGACAATAAAAATGAGGAGGGTAGTTTCCTTTTATAGGAATTTTTTAAACCTACGGGTCACATTCACTTTTGCGCCTCCTTGGTACTTGCGCACCTCCTTGGAACTTGCACACCTTCTTGGAACTTGCGTGACTCCCTGGTACTTGTGCGCCTCCTTGGGATTTGTGTGCCTTCTTGGTACTTGGGTGCCTTTTTGGTACTTGTGCGCCTTCTTCCCTTTTCCATATTTTTGAAATAATGCTATTTGAAATATGACTTGTGTGCCTCTACATACTTGCGCACCTACTGCATACTTGCGTGCCTACTGTATACTTGCGCGCCTACTTCTTTCTCTCTCCCTTTCCTTCATAAGGCTTGCATCACAAGTTCTCCAAACTTATGATATTTGTGAAATACAAATCAGCAAAGCAACATCTGGTTTCTGGTCCTTTTACAAAGTGAATTGAATTATCTTATTTTGACAACAAAATATAACACTCTGCAAAGGCTAACTCTTCAAACTTCCTTATCCATCCAACTTGGTCCCAACACCAAAAACTTTAATTTACCCTATTTTATGATTTTAGTTTTTTCATACTCATATAATTTTTAAATTTATGGTCACATGGATCCTTTTTCTTTGGTATTAACTTATCTAATATTTTAAGTAAAGAAAAGTACAAAATACCACTCTATTGCTTTTAAATTTGTATTATATGTTCACATATGGAAACAAATAAGTTTTTAATGAATAATAAAGGTTTTTTTTATCATAATGAAATTATTTTTATAAGAATAATTTATTTATAATTTTTATTTATTATATAATTACCTTAAATTCTTATATAATGCTGACATTATGCATTTTCAAAAGGTAGAAAAATTACAGTAAATGATTCTAAAAGCATAAAAAGTAATATTTTTTGGATGAAATATGGTGTCATGTGAATTTTATGGTTAATTATATTATATAATTTATGTTTAAAGAGTTCATATTAAAATTAAATATTTTTCTTGATGTTTTTAAAGTCCAAATATGTGAATAGTTATTAAAATGACATTAATGACATTTTATGTTATATAATATTTTATTAAATAATTTAAAATTCATAAGATTATTGAAATAGGACAAGTGGAATAGAAAATGATCAAGAATTTAATCCATGGACCATTTATTAACCAATTTTTACCTTATAAGTAAATTTATAACCCTTAATTATTGAAAAATGTGTTACCCTATTTAAGGATAAAAAGGGGTAATAAGGGGTTAAACTAAAGGGATAAGGGTTAAAATGACCTAAAAACTTGTATAAATATTATTGAATAAATTTATTTCGATCCTATATCATATTTAATTTTAAATTATTCCAATTTGGAACCACTTTGACATGAATGTAACTTTATAATTTTTTAATATTATGAAAAATTGCAAGAATGTCCCTCCCCTCACTTATAAAAGGGAACCTCCTCTCTTATCTTCCACGCACATTTTGAGCACTCTAGATCAACCAAGACCTAACCAAATCACTTACCAATATACATATAAATTTCTTAGAGGCATTGTGTTGGGAATAATACCAACCTTATAGGGCTTAAGGTGTAAAGAAAAGGATGTTGTCCAAAGAATAAGAATTAAAGAGCGTGCAATGCTTGACGGTTTTTAAGGTAAGGGATTTCTAATATCAATTCTATTTCTTTGATACTTAAGATATTTTCACCACATTTTTTTATTTTTTGTGTTGTATAATACTTCCTTATGGATTTAGTTTATCATTCTTAAAAATCCATTCAAATTTATTTCCTTCAATGTTTTATTGGTTCAAAAGTCATGAAGTCGTAAGGGATACTTTACCTTAAAATACACGTTTTAAATGTTTTAAAGATAAATTTCTAAAACAATTTATTCCATTCCCATATTCATTAAATTATTTTATGGATGTACTTATAAGGATATAAATGAATTATAAAGTACATTTTATGTCTCTTTTGACTTACTTTCAAAGGTTTTCAAAATGAACCATTTTATGTATTTTGTACAGAATGTTTTGAATTTCTTTACAAAATTCAAAAGGGATGTTTTATTTTAACATATATGTTGTCTTTATAATTTCCCACCTCCATAATTTTAACTTTATTTTTGGATTCCATTATAAAATTTCATGTTATATTCAAATAAAAACCATCCTTCCCTTTGTTCTGGGTATTTTTGTTTTATAAATTAGGTTTTAATGAAAAATCATATATCAATATACAAAAATGTTTTACATATGGATTAAAAGTGATATTTTTAGGATTTATATGATGGAAATGAAATATTTTATGTGTTTAATTCATGTTATAGTCCTTTTAAATTGTTTATGATGATGGGTGATCCTGATATATACCTCCAATGCATTGGGTAATGATTATGTTCTCTGTATAATTATGTTGTAAGTTTATTGTATAGGTTATTCCACTTATAAGGGTTCTTTTAAGGTTTCTAGTAAAGGTTCTATATGTTGGATTTAGTGTCCTTGGACCAATTTTTTGTACTTTTATTACATGTATATTCTATGTATTGAATATTAGTAAATCTTATTATTACATACTGTTTGTTGTTCTACATAAATCTAATGTAATAATTTCTTAGAGTATATATGGCATTGATAATTTCATAGAAGTTCCCCACTATAATGAGAACCTTGATATGTTATGATGATATTCTCAAATAATTTTTTGTGGTTGGATAATGTGCTATGATGGGACACGTAGTACATAAACTATCATGTATGAGTACTCATAAGTAGATGAATCTTATTCTCATGAAGTTCTCACTTGGTAATCTTTCATATGGGAGATTATGAGAACAGACCCACCAGTAGGAATTCCACATGTTTTGGTGTCATTATATATTCCTATCTATGAGCATGTGTGATGGTCCTTAGACTTTATGATTGTTATTAATGCATGTTACAACTCACGTACTTAGATGTATTTTGTAAACCATGACGATAACAGTTCACAGAGAAGTTGGATACATTGGGAGATTTATGAGTGAAATGTAATTAATTAATAAGTCGAGGAAGTATTTGTCTCTTCCATATTTATGGAAGCTGATATCTCAGACATTTGATTGGAATAGAACCATCACAATAAATTTCATGGTCATGGTGTAATGATGTTTTTATTTTAGATAGTCAAAGAAAGAAATATCAATCATATAGGCTGGTGAGTACCACCTCATGTTGTTGATCGGAATGATCTTGGTTTTAAAGGGTTCTTATTATGTGACTTGAGTTACCAAAAACATTTTTTATCTATCCAGACTTAATGCAGATGGATTTATTTTCAAATTTGGGAATAAATGTTGCTTATTTTATAAAGACTACATTTTTATGGTAAGGAACATTTAAATGATGGTCTTTATGTGTTTGATTACATGAACCAAACAATGGAAATTGATAACAAAGTTACTTCATATGACTCATACCACACCCAACGTTGGAATCACCGAGTAGGTCATGTAAATGAAAATTGTTTGAATAAATTACATCAAGATGGATATTTATATAATTTTAAAATAAAACCACTTGGTGTATGTCATGCATGTTTATAAGGAAAAATGACAAAATCCCTATTTAGTGGGAAATTTGAAAGGTCTAAAGAAATTCTTTAATTCGTTCATATCAATGTGTGTGGATCATTTCCTGTTGAATAAATGGGTGGTTACTCGTACTTTATAACTTTTACTGATGATTTTAGTAGATATGGATATGTCTACTTAATAAGGTATAATTTATATTCTTTTGATAAATTCAAGGTATACAATAATAAAGTTGAGAACCATCTTGGTAAGAAGATCAAGAAACTTCACTCAGACCGTGGTAAGGAATATCTTAATCAAGACTTCATTGGTTATTTACAAGAGTTTAAGATTTTATCTCAACTCAATCCTCCTCATACACCTCAGCGGAATGGTGCAAGTTAAATGTGGAACTAAACCTTGTTGGAAATGGTGAGATTAATGATGATCCATACATGTCTTCCATTATCCTTTTGGGAATATGCATTACAAACAGCATCATACATACTAAAACAAGTGCAAACTAAAGCAACATATGTTATACCATACCAATTATGGAATGGGAAAAAACATGTGTTGTATTACTTATATGTGTAGGGTTTTGAAGCATTTGTTAAAACCTTTTCAGGTAACAATATTCACTACTACAAAATAGTCCTTTAATAGTGCTAGAAATGGCCTTTACTATCGCTAGAAAAGCACTGACTACTTAAGCCAGATTAAAATCCTTGGTCTTTCATTAGTGCTAAAAATGCGACGATAAAGGGTTTTATCAATTCTTATAGAAGCTCTGATAAAGTGCACCTTTATAAGTGATTTTAAAAGTGATAAAAATGTTTCATTTATCATAAATTTTAAAAGTACTAAAAAATATGTCCTTTATCAGTGCTGATAAATGTTTCTTTTATCAGCACTTTTAAAAGCATTGATAAATGTATCCTTTATCAGTGCTTTTAAAATTACTAATAAAGTTTCATACTGTATTGTGCTACAACAGCACACCGCAACACTATAAATACACCAGATATGAAAAAAAATAAGTACCAATACATAATTTAAATGAAATGAAATTTACAAGACAAATACAAGAAAAAAACACTATATTATAGACATTTCAAACACTGGTTTATACAATTAAATAAATAAAAATTATTATATACATTCAAAAACATCAATGTTCCTTTTTATTTTAATCCTAACTCTGACTCATGCTATTTCTGAACAAACCACCCCTGATCGAGAAAAATAACACACCTATATAAGAAAACAATTATTATGTTATTAAAATATAAATATGTAAATTTACAGAAAGTGTTAATTCTACTAAATTTGATGTCAATTTTAAATAAAAAGACGCACTTAGAGTCATAATGGTCACATCATGAGTCGGAATGAGGTTTAGTTGATTCCAAAAGATCTCAAATGAATTTTGGATCATTATTATACAGTATCAAAACAATATGAATACATTTTTTTAGTTTTGAGTACATCAGTTGTCTTTTTTACTAAAATGTCATTTTAAACTAGAAACACATACTTTTGATTCATTATGCTTATATCATGTATAGTTTTGATGTGAAATTGATTCCTAAATATCAAAAATGACTTATAAATCTTTTTCCTAAATTATAAATAAAATATGAGTGCGTTTGATCGATTTTCAATGAGTGGTACTTTTTGAACTAAAATGTCGATTTTAAACCCATAATGGACACTTTAAGTCATACCAGACACATCATGTATTAGATTGAGGTGATAGTAATTCCTACACATAAAAAATGACTTATGGATTGTTTTCGTAAAGTATCAAAATAATCCAAATGCGTTTTCTTAGTTTTGAGTAGGACATTTTTTCATTTTACTAAAATTGATGTCAATTTTAAATAAAAATACACACTTTGAGTCATACTGGTCACATCATTGGTCGGACTGAGGTGAAGTTGATTCCTAAATGCCTTAAATGACTTATGAATCATTTTCCTAAAATATAAAAACAATACGAATGTGTTTTCTCAGTTTTGAGTATGTCAGTTGTCTTTTTTACTAAAATGTCATTTCAAACAGGAAACACACACTTTGAATCATTTTGAACACATCATGTATCGGTTTGATGTGAAACCAATTCCTACACATCAAAAATAACTTATTAATCATTTTCCTAAATTATCAATAAAATATGATCCTGTTTGATCATTTTTCAGTAAGTAACACTTTTTGAACTTAATGTCGATTTTCAACAGATAATGAACACTTCCAGTCACACTGAGCACATCATGAATCAGATTTAGGTATAGATTATCTCTATACATAAAAAAAACTTATGGATTGTTTTTATAAAGTGTCAAAATTATCTGAATGTGTTTTATTAGTTTTGAGTAGTTCAGTTTCCCATTTTACTAAAATTCCCATTTTAAATAAAAATATATACTTTGAGTCATACTGGTAACACCATGGGTCAAATTGAGGTGAATCTAATTCATACATATATAAAATTATTTATGGATCATTTTACTAAAGTATCAAAATAATATGAATGTGTTTTATTAGTTTTGAGTACATTAATTGTCTTTTTTACTAAAATGTCATTTTAAACTGTAAACAAGCACTTTGACTCATTCTGATAACATCGTGTATTGGTTTGATGTGAAACTGATTCCTACATTTCAAAAACTACTTATGAATATACTTCCTAAATTATAAATAAAATATGAGTTAATTTGATCAGTTTTCAATTAGTGACACTTTTTGAACTAAAATGTCAATTTTAAACTGATAACAGACACATTGAGTCATACCAAAAACATCATGTATCATATTGAGGTAAGGCTGATCCATACACATAAAAAAGGACTTATGGATAATTTTAATAAAGTATAAACACAATATGAATATTTTCTCACTTTTGAGTAGGTCATTTGTCCATTTTACTAAAATTGATGCCAATTTTAAATAAAAATACGCACTTTGAGTCATACCGGTCACACCGTGGGTCGGATTGACGTGCGGCTGATTCCCACACATCTCAAATGAATTATGGATAATATTCCTAAAGTATAAAAACAATAATAATGTCATGAACTATCCTAGAGGATCATGTGTTGTGACTACCCCAATCCTGCCTCCAATAGGCCAGGGGTTGGTGACAAGCATTGAGTAGGCATTTCCCATAAATGGAAGGCATTAGGCTAAAGTAATTCTACACAAGCACACATATCCAAGCCAAAAAATGATGAAACATAAAACAATGGATATAATACATGAATAAAACTAAGATCCCACAACTAGATTACAACAGGAAATATAGGAAAAGAAAATCATGCAAAATACAATCCCACCACAACAGTCTGTACAAAAGTCCAAATGAAACTATAAAGAGTCCAACTGCTTCTAAAGGTGAGGAATACATCAAAGGTATGATCCTATTAAACACCTATATCTACCCAGCTTCATCTATGATCCACCAAATCCTAGTCATCCTAGGACATCGTCAAAAGTGTCATTGTCTCCACTAGACACGACACATGCAGGAAAAGCCTGTGTAGGGGTGAATATAACAATACTCAGTAGGACATCCTGAAAACACTAAACATGAAGAACCAATTATATTAATCTTAATAAAATATATAACACTATATAACATGCATACTAATTAAGGAAAAACCCAGATATACTCAGGAGAGACTCCATGCCATCAACCGGTCATAACCAACTGCCAGCCATGGGATTCTGTTTGAGGTAATGATTATTCCAAGAGATCCTACTCTGCGAGCCATTATATCATCAAAGATACTCTACAAATAATTCTAGCTCATTTGGTCCCTGCACAAAGATAATGAACCGGTCTAAGAATACTATGATACACATATAGGGGGTCACGCCCAGAACCGATGGGGGACACCACAAACCCAATCTGGATCAACCTTGATACACAGATAAGGGGTCATGTCCAGAACTACTGGGGGACACCAAGAACCCAATATAGACCAACCATGATACATAGATAGGGTTTCATGCACAAAACTGCTAGGGGACACCATGAACCTAATCTTGATTAACCCGCTACATAGGGGATCACATGATAATGATTCTGTAAACCCTACTGATGTGGCCTTCTGGATAGAGGATCAATTCCATGATCATAGAGGTTACGCCAATTCCAAAAACTCTCCAAAGGATGATATAGGATTTCACTCTAGTCTCATGGAGGGACATCATAACTCTATCTGATACTTAGCCTCTATTGGGGATTATAATCCAGTGATGTGGGTGTAATGTCACACTATACCCTCAATGAAAGGACCAAAGGAACACACTCAACCTATACTGGTCTAAACTAAAAACCCACTATTGGTCTTAAAATGACCCTCTCGATATTAGGATCTCAACACCGTATATGGCTCATCAATTGGACACTTCGTTTAGGAGTTATGACCATTTGGTATTGAAGAGGTCATTATGCCTAAAGGCTGACCATCGTAGTCAATCCACCTACCATGTTGAACGACTACTATGGTCGACTGCCTTAGTTGACCTCCACAGTCCACCACTATGATCCGGTCATGCAGTCACTAAACCCATGACAGCTCAAGTTGTCATGACTCCTGCTTGACCGATACGATCCATCGTCATAGTCACTGCATCTCATACAAACTCAAGTTACCGTGACACCATGGTCGACCACCATGGTTGATCTCTATATTCGAATCCAACCAAGATCCACCTTAGTTACCCCAGATCAGAATTGGGTCTAACCTGACCTGGATCCAACCTGTTGACCCGACTTGGATCCCAAGTCTGATATCGTCGTCCCGCATCCGCCACCCACCACGTTGGCTTCCTAGCTGACCCACACCAAGCAGCCCAGTCACCTACTAGATCTATATACCTGTAGCATCATCCGGCCTCTATCATCTACCCACACTACCATGTGCCACCTCTCACCGTCATGCTCTTTCATTCGCCGATGTGCATCGCCGCCTACCCTATGTGATGCTGCCTACGTCATGCGCTGCCACCGCCTATGCTTCGGTGAGCCTACTCACCTCCATAGGAACCTAAAAACAAAAAATAATCATAGATCCACAATCCTTGAACCTCAATCTACACTAATCCAGCCTCGAATGTTGATTTTTTTCAAATCAAGGGTCCTATTGAGTTCGGAACCACCTTACAACATTGAGCCAAGACCAAGAGGATCCAATGGTGAAGAACGTGAAGAAAGAAGGAAGAAAAGAAAAAAGAACAACCTTTATGAATAAACCATGGATGTTGTTTGTATCATCCATGGTTCATTTATATAAGAATAATAAATGAATAGGGTTTCAAATACTCATGAAAAATATCCCAATTAAACCCTACAACATAATCTCATCCTGCAAATACAATCGATCTGAGGGATAATCTATTCATGTATTAGTCTGTGTTCATCATAGGAATCAAGAATGGGGGAGAATAGATTGAATCAAAATCTCTACCTTGATTCAAATTGTTCCCTGATGAAGAATGGTCTCCATGTCATCGTCATTGGTGAGATCCATCAAGATCGGTGTGCGTCGATCGTCAATATGAGTTTTCATCGTCGTTATCGTAAGGATCCTCTAGAGGTTCTCTCTCTAATGTCTCCAGAGAATTCTACGGTTATGATTCTAACCCTAGATCTCTGAAAAAATGTTTATTAAAGGATAAACCACCTTACTGCATCAAAAACTAAATAATTTTATTAAATTTTTTTTATTCATTTCATGCCCGTGATAACATTATTACAAACAAACCATGTTGACCATTGTTTGGTCATGGCTAGGTTAAAAACACTTTTCTAAACTCAATGGTGCCCTCATATTTTTGATTCAAGCACCCTTTTAAGAGTTATTTCATTTTTCTAGGAAAACTACACCTTTGTGTTATTGAAAATTTTAAAAAAATTCAAACATTTTTTCCAGGCACACTAGACCTCGGAATCGTACTCCTTATCAGCTATTACTCTTGAAAATAATCCATATAATACCCAAAAATAATACATAGAAAATATGATATGTTATGTTCTACCCACCTTGGGTATTTACATCCCCGAAAAGCCAAAAATAAGGGATACTCAAACAGATGAGGGTACTGAGCACGAATTTGAGCCTCCTGCTCCCATGTTCTCTCCTAGAGATTCTCATGCTACCACTGAAAACATGCCAAAGGAATCAATTTCCCCTTAATGATCCTCTATTACCGATCCTCAATCTCCATTGGGTACTTAGAAAAAGTCATTACATCCTCTATGTCTAGCTCACCCCAATCGATAGCGTGTGATGAGTCATGCACGTACGTCCTCAAATACAACACATGGAATACATTTTGTACCCAATCTAACTATGGAGGTATGGTTAAGTGCTAAACCACCTTTCCAACTCTACGTAGTATCTAGAAAGGATCAATGAACCAAAGACATAGCTTGATGCCCTGGACAAATTTCATTAACTCCCATAGAGGTGAAATCCAAAGGAATACATGGTCTCATTCCTCAAACTCCAAAGGCCACTGTTTCTAGTCATTATAAGACTTTTGATGTAACACCACAAGATTTCATTATAAGTAATTTTCTTTAAATTAATTCAAAAACTTGCACTACACGCAACACCGAGTTTGAGCCCACCATGACTTACCAAACTAGCCATTCAAAAAGAGGTTATGAATAGTATTAACTGAATTTTGAATTTTATATACACCATATAATTTTAGAATCCATATTATGTGTTTCTTATACATAATATAAGAACAAATTCATTTTTTTAGATAAAAGAAGTACTTTTCTAAAAAAAGAAATTTTACCACCTTTTAATGGAAAACCCTATTTAAAACCAATATTTGACACTTTTATATATTCAATTTAATGAAATTAAATTGTTCTTTAGAATCAGGAAATAAAAATTTATTTTGGATAAATTTTTGGTACTTTTCTGATAGCTTTCATACTTTGATGAATACTGAAAAATACTAAATTTTAATTGAAAACAACTTTTTTAATAAAAATAATTTATTGAGTTAAATTATGAATTTGAATGGTTTAGAAGTATAATTATATTATATTTTTATCATTTAATACAATTTAGGTCATTATAAGTAATTTCACATTTAAATTTTACATAAACACATGCCAATCTTTTGATAGTTTTTACTTTTTAAAAACCCACTTTTTGGTTTTGACAACGAGAATTAATTTTAAATTAATTAATGAAACTTCTATGTTTTTAATTTGGTAAAATAGAATTAATTTTTGAATTCAGAATATCAAAATTATCTTAGGGTAAATTTTTGGTATTTTTCTGAAAACATTCAATTTTTGATAAATAGTGAAAAACACTACGTTATTGTTTAAAACTAACTTTTTATTTAAATAATTATTTATTTTATTTAAATTTATTTTAAGTCAAAATAGATACATAATACCTATATATTTTAAATTTAATTAATTGGATTCATTTTATAATAAGTTTAGATATATAAAAGTTTATTGAACTTTTTACCGTCTTTTACCCACCTTCTTAGAGCATTTGAAAATTTGCATAAAACATAATTTTACCTCTTCTGTGAGTTGAATTTAAAAAATATGAGAGACATGGTTAACATAAGTAGGTAAAATTTGGTTCAATAATATGAAAATAATTTTTGGTGAATAGTAACTTTTGACTTTTATTTACCACGGTTAAAAGTAAATAGGGTAATTAAGGGTAAAAATAATATTATAATTACCCTAACACATGTACTAATTATATTGGATAAGTGTAATTCTACCGAAAACAACTTTAGGAATAAAATATTATCCTTTTTTATCAAATTGTATTAGATTAGGACATTTATTATTATTTTATTTAAAGAAGAGTTAAAAGTGTTAAATTCAAAGTTTAATAACTAAACCATTTTTAATATAGGGTTACACAAAATATAAATTAGACTATAAAAATTCATTATAAATCTAAAAATATTTCATACATAATGGTATTTTATTTATAATTTTTAAACATTAAATAATTTAATTTATTTATGACACAATGATGATGTAGTAATTACCTTATTAATAAAATATTAAAATAATTGATATTATAAATATTCAAATAAATGTAAATTGAGACATAGGATAAATTACACTAATTTTATAGGTTAATATGAAATGTTAGGGTTGATTAAATATATTTTATTTTAAGTGATAAATTTTTTATAGCTTTCAAAAAAATCAAATACTAAATAGTGTCAAAATTGACATAATTGAGTTTTTAAAACAAATACTATATTATTAATTGATATAATATTCCTAAAAATCTAAGTTTCTTCAAAAGGACATATATAAGGTTATATATATTAATAATTAACCACTTGGGGTTCTCTTGTATTGTTATGGTAAGTTTATTAACCATATAATATAAAAATACAAAGAGACATGGTAAATGTCAAACTATTTAACTAAGAGTTAAATCTAAAAGATAAGGTTAATATGGTGATCTAAACCTGTCTAAAACCTATTGGTTGAGAGTTTTTCGACCCATACCCACCTTATCCTCGAAATAAATCATTTTGGAGCCATTAGAAACCGAAAATGATTTTATTATAAAATAATATTTCAAGAATTTAATAAAGTGCCCCTCACCCCTCTTATAAACGGGCACTTCACCTTCTCCCAAAATCACACCCCCAAAGCCATTTAGCTTGGAAAAAAATGCCCAAATATACTCTCAACTTCCCTCACATCAACATAGAGTCCTTAATTTGATCATAAATCCAACCTAAGGATCCCTTTTGATCAACTCAAAAGGAAACACCCAAAGAAGAGATAATAATTTCACCACCCTTTTTCAAGTTCGTTTCTTCTTCCACTTCCTCTTTCTTTTTTGTTTCCATACCAAAATAATAAATATAGTACCTTATACAAACTATGATGTTATTATAAATATGGTACAACCATATTCATTATTATATCCATCCTATAAATGACAAAGTCACCATATGTGCGTACGTATGGCTTACCGTCTCCATGTTGTGGTGTAGTTTGTTATTTAAACAATTCATTATTTTAATGGGTATAATAATGAGTATAACTAATGTAATAATAAATATAACATTTTAATGATTCTGTAAATTTGATATACCATCCAATTACATACGATTTAACCATCAATATAATTATATTTTCCCTCGTGCGTACGTACATCTTACCGTCTCCACGAACGCAATGAGATTCATTCCCCATCGTAATCATTCAAGAATAATTTTCATTTTATGATTAAAAATAATTTTTAAGAACATAATATCATTCTGTATATGAATAAAATATAGCCTATACAAAACAAACTTGACTTACATAACAAAACATATAAAGGAAAATGAATAAGTTAACAACCAAAACGATGATACTACTAAAATATCATTAACAAACCAATGTTAGAAGATCATATATGATATCATATTTATGTATTTAATTATTTTATAATTTAATAAAAATTATTTCACCATTATACAGGAGGTTAACCTTACCTATAAAAAGGAAAAGTACAAGGTAAGGGATTTCATCTCACTTTTATTCCCGTGAGATTCATGCTATATTTTCCACTATTACCTTTTGTCTGGTGCATGTACTGCCCATTATTGTATTGTTTGCATAATATAATTTGATTTATGGGTATTTACATCATCATTTAATGATCCTTTTTTCATGGGGTATATGTTTTTTAAGTTACTGAATCGGTAAGGGAATTCCAAATTTCAATTTCCACTCATTCAATTTTACGCAAACATCATTGTTTAGTTTACTCCAAGATTATGTGTGAAATAACTATTTATTTATTTATTTAGTAATTTAAACTCCACTTTGTGTGGATATACTTTTGATAAACATAATCACTCCATTTATAAATTCTCAAGTCATCGATATAAACTTGATAAGAGCAATTTTGACTCAATTTATATTCAGTGAGTTAAACATCCAAGTCATTGGTGTTGTTTTTACAAGATTATGTGTGAATGTCCTCTGATTTATTTACACTGAATATCCAATAATATTGAGTTTATTTATATTTTTCACATATAATTATGTCATTTATTTATCCTTAACCTAAGGATACGGTCTTTATAAAGGAATTCATCTCAACTTACATTCTATTGAGACTTCTTTGTTGTTATGCGCCAATTCACTTTTATTTGGTGTATATATTGTACTTTAACATATAATATCATGAATCCCTTTATTTTCATGATATTATAAAGTTTTTATTACCTCAATTATTTTTATTCAAGAGTCTCTCATTTGGTTAGGAACTCTAACTAGAATATCATTTTAAATGTTTTAAAATTTTATTCTTCTAAATCTTTCTCATTAATGTTCATCTTTTAAAAATGGTTTTAAGGTTTTATTTATATGGAAATTAATGTTTTAAAATTGAAATTCCTTTTAAAAGTTTCAAATTGGTATGGGACACTTTTATTCAAAAATCTATTTTAAACAGCTTCTTGATAAATAGTGATACTTTTAAATGTTTTCATGAAAAAGGTATATTTCTCTCAAATATTTTTACTGGACATTTTCAACTATGTCAACATAATTTATGGGATATTATACTTGATCAAGGTTGATTTATTATGATACAAATATTTCATACTGTATTGAACGTTTTGTGATAGGTTTGAATCTGGATGTGTTATTTTTATACCATTCATGGTTTATGGATAAAGTATTGACATTTCATATGCTAGTTTTAATACGAATGTTTGTGTTATGTTTAAACCTTTTCATATGAGGAATGCATTGGAATTAGTAAGTGACGGGTGGAGCCCGCTATATCTCCTCGATGCATCGGTAGGTCTCATGAGACAAACTAGTGTCTTGGTACAATGCCTTGAAAAAATCTTATTTGTATTCTTGGCACAAGGCCTTGACTATGTGGTTATGAAGTATGGAATTATGCATTCCATCATTATGAAATTGGCTATTGATATTACATGTGATTATTTTACTAGTAGAATATATATGTGAATAAGTAAATGGCATTATTTGATTTATCCTTTCCATATTATGTTGAAGTTTAAGTTTAAAAGACTTTTGTTCTAGTCTTATACATTGCCTTAAATATTTATTCTTATTTATGACATTTTCCGCTATATTGTTATCCTTACTGAGCATCTAAGATCACCCTTTTCTTATGTTTTATTTTTCCCAAGATGGAAAGAAGTATATTATGATTAACTTGCAAGAATAGGATAAGGGATATAAGAGTGTTCAAAGGGTACAAAATGTTTTTTTTATTTCATGATGCAATGTAAAACTTATGCATGTATCTAGTACTTCCAAGGCTACTACACTGATCGGTCTTTCAGGACATGTTTCCTTGTATCATGTTAATGTTATGTAATAATGCACTGATCCTGGGTAACTATTGTCGGGGTGTTACAATTGGTATCAAAGGAATTTTAGTACAAAACATAAAAGCTATATTTAGAAAAAAAACTCGGATTAGGAAACACCACTGTAAGATAGAAATTTAGGATTAGTATAGAAGAACATCCAAAAATTTTGGTAATTTAAATATTATGTGGGTTTTCCAAGAAATACATCCATGTCTGGATACGAGAAGGTAGAGGAGGATCTGGCACAGATTTACTTAAGAGTGAAAACTCAAACAAGGAGTTTCCGGCTTGACCTGGGGTATCCTGGTACATGAAAATGGGTCTTTCTTCACTCTTGGTTATGACACTCCTGGGGGATATTCTTAGGATAATTCACATTTTCCTTACAAACCAATTTAAAATATTTTAATATAAGATGAGAATAAATAACCTTAGTTAATCCTATGGTGTTTTAGATTGAAAATAAGGTGTTGTGATATTCTATAAATGATTTTATGACTCACACTATGCTTTCTTGTGTTATTCAATGGCTGGGTTCCAAGGAAGTCATAGTAAAATTGAACATGATGTACAAGGTGATCATGGTGGTGGAAATGAGCAACGAAATGGAATGTTGATAAGTGTAAAAGATATCGTGTTCATGCTGAATCAGTTTTCCAAAAATATGACCAACAAAATATATATTAACCAACTCCCGGACTCAACAAAGAAGAGAAAGGCGGTGAATGATAAGATCTCCAGCAGTGGAGACCATGGAGAAAAGAAAGCTCAATTTCCATCATATAGGAAATGTGGAAGGATACACCTAGGGAAGTGTCTCAATAGAACAAAGAAATGATTTATGTGTGGGAAATAAGGACATAAATTAAATAATTACTAAGGAAAAATGAAGAGTACTATGGAAGAAAATAAAAATGATCCCAAGAATCTATTTACACTCATTTTCCGTAAATGTAGGGGACCTGGGAATTACCCAAGTGAATGCCCTATTATATAGGATAATCTTATGGTCAAAGAAGAACCTATATGGAAATAAATGGATGGTGAAATTTTTAAAATTATTAGTGCTTTTATTGATGGGATTACTTTGAAAGACTTTTCTCTTGTAGGTGTAACCCTGCAGTTTGTTATGTGAAAATGCTATTTTAGGAAGAATTATCTTTTCTATTGTTGATATATTTATAAATAACCATTTGGGTTTATATGATCCTTTAATTTGAGTCAATTACAAGTTTATAAATTTTGGGATGAAAATGCGTGGTATGAAATAACATTTGTGGTGAAATTATGTTATGGTTATTTTGAGGAATTTATCTCATTTTGGGAATATTATAAAATATAGTTTTTGAAAAAGGAAAACACACAGACCGTGTAACAACCCATTATATTGGAAAAAGATGCATAAATTGAACCCACAACCAGAGTGCGATTGGGATTTATCACCTACCACTGGACTATGTGAAGTCCCTGGTTAGTGTGACTAATTATTTTTAGTTAAATGATTGTATTGATCAGTAATAAGTTGATTTGGGATCTTATGTCTTATCAAATGCATATCCATAGCGTAAAAAAATGATTTGGTGATTAAGTGAAATATTATTTTGGAAGATGTTCGCTCTGTTGGGAACACTATATGCCTAAGGAAAATAGAATACTATAGGATTTCATTTGAGGAGTAATGGTGTATTTTTATCTTTGTTTTTATTGTGGATTTATAGCGATTTGGGTTATTTATGGAAATGATTAACCTATCATAGAGAATACATGATTAGGTTAATTACTTTTAAGTATGTGACTTTAAGAGTTGTCAATGTTATTTAGAGATACAATTTAACGTGGAAGACTGTGTAATCAAATTCTTCTAAGTTTTGGGTTTCAATATTAGTTTGGATTATATTTAAGGATTTTAAGGACAATTTTTTATTGAATGGTATTTATTGAACTTAGGGTATTGTTGGTTTAATTTTAGAAATTAAGATTAGTATTTCTTTCTCTAAAGGATTATCATTTTTGGGGATCATCTAATCTTGTACTAACCATTTTGGTTTTGGTTAATCTCTAAAGACAAGGTAAATATATAGTTTATCCTTTGTGGATTACGTGATTCTCTAGAAGTTGATTCTAGCGCTTCAGGTGTGACCAAGTCCTCTTGAATACTCATCGTTTGAAAAAAAAAAGATGATTCTGTGGTAGAAATTTATTAAAGGATGAAAATCTAATTAAAAAGTAATTATATATCTTTATGTTCTTAGTCAATATCATAAATAAATTCCTCAACTTTATGAAATGGAATTTAAAACAAAAAACGTTGTCCGTTTACTTTTCCTACTAGGAAACTAATGACTGTTTATCCCATCACAAGTTCCTAGTTTTCTTATTGTTAACTTTCTCTTGATCATGTTTTAAATCATTCTCCATCAGAACTTGACACTTATTTTATCTTCCATATCCATGTTTTCTTACATGGAATCCTAGTATGGTTTATCTCGGGTGACCTTTGTACTTATCTTTCATTCTTTTAAAGTGATAGTTTTATTGACTCTTTTTCCGATGTGGGACTTTAAATGAAGTTACCAGGTCCAATTTTAAAATTTCAAGGATTTAATTTCCAAAATGGGGGAAGAATGTAACACCCCAATATTTCATAGTAAGTTATTTTCTTTAAAGTAATTCAATATCTTGTGCTACAGACAACACCGATTTCGAGCGCACCACGACTTACCAAACTAGCCGTTCAAAAATATTTTATGAATAGTATTAACTAAAATTTGAATTTTATATACTCCATATAATTTTAGAATCCATATTATGTGTTTCTTAGACATAATATAAGAACAAATTCATTTTTTAGATAAAAAGAGTATTTTTCAAAAAATGAAATTTTACCACCTTTTAATGGAAAACCCTTTTTAAAACCAATATTTGACACTTTTATATATTCAATTTAATGAAATTAAATTGTTCTTTAGAATCAGAACATAAAAATCTATTTTGGATTAATTTTTGGTACTTTTTTGATAACTTTCATATTTTGATGAATACTGAAAAAAACTAAATTTTAATTGAAAATAACTTTTTTAATCGAAATAATTTATAGTGTTAAAACATTAATTTGAATGGTTTAAAAGTATAATTAGATTATATTTTTATCATTTAATACAATTTAGGTCATTATAAGTAATTTCACATTTAAATTTGACATAAACACATGCCAATTTTTTGATAGTTTTTACTTTTTAAAAACCCTCTTTTTGGTTTTGACAACGGGAATTAATTTAAATTAATTAATGAAACTTCTATGTTATTAATTTTTTAAACTATAATTAATTTTTTAATTTGTAATATCAAAATTATCTTAGGGTAAATATTTGGTATTTTTCTGAAAACATTCAATTTTTGATGAATAGTGAAAACAGTTGTGTTATTGTTTAAACCCGACTTTTTATTTAAATAATTATTATTTTATTTAAATTTATTTTAAGTAAAAATAGATAAATAATACCTATATATTTTCAATTTACTTCATTGGAGTCATTTTATAATAATTTTAGATATATAAAATTTTATTGAACTTTTTGTCGTCTTTTACCCACCTTCTAGGAGCATTTGAAAATTTGCATAAAAATTAATTCTACCGCTTCTGTGAGTTAAATTTCAAAAATAAGAGAGACATAGTTAACATTAGTAAGTTAAATTTGGTTCAATAAGATAAAAATAATTTTTTGTGAATAGTAACTTTTGACTTTTATTTACCATGGTAAAAGTAAATAGGGTAATTAAGGATAAAAATGATATTATAATTACCCTAACACATATCCTAATTCTATTTGATAATTATAATTCGACCAAAAACAACCTTAGGAATAAAATATGATCCTATTTGGTCAACTTGTATTAGATTAGAACATTTATTATTATTTTATTTAATGAAGTTTTAAAAGTGTTAAATTCAAAGTTTAATAACTAAACCATTTTTAATATAGGGTTACACAAAAGATAAATTCGACTATAAATATACATTATAAATATAAAAATATTTCCTACATAATGGTATTTTATTTATAATTTTTAGATATTAAATAATTTAATTTATTTATGACACAATGGTGATGCAGTGATTACGTTATTAATGAAATATTAAAATAATTGATATTATAAATAACCAAATAAATTTAAATTGAGACTTATTATGAATTAAACTAATTTTCTAGGTTAATATGACATTTTAGGGTTGACTAAATAAATTTCATTCGAAGTGATAGAGTTTTTATGGCTTTCAAAAAAATAAAATACTAAATAGTATCAAAATTGACATAATTGAGTTTTTAAAACAAATACTATATTATTAATTAATATAATATTCCTAAAAATATAAGGTTCATCCAAAGGAATTATATAAGGTTATATATATTAATAATTAACCACTTGGGGTTATCTTTTCTTTTTATAGTAAGTTTATTAACCATATAATATAAAAATAAAAAGAGACATGGTAAATGTCAAACTATTTTACTAAGAGTTAAATCTAAAAGATAAGGTTAATATGGTGACCTAAACCTGTATAAAACCTATTGGTTGAGAGTTTTTAGACCCATACCCACCATAGCATCGAATTAAATCATTTTTCATCCAATAGAAACCGAAAATTATTTTATTATAAAATAATATTTCAAGCCTTTCCTAAAGTGCCCCTCACCCCTCTTATAAAAGGGCACTTTCCCTTCTCTCAAAATCACACCTCCAAAGCCATTTGAATCGCCAAAACCCTACCCAAATATACTCCCAACTTTCTTCAAATCAACCTATAGGCCTTACTTTTATCATAAAGCCAACCTAAGGAGCCCTTTTGATCAAATCAAAAGGAAACACCCAAAAAATAGGTAATAATTTCACCACCCTCTTTTAAGTTCTTTTCTTCTTCCACTTCCTCTTTCTTTTTTGTTTCCATACCAAAAAAATAAATCCAGTACCTTCTATATAATTTGATGTTATTATAAATATGGTATAACCATATTAATTATTCTATCCATCCTATAAATGACAAAGTCACCATACGTGCGTACGTACGGCTTACCTTCTCCACATCATGGTGTAGTTTGTTATTCAAACACTTAATTATTTGGATGGGTATAATAATGAGTATAACTGGTGTAAATAATGAATATAACATGTTAATAATTCTGTATATATGATATAAAATCCAATTACATATGATTTCACCATCAATATAATGATATTTTCGCTCTTGCGTACGTACGGATTACCCTCTCCACGAACGTGATGAGATTCAATCCCCATCGTAATCATTCAAGAATAATTTTCATTTTTTGATTAAAAATATTGTTAAAGAACTTAATATCATTCTGGATATGAATCAAATACATCCTATACATAACAAACTTTACTTACGTAACAAAACATATAAAGGAAAATGAATCAGTTAACAACCAAACCAATGATACAACTGAAATATCATTAACAAAGAAATATTAGAAGATCATATATGATATCATATTTATGTATTTGGTTATTTTATAATTTAATAACAATTATTTCACCATTATATAGGATTTTAACCTACCCTATACAACGGAAAATTACAAGGTAAGGGGTTTTCATCCCACTTTTATTCCCATGAGATTCATCCTATATTTGTCATTATTACCTTTTGTGTGGTCCATGTACTGCCCATTATTGTGTTTTTTGTATAATATACTTTCATTTATGGGTATTTACATCATCATTGTATGATCCTTCTTTCATGGGGTGTATGTTTCGTAAGTTACCAAATTGGTAAGGGAATTTCAAATTTCAATTTCCACTCATTCGGTTTTACGCAAACTTCATTGATTACTTTACTCCAAGATTATGTGTGAAATAACTATTTATTTACTTATTTAGTAATTTGAACTCCCCTTTGTGTGGATATAATTTTTATACACATAATCACTCCGTTGATAAATTCTCAAGTCATCGATATAAACTTGATAAGAGTAATTTTAACTCAATTTCTACTCATTGAGTTAAACATCCAAGTCATTGGTGTTGTTTTTACCAGAATATATGTGAATGTACTATGATATATTTACACTAAATATACAATTATATTTAGTTTATTTATATTTTTCACACATAATTTTGTCATTTATTTATCCTTAACCTAAGGATACGGTATTTATAATGGAATTCATCTCAACTTACATTCCATTAAGACTTCTTTGTTGTTATGCGCCAATTCACTTTTATTTGGGGTATATACTGTACTTTGACATAGTATATCATGAATCTATTTATTCTCATGATATTATAATGTTTTTATTACTTCAATTATTTTTATTCAAGAGTCTCTCATTTGGTTAGGAACTCTAACTAAAATATCATTTTAAATGTTTTAAAATTTTATTCTTCTAAATTTTTCTCATTAATGTCCATCTTTTAAAAATGGTATTAAGGTTTTATTTATATGGAAATTAATGTTTTAAAATTGAAATTCCTTTTAAAAGTTTCAAAGTGGTATGGTACACTTTGATTCAAAAATCTATTTTAAATAGCTTCTTGATAAATAGTGATACTTTTAAATGTTTTCAAGAAAAAGGGATATTTCTATCAAAGATTTTTACTGATCATTTTCAACTATGTCAACATCCTTTATGAAATATTATTCTTGATAGAGGTTGATTTATTATGATACAAATCTTTCATACTGTATTGAAGGTTTTTTTATATGTTTGAACATGGATGTGTTATTTTTATACCATTCATGGTTATGGATAAAGTATTGAAATTCCATATGCTAGCTTTAATACGAATGTTTATGTTATGTTTAAACCTTTTCATATGAGGAATGAATTGGACTTAGTAAGTGATAGGTGGATCCCGCTATAGCTCCTTGATGCATCAGTAGGTCTCATGAGACAAACTAGTGTCTTGGCACAAGGCCTTGACAAAATCTTATTTGTAGTCTTGGCACAAGGCCTTGACTATGTGGTTATGAAGTATCACATTATGCATTCCATCATTATTAAATTGGCTATTGATATTACATGTGATTATTCTACTATTAGAATATCTAGGTGAATAATTAAATAGAATTATTTGATTTATATTTTCCATATTATTCTAAAGTTTAAGTTTAAAAGGCTTGTGTTCAAGTCTTATACATTGCCTTAAATGTTTATTATTATTTATGAAATTTTACGCTATATCGTTATCCTTAATAAGAATCTTATCTCACCCCTTTCTTATGTTTTATTTTTCCCAGGATGCAAAGAATTATATTATGATTAACTTGCAAGAATAGGCTAAGGGATGTAAGAGTGTTCAAAGGGGAAACAATATTGTTTTTTATTTCATGATGTAATGTAAAACTTATGTATGTATCTACTACTTCCAAGGATACTAAACTGATTGGTCTTTTGGGACATGATTCCTTGTATCATGCCAATGTTATGTAAAAATGAACTGATCCTGGGTAACTGGGGGCCGGGGCATTACATTTGATGGCTCTCTGTAGTCTTCATCTGGTTCGGGATGATTTTCACTTTCTTTATAGTATCTTACACCAACTTAGGCCCATGAGTGAAGACTCCCATGGGTTAGTCTAGCAAAATGGTGACCTACAGGGTCGCTCGTACAAACCCTAAAATAGTTCCATATTAATGGTGGAATGGTAAATGTTGTTGTATGAAAACTCAACCAGTGGTACGTGAACCTTATAACTATAACCAATTTCTAACATAAAAACTGACAGCATGTACTCTAGAACTTTAATGTTCTGCTTGGTCTGGACATCCGTCTACAGTTGAAACATTGTGATAAAGTGTAATTGGGTCCCAAATGCCTCCTATAATCTCTTCTAAAATCGTGATGTAATGTGATCATAACAATCAGAAACAATCATTGATGTAACTCAATGGATTTGAATAATCTCATGAACATAGAGTCACCCCAAAATCTCAACTAAACTATACTCTCTGATAGCTAGGAAGTGGGACGACTTGGTGAGTTGGTCAACGATCACCCAGATGGAATCATGTCCCGTAGATTTACATGGTAAATCCATCATAAATTCCATCGATATCCCATCCCACTTCCATTATGACACCTTAAGGGGGTGAGATAAACCCATTGGAACTTGGTTCTCAGGCTTCACTTTCTAATAAGTAAGGCACCAAGAAACAAGCTTTGTAATTCCTTTCTTCATCCTTGGACACCAAAACTAATGTTGGCGGTCCTGGTACATCTTCATCATACCTATATGTGCTTCCAAATGGGAAGTATAAAACTCCCTTAGAACTTCCTCTAGTAACCTTAAGATGGGAGCGATCTTCAACCTATGAATCATCTCCTAAAAGCACTGTTAAATTTTTTCCATCAATACGAAAGGATTCCCCTTCTATGTCAAAGATTTCAAGTGTGTTTACACTTTGGATAATTCAGTTAAAAACCTATGATATTACCTTACCAATCCAAGGAAACTCCACACCTCGGTAACACTCTTGGGTGGCTCCCAAGAAAGCACTACCTCAACCTTTGCTGGATCCACTGCAACTCCAAACTCTGAGATGACGTGTCCTGGAAAATGGATCTCTTGAATCCAGAACTGATTCTTCAAGAGATTCTCATAAATTTGGTTCTCTCATAGTGTTTCCAAGACCATCCTCAAGTGTCTTGTGTACTCCTCCTTGGACGTCGAATACACTTGGATGTTATCAATGAAGACCACCATGAAACTGGTCTAAGGATGAATGATCTATTTCATGGGTCTCATGAACACTTATGGGGTTTTTTCATGACAAGTTGAATCACTAATTACTCATAGTGACTTTAACAAAATTTTAAGGTTGTCTTCGGTATATCCCCATCCCATACTCATAGCCGATTATAGCATGATCCGAGGTCAATATTCGAGAACCATAACACTCCTTTCTACTGATCAAAGAGGTCATAAATCCTTGATTGTGGATACTTTTTATTCTCAGTCACCTAGTTTAAGCACTGGTAATCCATACATAACCTCAAGATCATGTCTTCCTTCTTGGAAAACAAAACAGGGGCTGCCCAGGGTGAAACATTGGGCCTCACAAAGATTTTTCTCTACAAGACCTCCAACTATATCCTCAACTCATGAAGCTATGCGAGAGCTATCCAATATGCATGTGTAGATATTGGAATCATCCCAGGGTGTAGTTCAATGCATAATGCCACCTCCCGATAGGGAGGTAAACCTAGAACATCTTCAATAAATATGTCCCCATACTCTGCCACCACTGTAGGAAATTGAGGACTCACAACCTCCATTGAACCGAGGGTCAGGATAGCCGACTAATGAGTAATTGGATGCACCCTCCAATGTTTGATTCCATCCTACACTTCTTGAGTTTCCTTTTCACCAAAAAAAGAAAACTTGGTTCCATCACTGCGGAAACACCATGATCATCGCCTAAAACAACCAATCTGAGCTTGAACTGAGGATAACCAGTCCCTACCAAGAATGAAGTTGTAAGGCCTCGATGTCGCTACCAAGATATCCCAACCAAAACTCTCACCTACAAGATTTAGGTGACACTGTCAGAACTAGTGTGTGATAATTTAGTCTCCTCCAGTAGCAGTCACCAAATGTAAGGTTCATGTCAATGGTTCAAATGAAATCTTCAAATATCAAACAAGATTCATGGTAAGAAAATATTTACTAGCACTTGTTTCTATTGATACTACAACTAAGGTATAAAAGATATATATTGTACCTCATATCATCTCGGGAGCCTCAAGGTCATAGGCCTTCATAGCCTACAGCTGTCCTCATCCATGTCCACTAGCTCCCTGAGCCTGGCATGGACCACTTGGGGGTGGTGGTGGTAATAGGTCAAACCTCCAACCACCACTTGTTGACTTGTCAGCCCCTCTTTCATGTCTACCACCCTATGGACCAACCCTATCCTATCTATATCTCTATCTAAGAAGTCCCTCAACTTTCTCCTGGTCAGTTGTACGACGGGTCGGGAAATCTCATGCTATATTTCCCTAGCCATCGCATGAGAAACACTGCATGTCCCTTAGCTGATTTGAGCCTCCCTGGGAGCCCTGCACCGTTGAACCTGAGTCCTAGGATCACATCCTGAAGTGCTAGAACTACTTGGATCCCTTTGACTATTATCAAATACCTTCTTCAAAGGTCTCAGCTACCAGGTTCCCACTGATAGCTCCCTCTACTAGCATATGATCTTCTTTAAAACTTTCCACTAACAGGTCTCGCTCAAGTACCCCCACATAGGTAGAAATGTTAAGGGTAAAAATTGATGCCCTGATGTTCCATTTTAATCCCTGCTTGAAGGTTTTATCTTTGAATAACTAGTCTCATAACATGTATAAGAAGTATAGATAAAGATCAGTAAACTTTTCCTAATACTCCACCATGGTCATGCTGCCCTGCTACAGATGCATAAGATCCTGTATGCATACCGATCACAACATGGCTGGATAAAACTCCTCTCTGGAGAGATGCTCAAAGTTTGTCTAGGAGAGATCAATCTCATCATGTGACTAAGTCACCAAGATATACCATCACCCTATAGATACCTAAAGTAGAATCGTGGAAAGGACTGCCATCTGATCGGTAGGTTCCCTCAAAAGGTGAAAAACACATGTGACAAATTCTAGCCAATACTCAACCATCTAGGGGTTTGGATCACCTCAGAACCTGATAGTTCTCTAACTTTGAAACTTGTGTAATGCATTCAGCCTATATGCATCCTCCTCTGGTAGTGCTAGTAGTAGCTGCTACTAGATGGGTGGTGGTATAGCAGGTAAACCACCTGGAGGTGAAACCTCCAATACAAGCCCATGTATCAATCCCTCTTCATTATATGGATCATCCTCATGATCACGTGGTGGAATCCTGGATGGCTGTCTATATGGAGGCATCCTGAAAGAAAACAAGGTGTACCATGATCAAAAGAGTATATCTACGGAGTTGACTCAAGAAATACTGGAAGACACAACCATTCCTATATGATGCATGTACCATTATTTTTTCCTAAAACCATTTTTCTCATGTACTAAGTCAAAAAGAAGGTGTTTAGAGTCCTGGTGTATGGATATGTCAGTCACTGCACCAACACTATGGTCCCCGACCTGAAAGTTGAACTTGAAACATTTAACATTATTTCCCCAAAACAATATCGCAGACTCATGTCCATAAAGTAGAACTGACTCCCTCTAATACCACTTTATCATGACCCATCCCAGAGGGGCCTATTTCATGACTACCCTGAGCCCGCCTCAGATAGGCCCGGGGTTGATGACTAGCATCGAGTAGGAATTTCCCATAAACTGGAGGCATTAACCTAAATTAATTGTACACACGCACACATATTCAAGCCACAAAATGCTGAAATATAAAGAACTGATATAATTCATGTATACAACTAAGATCCCACAACCATAGTATATCGAGAAGTAAAGGAAAAGTAAACCGGGCTAAATACAATCCCACCACAAGAGTCTATACATAATCCAAATGAAATTGTAAAGATTATAACCTACTCCAAGGGTGAGGAATACGTTAAAGGTATGATCCTAGTAAACACCTCGGTCTACCCAGCTCCATCTATGCTCCACCCACTCCTGCTCCTCCTAAGACATCGTCAAAAAGGTTTTCATCTGTACAAGACATGACATGTGTGGGAAAATCCCATGCATGGGTGAATATAACAATACTCAGTAGGACATCTCATAAACACAAAACACAAAGCACCAAGTATAATAATCTCAATACAAGATGTAACATTGTATAATAGACATAAGAAGTAATTAAAACCTAGATATACTCAGGAGAGACTCCACGCCATCAGGTGGTCATAACCAACTACCAGCCATAGGATTATGTTTGAAGCAATGATCATTCTGTTAGATCCCACTCCATGAGTCATGCTATCCTCAGAGATACTCTATGGAGAATTCTAGCTCATTTTGTCCCTACACAAAGAGAATGCACTGGTATGAGAAGACTATGATACATAGATAGGGGGTCATGCCTAGAACCACTAGAGAACACTATGAACCCAATCTGGATCAACCTTGTTACACAGATAGAGGGTCACACCCAAAATCGTTGGGGGACACCACAAACCCAATCTAGATTAAACTCGATACACAGATAGGGGGTCATGCTCATAAACATTGGGGGACACCACAAAACCAATCTGGATCAACCTTGATACATAGATAGGGTGTCATGCCAAAAACCACTGGGGGACACTACAAACCCAATCTGGATCAACCTGTTATGTAGGGGATCAGATTCCAACGATTCTTCAAACCCTACCAATGTGGTCCGCTAGATAGAGGATCAATGCCCTGATCCAGAAGGTTATGATGATTCCACAAACTCTACTAGGGATGATAAAGGATCTCAATCCAGTCTCATGGAAGGACACCATAACTCTATATAAGACTCATCCTCTAGAGGGGATTACAATCAAGTGATGTGGATGTAATGTCACACTATACCCTCAAGTAAAGGAACAAGGGAACTCAATCAAGCTATAATGGTCCAAAATAAAAACACACCATTGGTATCAAAATGACGATATCAACATTATGTTCTCAATACTACAGAAAACTCATCGATTGAACTCTCTATTTAGGAGTTATGACCATTTCAAATTGGAGAGGTCATTGTGCCTATAGACCTACCGATACGGTCGATCCACCTACCGTGTGGTCTCTGAACCAATAGTATCTCAAGTAGTTGTAGATCATTGTCAACCTCTGTAGTCAATCCACTTATTGCGCGGTCACTGAACCCATAGCAGTTCGAGCTATCGCATCTCATGGTCGACCACCGTGGTCGATCATCACGGTTGCTGCACGCCACAATAGCTTGAGCTACCACGGCACCACGGTCTACCACCATAGTCAATCGCCATAGTCAACCACAAATGAGCTCCACCTCAGTTTCCCCAGATCCGACCTAGGTTCGACTCGACACAAATCCTAACCCGCTAACCCAACCCAGATTCGACCTGTTGACCTGACACAAATCTCGTGTTCGCCGCCACCGTCCCGCGACCACTTCCACATCCGCCACCCACCACCGCATCTTCCTCTTACTGCATTGGCTGCCCGGCTGACCCACGCCACATGGTTACACTTTCCCATGGCACCGGCCTCCTCTTCTGTCCACCCACGCCACCATGTGCCACCTCCCACTACCGCACTCCACCGTGCAGTGTCGGTTGTTTCCTCCTATTATTTCGCGAGCCGCATGACCTCCACTATAACCAAAAAATAAAAATTATCATAGATCTAAGATCCTTGAAGCCCAATCTACATTTATCCAACCTCATATGTCATTTTTTTTATAAATTTTGGGGTCTGATCGAGTTTGAAACCACTCAGCAACGTCGAGTCAGGACCACGGCGATCCAACGGCAAAGAACGCATAGAACAGAGGGAGAAAAACACAAATAACAACCTTTAGGAATGAACCTTGGTCATTTTTAATGTAGGATTTGATCTGTTACCATAAAAATGATAAATGAATAGGGTTTCGAATAATCATGAAAAATCTACCAATTAAACCCTACAAAATAATCTCATCCCATGGATATGATCAATCTACAGGATAATCTATTCATGTATTAGTTTGTGTTCATCATAGGAATCAATAATAGAGAAAATGGATTAAATCAACATCCCTACCTCGATAAAAATCATTCATTGATGAAGAATGATAGTCGCATTGTCGTCCTCGGTGATATCCATCAAGATCGGTGTGCACCAATCATTGATCTGAGGTTTCATTGGAAGGATCCTCTATAGGTTATCTATCTAACATATCCAGATAATTACAAGCTTATGAGACTAACCTTGGATCTTTAAAAAATGGTTTATTAAAGGATAAACCACCTCGCTGCCTCAATAATTTAATATTTTTATTAAATTATTTTTATTTTTTTCACACCCAAGATAACTTTTTCACAAATGGCATGTTCCAACATATGTTAGGTCACGTATATAGTAAATATTCTATTACAAACTCAATGGTTCCCTCATATTTCTAATATAATCATCCATTTAAGATTTATTACACTTTTTAAGAAAACTTTACGTGCATGTTATTAAAAATTTTAATATTTTTCAAACATTAGTTTCGGGCACACCGGGCTTCAGAAGTGCATGTCATCTCATCGCTCGGTATCAAAAATAATACATATAATATCCAAAAATAATATATATATATACATATATAATTCAATATATTACAATTAATTGTATTCTCAGTTTTGAATACATCAATTGTCATTTTTACTAAGCTGTCATTTTAAACTGAAAACATGCACTTTTACTCATTCTGATCACATCATGTATCGGTTTGACGTGAAACCAATTCCTATACATAAAAAATGACTTATGAATCATTATCCTAAATTTAAAAAAAAAATATTAGTGAGTTTGATTGGTTCTCATTGAGTGATACTTTTTGAAATAAAATGTCAATTTTAAACAAATAACAGAAACATTGAGTCATATCGGGCACATCGTGTATCAGATTGAGGTACAGTTGATTCCTACACATCAAAAATGACTTATTGATAATTTTTTAAAATTATAAAAACAATATGAATATGTTTTATTGATTTTTAGTATGTCATTTTTCTATTTTACTAAAATTAATGTCAATTTTAAATAGGAAGAGTACTTGGAGTCATACCAGTAACATCATGTGTTAGATTAAGGTGCAGTTGATTCCTACATATCCAAAATTCTCAAAAAAATACTAACTATAAATGTTATCATGATATCCATTTACTTTATTTGTTTAAACGTCAACACTACATGAGAATATTTGAACAAACCAACCCTACTCGAAAAAAATAATTCACTTGTATAAGAATAAAACTATATGAGTAATGATAAAAATAAATAAATTAAACATAAATATGAAATAATACATTAATTCTATGGAAAATGATTTTACTATGGAAGCATCAAGATTACCTCTGTGATTGAGTAGTGGAGGGAACTTTAAGGAAAGTGATAAATGTCAATATTTCGGGGGTGAATGGTTTTGAGGGAGAAGAATTTTGTGGAAATTTTGGTGCACAAAGGCATGAAATATGGAAAGATACCCCAAATCAAACAAAATAATCCAACTGTATAAGAAAAAAATTATTATGTAAAGTTCCAACTCTAGTTACCTAAAGTCAGTGCATTATTACATAACATTGGCATGATCACAAGAGATCAATTCCCGAAATACCGATTAGTTTAGTAGCCTTGTAAGTACTAGATACATACATAAGTTTCACATTACATTATGAAATGAAAAAAAATAGTGTGTCTCCATTGAACAAACTCATATTCCTTAGCATGTCCCTGCAAGTCAGTCATAATATACTTCTTTGCATCCTAGAAAAAATAAAATATAAGAAAGGGGTGAGTTCAGATGCTCAGTAAGGATAACAATATAGCAGAAACTATAATAAATAAGCATAGACATTTAAGGCATGTATAAGACTAAAACACAAGCCTTTTAAACTTAAACTTCAGAATAATATATAAAAGATAAATCAAATAATTTCATTTACTTATTCACATGGATATTCTACTAGTCGAATAATAACATGTAATATCAATAGCTAATCTCATAATGATGGAATTTTTAATGTAGGACATCATAACTACATAGTCAAGGCCTCTTGCCAAGACTACAAATAAAGAATTTTTCAAGGACTTGTTCCAAGACACTAGTTTATCTTATGAGACCTACTGATGCATTAAGGGGCTATAGCGGACCCTTCCTGTCACTTACTATGTCCAATGCATTCCTCATATGAAAAGATTGAAACATAACATAAATATTCGTATTAAAACTATCATAAAAAATGTTAATAATTAAACCATAAACTATAAATGGTTTAAAAATATCACATCCACAGTCTAACATATCACAAAATCTTCAATACAATATGGAAGATTGTATCATAATAAATCAACTTCAAACAAGCATAAAATCCAATAAAGGATGTTAACATATATGAAAACAATCCAAAAACTAATTGAGTAAAATATCTCTTTATACTTTGAAATAATTTAAAAGAAAATAAAACATTTATTTTTAAGATATCATTATAATCTTGTAAGGGAAGCATCGAAGGGGTTATAATGGTGGAAAATAGATGCACCTACCATATAAGTTAAAAAACATTCTTTCCTTAATTTTTCAAAAAGGTCATAAAGTGCCTTGTTTGGAAAACAATGGAAATATTCATTTCAAAACATTTTATAAAAATTCAAAAAAGGGTATAAATGAATTTAACCCATAGTCTAGGAAATATTAAAAAAATTGAAATACATTTTTAAGAAACATGGATGTGGATGATAAAGAAGTCTCAATAGATATTTACGTATAAACAACCTCGAATAATAAAGAGATTTTAAAATTAACCATTACCTTGTAATTTTACTTAGTCAAGGGTATGTTAACCTCTTTTATTATGGTTAAATAATTGTTATTAAATTATACCAGAACCACATACATAAATATGATATAAAATATGATCCTCTAATATTGATTTGTTAATAATATTTCAGTAGTATCATTATTTCATGTGTTAACTGATTCGTTTTCCATTATATGTTTTGTTACATAAGTCATGTTTTTCATGGATAGGATGTATTTGATTCATATCCATAATGATATTAAGTTCTTAAAAATTATTTTTTAATCATCAAATGAACATTATTCTTGAATGGTTATAATGGGGAATGAAATCTCATCGCGTCGTGGAGACGGTAAGCTGTACGTACGCATGAGCAACAATATCGTTCTATTGATGATGAAATTGTATGTATTTAGATGTTATATTATATATAAAGAATAAATAAAATGTTATATTTATTATTTAAATCAATTATATTAATTATTATACTCATCCAAATAATGAAGTGTTGAATAACAAACTACACCATGACATGGAGACGGTAAGTCGTACATACACACGTATGGTGAATTTTTCATTCATATGATGGATAGAATAATGAATATGGTTGTACCATATTTAAAATAACATCAAATTATTTAGAATTTAATGGAGTTATTATTCTGTTATGGAAATAAAAAAGAAAGAGGAAGTGGAAGAAGAAAAGAACTTTCAAAGAGGTGATGAAATAATTACCTCCTCTTCGGGTGCTTCCTTTTGATTTGAACAAAAGGGCTCCTTAGGTTGGATTTATAATCAAAGTAAAGACTATAGGTTTAATTAAGGGTATTTTGGAGGATATTTGAGCATGGTTTTCAAGATCCAAATGGATTTGGACGTGTGAATTTGAGATAAGGGAAGTACCCTTTTATAAGAGAGGTGAGGGGCATTTTAGGAAGAGTTTGGAATATTAATTTAATATAAAATAGTCTTCATTTTCTAATATCTCAAAATGGATTTATTTTAAGGATAATGTGGTTATGGTTCTAAATCCTCTCAACCAATAGGTTTTAGTCAATTTTATGTCACCATATTATCCTTATCTTTTAGATTTAACTCTTAGTTAAATAGTTTAACATTTATCATGTCTTCTTGTATTTTTTTATTACATGGTTAATAAACTTACTATAAAATGCCAAAAAAACATCAAGTAGTTCATTAATTACATATCAAACCTTATATAAGTCCTTTGTACTAATATTATATTTTTAGGAGTATTATATTATTTAATAAAAAAGTATTTGTTTTAAAAAACTCATTTATGTCAATTTTGACACTATTTAGTATTTGGTTTTTGTGAAAGTCATAACAACTTAATTACTTATAAAAAAATACATTGAATCATCCCTAACATGTCATATTAATCTATAAAATTCGTGGATGGCATCAAAATTTTCAATTTACATTTATTTCAATATTTATAATATCAATTATTTTATTCTTTCATTAATAAGGTAATTACTACATCCTCATTGTGTCATAAATAAATTTAATTATTTAATGTCTAAAAAATTTTAAATAAAATGGTATGATGTAGGAAATATTTTTATCTTTCTAATGAATATTTATAGTCTAATTTATCTTATGTATAACCCTATATTAAAAATGGTTTAGTAAATAAAATTTGAATTTAACACTTTTAACTTTTCTTTAAATAAAATATAATAAATGTCCTAATCTAATAAAAGTCGATCAAAAAGGATAATATTTTTGTCCTAAGGTTTATTTTGGTCTAAATTAACTTATCCAATAGAATTATGACATGTTTTGGGGTAATTATAATATTATTTTTACCTTTAATTACCCTATTTACTTTTAACCGTGGTAAATGAAATTCAAAAGTTACTATTCCCCAAAAATTATTTTCATTATATTGAACCACATTTTACTTACTGATGACAACCATGTATGTTATATTTTTGAAATTAAATTCACATAAGTGGTAAAATTATTTTTTATAAAAAAATTTAGATGTTCCTAGAAGGTGGGTAAAGACGTTAAACGTTTAATAAAATTTTATATATCTAATATTAATATAAAATGACTCCAATGAATAAAATTGTACTAATATAGGTATAATGTATTTATTTTTTCTTTAAAATAAATTTAAATAATAATAATTTAAATAAAAATTTGGTTTTAAACAATAACGCAGTGTTTTAACTATTCATTGAAAATTGAATGTTTTCAGAAAAATACCAAAAATTTACCCTAAGCTAATTTTGATATTATGAATCTAAAAATGAAGTCCATTTTGAAAAATAAAATTTTAAAAATTTTAAAAATTTGGTATTACTATTAATAACTACTTTTTAAATGACTAGTTTGATTGGTCGTGGTGTGCTAGAACTCGGGGCTGCGTACAGTGCAAGCTATTGTATTATTCAAAGAGAAATGTATCGTGGAAGATTGTGGTGTTACATTCTTCCCCACTTTAAATAATTTCATCCTTTAAATTTCTTAAATATAACTATATAAAAATATTTGGGTGGTTCTTCATCATAAGTTCCTCAGGTTCCCACGTTGCCTCTTCCATTTTATGGTTTCTCCAAAGAACTTTTACCAGACGAGTTGTCTGGTTTCTCTAAACTTGTTCACTGGTATCAAGAATCTAAATAAGCTCTTCACAATAAGACAGATCAAGTTCTAGTTCTATTTCTTCATAGGTGAGTACATGTGTTGGGTTTGGCATATATTTTCTCAATAGTGATATGTGGAACACATCATGAACTTTGAAGAGACTTATCATCATTGCCAAATGGTAAGCTACAACTCCAATTTATTCTAGATTTTTGAAAGGTCATATATACCTAAGACTTAATTTTCCCTTCTTACCGAATCTTATAACACCCTTCCATGGAGATACCTTCAAGAAAACATGATATCTTACTTGAAATTCCAAATCCTTCCTTCGTTATCGGTATAGCTCTATTGCCTACTTTGAGCTGCTTTGATGTGGGTTTTGATAATCTTCAACTTTTCCATTATTTCCTCAACAAGTTCTAGGACTATGAGTTTTATTTCACCAACATCATCCCAACAAGTTAATGTGTGACACCTCTTTCTATACAATGCTTCATATGGTTCCATCTGAATACTTGAATGGAATCTACTGTTATAGGATAATTTTACCATAGGTAAATACTGATCCCACATACCTTGAAAGTCAAGTGAGAAAGATCTCAACATGTATTATAAGGTTTGAATAGTCTATTCTGATTTTCCATCAATTTGAGGGTGGTAAGAAGTGCTTAAACAAGGCTTAGTATCTAGAGAATTCTAAAGAATTTTCCAGAATCTTGATGTAAAATAGGAATCACGATCAGAAACAATCGATAAGGGTGCACCATGAAGTCTTACAACTTCATTAATATATATTCTTACTAAATTTTCAAGTGGTGAATCTTCTCTTATAGAAATAAAATGTGTTGAATTGGTAAGACGGTCAACAATTACCCATATTACATCATTCCTTCTAGGAGTCTTTGGTAGCCCCATGGTAAAGTCCATTGTAATAATATTCCATTTCCACTCAGGTATGGGAAGAGGTTGAATGAATCTTATAGGATGTTGTCTTCTAGCCTTCACCTGTTGAAAAACTATACATCTTGACACATAATCATCAATCTCCCTCTTCATGTTGTGCCACCAAAAATGTTCCTTCAAATCTCTATACATCTTAGTGCTGCTAGAGTGTATAGAGAAATTGGAGCTATGAGCATCGTCCAACAATTCCCTTTTTAGATCAGGTATATTGATAACCCAAATACTCTTCCCAAATTTCAAATTTTCACCTTTATATACAATGTCAATAAATCTCCGATCATTCACAGCTTTAATTTTCATTTGAAACTCTTCATCATCAGTCTGAGAACTTTTTGTCCTTTCTATTAAAGATATATTGGAAACCATTTGAAAAAGTATTGATGTTTCACCTTCCATGATTATTCCCATATCTATATTTACTAGATCTATGAACCTAGGATCCCTTTCAACTCTCATATTATTTAGAACTCCATGATCCTTTCTAATCAAAGAATTTTCCACCTTATTTGCCTTCCCCAGGTGGAAGTGTATTGTGCAATCATAATCCTTAAGTAGTTCAAGCCATTGTCTTTGCCTCATGTTGAGTTCTTTCTCTGAGAAAATATACTTCAAACTATTTTGATCAGTATATATCTCACATTTTTTCACCATATAGATAGTGTCTCTATATCTTTAGAGAAAATATTACAACTTCTAACTCAAGATCATGAGTAGGGTAGTCTATTTCATGAATTTTTAGCTACTTTGATGCATAGGAAATAACTCTATCATTCTGAATAAGGACACAACCAAGTACTTTCTTTGAAGAATTACTATAAATAACAAACCCATCATTCCCCAATGGTAGAGTTAAGATAGGATCACTGACTAATATTCTCTTTAATTCTTAAAAACATTCTTCACACTCTTTTTTCCAAACAAATTTAACCCCTTTACATGTGATCTTGGTTAATGGGTTATCCAATCAGGATAAATTATGGATGAAATGATAATAATAACATGTTAAACTTATAAAACTGCATACCTTAGTTATACTCGTCGGTGCTGGACATTCTTGGATTGCCCTTGTATTTGAAGGATCAACAGAGATTCCTTCCTTAGAGACAATATGTCTAAGATAATAAATCTCTTGAATCCATAATTCACACTTGCTAAACTTCTCATATAATTGATTTCTTCTAAGATTTTTCATAATTGTGTGCAAGTTATTTTCATGATCTTCATAGATTTTGGAGTATACCAAGATATCATCAATAAATACCACTAAAAATTCATCAAGATATTCCCTGAAAACTCTATTCATTATATCTATGAAAATAGAGGGTGCATTAGTCAGTCCAAAAGGCATTACTATAAACTTTTAATTCCCATACATGGTTTAAAATGTTGTCTTTGGAATGTCTTCCTTCTTCATGCACAACTGATGATATCCAGATTGAAGTTCAATATTTGAAAAATATCGAGCTCCATTAAGTTGATCAAATAAATCATCAATGCAAGGTAGGGGATACTTGTTATTTATAATTATAGAATTGATTTTCCTGTAGTCAATGCACAATATCATAGATCCATCTTTCTTCTTAACAAAAAGAATAGGGTCTCCCCATGGAGAAACACTAGGGCGAATAAATCCTTTATTACCTAATTCCACTAATTTTTTCTTTATTTCCACCAATTCCATAGTGTCCATTCTATAAGGGCTCTTAGATATGGTCATTAAACTAGGAATTAAGTTAATGGAAAATTCAATTTCTCATTCTGGAGGATGTTTGGGTAAATCATCTAGAAACACATCACCATATTCTGGAATAATAGGTACATCATCTATTTGAATATTACTTTCCTCACCCATAGTTATTTCACTACCTTTCTCCCCAATAATTGAATTTAGTAGAGCTACTGTGGGTGGATCTAGATGATAATAAGATGGTGATGTTTCTTCTCTAAAGATAAGGGATTCCTTATCATCATCAAAAATTGTAACCTCCTTCTTCTTACAATAAATTTTCTCATAATGGTCCGAAAGACAATCTATATCGAGGATTATATCAAATTCAACCATGGGTATGACAATAAGATCAGTAGATAAATCACGTTTATATGCCATAATGGTAACTGATTGACAAAACATTATTGCAATAATTCTTCCCTTAGGAGTTTTGACTGAAAACTCCCTTGTTAAGTCAAATTGGAAATATCTAACTTTCTTGTCAAATTGGGAAGATATGAAAGAATGCGATGATCCAGAATAAAATAAAGCATTGGATAATTTTGAGGAAATGATTAAAGTACTTTCCACCGTGTCATTCTTATCTTAAACCTCATCAGTTGTGATCTCATGAGCTTTTCCTTTCTCCCTTGGAATCTTTGAAGGTAAGTTTCCTTGATGATTAGTAAATTCATTTGCATAATTCCCCATCTCTTTACAATTGTATCATTGAACATTGACAGCCTCTTTCTTCCCCTTGCAATCACAAGCTTGGGGGCCTTTTTCTCCAGACTTATAACAAACTCCCTTCCTCTTTAGGCATGTACCAGGATGTTTCTTCCCACAATTACTATAGGATGTAATTTCAATGTTTTCCTTCTTCCCCTTATTTCCTTTTTTAGAGTGTTCAACAAATCTCTTCTTCTCTTGCTTCGCATTAAAGTCATAAGACTTAGAGAATTAATTTTCTATCTTGATAGCACATGAGACTATATCTTCATATGATGAGAAGTATTGTGAGACTAATGCTCGATGGAGAAATTGTTTTAACCCATAAAAAAAATCGATCATTATTACTTCTTGGGTTATGTATATAATCTGCAGCATGCCTTGCTAATCTTGTAAAGTTAGCCACATACTTTGAGACACTATCATCCTCCTTTTTCATTAGACACATAAATTTTCTTTCCATATCTGCTTGATGTTTACAAGGATAGTATTTTTCTTAGAAAATCTCTTTAAACTCCATCCATTCCATATTTTATACTTCTTCATCCTCCTTTTTTTTGAACTAATGACCACCATTGATCTGCATCTCCTGTGAGGTGAAAAAATGCCATGACAACTTTTTCCTTTTCACTACTCCCCAAAGCATGAAATATTTTCTCTAAGGAACTTATCCATTGCTCATATAAAAATTGATTTGTACTCCCTTTGAATTTTTTTGTTTGTTTCCTCTTGAATGAGTCTAACATTGATCCTCCACATTGTGGATCAGGGTGCTCTATACGGGTAAGGTTATTATTCATAACCTGAGTGAGTTTTCCCTGTACGGTTATAAGATGTTTAGCACTAGTTGCATCACCATTTCCACTATAATTATCTTGAGTAGAAGGGAAATCCCTACATGGATTATGTGTGTTGATACAGTTTCCATTCCTTCCACTAGGTGTCATTTCTAAACAATGGCATACACTAGATTAGTTTATGAATCGCAATGCATAATTCCAAATATGTAAAATACTTAACATAAATTGAAAAATTTATGCATATAACCCATAATCATAAGAAATTTATTTAGAGAAGTATATACTCATAAATCCTTCATTATGGTTTGTAAATAAAATATGATTTATCCAAAGAATATCCCTCAGGAGTGTCAAACTAGGTGCGTGGTATGGCTCATTGTTGTGTACCAGGATACCCCAGGTCAAGCTCGAAACTCCTTTTTAGAGTTTTCACTTCTCGGTACATCTATTCCAGAACCATGTCCACTTGTAGTATTCATAAAGGGGTGTATTTCTTATAAAACCAACATAATATCTACATTACCAAATTTTTTGGATGTTCTTCTATACTAATACTCAAATTCTATATTAGGGTAATGTTCTCTAATCAGAGTTTTTCTAAATCTAGTTTCCAAGGTTTGTACTAAACTTCCTTTGATACCAACTGTAACACCCCAAACCCAGTTACCTAGATTCGGTGCATTATTACATAACATTGAAATGATCACAAGAGATCATGTCTCGAAAGACAGATCAATTTAGTAGCCTTGGAAGTACTAGATACATATATAAGTTTCATATTACATTATGAAATGAAAAAACAACAACATTGTGTCTCCATTGAAAACACCCATATTCCTTAGCCTATACCCGTAGTTCATTAATAATATACTTCTTCTCATCCTGGGAAAAATAAAACATATGAAAGGGGTGATCTCTGATGCTCAGTAAGAATAACAATATAGAAAAAACTATCATAAATAAGCATAAACATTTAAGGGATATATAAGACTAAAACACACGCCTTTTAAACTTAAACTTCATAATAATATGTAAAAGATAAATCAAATAATAGCATTTACTTATTCACATGGATATTATACTAGTCGAATAATCACATGTAATATCAATAGCCAATCTCATAATGATGGAATGCATAATGTCGGACATCATAACCACATAGTCAAGGCCTCGTGCCAAGACTAAAAAAAGATTTTGACAAGGACTTTTTCTAAGACAATAGTTTGTCTTATGAGACCTACCAATGCATTGAGGGGCTATATAGGGTGCCACCCTTCACTTACAACATTCAATGCATTACTCGTATGAAAAGGTTGAAACATAATATAAACAATCATATTAAAACTTGCATACAAAATGTTAATACTTTAACCATAAACCATGAATGGTATAAAAATATCACATCCATAGTCGAACATATCACAAAACCGTCAATACAATATAGAAGATTGTATCATAATAAATCAACTTCAAACAAGCATAAAATCCAAAAAAGTGTGTTGACATAGATGAAATCAATCCAAAAACTATTGGAGTTAAATATATCATTCTACTTTGAAATAATTTAAAAGTAAAGAAAACAATTAATTTCAAAATATTATTATAAGCTTGTAATGTATTCTTAGAAGGTTTTATAATGACAGAAAATATCCTCACCCACCGTATAAGTTAAAAAACATTTTTTCCTCAATTTGTCGCAAAGGTCATAAAGTACCTTGTTTTGAAAACAACGGAAAGATTCCTTTCAAAACATTTTATAAAAAATAAAACAAGGGTATAAATGAAATTAACCCATAGTCTAGTAAATAGTAAAAATGTTTTGAAAAACATTTTTAAGAAACACAGATGTGGATTATAAATAATTCCTAGTAGATACTTACGTATAAACAACCTCGAATAATAAAGAGATTGTAAAATTAACCCTTACCTTGTAATTTTCCTTAGTCGAGGGTATATTAACCTCCTATATAATGGTTAAATAATTTTTATTAAATTATACAAGAACCAAATACATAAATATGATATCAAATATGATCCTCTAATATTTCTTTGTTAATAATATTTCAGTAGTATCATTATTTCGGGAGTTAACTGATTCGTTTTCCTTTATATGTTTTGTTACGTAAGTCATGTTTGTTATGGATAGAATGTATTTGATTCATATCCAGAATTATATTAAGTTCTTAAAAATTATTTTTTTTAGTCATCAAATGAACATTATTCTTGAATGGTTACAATGAGTAATGAAATCTCATCGTGTCGTGGAGATGGTAAGTCGTACGTACGCACGAGCGACAATATCATTCTATTAATGGTGAAATCATATGCAGTTGGATGGTATATTATATATATAGAATAATTAAAATGTTATATTTATTATTTACATCAATTATACTCATTATTATACCCATCAAAATAATGAAGTGTTGAATGACAAACTACACCACGACGTGGAGACGGTAAGCCATGCGTACGCACGTATGGTGACTTTGTCATTCATAGGATAGATAGAATAATGAATATAGTTGTACCATATTTATAATAATATAATAGTATGTATAAGGTATTTGAGTTTTTATTTTGGTATGGAAGCAACAAATAAATAGGAAGTGGAAGAAGAAAATAACTTTGAAACAGGTGATGAAATAATTACCTCCTCTCCAGGTGCTTCCTTTTGATTTTAACAAAAGGGATCCTTAGGTTGGCTTTATGATCAAATTTAAGAATATAGGTTGAATTGAGGGTATTTGGTAGGATATTTGAGCATGTTTTGGGCTAGACAAATGGATTTGGAGGTGTTAATTTGAGATAAGGGGAAGTACCCTTTTATAAGAGAGGTGAGGGGCACTTTAGGAAGAGCTTGGAATATTAATTTATTATAAAATCATTTTATGTTTCTAATAGCTCCAAATGGATTTATTTCTAGGATAAAGTAAGGATGGGTCTAAATACTCCAAACCAATAGGTTTTAGACAAGTATATGTCACCATATTAACCTTATCTTTTAGATTTAACTCTTAGTTAACTAGTTTAACATTTACCATTTCTTTTTTTATTTTTAGATTACATGGTTAATAAACTTACTATAAAATTACAAGAGAACCTCAAGTGGTTAATTAATGACATATATAACCTTATATCTGTACTTTATCTTAATCTTATATTTTTTTAGTATTATATCATTTAATAAAATAGTATTTGTTTTAAAAAAACTCATTTATATCAATTTTGACACTATTTAGTATTTGGTTTTTTTGAAAGTCATAACAACTTTATTACTTCAAAAAAAATACATTGAATAATACCTAACATGTCATATTCATCTATAAGATTAATGGATGACATCAAAATTTTCAATTTACATTTATTTTAATATTTATAATATCAATTATTTTAATCTTTCATTAATAAGGTAATTATTGCATCATCATTGTGCCATAAATAAAATTAATTATTTAATGTCTAGAAAATTGTAAATAAAATACTATGATGTAGGAAATATTTTTATATTTATAATGAATATTTATATTCAAATTTATCTTATGTATAACCCTATATTAAAAATGGTTTAGTTAATAAAATTTGAATTTAACACTATTAATGCTTATTTAAATAAAATATAATAAATTTCCTAATCTAATACAAGTGGATCAAAAAGGATCATATTTTTGTCCTAAGGTTGATTTTGGTCGAAATTCACTTATCCAATAGAATTAGGACATGTGTTGGGGTAATTATAATATTATTTTTATCTTTAATTGCTCTATTTACTTTTAACTGTGGTAAATAAAATTCCAAAGTTACTATTCACCAAAAATTATTTTCATCCTATTGAACCACATTTTACTTACTAATAAAAACCATGTCTGTTGGATTTTTGAAATTCAATTCACAGAAGCAGTAAAATTATGTTTTATGTAAATTTGCAAATGTGCCTAGAAGGTGGGTAAAGACGTTAAAAGTTCAATAAACTTTTATATATCTAATCTTATTATAAAATGACTCCAATGAATTACATTGGACTAATATAGTTATTATGTATCTATTTTGACTTTAAAATAAATTTAAATAAAAATAATAGTTATTTAAATAAAAATTTGGTTTTAAACAATAACACAGTACTTTTTACTATTCATAAAAAATTGAAAATTTTCAGAAAAATACCAAAAATTCACCATAAACTGATTTTTACATTATGAATACAAAAATGAAGTCCATTTTGAAAAATAAAATTTATAAAATTTCAAAATGTGAAAATTACTATTCATAACTACTTTTTAAATGGCTAGTTTGATTAGTTGTGGTGTGCTAGAACTTGGGGATGCGTACAACGCAAGCTATTTTATTTTTCAAAGAGAAACATACTGTGGAATATTGAGGTGTTACATATTATGTGAGTACTACTAAAAATAAATAAATTAAACATAAATATGAAAAAATATATTAATTTTATGGAAAATGATTTTACTGTGCAAAAATCAAGATTACCTCTGTGATTGAGCAAAGGCAGTATCATTGCTCTTCCTACAAAGGCAGTGGAGGTAACATGAAGGAAAAGGATAAATGAAACACTGAATGGGTGAAAAAAAATTTAGGGAGAAGAAGTTTGTGGAAGTTTTGGTATAGAAAGGCATAAAAGATGGATAGACAACCCCAACTCGAACAAAAGAATCCACCTGTATAAGAAAACAGTTATTATTTGAGTAATACTAAAAAGAAATAAATTAAAAATAAATATTAAACAATATATTAATTACATGTAAAATAATTTTACTATGGAAACATCAAGATTACCTTTGTGATTGAGAAGAGGTGGCATATTTTCTCTTCCTACAAAGGCATGACAGATAGACAGGAATCTTCTAAAATAAACAAAATCTTCAAGGAATAATGAAAATTAAATCAATGTTCCATTATATAATTTTTTGGTAAAATATAGAAATTATATCATAGTATTACTTTTACATCTTTTAAAAGGGTTTCCTTCATTATAGTTTGTTCTTCTGAGGGATTGGTAACATCATCATGTGCAGAAGACATTGTCTGCATGAGTAGTTAAACATTAAATTTAGATTATCTTAATGTAGTAGAGAGTATATAATATTATGAGAAAAAACATAATATATTAAAAAAAACCATTTCCTTCTCATTGAACTATATTTATTTTTTAAAAGGTTTTAGGGATTTGGTTCTTCTATTGAGAATAAAAATCAACTCTTTGTGGTCCCCTCTAACATACAAGACATTTTTTTATATTGGGATTGGCATGAAGTGATTGTGATCTCCCAATAAAAGTGTCATCCTTGATTGAATTTTCATCTGACCCAACATTTGTTTTAGTCTACTGTTGTACAATTGACCAATTCTTTTTTGTTGGATCAAAGACATAAAATACTTGCACTACTTGTGATTCCATTATGAATAGATCATCTTTTTCCCCTTCCATACTGAAATTCACCTTCACAAATCCCATTTCATCAACTTTCACTGTAATGATATTTTCAACCCATTTTAAATGGAAAACCAGCACTTGAAATGTTTTATAATCCAACTCATATATCTATTCGATAATTCTAAAATATTATATATTTTTATAAATTGGATTTCTATCCTTAGAACCAAATATGTGCATTGCTTCAGCTACAAGCTTAACACCACTATTTTGCATCGTACTATAGTCATTGTGTTCTTTTGTATAGAACGTATAACCATTTATTACAAAACCAGCATAAGATATAACATTTTAATTTAGTTATCTAGCTATCCATTGAAGTCATTCAGAAATTCAATTCATATTTTCAGATAACTCCTTAGAAATTTGATCTTAGAACCATCCTATAAATGAATGATTCTATGAATTTGATATCCATCCTTCAGCCCTTGATGGATTCAAATCTCTAAAAATTTCTTTGTGGGATTCAATGTATGGATCAACATTTTCACTATTATTTGAAATGTAAAGGTGGGCTTTCTCTCACTTTGCCAAGGTAATTTTAACAACATCTCTTCTAGAAATCCCATCGTCCATAAGGCGTTCATTGTGATGAGACTTTGGGAGACTGATGCTATGAGCATCTGATAGGCAATCAGTACAAGATTCAATAGCTTCATCAACAATATATAGTTCTGCAATACAACCTTCTGGTAAAATTTTATTCTTAATATACCCTTTCAAAATCTTCAAATACTATTCAATGGGGTACATCTATCTATAATATATAGGACCACATAGTTGAACCTCTCTAATCACGTGAACCATTAGGTGGACCATTATATCAAAGAATTATAGTGGTAAGAACATCTCTAATTCACATAATATGACTACAACCTCCTTATTAATGATGGGAAACTTCATTTGGTCTATAACTTTATTGGATATGGATTTGAAAAAGAAGAATAGTTTGGTTAATGCATATCATACATTTTGTGGAAGAATGAAACAAAAATCAATAAGCATTAAATATTGCATCAAAACATGATAGTTGTGTGATTTTAGTCCTCGTAACTTCAAATTGGTCATTGACGCGTCATTCTGGACATTTGATGAATACCCATGTGGAACTTTTAAACTATTAAGAAGAAGTAAAAATTTGAAATTTTTCCTATTTGGATAGAGTGTAAGCTGCTAGAGGAAGAAAATTATGCCTTTTTTCCTTCACCTATGCCAACTCTTCCCTTATTCCCATTTCAATCAAGTCGAACCTATCCTTGATTCCATCTTTCATTTTTTCATGAATATTTATTAATGTTCCAATAACACTATAAAATACATTTTTTCTATATGTGTGACATCAATAAAATGTCTAACATACAAAAAATCCTAATACGGTAATTCAAAGAACATTTATCTCTTCTTCCAACCTTATTTTGTAAGGTTTTTTAGAAATGGTTTACTGAAAACAATGTCAATATCTTTTACTTTATTGTACAGTTGATCGATCATTACTAAAGATGGTGTTATACCTTATTTGATATTCCCATCAAATGTTGTCATCCAGGATCGATATTTATTCCTTATAGGTAAAAAAATTGATTTCCTAAAAACATAGTCTTCAAGGAATGTTTCAACTGAAATGAGTATGTGTGTTTTTCACAAATGGGACATCGCAACATTCCTTTAATCTTATATCCTGATAAATTTCCATAAACAGGGATGTCATTTATCATTCCATACAACATGGCCCTCAATGTGAATTCTTTACTTCTATGAGCATCATACATTGTAACACATGTATCCCACATCAATTTCAGATCTTCGGTCAGTGGAGAAAAATGGACACCAATATCATTATCAGGTTGCTTTGGTCTAGATATAAGCAAAGACAACATAATGTATTTGTGATTCATGCATAACCATGGAAGCAAGTTATAATTTACCAACATGATGGGCCATGTACTGTGAATACTAATCTATACACCAAAAGGATTTATTCCATCCATAGATAATACAATACAAAAGTTTCTCAGTTCATTTCCAAATTCAGTATACTCGTAATCAATTTTCTTCCACTGAGGAGAATCTGATGAATGACATAGGTTCCCATCTTTAATTCTTGCATCTTCATGCCATATCAATTGTCTCACAGTTTCCTGATATCCATATAGTCTTATAAACCAGGTAATGATAGGAAAGTACCATACAGATTTCGAAGGACTTAATTCATTTTCTTGTATTGATATGTGCCACACTTAGGGCATTTTATGAGTGATTTATGGTCCTTGTGAAATAACATGAAATCATTTAGATAAGAATGAATTTTTTAGAGATCATTCCCATTGAATGTAACATTCATTTAACATCATATATTCGACATGGTAGTTCATTTTCTTCTGGTAGCATATCATTCAGGAGACCAAGTAGTACTGTAAAGCTGGTGTCACTCCATTTGCTGCCAAATTTTAAATTATATAACTTCAATATAGATGAAAATGTTGTGTATTTAGAACAACCAGTATACAATGGATTTTTGAATATATATTTAATTAGTTAAACAACTTTGGACAATCATGAAGGTCATCTTAAAATTCCATTTTCATTTCTTCTATGCAATCTCCATCATCATTTACACTAGTATTCATATCAAATGATCCATAAACCATAGTATCATCCCAATCGGAGTCTATATTCAATTTTTTCCCATGTTTAGTCCAAAATTTATAGCTATAATCTATTTTTTGACAAACCAAATGTTCTTCCAACTCTTCTAGAATAATTTTTCTTGAATAAAAGCAATGCAAGCCCAGACAGAGGATTTGATAAGGGTCATATGCATGCTATCTTGCAAACTTGGTGAACTCTTTAACTCTATATTCATACTATTTTTTCAAATGATTAGCGTGGATCCTTTTTAAATTCATATCCATCCTATTATATTCATAAAAGACTGATTTTGTATAATAAATAAATAAATACACATAAGATATTCATTATCAAAAGTGAAATTTATAGAAAATTATAATAAGGGAAACACAACATTTGATTATTTAAAATAATTTTAGTCTGTTGAAGAAATGGGTAATTTAATTTAAGAAAATAATTACTCAACTATGGTAGGATTTATCCAATGAATTCATTAAAAGTTGAAAGTTATAGAGACAGAAGAAAATAATTATTAAGAAAAAAAGAGAGATTACAAGAGTCTAAAGTACGAGATCATGTTACAGTCTTTTTCATGAAAGGAAATCAGATCAGAGGGGTCTTTAAACCAGGTGATTTCTTGATTGATCCCCATGTTGGTAAGTCCATATACAACCATATTTTATTCATGATACACATGAGTGTTGATATAGTTGATACCTATAAGAAAATGGTTGTAGTCCATCCAACGAGTAGTAATCGTCCAAGCAAGGTGAGTAACTCCATTCCAAATCGCTTGCACGATGGTTGTCAAGTCTCTTTCAATCCAGAGGTTGTTCCAACCAAAGTGGATGTAAAAGTCAATGGTGCGTATCAAACCTAGCATCTCAGCTTCAAGGGAGGTTTCAAAGTCACATTTTCCCATAAAACAACAAAGAATCTTCCCATGATGATTCCTGAAGACCGCATCACACCCTGCAGGGCCCGGGTTTCCCTTGGAGGCACCATCAATGCTGATTTTGGTCCATCTAAGAAGAGGATCCCTCTAGATCACCTCTTGAGTATGATGAGGATGATAGTAATTTCCATTTATATGAAGTTGCTTCAATATACCAAAGTCATGTGCGGTGTTATGGAAATGACCCTTTTGTAATAAAGCAGCATCATGTATAGCGATTAGGATCCGCATCCAACCTGGATTAAGATTGAGTGAGCAATTGTGATGGATAACATCATTACGATCATACCAGATCACATGGTGGAGTTCAGCAATATTCGTGTTGAAATGATTTTTGCTTTGTTGAGAGACTTCCATATCAACTCTTGCCCCGAACATTTATCATTGAATTTTGTTGTTTGACACATCCTTCATCTCTTGTAGACATGCACCTATGTTGCTTGAAATACTCTAAGTAGTAGTCATTCATGAGATGACTAATTCTCAGAGTAATACAAGAAACATAAAAGAGATGGGGGTGAGTTTCAAACAGAAAATTGCAATAATGGATGTTTGAGAGACGAAGTTGATGAGGATGACAGCTGTCTATAAAAGATATGGGGGATGAGTCTCAAGAAAAAAATTACAATAATAAATGTTGTTTGACAAACATCAAGTCTTTCTTAAATACCATAAACAAATGAAAATATAATATAGGAAATTAAGGAGTAATAAGAAACCCAAATATAATAAACAAGAATAATAAACTCTCATTAAATCAACTTGAAGACATAAAAATTTATTGATAAAACATTTTAATAAATAAAGAGTTATTTAATATACATGGATAGTAATCAGAGATTCCTACGGGTGGAACCAATACATGTAGACCTAAAATGATGAATACCTAAAAAAATCTATTATATAAAATTTGATAACTTTCATTCTATTTTTTGGGAAAAGTGATATAGAAACCTAAGGAATTATTACATTTAAAATTAAAGGTATATCAAATATTTGAAAACATATCAAGACTCTCGGGATATCATATCACCACACAGACCCATACAAAGGATTCTAGGGAGGTTTTCACATCATATCTACCCATATGAAGGATTCTAAGGAGGCCATCTAATACACATTGACCCATCCTTGAGATTCTAGGTAGGTTCAAAAAGAAGTTATCATAAAGAAATAATACACATCAATAAGATATATCACATATAAGGGAGAAAAACACACCCACCCTTGCAACATCTATCACATACACATTTAAACATATATGTATAACATGGGATTTATAATACACATAATTGAAAAAAATTAACATTTAAACAAAATTTTTAATGAAAATAAATATAATCCCTTCCTAATTTGGAAATCCAGAACCATGATTTTTGAATAAATAATTATAAAATCACCCTTACATTATAAGTTCATAAAACACATATAAATAGATAAAAATATATATATTTACATATATATATATGTATATCTTTATAAAATAAACTTAAATTGATAAAAATATATGTAACCATTACAGTAGAATGTCACAAAATAGTAAAATAAATACAACCCCATACTAATTTTAAAAATAGAGAGTAATTGAAAATAAATAAATGTGGTATCACTCTTACTAAGATTTATCTTAAAATAAAACAACATGATTCTAAGAAAATAAATTTTTAAGAAAAAAACCTTATACCATAATATTGAAACAGAATTTAAATAAATAAATTACCTTACTTGAATTGCATAAAATCAACTTCTATTACTGATTTTCACCATCACTAGACTAAGAATTAGATTACTAAATAAATGTACTCATTCATTTAAGGTTTTTATATCCAAAACCTCCACTGTTTATACAGTGGAATAAATATTTATTTAATTGGTTTATTTGTGGACCAGAGGTGATTCTCTAAGATTTCAAAACAGTGAAAAAATTAATCTTGCGAAGAAAGCTAGGGTATATATGTAGATAGTGAAGAAAATTGATTCAAAACAACAATTTAAAAAGACCAAAAATAGGTTATCCAAATCAGTAGTCAAGAAAATAATGGATCATAAAAAATAGTATACAATGACCGAAGAACAAATAACTGATGACATCATTGAAAAAGAAATAAAAAAATACAGAAAGACAATCAGAACCTATAATGGAAAATATAGACCTACCTAGCTAGGTTGAAGAAAATTTGAGACCCTCATATCCATATCTTGATGTTTTCTTTAGAAACCCTAACTACAAGTGAACACCGGATGTTAGAAGATGTTTATAAATTGTAGGTAGTGGGTTTGTGTGATTCGAGTGGGTTTATGTGATTCGAGATTCAATTCACCAAGGCAGAGTGCCGGTAGTGGGAAGATTCCATGGAAAGCTTCTGATATCGCGATGAGTTCACAAATAGTTAGGTTTTTTTAAATAGATCAGGACACTTTTATCAGTGCTTTAAAAAAGTACTGATAAAGGGTCTGTTTATCAGTGCTTAAGTAATAAGTGTTGATAAAAGGCATATTTATCAGCACTAGAAAAGCACTAGTAAAGGATTTATAATTATAATTATAAATAAAAAATTTATAAATATATATATACTTAATATATAAATATATAAATATAGTATATATATTCCTTATTTGAATAAATTTATTATAATTTTAAAATTATTTAAATATAGAATTTTTTATTTATAATTATATACTATTTTTAAAAAATAATATTTATATCATTATATATATTTATATAATTATATGTATATTTAATAAATATATATAAATATAGTAAATATATTCATTATTTAAGTAAATTTATTGTAAATTTAATAATTATTTAAATATATATAATTATTTATTTATAATTATAAATATATAATTTAATAAATATGGTTTGTATATTTATAAATATAATTATTTATACATATATTTTTTACACATATTTTATTAACATTATTAATGAATATCTAATTTTAAGTGCTTTCAAATTAAAAACAAGTGAAATTGAATAAATTATAAATAAGTACACTTTAACATTATTGAAAAAATGAATAATTTTTATGTGTGTGCATTGTATATAAAAATAAATTAATTACATATATGTGAAATCAATATAACACACATTTGATCTATGTTAAATTGAAAAATCAAACGACACTCAATTATATGTCCATTACTCTATGCAATTAGTCGGTATTTTTAATTCATGTTTATTTTTAATTATAAACCATTATTCACTAAATATATGAATATTTAATGTAAAATCCATAAATATTTTTTAATATATAAATCATATTTATATACATTAATATATATCTATATGTTTAATATATACTATTTATTAACATTATCAATAATCATCTAATTAATAAAATGTTTAATATTTTTCTTAATTTACATATTTTTTTTAATTTTTTTAATTTTCATTATGCATATATCAATATATTTAATACATACTATTTATTAGTATTTATAATTTTTATATAGTATAATAAATTTATTCATTTTTATAAATAATTATTTAATTAATAAAATTTGTAACATTTTTTTAATAAACTCAATTTTTATTTTTTATTTATTTCATTATTTCATTTTATTTATTCAGACTTTTTTAAGTGCTAAAAAAGCATTGATAAAGGATTCCTTTATGAGTGCTAAAAATATAGCACTCATAAAGGGTACCTTTTATCAGTGCTAAACATAAAGTGCTGATAAAAGGTATCACTTATCAAAGCTAAAAATAAAGAGCTAATAAAGGTACCCTTTATTAGCGCTAAAAAAAGAACTGATAAAGGGTTAAATTTATCAGTGCTTTCTTAAGTGTGGATAAATACCAGTGCTGTTAAATGCCTATTTTGTAGTAGTACTTGCACCCCAAGGCACAAAGTGTATCTTTGTAGGATATCCCAAAGAGACAACTGGATACTACCTATACAATACTTCAGACCAAAAGATTGTGGTTGAAATACATCCCATATTTCTTGAAGAGGATATTATCTCTAAAAGAGATCGTGAGATTGAGATAGACTTCGGTGAAGTCCAGGCTGAAGATACACATTAGTAGGCATAGAAAAAAATTCCACAAATCCCCACAAAAGAAGAAATTATTCCAGAGACACAATTACTATGTAGGAGTACTAGAGAGGTTAGAGAACCAGAACGACATGTTTTTATAGTCACCGAGGATGGTGAATCATTATTAGTTGATAATAATGATCCTATAACCTACAAAGAATCAGTAGGTGGCACAGATGTTTCTAAGTTGCAAGAATCCATGAATTCTAAAATGGATTCTATATACCAAAACCAAGTATGGATTTTGAAAGAACCTCAAGTAGATGTAAAGCCCTTTGGTTGAAAATGGGTATTCAAGAAGAAACAGGACATGAAAGGACAAGTCGATGCCTATATGGTGCAAATGGTTACAAAATGGTTTAAATAGTGTTAAGTCATTGACTGTGAGAAAACCTTTTCCCAAGTTTCAATGTTGAGATCCATCAAAATTCTACTTTCAATTACATATCTCCATGATTATGAGATTTGGAAAGTGGATGTAAAAACATACTTCCTTAATGGGAACCTTCAGGAAGATTTCTATATGACACATCTCAAAGTGTTTGTGACTCAAAAGGATGCCAACAAGGTATAAAAGTTGCAAGGATCCATTTATGGATTAAAGAAAGCATCTAGGTCATGTAAAATTCATTTTGATGAGACCATAACAAAATTTGGTTTCATAAATAATGAATGTGATCCATGTGTCTATAAATGTTTTAGTGGGAGTGCAGTCATTTTCTTAATAGTATATGTTGATAACATATTACTCATTGGAAATGAAATACCAGACTTATAATTTGTTAGGACATGGTTGAATAAATTCTTCTCTATGAAGGACTTTGGTGACTCACTATATATTCATGGGATCAAGATCTATCATGATAGATCCAAGAGGTTCCTCAGCTTAAGTCAAATTACATACATTAACAAGATATTGAAGAAATTCCATATGGAACAATCCAAGAGGGAATTATTTCCAACATAACATGACATTCATCTTTCTAGGAAAATGTGTCCTCAGATACATGAGGAAAGAAACATAATTCCAAGTATTCCAATGCATCAATGATTGGTTCAGTCATGTATGTTATGATATGTACTAGTCTAGATGTCACCTACGCATTATGTGCAGTGGGAAGATATCAAGATGATCTAGGTGACCACCATTGGATGGAAGTCAATACTATCCTTAACTATCTGAGGCATATTAAGGACATGTTCCTGGTTTAAGGAGAATATGGGTAACTAGTCATCAAAGGACATTCATATGATAGTTTACAAACTGATTAAGATGACATGAAGTTACAAGAAGGATACATCTTCACTTTGAATGGAGGTGTTGTGATCTAGAAGATCTCAAAGAAGGCTATGGTTGTAGATTCTATAGTAGATTTTGAGTATATTGTGGCCTCTAAGGTAGCTAAAGAATCAGTATGGATGCACAAATTCAACCAAGATCTTGATGTTGTATCTAGTAGTAATGATCATATCATGCTCTATTGGGATAATACTATAGCGGTGGCTCTTGCAAAAGAGCCAAGGTCATATCAACCGACAAAACACATACTTTGGAAGTATCAACTCAAGAGATATTTTTCTCAAATATTTAAAGTTTCAATGAGAAATAATTACATGGAAGAAAACATGGAGGATCCCTTGAATAAATACTTGACTCAACAGAAACATGACTATCATGTTAGGTCTGGCGGACTAAAGGTCATAGGCAATTGGATCTACTATAAGTGGGATTTTATTAGAGTTTGTGTCCTAAGACCAATTATTTTTACTTTTATTACATGTATATTAGATGTATTGAATATTAATAAATCTTATAATGTAATAATTTCCTAGAGTATTCATCGCATTGATAATGTCATAGCAGTTCCCCACTATGATGAGAACCTTGATGTTCTATGATGATATTCTCAAATAATGTTATATGGTCGGATAATGTACTATGATGGGACACATAGTACATAGACTGTTAGGTATGATTACTTGTAAGAAGATGAGTCTTCTTCTCATGAAGTTCACACTTGGTAATCTCCAAGATATTATATTATGATAATAGGGCCACCAGTAGGAATTCTACATGTTTTGGTGTCATCGGATATTCCTATCTATGAGCATGTGTAATAGTTTTTAGACTTGAATATTATTATTAATTCATGTTACAAATTTTTTACTTATATGTATTTCATAAACCATGACAATAATAGTTCTTGGTGAAGTTGGATACATTGGGTGAGTCACGAGAGACATGTCATTAATAAATAAGTCGAGGAAGGATTTGAACCTTCCATATTTATGGAAGATGATATCACATCCCTTTGATTGGAATATAACCATCTCATTAAATTCCATGGACACGGTGTGATGACATGATTATTTTATATAGTCAAGAAAAGAAAAATCGAGCATATAGGTTGGTGACATGGATGTGTAACCTGCTTGATGAGATATTGTGAAAAATGATTATATTACACAGTGAGTGTTCATATATGGTTGTTGAAATTGTGATATTAAGTTCTTTCTCTTGGGTTCCTTGACCCATTTCTAGATATTAATATTGTACTTTAGGGAAGTCTGCTTAATGCGAATGATAAATAATCCTAGAGGGCCACACACTAAGTGTTTCCGTTGATCTTGATTAAATTCTATTTGATTTTAATTAATAGAATAAATATTATTATCGAGTCCAAGGAATAATTTTATTCAAGTTATATTGATCACATAAATTAAATAAATATTTATTCATTGGCTTGTGAATAAAATATTTATTTTATTTATTTAATATTTTAATAAATATTTATTCGCTAGATTGTGAATAAAATATTTATTTATGAATAAAATATTTATCTTGTTGTTCAATAAATGATATAGGAGATCACTACTAGAAAAATGACCTATATCAACGGATCTATAGCCACGGTTTTGAGATCTGTGGTTATAGGTCAGTCTATAGCCACAGTTTTAATTAAAACCCATGGATATATGGTCACCAAACCCTCCATGACTCTCTTATCTCCACAACCCCTTGTGACCCACCTTACCCGCAACCTCTTCTCTCTTGGCAGCCCTCTCTTATCAGTGGTTACTTCTCCTCTCAGCCGCCCTCCTCCACCCTCACGACTTATCCTCTCTCGGTGGCGACCACTCTTCTCAGCAGTTACCTCTCCTCTTGGCGGTGACCCTTATTCCCCAATGGCCTTTGTGACCTATCCTCTCCCCAATCTGTATACCCTGATAGTTTTTGGATGGCCTCTGTGATGCTACCCCATCCTCATCCCCCTCACGACGCTTCCCGTCACTACCACCGAACGAGGAAATCCCACCGCGAGCTGTCATCTCCAACCCTCTTCCCTAACACTACCACCGAATGTGGGACACCTCACCTCCCCTATTGATGCTTCTCTTTTTTGGCCTCCCCACCTCCTCCCACGCACCTCCTATGCAGCCACCCCCTCCTAGTGATCATCCTCTTCCTTGTGATTCCATTACATTCATTCATTTCACATTAAATTCTTTTTGCGATTGAGTGAATATATCCATCTATTTTAACCCATTTTGTTCTAGTTTGATGAATTAATGTGAGTATTTATTCATAAGTGTCAATACAATAAATGGTGGGAGTTTTCATTTTGGGTATTTGGTTTTATCTATGAAATTTCATAGTCATACAGTCATAGCATACATGATGTTTTATTATGATAACACAATATGTTCCTTTGCTCAGTAGTAAACCTTGTAGCCCAAATCCGTATCATTATGTATTTCCAGTTTTCTTTTTCAGTATATCCATTACACTTTTGCACTATATTCTGTGGTATGTAGTATTTCTTTTATATTTTTCCTATATTTCTAGTGAAATTTTACAGTGTAATTTGTATAAATACATATAATTATAAACTAATTATATATTGATTAATATTCCCATAGAATTATTATGATTTCAATTACATTTGATATAAAAAATATAATATCATGGTACAATTAAAAAGGTGAAATATCATTGTTTTTGAATTGTAACTACCATTTAGAGTTTAAGGTAGTCCAAAAATCTAGGTAAAAGTATATTTAAGGATTTGTTTCTAATTGTGTTTGATAACTATTTCTGATATTGTATATTTCAAAGAATATTTTTTAAGTTTGTTTAAAAACACTTAAAAAATCAATATTTCTAAGTTTGAATGATTACCAGTGGAATATATCTAATTCTATGTGTTTTTTATAAAACTTTCATAAAAGAAATAATTATATTTCGCTTACTTAGAAACCAGTGAAAGAAGGAAATGCATTTGAACACATTTAGAATTTTTACAGTTTCAATAGTAGAAACAATGTTATTTCACTTATAAAGCAGTTCATTTCTTCTGTACCCATGGAACAAAATATCAATTTTTCTTCTATTGAAATTTTAAAAATGTGGTTAAGGGGGTCTGTAGGGGTGGGGGTCTGCAGGGGGTGGGGGTGTCCAGGAGGGAGGGTGGGTGTCCAGAAGGGAGGGTGGGGTGTCTAGGAGGGAGGGGGTGTCCGAGTGTGTCTAGGAGGGAGGGGGTTTTCAAGGAGGGGGTTTCCAGGAGGGTGTCAAGGAGGGAGGGTGTCTAGGAGGGGGTGTTCAGGAGGGAGGGGGTTTCCAGGAGGGAGGGGGTGTCCATGAGGGGGGAGGGTTTCCAGGAGGGGGGTGTCCAAGAGGGTTTCCAGGAGGGGGGTGTCTATGGAGTGTCCAGGAGGGGTGTCCATCAGATAATTCTATAAAAAACATAATAAGTCATTGTTCAAACATCTATGTTTTAATGTGGGTGTTGTAAGTACACCAAAATAATATTATGTGGTCATAAAATGGTGGTTTAACAATCCCTAGATTGTTCATAGGTTTAAAATGATTAGAAGTATTTGGTAAACTATTAATAAGGTACACTTCTATAATTAAAACTTCTACTCAATAGGTTTTGGGCCACTCTAAGATTGCAAGAATGCTTCAGACTCACTAAATAATATTTCTATTCATGTGCCCATCAATTCTATTCTATTGGAGTGTTTCCCTAAATGTCCAGTTTTTTCAATACTATTATATATGATGAACTAGGTAAACTCAGTAGATGATTACTCTAATCCATTATATTTTCTCATGGATTTAATCCTCATTCTATTATGGTTTTAGATATGGTTTTACATGATTTAATGGTTTAAAATACATCCAATTTGTTTTTTTTTAGTATGTTGATACGTACTTTTCTAAAGTATTCATATATTAAGATAACATGTTAGGAACCTCCACCATGAGATGTGGATCTAGAAGTGCCATATAAATTAGAAATTACATACTATAATGATTTAGAATTATTAAATTAAGATCTACAAAAACTAACCCTCATGGAGTTAAAGAAAAATTATTCTTCATAAAATAAGATATTTCTTGGTGTAATAGTTTTTAAAATCCCATATTTACCAAATTCTCCTAATTCCATGTGATTTCATTCCCTAATCTATTATAATATTATAGGGTGTTATCATTATTACTCACATACACCATTACTAGTTTCCTTGAATGGTTATTCCCATTTAACAAATAAATTCAATTTACTAAGGATCCTATGATTATATTCTTAGAGCCCTTGATAATCTAAATTGATCATAATTAAGACCTAATGATATAATATTTTTGTTCTTGAACACCATGGTAAATAATATTTCATTAATGGTCAAAGAAAAAAACTAACATTTAGGATCATTAGAAAATAATGTTCATCTGATTATATTACAAAAAAAACTCATCCTTAAACCTCACACTTCATATTATACCCTAATACTAAATCCCCCTATACCCTATCAACTAACTCAAATAATGATTCTATAGAGGAAAACATGTGAAAAGTGTAGCCTAAATCAAGAAACCACTCATTAGTGAGTTCATTCCATGATACAATAAAAACATTTACAGTATCATAACCATAATAAACTAAAAGGGAATGGTAAATAGGTTCCTCAACCATATGATTTTGTTTTGGTTTTCTACACTTGGGTATTATTTTCATGTGATTTACACATTTCTAACAAAAAATATTCATATCATTATACATGGAACTAAACTTGGGTTGGTCATTGTTCATTCCCATTTTCACTCGGATGTGGTGTTATACTTCATGATTAAAAATCAACAATGGAATGGAATCCTTCAACACACTATGGTATTTTGGCATCCTTCTACACACTATGGTATATGATATGGTTTATATTTTTAAAATGTCTCTAAATTTCAATAAATCTTTGTAGAATTAACATCACAACTCATTTTGAATACATCCAAACACTTTTGGGAATTGATTATTATTATCTCTTAGATTTCATATAAACTCTTTTTACTATAATCAATCCACATTCTTGGAACTTATGTGTGACTATTCATGATTTTTTATAATTTAAAACATTTATGAATTCCCTAAACCATAATATTTGTTATGAGTTTTTTATTAATATGTTATTTATGGTTACTTATTATCTTATTAAACAATACATATAATGTTAAGTCATTTTCTAGATTATTTATTTAATGTATATTTAGGGGGACTAATCGATTTATGTTGTTGGGGTTTTTGTTAAAATTGTGTTTTTTTGCAGGGGGTGTCCAGTAGGGAGGAGATTTGTGAGTGATGTGCCTCCCATGTGGACTTGTTGATGATGGTAGTGGAAATATTGGTTCGATTTATGCTGTTGGGGTTTTTATTAACTCTAATTTTCTCATGTATTCTTGATGATGCATGTGTTTTCATGTATTTAAGTAATACTAGGTTTTAATCTAAATAGACCATTAATAATTGTAATTGTTTTAATTCAAAATTATGTATTTCAAATTGTCTTTTTTTTCCATTTCCTTTTCCAAAAAATAGACAAGATTGTTAAAACTGTGTTTTTTTTTGCAGGCAGACTGAGAAAACATGTCACAATTAACAACATATGATTATCCATAGATATTTTTTTACGGTTTGGATTTTTCCATTATTCTTAGTAATTTTTATTATGTTATACATTCTACATTTTTGAAATTATGTTTTTTCTATTTATAGTGACATATGGATCAATTGGGTAGTAATTTTTTTTTCTTTTTGGATTTTTTATTATAATTTCTTGCTCTTGTTTGCAGTGGTAGGTTCATCATGTGGGCATGCTTTTTTTATCATGAAAATGAAAGATTTATGTTGTGTCCTTAAAAGGTAATGATGTAGTGTTTTAATTTCCTTTAACATATTAGGTTTCAATATACTTTATGATTACTAGGATGGAATTCATGAGTACCTCGATGCAAGGATATTTTTTACCTAATAAGCATTTAATACTTTTTATATTTTTGAATGTATGTTTTCTCTATTTGAAATGGAAGATGGGTAGTAATTTTTTATCTTTTGGTATTTTCAAATGAAATTTCCTCCACCTTTCATGAACCTATATTGCATGAATCATACTTAGTTAGATATCAACTTATTCATAAAATTTTATACATGACAACTTAGATTGATCATTATGGCGCTTCATGGAGGAAAGGAATAGTAGAGAACCTTGGAGTTGGTCCAAGTGAGAGAAATCATATCCCTGGAGCAAGGGAAGGGTGTAGGGGGGGTATTTAGGGGAAGGTAGGTTTGTAGGGGTAGGGGGAGGGGTAGGGTACAGATGGGGTGCAAGGGGGAGGGTGTAGGGTGGGGGGTTTAGGGGAAGGGGAGGGTGCGAGGGTCTGTAGGGGCGGGGGGAGGGGCAGGGGAAGGGTGCAGGTGGGGTGCAAGGTGGGAGGGTGCAGGGGGAGGGGGAGGGTGTGTAGGGGGAAGGGGGAGGGGGAGGGGTGGTGAAGGTTGTGCAGGGGGCAGTGTGAGGGGGAGGGAAAGGGTGCAAGTGGGGCAGGGGTGTGCAAGGGGTGGGGGTGCTGGTGTAAGGTGGGGGTCTATAGGGGCAGGGGGAGGGGGAGGGGGGAGGGTGTGTAGGGGGAAGGGTGAGGGGGAGAGTTGTGGTGGAGGGTGTTCAGGGGCAGTGTGATGGGGGAGGGGGAGGGGGAGGGTGCAAGGGGGAAAGGGTGAAAGTGGGGTAGGGGGTGTGCAAGGGGTGGGGGTGCTGGTGTTGGGTGGGGGTCTACAGGGGAAGGGGGAGGGGGGAGGGTGCATGTGGGGTGCAAGGGGGGAGGGTGTAGGGGGTTTGCAGGGGTAGGGGAAAGGGTAGGGGGAGGGTGCATGTAAGGTGTGAGGTGGGAGGGTGCAGGGGTAGGGAGAGGGTGTGCAAGGGGCAGGGTGAGGGGGAGGGGGTGCAAGTGGGGTGTGCAGTGAGGAGGGGGTAGGGGGTTACACATCGGAAGGCATTTTGTAGCACGTACTTCTATGAAATCATGACTTAAGTATAGCCTACTACATGGTGTCAATATGTTTATCATTTTTCAATGACATTGTTAGTTTCTCATACACTCTTATTTTCTTGCTTTTAATTCTTACACTGTTAATTCTGTACATATTTCCATCAAATATCAATAGATCTTGAAATGGTGATTGTTACTGCTATTTAAAATAAATCATACATGATAAATATTCAAATTGTAAAAAAAAATATATACTTGGGGAATTAGATACTGAAAACATTGAATTAGTTGTTCCTTGGTTGTATTATTTTATTTTAATCTCTCATTTCACCCATGCGTTTGCATGACACTATTTGACTTCAACAAGATATTGTTTTCCCAATGTCATAATCTTACTGATGATGATGCATGTTGATGTTGTTATCATTTTTACCTTTCTATTATTTCCTTTCTCACTAATCATGTTCCTCACACTTCAATTTTTAGGTTCAATTAATGATGATGATTCATATCAATGGCATTTTTTTGAAGTCTACTGAGACCTGTTCATGCGTGTTACGGCAACCAGAGTCAAAGGCGACTCACCGCATATTCATAGGTAAGCATATATATAACAAGTTCTCTCGTTATATGTATATCTTCCCATGGAATCTCAATTACATATAAGGGGCTAGGTGTGATTATGTATATATGTGGAAAATGCATATGTGTGTGGGTGATAACAGGCTTATGAATGTGAGCATATATATAAGGATCCTCTTGTGTGTGTTCAAGGCCATGCGGACACGTACATAGGGTTTAGGTCATCCTTATGTATATGCAAAGGTGCATATGCCTGGAGGATGGATTAATCATCTTAGAGTTGTCGTTGATAAAAGTGTCAAGCGCCGAGTGTGGCTTGGCTCATTTGAGGTAGTTCCCTCTCCTAGCCTCTTTAATTCAATAATGTTTTAAATTGAATTTAGTTTCCTTCTTAATTCTTCCTGTTTATATTAAATTAAAATTCTTGAATAAGTGTTAGTTAAGATAATTGTTTTGTTTGATAAAAAAGTCATGGTTTTGTAATAAAACCCCTCCAACGGAGGTGCGCTGTCTGTAAAAACTCACATTGGTATACCCTGATTGACATTATTGCATTTATGTTTTCTTTATACTTGATGTTAATGTTAGTCATAAATCACACATCATACTTGACCCTTTTTATATCCATTTAGGGGGTTTCCCTCTTTTTATTAAAATGGTTGTTTGAACCAAAACACCCTTTAAGTGTTGTTAGACTTTTAAGATGGAATTTCCCAAGTAGACAAGTGTTGTAATGACCAATTCACCACTAAGTGACCCCCCTTTGATCTTATAAATAGAATTTCCATGTTTTAATGAATTGAATGAGTTAAATATAACTAAAAATGGTTAACTTGGAACATGAAAGGTATTTCCTCATGTATTGAACTATGTAACGGTTATGCCTCCTTTATAAAGTTTAATTAGATGTCATGAAATAAATAGACTGGATTATTCAAGGTGAATTGCACTCCACTTTTGAAATATATTAAGGGAAAGTGGTAAATTTCCAATTATAACCAAACACCTCCACTGTAGGGGGTGCATGGGGTGGGCAGAGGGTGTGAGGGGGGGCAGGGGGAGGGGGCAGGGGGCAGAGGGTGTGTTGGGGGTAGGGGAGGGGCATAGGGAAGGGGGTGTTTTGGGGGAAGGGGGTGTGTTGGGTTATGTTTCAAGGGGTAGGGGAGGGTTCAAGAGGAAGGGGGAGGGTGCATGGGGTGTGCAGGGGTGCATGGGGTGTGCAGGGGGTAGTGTTAATCCTACCTATGAGACTATATTGTCATATATTCTTTGATCACATAGTCAAACAAAGTCATGTTTTAGATATTTGAATACTTTTTGGAAATACTTATGCACAACATTTTCATGCGACATTATAAGTCATACAATCATCAATTTTGTACACCATAACCACAATTTCCATATCATTTCGAGTGCTTCTCAGGACTTCACTCCCAATTAAATACCCTTATTCTAGAAATCATAGCATTGAGTAGTTAATCATCAAGAAAAACAACCATATCCATGGCCACATCACTATTTAGTCATCCACCTCCTAAACATATATTCTCATCCTTTTCAACTCTAATATGTCCACCAAAACGCCCATAGAGGGCTTCTAGTTTCTCACAATTTTGGTGCAATGTTTTCTCCCAATTTTTTAGGGTGTTTATATGAATATCATATCCCAAAGACTTGGTATCATTTCACAATGATTTTAATAAAACCTATGTTGCATACATGAAAGTTCTAGATTATTGTAAATGTGCACCTATAAAAACCCGAGTTTTTAGAATGGGTCAAAATCCCGACCCTGTTTGAAATTTTGACTTATTTTTGAGAAAACTGGAGAAACTGGGTAGATGCGAGAAATTTCTAGAGTACATGTCGTGTACTCTAAATTACACACCGTGTATGGTTTGGTCGAGTACCGGCCGTGTGCTCTCCGAGTACATGTCATGTGATGACCGTGTAGGAATTTCTTACTACACGGCGTGTAGTTATAGACACATCGTGTACCCGTGACCATGTGGAGGCCATACATGGCGTGTAGGCCTGTTGGTCAGGTAGAATTGTTTAACCAAGTACACGCCATGTCCTCCATAGACACACCGTGTAGTCAAGCCGTTTATGAGGGATATACATGGCGTGTGGGTAAGTCGACGACGAAGAGAGGAAAAATTAAGTACACGTCGTGTACCCCTAGGTACACACCGTGTACTCATGTCGGAAGGTTCTGGAAAGTAAGTATGTGAAATTTCAGTCGTCATATGAATAGTAAAATGATACACACCGTGTACTTAAAGTACACGCCGTGTATTTTCTTTTTTTCGTTTAAATGGGTAGTAAGCTCGTTTTGAGGAAGAACCCAAACCCTCTGACGGTTTTGAGTGGGGAGAGCCGGCCAGACCTTGTTTTTTCTTAAGATCATCCATCCGAACTCCATTTTAAACACTATATGATCCATTGGAACCCCCTCAGTATGGCCTTGATTCCCCTTGAGTTGTTTTTCTTGATATATGTTCTAGAATGAGTTATTAGGGTTTGAGTGGTTTTTATTATTTTATAGATATACCATGTTTTAGACCTAATTAGAGGTTTTTATCGGAAGAGTATCATCATACGAGTCTCGGGTAGGTGGTGCATACCTTCCTTTGTGTTTTCGCAGACTTTTGGGTGGTGCGTCCTATAGTGCATTTTCGGCTATTTTGAGCGTGACCCTGTTTTATCTATTATTACATGTTTAACTAATAATTGACCTATGGGATGCCTTTGGGTATGCCCTATTACGTTTTTTGCATGAGTGGGGTTGGGCAAGTGGTCGATGCTCATTGGGGCGTTTTGGCCAGGGGAACCGAAATTGTATTAATTGAATTGTATTGTTATAAACTGTTGATTTTAGTTTACTGAACCTTGATATGAATTTTTAGAGGCTCTCAAGACTTCAGTGCTAGTATGGGACAACACCTTGCTAGTGTAATTAAACTGTTTTGTTGTCTTTCCTATTTAAATTTTTCCATTGTGATTATATATGTGATGTGTGATATTGCATATGATGGAACCTTTGGGTTGTGCTAGGCATGGACTGGGTATTGTTGAGTGATGTTGATCACTGGTTGGGCTTGGTCCGGGTTACGTTGGGTGATTCTAAAAACGGGATTGGGCGTCATGGGCATCGGTTTGAGGAAGGATGACTGTCAGGTTGGGCATGGCCTGGTTTACTAGGATGGAGAGACCATCAAACTTGAGTGGCCTGGTTGCAGGGACACAAGGTGTCATAAGTGTTGTGGCTTGGGTACTATTTTGGTGATTACCTCTCACCCAGAAACTTTGAGTAGTGTGCACATAGAGAGACTTCATGATGAGTTGGTTTTGACCACTCATGTTGGTAGAGGCCCCCGTTAGTTGTGGTTTAGGTACTTTTGGTTTGGGGGTGCTTTCCATAGGGAGCCACATGGAAGGTGAGGAGCCTTCAAGGGATAGCATTGAGGCTATCAGGTTGGGGGCAGAGGCTCGCCGTTATTTGAGGACAGATATCGTTGTCCCTTTAGATACTTTACATTGAGAGCAGACATTGTTGTCCCTCTGGCTAAGTTATTTGAGGGAAGAAATCGCTATCTCTCTGGTTACTTATTGAGGACAGGCATCATTGTTCCTCCAGGTTACTGTTTCTCGGGCATGCCTTCGGGATTTCGGTACTTGCGACACGCGGTGTTAGGGGGAACATGGTGTCGGGTTATATGAAAGAGATTCCAGCATTGGCCGAAGCAGGTGACACTCCTTGGTGGCTGTTGAGCACCAGTGGAATTTGTGTTTATTTGTGCATCATTTTGTTTACTGATTCCCTTATAAATGCATGACTGTTTAAACGCTTATATTAGGTATCCACCATTGGGTGGTATCCTACTGATATTTGTCTCACACCCTGCATGGTCCCTTCAAGACGCGTGCAGACTTTATGGATTTACGTGTAGGAAAGAGGCCAGCTTCAGGGGCTGGGCTACATTATGTATTGCATGGTGATGGTATAGACCTTGAGTTCTTGCCTAGCTGGAGTTGCTTTGTTTTTCTTACTTTCTTATATCAGCATGCTTACTTTTTTTGTAGCTACAGTTGGTTAGCCATTGGCGCCTTTACATATGGATATGTATATCCTATTTTAGAAGCATGTTTGTTGTTCAGTGGTAGTTACAAGTGATCAACATGCTATTGTGTTTACTTTCCACTGCTATTGTTTATATTTATTGCTTCCTCTGTTTTTTTCGATATTGAATGTGTTTCCGCTCTGCGGGTCTGTTTCGAGTCTGTTGAGTCGCTTATTATACTACATCTTTATTATTAAACTCGGACCAGTATCTTTTTCATCCTCTGAGAGGGTATATCCTCCCCACTGTACCTATAAGACCCTCATTGCTAGTCATAATCCTTTGGCGTTCGGGAAGGTGTGCCTAAGGTAGTAACACCCGACCCATTTATCATTGTTTGGGTGGCTGCTCGGGTCCGGGTCTTTACAAAGTGGTATCAGAGGAGTTCTTGATAGGGATTTAGTAGCAGTGTTTTACTGACTACTAATGATATTGAGACTTCTCTTTTTATTTCTACTAGTTTTACTATTTGGGATCTTGTATACTGGAGATAGGTTGTTAATGGAACTGGGTTTCTAGCTTGTACTTGGGTGCCTGCAGCCCCAGGTACGAGGGATGGACCAAGTTTCCATGGGTGGGAATTGTTGTTGCCTTTTCGCTCAGATTACATTTTATATGATTTCCACCTCGGTGGCTCACTTGGTGTGTGATGTTATTGATTTTGATATGTGACCCTTGACCTGGTGTGGTAAGGGAGAATTGGACCTTGGCCCGGTATGGCAAGGCTTGTTTGTTTGGCTTTTGATAGGCACATTTTTAGGGTATTTCAATTTCATAACTGCACGTATGCTTTGTGAAGTGATAATTTCATGTGAGGAATATAAAATTGCCATGCTTTGTATGTTTTTAAATGTGAATAGGTGAAATTCATGATAGAATTGCCTTTTGTTTCAATGTGTATGACATGATTTATATATTTGTATAATTTCATGTGGTAGGGTATTTGGGTCTAACTCTTATGAGAGCAGGCAGGTACTATTGGTTGAGGTGATTTCGATCACCAGGATTGGGCGACTAGGTCATCAGTTTGAGGCAAATTTGGTTGTCGGGATGGGCATGGCCTAAGGTACTTTTGATACTTGTCTCTGTTAAGGGTGGGTAAGGAGACCACAAGGTCGAGATGTTGTGGTGCATGGTTGTGGTGGGGGAGAGTAAGGGTAGTAGTTATGTGCTACCTTTTACTGCTTTCCTTATCTGCATTATATATGTATAAATTGTTATGTAAGTGGGATGTATGACCATTTATGGTATTCAGCGGGTTCCTCTTAGACGTCTCGATGGAGTGTCAGGCGGGTGATGATATAGTGCCGTAAGAACAGGTTCAGGATCCGGTGTAGGTAGAGCAGGAGCCGCGGGTACAGGCTCAGGAACAGGATTAGGTTCAGGATCCAGTGCAAGCAAGATAGCAGCTAGGTTTGGCAGTTTTTGGACCATGGCTCGACAAGAAGCTCTGAGCTATCCTAGTACGTGTCTTGCAGGGGATCGACAGAGGCGCATAGGGTACATAACCATTTATGGAATATCTGACATGGGAGTTCCAGTCGCAGCACCCGCCGCTTTTTTAGGGTGAGGGTGGTCTGCAGGCGGCTGAGAACTGGATAGAGAGAGTGAAGATGATATTCGAGCAGCTCGAGACACCTCTAGGGAAGAGGATTAAGTTGGAGACATACATTTTGCGAGGACTGACAAAGCGTTGGTGGGATGTACAGGTTCAGGCTCGCAGGCACGAGGGACTGGCATGGAAGGACTTAGAGGATAGGTTTTTCGATCACTTTTACCCAGAGACACTGAGGGCTGAGAGAGCTCGGGAGTTCTTGAGCCTTCAGTAGGGAGACATGTCTATCATGGACTATGCAGCTACTTTCACTAAGCTGTCTTTCTTTTCACCTGGTATGGTTAGTGATGACGCGGAAAGGGTGAGGCACTTCAAGGATGGATTGTGACACACCATTCAGATTTAGTTGAATATATTTAGGCTGAGTTCTTTTTCAGAGGTGGTGAATCAGGTTCTCATAGTAGAGGGAAACTAGAGGGATATGCCTCAGGTTTGCCGGACGACAGTTTCAGCTGACCGTTTGGGTAGCAGGAAGCGAGGACAGGATGAGTTTCAGCAGGGCAGTCAAGCTAAGGACTCAGCTAGACCACCTCATAGTATTTTATCAGTGGTTTTCTTTTAGTGTGGACATCTAGGAAATGTTCGGACTCAGTTTGATAGACCTTTGAAAAAGTGTCGGGCATGTGGACGGGTCAGGCGTCAGGAGAGGTTCTGCAGGAAGCCTTCTCAGATAGCTGATAGGTAGGGACTAGAACAAACAGTGGCATCTAGAGTTGGTTCAGGTTTAGTACTAGGAGAGGGTAGTCGAGGCTCAGCTACACGCGGAGGATGTGACAGAGATAGAGGGACCCAGCTGAGGGGTCAGTGGATGGTGGCTGGAGCAACACCATAGGGAGGTCCGGCATCAGGCAGTCATACCTCAGGCTAGATGCACGTTGTGGAGTTGCTATAGGCTGAGCTGGACGATGAGTCGATGACGGTTAGAGGTAAACCACGGGTGTGGCCATGATTTTCATGTTTCCTTTTTGGCATGACCTGTAGAGGCATGTCTGTTTTGAGTTCACGTGATGCATAGGATCTATGTGGACTGACTAGATGCTAGTCAGTGGGATTGGCACCATATCGGGTGCGTGATATACTTATTTATATATGTATGGGATGTGTAACATTCGGGGCATCGAGGTTGCAGGTTACTTGAGGTCGTGGGCATCAGGGCATTGAGGATGCAGGTTACTTGAGGTGCCTTGAGCATCGGGGAATTGATGATGTGGGTTACTTGAGGTGCTAGGCACCGGGTTCTTTTTGAGCATCCATGGGATGCAGGACCTCATAGAGGCAGACACTGATTTGGTGCGGGATATGTTGGGTGTCGAGAACGGCACAGGAGCACCAATGAGGCGCAGGGGTGACGATGCGTCATGGAAGGACTATACATCCGGAAAACAGGTTAGAGAACCTTTGGTTGTTTTAAGTTTTGTCTTGTTGAGGCTGAGTTAGACAATTAATAAGGTGGGGAGCCCTTGAGGAATTTATCCAGAACCTTTGAAACTGGGGAAGTCTAGGTTATTTTAATTGGGGTGGTATTTTCAGTGCCATCTCTGAGTTTTTTTTGATATCTCGGGGATGAGCTATGTTAAGGTGGGGAGATTTTAAGAACCCAGGTTTTTAGAACGGGTCAAAATCCCAACTCTGTTTTAAATTTTGACTTGTTTCTAAGAAAACTGGAGAAACTGGATAGATGCTGGAAATTTCCAGAGTACACGTTGTGTACTCTAAATTACACACCATGTATGGTATGGGTGAGTACCGGCCATGTGCTCACCGAGTACATGTCGTGTGATGACCGTGTAGGAGTTTCTTACTACACAACGTGTAGTTTTAGACACGTCGTGTACCCATGACCGTGTGGAGGCCATACATGGCGAGTAGGATTGTTGGCCAGGTAGAATCGTTTAACCAAGTACACGTCGTGTCCTCCTTGGACATGCCATGTAGTTTAGCCATGTATAAGGGATATACATGGTGTGTGGGTAAGTCGGCGAGGAATAGAAAAAAACTAAGTACACGCCATTTACCCCTAGGTACACACCGTGTACCCCTAGGTACACGCCATGTACTCATGTCGGAAAGTTCTGGAATGTAAGTCGATGAAATTTCGGCCATCATATGAATAGTAAAATGATAAATGCCATGTTCTTAAATTACATGCCGTGTATTTTCTTTTTCTTCTCTAAAATGGGCAGTAGCCTCATTTTGAGGTAGAACCCAAACCCTCTGACGGGTTTGAGCAGGGAGATTCGGTCTGACCTTTTTTTTGCTCTGGATCATCCATCCGAACTCCGTTTCAAACATCGTCTGATCCATTGGAACTCCCTCGGTAAGGCCTTGATTCCTCTTAAGCTGTTTTTCTTTATTTCTGTTCTAGAACGAGTTATTGGGGTTTGAGAAGTTTTGATTATTTTATATATCTACCACATTTTAATCCTAATTGTAGGTTGTTATCAGAGGAGTATCATCATACAAGTCTCAGGTGGGTGATGCATACCTTCCTTTATGTTTTCGAAGACTTTTGGGTGGCACGACCTATGGTTCATTTTCGGGTATTTTGAGTGTGACCCTGTTTTATCTGTTATTACCTATTTAATTGATAATGACCTATGGGATGCCTTTGGGTATGCCCTATTTCCTGTTTTGCATGAGCGGGGCTGAGAAACTGGTCGATGCTCATTGGGACATTTTGGACAGGGGCGCCAAAATGGAATTAATTGGATTGTATTATTATAAACTGTTGAGTTTAGTTTACTGAACCTTGATATGGATTATTAGAGGCTCTCAAGACCTTAGTGATAGTATGGGACAACACCTTGCTAGTGTAAGTCAATTGATTCATTGGCTTTCCTGTTTAGTGTTTTCCATTGTGAATATATATGTGATGTGTGATATTGCATATGCTGGAACATTCGGGTTGTGATAGGCATAGCCTAGGTATTTTTGAGTGATGTTGATCACAGGTTGGGCTTGTCCTGAGTTACGTTGGGTGGTTCTAACCATGGGATTGGGTGTCATGGGCGTCGGTTTGAGGTAGGATGACTGTCAGGTTAGGCATAGTCTGGGTTACTGGGATGGCGAGACCATCAGTCTTGAGCGACATGGTCGCAGGGACACGAGGTGTCAGAGGTGTTGTGGCTTGGGTACTATTTTGGTGATTACCGCTCATCCAGAAACTTTGAGTAGTGTGCACATAGAGAGACTCTATGATGAGGTGGTTTTGACCACTTGTGTGGGTAGAAGCCCCCGTTAGTTTCGTTTTAGGTACTTTTATTTTGGGAGTTCTTGTCGTAGGGATCTATGTGGAAGGTGAGGATCCTTCAGGGGATAGCATTGAGGCTATCGAGTTGGGGGTAGAGGCTCGCCATTATTTGAGAGCAGATATCGCTGTCCCTTTGGATACTTTACTTTGAGGGTAGACATCTCCGTCCCTCCGACTACATTATTTGAGGGCAGACGTCGTTATCCCTCTAGTTACTTATTGAGGACAGGCATCATTGTTCCTTCGGGTTACTGTTTCTCAGGCGTGCCTTCGGGACGTCGGTACTTGAGACACGTGGTTTTAGGGGGAACATGTTTTCAGGTTATATGACAGAGATTCCAGTGTTGGCCGAAGTAGGTGACACTCCATGGTGGCTACTGAGCACCAGTGGAGTTTGTGATTATTTGTGCATCGTTATGTTTACTGCTTTCCTTATAAATGCATGACTACTTAAACACTTATATTAGGTATGCACCATTGGGTGGTATCCTACTGAGATTTTTCTCACACCCTGCATGGTCCCTAAAAGACGCGTGCAGACTTTATGGATTTACGTGTAGGAAAGAGGCCAGCTTCAGGAGCTGGGCTGCATTAGCTGTTGCATGGATATGGTATGGACCTTGAGGTCTTGCCTAGCTGGAGTCACTTTTTTTTTCTTACTTTCCTGTATCATCATGCTTACTTTTTTTGTTGCTAAAGTTGGTTAGTCATTGGTACCTTTACATATGGATATGTATGACCTGCTTTTGGATGCATGTTTGTTATTCAGTGGTAGTTACAAGTGATCATCATGTTGTTGTGTTTACTTTCTGTTGCTGGTGTTTATATTTATTTCTTCTACTATTTTTTCGATATTGAATGTGCTTCTGCTCTGCAGGTCTGGTTCAAGTCTGCTGAGTCATTTATTCCAATGCATCTTTATTATTATACTCAGACCAGTACCTTTTTCATCCTCTGAGAGGGTATAGCCTCCCCACTATACCTATAAGACCCTCGCTGCTAGTCGGAAGCCTTTGGCATTTGGGGAGGTGCGCCTAAGGTAGTAACACCTGACCTGTTTAGAACTATTCGGGTGGTTTCTTGGGTTCGAGTTGTTACAGAACCAAAGTATACGACATGATGTAGTAAAATCAATCATGTTGTGGTTTGTGTTATATGGTGATTCATGATAACACTCTGTGGTGTATGTATTGGATGGAATTGGATATCATTTGAACAAAAAAAAATTTATTAATGATCATGTTATTTAGTATTGGGATGTACATATCAATATGAACCTAAAAGAAAACAATAAGGAATGCATGAACACCTAGGCCACTATGACTCCCTACACCTGAGGTCTCCATGTGTTAAATAGGATACCACGACACCCAATCATTCTTGATTTAGTGCCATTACACAATTCCACCTGCAAGGGGTGTGCAGGGGGTTGCAGGGGTGGTTCCAGGGGTATGCGGGGGGAGGGGGAGGGGTTACATAGGGGTTGTGTAGGGATGTGCAGTGGGGGTGTGCAGGGGGGTGTGTGCAGGGGGGTTATGCGGGGTGGGGTGCAAGGGGATTGTTTAGGGGGGTGAAAGGGGGTGTCTGTCCAGGGGGGGTGTTTATCCAAGGGGGAGGGGGTTTGTCCAGGAGGGGGGTGTGCAGTGGGGGTGTGCAGTGGGGGTGTCCAGCGGGGGTGGTGCAAGGGGTGTCCAGTAGGGGTGTAGTGGGGGTGTGCAGGGGGTGTGAAGGGGGGTGTGTACAAGGGGACAGAGGGTGAAAGGGGTGTGTAAGGGGGTGCAGGGGGGGTGCAGGGGGGCATCTGTCTGAGGGGCTGTTGTCCAGGGAGTGGGGGTGTCTGTCCAGGGGGGGCTGTTTTTCGGGGGGAGGGGGGTCTATCCAGGGGGTGTAAGGGGGAAATGGGTGTGAAGGGGGGGTGTCTATCTAGGGGATGTGGGGGTTGTTGTCCAGGGGGGTCTATCTAGGGGGCGGGGGTCTGTCCAGGGGGAGGGGGTGTCTATCTAGGAGGGGTGTGGTGAGGGTTCTTAGTAGGTGTGGTGCAAGGGGTGTCTAGTAGGGGTGGTGCATGGGGGTGTGCAAGGGGGTTTGTGAAAGGGGACAGGGGGTGCAAGGAGATGTGTAGGGGGTGCAAGGGGTGTGTAAGGGGGTGTAAGGGGGATGTGCAGGGGGTGCAAGGGGGCATGTATGTGAAGGGGGTGCAAGGGGGGTTTGTCCAAGGGAGGGGGATTTAGTCCAATGGGGTGGGGGTGTCTGTCCAGGGTGGTAGGGTTCTGTCTAGGGGGTGTAGTGGGGGTGTCCAGCAGGGGTGGTGTAAGGGGTGTCCTGCAAGGGTGGTACAAGGGGTGTGCAGGGGGGGTGTAGGTGTGCAAGGGGGTGTCTGCAAGGGGACAGGGGGTGAAAGGGGGTATCCAGAGGGTGTAAGGGGGGGTTGTATAGGGGGGAAGGGGGAATGGGTGTGTAGGGTGTGCAAGGGGGTGTCTGTCTAGGGGGGTTGTCCTGGGGGGTGGGGGGTTCTATCCAGGCAGGTGTCTAAGAGGGGGGTCTGTCCAGGAGGGGGTGTGTTGTCCAGGGGGTCCAGGAGGGGGGGGGGGGGTCTATCCAAGGGGGGTCTATCTAGGGGGTGTCTTTCCAGAGGGCCCAAGGGGTTTCCAGGAGTGGGTTTTCTAGGAGGGGGTATATCTAGGATGAAGAGTGTTGTCCAGGAGTTTTGGGGGGTGTTGTCCAGGAGGGGGTTGTCTAGGGGGGGGGGGGGTTGGGGTCTGTCCAGGGGGTGTGTTGTCTAGGGGGTGTCCAAGAGGGGGGTATGTCTAGGGGTGGTTGGGGTCTATCCAGGGGTGGGGGATTTGTAGGGGGCCTATACAGGGGGTGGAGGGGGGGATTTGTAGGATGTGGAGTGGTGGGGGTGGGGATTTTCAAGGGGAGGGGTGTATGGGGGGTTGTAAGGTGCAAGTGGGGTACAAGGGGGAGTGGAGGGATTTGTAGGGGCGGTGGGGAGGATAAAATGGGATAGAACTGGCTGAATGGTGATGGTATTTTTTTAGGAAATGTGAAGCCCTATAAACACAATTCAAAACCATGTCTATAGACGATGAGTGATTTTAGCCTATGTCGCGGTTTTCAAATCATGGCTATAGGGTTGTTGCCACAGTTTGAACTGTTGAAATAGCCCTCTATCCATGGTTTAAACCGTGGATATAGGGATTTATCCACAGTTTCAAACCATGTCTGTAGGATTTACCCTATAGCCATTCCAATACCAGTCACAGTTGAGTGAACCATGGTTACAACCTATAGCCATGGTTTTTGGGCCTATAGCCACGGTTGTTGTAGTGGTTTGAACGGAGCAAGAATGAGTCGAGTGACAAATATTAATTAAAAAGACCATTACATAATATTTTTTATTGTGCAAGTTTGTGTGCACCACAAAATAATAACAATATAATTATTATTATGTGTCATGAGGTTTATTAAAGGTAATAAATGTTATTTAATGGTCAATATGAAATAAAATAATGTTTTAACTTAAATCCTAACTCTATAAATATATGGATATGTCTATTGTTAAGAGCATCCAAAAATTGAGAATAGTTAATTGTTGTGCACAATGAATTCTCTCTCAAATCCTCATTCTCTTTCCCTATCAAGAACGAGAAGTGTAAGAGATATTTCTTTAAGACCAAAGAACAAGTGATCAAGAATGAACAACGCAAGACATTTGACTCATTGTTCTAGCACCTAGAGATCGAGTGGTGTTTCTTGGAGATCATAATAGCATGTGTAGATCACCACTATAGAGATTCTATCATTGGATCCTCACAGTATAACAAAGGTAATCTGAAAGGTTCTTTTTGGATAATGAACATTTAATAACATAGAAAGTTCCTAATCCCAGGTATTAATTTCTTAAAATATTAAATAAATTAATTATGAATTTTACATACAAGATTCTCACTATTGGTTTTAGGAAACAATTATTAAAATAAATCTTAATATATTTTCCACCTTCAAACACTTCTACTATGCTCGGAACCATCGCTATGAAGATGATTTTACAAGGAAATGACATGACTTTTTTATGCTAGCTAATGAGTTTTCATGGAAATATTTTGATTTCATAGGTTAAGATAGTGATCTTTTAATTTGATGGAAGTATTATTCCCTTTTTGGTAAAAAGGTATTCTTTAAATAAAAAATTTCATTGGTTCTCATGTTTTCTAATAAACCCTCATGATTATGATTTTGACCTTATTTTTTATTATAAAGTGTTTTATGAAAAACTTTGGGTAGTTGTATCACCCCTAGTTTCTGGTAATTAACCCTTTATTTATGTATTTTATGTATATAAATTTATTGGGTTATGTTTTACGATGTTTGAGGGATATTTGGAATATTTTTTTAGGCTTTTATAGAGGCACATGATTAGTAGAAACCATGCAACACCTTCCAGAAAATCATGCAACTGAAAAAGTAGGCACTATGTATGCACACAATTTGTCCAAACCATGTGGCCACCCATGAGAAACTGTGAATTTTACGGTGGGGATTAGCATGATTGCTTCATGGTTTGTCAAACTGTGTGATCTAACTATGCGAGGGGTATTTAGAGGTAGTGGGTAGTGAACATTTTGCCTAATCTTGTGCCCTAACTTTCCAACATGAAAGATTAGATCTGGATTTTGTGTATCTCACTTGGTTTACACCCTTAATTCCTCATTTTTTCCCTAATTAGGTCATTACCTAAAATAATAATTCTCTCAAGGCTTTGGATACCATTACCTTTGATCTTGGAGCAGTCTGTAGGAAAATATAAGTGCATTGGAGACTTAAATTCCTTGGTAAGTGCCCATTATTGGTTATTTTCCTTAGTTTTCTTCTTATTCCCTCTCTTAGATTTATGAATCTTGTCCGTTGAGGATATATTCATGTTGTGTGATGCCAATATTTATGAGATGTGTTTGTTTTGTTTAATGGAAACATGATCTAAGGACATTTTTAGATGTTTCAAGCTAGATTTTAGAATAAGTTGTGCCATTATTTTCTCCCAAGTTTGAAAGGTATGTGGCTTCACTCTCAACTTCTATTGATTATAACTTGAAGTCTTAGTTTCAAATTGATTTAATATACTGAAATTTGTGTGAAATTGATGTTTGATTCTTAATGAAAACCCTCTTCGGTGATGGTTTTTTGGAATGGTAGAATTGGATGGTTTTGTGGAAAACCTAGTGATGTTAATTTTAAAATAGTTATTTTAAAATGTTGATTTTGTTTTGATTCATGGAAAAAGTTTTTTGGAAATATTTTCAACAAAAGGATTATTTTATTGAAATGGTTTGGTATAATTGGTTTGACATGGTATTTATCATAAACAATTTGTGTGGGTTTATTTTCATTGACGTGACCCTATGGAAGGGGTGTGTGCCACTGGGTCACTTAGTATATGGTTACCTTGTGATGACTTGGTATATTAATGAGATACCTCTCATGAGTATGGAACTATCACTTAGGCATTCATGCTTGGATGTGTGGAATGGAATGGGTTATTCCAAATGTATTTGAAGGATGGTTTGAAAGACTTTTTTGGTTTATTTCTATGAAAAACTATTTTGGTTTGGAAATTGTTTAATGCTTCGACATAAAATGATTTAAATTGGTTTTAACTATTTTATATAAATAATCTAACATATTCTATCATAGTGGAATGAGTTGGTAAGTCATTGGTAAAATCCTACTGAGTTTTATACTCACCCCATGCTTAGACACTTTGGTTCATTTTCATATGTAATATATCTAGACACAGGTAAAGGCAAGGTAACTCGTTTATTTTGTAGTAAATCCTGATACCATGGTCATGGAATGTGGAATTAGAGCTTGGATTGGGTTGTGGTTGTTGAGTTGGTGTATTGGTTGTCTTTGAGTTTTTTTGGTTTTGGTTTCTACTTATACTCTAATATTTTTGTTGGATTGGTTTTCATTGAGTTGTATTTCATTGTACTCATGCATCATATAGTGTCTTGTTTTCTTATGGTTATCTTGATATGGTTGTTTTATTTTAAAATGGTAAATCATCCCCCAATTTTTTTATGAAACCCTTGGAATTTATTTTCATCCTTTGGTGTCTTGGGTATGTCACCTAAGGTTTAGTAGCACACCCACCTCTTTCCAAACCAATGAGGAGGGGTGGAATGTTACTATAGTAAAGTTTATTTTATGTGTAAGGAAACAATTATTTAAGCTCAATTTTATTATGTTAAAGGAAATATCTATTTTATGATCTCATGGTTTTGAAATGGACTAACTAGTTTCATTTATTCTCTATCACTTGCTGATATTTCTATGTTCATCCCACATTTTCTAATGTCTTTCAGAAGGTTTAAGGATGAGTTGTAACAATGATGAAGAATTAATATGGAAAAATAAAATCTTGGCATAGTGGAAAAATAATCACTTAAAGACATGGGTGTCATTATGTATTAGTTTTTCTGATTATCTAAAACTATAATCCTAAAAGATCCTTAGGTATATAAGTGATCCATTATTTTCAATTGATGTTGTATGTTTTTTATTTTTTAAATTCAATCACATTTATTAGTATCAAATCTAGAAATGTAAAAATTATATTTTAAGCAAAAGATTCATGGAGTACAGGTTTAGGGATGTTTTGGTTGGTATCAGAGTAGGGTTTCGATAACTTTGGTAATTAGGGTGTTTTCATGTGGGGTTAAATTAAGATTTATGGATTTAATCATGGGTTTATAAGTTTAAGGCTGATCATAAGTTCAAATTAATAGACACACCTTTTGCGGTTTTCTATAGTGGGATTTTAAGGTAATTATGGTCTATTGAATAGTGGGACATAGATGATCTTTATGGTTAAAAATTGATTCCTTGATAGAGATATATTTTTAGAGATATTTATGGTAATGCTAAGGATTACCTTTTAGGTTAGTATCTAAATTTTCTTTATTATATTTTTGTGAAGTTCATTGTATTATAAGATTATATAGTGATATATCATAGTGATTAATGATATTTTGGAAATAAAATTCATTGGTTTTAGGTATATGTAACCCTTAGGTTTAATATGTGACTTAACATGAAATATTATTTATGAAGAATGTAATTAATTTTTTTGGGGTATAATCTGAAAGGTATGATATCACCTTTTAGGTAAAAACATTCTTTAATGTTGAGGTTATTCGGGTTAATTAAGATGTAGGGTTATTTATTTATGGAATTATATAAGTTGAAACTTTACTTTTATTATAGAAATTTTAGAGTTAAATTCATTATTACATCATATGAATGTTTATACATTTTGAATATTTTCTTACATTGTGATAACTATTTCAATTTTGTTTAATATCTAATGATGGAAATAATAACTTGTTATCCTTTTCTCAATTACTTGATCTATTAGAAGTTTATTTTATTTATTCAGGAATGAAAAATTCATATTGAGTTCCCATCATTTGGAGAAACATATGAGATTGTGTGGAAAATGATTAAAAGATGAAATTCCACTTTTCAAGTAAGTATGTCTTCTTATGTTCTTAGTCTGTATGGTAAAGGAATTCATTAACTATAAGAAAAGGATATTGAAATAAAAAAATTATCCTATTTCTTTCTTTTTTGATGAATTGATGGTCTTTTTCACACCCCATTGGTTTATAGTCTTGTGGTTATTAAATTTCTCATGATCATTCACTTTCTTATGATCAATGTTCTTTTTTACTCTCCATCATTATTTGGAAATTAATTTTTCCTCCATGTCTATATTTTCACTTACCACTAATGTTATCTTATTTTGAAACATATGTATTTTTTATTCTATATGACCTTCATATTTCCATTCCCCTCTTCTCGAAAGAAAGTTTTGTTACCCATTTTAATGATATGAGTTTTCAAAAAATGTATTTTAAAATGTTAAACCCTTGATTACTAGGATCAATATAAAATAATGGGGATGTAATTTATTAAAGGGGGATAATGAAACACCCAAAAATTTAAAAATATGAACACTATGTTCGATAGCGTATAAGACATGCAATGTCGAGCTTAAACAAATCGTGAAATATTATTATTTAAATATGACCATTATAACTTAGTCATTGAATTGGTGATTATGAATAGAAATAACCACATTATAATATATATATATATAAAAAGTTCAAAATCAATAACATATTTTGATTAATTCTTAGGAAATAAACATTAATATTTTAGTAAAGTCATTTTGTGCTTCAAAAATACATTTTTCCTCAAAAATTGTTTTTATTGCTTTATGTGATCAAATACTATAAATAATTTGTGCTAATTTTAGAAAATTTATTTGAAAAAAATTAAATTCTGTTTTAAATAATCATATAAAAGTTATCTTAGAACTATTTTTTAATATTTTTTAAAAAAGTTTGATTTTTCGATGAATAGTGAAAATACTGATTTTTATTGAAAACTGCCTTTTTTCAAGATTTTATGAAGTTTCATTTTGTTTTAAAGTAGTTTCAAAGTAACTTTAGTTCTTTTATGTAATTAATAATTCAATTAATGTCATTGGAATCAATTTTATCCATGATTTTGTAACAAAAACTTTTTATACTTAAGAAAATGTTTTTCTTGAAAATTGATTTCCATCATGTTTTGTGGGTTTAATTTTAAATTAAATTCTACCACATTTATGAAATGAGTTTGATAAATTTTAATCCATATTTTCAATTAGTATAATTAATATTAGTTCATTAGAGAACCATTATTTGTTTCATAATGAATAGTAACTTTGGTAAATGGTTATGACCACTGTAAAGGGTAAAATGGGTTAATTAAGGTTAAAACTAATATGAAACAGCTTAAAGTCTACCTAACATTTGTATTTACCCTATTTTATGTGTTGATTTTTTCCATACTCGTCTAATTTTTGAATATATGGTCACTTGGATCCTTTTTCTTTGATAATGAACTATATAATATTTTATGTAAAGAAAAATACAAAATATCACTCTTGCTTTTAAATTTCTCTTATATGTTCACATAGGAGTTAAATAAGTTTTGAATGAATATAAAAGTTATTTTGATAATAAACAATTATCATGGTAATTTATTTTTAATTTTTATTGATTATATAATCACCTTAAATGCTTATACAACGCTAACACGATGTTTGTTCAAACTGTTGAAAATATAATGTAAATGATTTTTAAAAAATCAAAAGTATTATTTTTTGGATAACTTATGTTGTCATATGAATTTTATGGTTAATAATTATTTATAATTTATGTTTAAATATATTGTAATTCCATACTTGTATTGATATTTTTAAAGTCAAAATATCTGAATAGTTCTTAAAATGACATTAATGGTATTTTATGTTATATAATATTTTATTAAATGATTTAAAAATCATAAAAATCATGAAAGATGATAGGTGTAATGGTAAATAGTCAAATATGTCATCCATAGGCTATTTATGAACCAATTTTTATTATAACCCTTAATGATTGAAAAATGTGTTACCGTAATTAAGCATAAAAAGGGGTAATGGGGGTTAAACTAAAGAGATAAGAGTTAAAATGATCTAATAAATTTCCTAAATAATATTGGAGGAGTTTATTCTACCCCACCTCATATTGAATTCAAATTAAGACAATTTATAACCTCTTTTCCATGAATTTAACTTTATAATATTTTAAAGTTTAGAAAAAAATACAAGAGTGTCCTTCCCCTCACTTATTAAATTGAACCTCTTCTCTTCTCTTCTTCATACATTTTGAGCACTCTAGGTCAGCCAAGCCCTTCCCATGTAATAACCTGGATCTTCTTTTCAGGTATGTTTTCCTTTTTCTGGTGTTTTTGAGGAAAATATGATTTTTTTGAAATTTTTTAAGTATACGTCGTATAATCGGTTATCACGGGTAGCTGTGTGCTGGTCGTGTAACGGTCATGCACACGGCCGTGTGTGGTGACCTAGAGACCGCCAAATACAGGGGCTGGTTAAGGTGAGTACACGTCATTTACTTATAAAGTACAAGTCATGTATTTTCTTTTTATTTCATTAAATGGACCAAGGTCACATCTAATTGGAAGAAAGCTCTTATTTTTCTCCTTCCTTGTCCGAGAGAATCCGTATGACGCGGATATTTCCTGGGACCCCAATTGAGCATTCGTTCTCTAATTTGAACGTTGTCGATTGCATTGGGATTTCCACGATAAGCTCTTCCTCCTTCTAGAGCTTTGTTTCCTGATTCATGCTCTTTCAAGAGTTATCTTCGATTAAACATTTTAGATGTTTTTATAGATCTATGGTGTTCTAAGGAGAATCAAGGCTTGAGATTCACGTATAACGATCCTACAACACCGAGGTAGGTGGTTTGTGCCTTTCTGTAAATAGTCTTTGAGTTATATGTGCAAAAGTGCCCAATACCCTTGAACGGGGTATTGTGTGTTTATGGTGTTAACCCTTTTTGTTGCCTAAAATTCCTAGTTTTATTGGATAGAGGTTAATTATTGAGATTCGGGTTATCTTTGCTAAGTTGTGGATGTTTTCCCATGTTTGCTTGTTTTGATCGTTTGGTCTAGATTCACATGTTAGGATTCTTTGTTCTTTTCCCATGCCTAGTATTGTAGGATGGAGTGATTATTTATATCTATCATGCTATTATGTGTCGTAGATTGTTTATCCAAGTAGTTATAGAGGTTTACTTTGGCTGCTGATTATTGTTTATGCATGATTACTTTACACGGGGCTGCGGGAACTTGGTGTAGTGAGACCATAGGGGAAATTGACATTGAGGGATTTTCTATAGTGTCTATTATAATTATCACGTTGTGAGACCATAGGGGGGACTGACATTGAGTGCTCCTTCAAAGTGTCTATAGTTACATTACGAGGCCACTGGAGGAATTGACATTGAGTGCTTCCCCAAAGTGACTGTAAATTACCGTTAAAAGACTATAGGGGGAATTGACGGTGAGTTCTTCCTCAAAGAGTCTTTAATCACACTTAACTATAGGGGGAATTGACGGTGAGTGCTTCCTCAGAGAGTCTTTTGTATATCTTTCCTTGTATTGTAAACCATAGGGATTAGTTTGTGAGAACTACCCAGAGGGTTGCTTGTATTTTTTTGGTTGATTAAATGCTTAAAAGTAATGTTTGTAAATGGAACTATATGACTTTTTACTTTTGAGTACTTCCTTGTTTACTACTTCCTTTTATTTATTATCTGCCATATATATTTACTGAATGTTAGGCACAGATCTTTGGGTGGTTTCCTACTGGTATTAGTCTCACACCCTATTTGGGTCATGCTTTTGGGCCCAAACAGATTATATTATTGTAGGTGTAGATAAGGGAAAGTGCCCTTCTACTTTAGTTACATGATTTCTGAAGAGCTGGAGAGCATGGGACCAAGATAAGGCTTGCGATGCTACTGAAGATTTTCTATTTTCTTTTGTACTTTGGTTTATCACATTTTTCTAGCATTGTGAATTGTTTGGCTGTTTTCCTAGACATATGTATCATGAATCATTTATATATGTGGGCTTGAGTTGTTTATTACTTCCATTGTTCACTTATTTCATGTTTTACTACTTCCACTAATACTATCTATTTTACTTTCACTATGTTACTCTTCCAATGAGGGCATAATTTCCACACCATCGCACCCAAGGCCATCATTGCTAGTCAGTAGCCTCTGGGATTTGGGGAAATGCACTTGAGGCCATGTGACCAATCGGGTACGGGGCTCCTCTGGGTGGCTTCTGGAACCTGGATGTTACAAAGTGGTATTAGAGGAATTTATTTCTTCTTGACTTACTGTTTGGAGCCTATATCTAGGGATAGGAAAGAATAGGTACTTGGTAATAAGATGTTCCCAGGAGTAGCTAAACCATGTTCAGGGAAAATCCAATCTACCTCGTCTATTGCAACTTTTTTTGGGTTTTTCAATTTTACAGTTGATTTGGTTTCACCATTGGGTGATTCACATTTCTTGTGATGTTATTGTTGATGTTATTAAGGTTCTATTTCTTTTGAAACCCGATGAGATGAGGGTATTCCATCTCATGCATCATATATGAACTTATTAGATATCACATTTCATGCATTCTTACCATGCCATTTAGGGTGAATTAGTGATTGTATGTTGTTGTGATAGGTGTTGTGTTAGATATGCTTGTTGTTGTGATAAATGCTCTGATAAGAATACATGTTGTTTGATAGGTTATTAAATTGTGAATGGTTTTGTTTGAATGAACTCCAAACTTTGGTTCTTAAGGTATTATGGTCCCTCATGGATCATAATTTGGTAGATCATTACCTTGTTTTCCTTGTATATGACATGTATAAGATGCCAAGATTTGATTCATGAGGAGTATGGGCCCTCACGGATCGGAATTTGGCACTTTAATGTTCGTTTCAGTTTTTTATAGGCTCCGGAGTAGTTTCTGAGGCTTATTATCCAGAAAAACCCAAAATACATGGCGTGTAATGATGAATACATGCCATGTGTCCTTCTATTTTGGAAGGAACTATTTTTCTTAAGTACACGCCATGTACTTTATGTACACGTCGTGTAGTCTCTAACTGTGTTACTAGATGTGTGAGCAGAAACATGGGGTTGGGAAATCTTGGTGGGACACACTGTGTACCAGATGTACACGTCGTGTGGTGTAGACCATGTGTCCACCCATGTGACTAATGACACAGATGGATAAATCTTAGTTATACACATCATTTCATGTTTGAACACACCGTGTAGTGTAACCCGAGTATCCGTCCGTGTATCGAACAAAACGGGTTGGTGAAATCCTTTAAGTACATGTTGTGTCCATCTATAAAACATTGTGTAGAGTGAGTCGTGTAACCAGCTGTGTGACTAACAACACGGGCTGGTGAAGTTCATCTAGTACATGTTGTACCTGAATTTAACACATCGTGTAGTCTTGTTCTTGGAGAACTTTGTGGTTTATCCGTGTAAGAGAACTCGGGCAGGGGAAGAGGATTCAAGTACACATTGTGTGTTAGGACAACACACCGTGTGTATAGGGTAATACACAACCAGTTTTGGAAAAAGTACATGCCCATGTGAAGGCTTAAGGGAACATGTCATGTAGGCATTATACACGTCGTGTATCCATATTTTGAAAAACTTGAATGCTTCCTTTCTCTTGTTCCCTTCTTACACTTCTAAGTTTTAGTCCCTGTTAATCCTGGTCTAAGGTGTGTGCTTGACCTTGTAGAGTCATGCCTATGAGACGTCCTCTGGTTGTCCGCCAGTTACAGGGCATCGATCAGACACCGGACATGGCCGATCAAGGACTTCCAACAGATCCTCCAGTTGTGCCAGTCTTGGCACCAGCCATCATTCCAGACATAGGTGCTGATGCACAGTTCTGAGAGGTTCTTATGAGGTTCATTTAGACCTTCCGTGGAGTACCTCTTCATGCCCCGTCGATGGAAAAATTGACACGGGTTTTTCAGCAGCAGCATCCTCCCACCTTCTCAGGGGATAGAGGACCACAGGCTGTAGAATTATGGCTAGAAGTCATGCTGACGATCTTCGAGCATCTAGAGACCCCTTCTAAGAGGAGGTTCAGGATTTCTACATATATGCTTCGGGATTCCTCCAAGAGATGGTGGGATGTGATCTCACAGGCAGGACGCCAGCAAAATATGGCTTGGGAGGAGTTTTAGTGCACCTTCTATGACTACTTCTACCCAAAGACCTTGAGGGATAATCAAGCCCAAGATTTTATGAGTCTGAAGTAGGGTACTCTTTCTGTTATGGAGTATTCTTCTTGCTTCACAGAGCTACATAACTTTACACCCTTTCTAGGAGGTGACGAGTTATTCCTGGAAAGGAAGTTTGAAGATGGTCTCAAGCAGGATATCTGATCTCAGGTAAACATCTTTAGGTTGACTTCTATCCCTTCTATAGTCAACCAGGCGCTGATCACAGAATGTAATCTGAGGGATTCTGGAGTTGTGAGCTAGGGAGGCTCAATATCTGGAGTTAGTATCCCTCCTACTGACAGTAGGAAGCACCACAGGGGGTCTTCGTGCGGTGATCCAAGGAGGCGAGACACTTCTTCTGGTAGCCAGGTGGTTTGCTAATAGTGCGGGAAGAGCATGCATACAAGGACACATTTCCCGAGAGACCTAGTGAAGTGCTGATCTTACAGCAAGATGGGTCACCTTCAGCGCTTCTGTCAATTCTTCTCACCAGTAGTTGGATGACCAGGGGACTTCACATATAGACATTCCTCTAGTGGTGGATCATTTCATAGATGTCTTTCCATATGACTATTCAGGTTTTCCTCTGGAGCGTGAGGTAGACTTTTCTATTGAGTTTATGCCCAGAGCAGCACCGGTGTCCATTCCTCCTTATAGGATGGCTACACCAGAGTTTCAGGAGCTCAAGAAGTAGTTGGAGGAGTTGCAGAAAAAGGGTTTTATCCGACCCAGTACATCTCTTTGGGGTTCTCCTGTCCTGTTTGTGAAGAAGGCAGATGGTACCGTCAGACTATTTGTGGATTATTGGAAGTTGGACTAGTTGACGGTCAAGAACCGATATCCCTTTCTAAGGATTGATGATCTATTTGATCATTTTCGAGGATCCCAGGTGTTCTCGAAGATTGAATTGAGATTTGGTTACCATCATTTGCGCGTTAGACAACTAGATATACCTCTTATATCCTTTAGGAGCAGGTACGGAAAATACGAGTATGTGGTTATGCCATTCGGTCTCACAAATGTGCATTCAGTCTTCATGGCACTGATGAACCGAGTGTTCCATCCATACTTGGATTCTTTCATGGTAGTCTTCGTGGAGGATATCTTGGTGTACTCTCACACTCGACACGACCATGCTACCCATCTTGTGATCGTTTTAAGTACACTAAGAGAGCATCAGTTATATGCTAAGCTCTTAAAATGCTACTTTTGGATGGACCAGATTCACTTCTTGGGTCATGTTATCTTGGAGACAAGAGTATATGTAGACACAAAGAAAGTGAGAGC